>OZ024843.1:3631539-4296277 GCA_964017145.1 Agrocybe praecox | reverse complement strand
TATGGATGGCTAAAGTAATTATTGGTCA
Organism: Agrocybe praecox; assembly: GCA_964017145.1. Taxonomy (NCBI): domain Eukaryota; kingdom Fungi; phylum Basidiomycota; class Agaricomycetes; order Agaricales; family Agrocybaceae; genus Agrocybe; species Agrocybe praecox. The sequence continues at coordinate 4,296,249 of OZ024843.1, read as the reverse complement.
CTGATGGACCCAACTATCGACTAGATTCACTATTACAAATAAGATAGGTGACTGATTCGGAACGGAAAGCAAAGCAAAGCGAGAGTAACGAGCGCAGGAAAATGACCAAAAAAATAACGGGACAGGTACAGATAAGACGAGCCGGTTTACTCCCAAGGGTTAAAACGAGAGGGAGGTTCACTGGCAAAACCATGATGAGGAGGTACCCGATTAATGAATGAGGCGGATCCATTAGAGGGGTGGGCGACGGAAGATGCATCAACCTCGGGTACATCAGGTACCAGAGGGTTATTCCTGTAGAATCTTGATCGATACATAGTGCTAATCTCACCACACGTCCCAGTCTTCTGTGTCCATATGAATGATGCCCATCGAACCCAACGGCGTCCTAGCCTGAGTGGTTGGACTATTCGATGCTAATGTTCAGCCAAACAGTGTTAGTCATAGTGTTAACAGAAAGGAAATTATGAACGCACATCTAAGTAAGTCCGCGTGCTGACATGCGAGGTCAAAATTGCGCGCTGGTAACTATTGCGCACAGCTGGAAGATGATAATATTGCGCACGGGGGTGAAAGAGATTTGTACGCGCGCAGTTTGAAATTTGCGCGCGCATCATTTGTGCCAAAAATAAAGGTGCGCGGAAGAAAAAATAATTGCGCGCCAACCAAAAACGCGCGCAACTTTTTCCCCGAGCACATAAGAGAAAATATTTCGACTTAGACAATATAAGTCTTAAAAATGGCCTGAATTTGCGCGGAAAGGTAAAAAACTCAATGAGCGCGGGCAGGATTTTTTACCCTAAATGACCGCCATACACAATGATCCCACACCATGCGTCATCGTGTATATCCACAACAATCGCCCATGTACAATCGTTGTGTATATTCGCAACGATCCCAAATGTGAGCACGGTTGTGCACATACACAACGGTCTCACACGCGAGCGCGGTTTTGCGCATGCACACGCACGCGGATGTATGCGCGGTGTATTTTTGGACACGCGTCTGGCCGTATCCGGACGCCCCTAATCAGTCACCTGATTTGGCCACATTTGGACGACATTCTATTTTTGAAACACAGTCTATTTTTGAAGCGCGACATATTTTGTGTTTGCACACGAGCGTCTATACATTTCTCGCGTTTCCCACTCACGCCCTAGCCCCATATTTATTACGCGAGACTATTTAAGTGCTAATACAGGCCTTCAACCGTTAGTTCTGTGCTAATTCCATCCCCGGGTTTGGAATTAATATTTAATATAACATATCCCAAACCCTCATGTCGTGCATGTTCTGGGAGACAGTGAGATTTTCTAGGCCAGCAAAGGGCCCTGATATTCAACTTTTAACTCATATGTTATTGCTCTCCTTTGATACTACATATAGTTCAACTGCTCAGGACCAAGAATCCCGGCCAAAAGAGCGCATTTGGTGCCATTAGCGAGGGAAGGGATGACGCAGGTATTCGATAATATCGCCGGGAGCGCGCCAGGAGAGCAGGTGAACGGAGGAACGCTTGTAATTTTGTGAGTTCTTTAATTATCTTTCCATTCGTCACACCTCTTTATTCGTGATATTTTCAGCAATGATTTTCACAAATCTCCGCAGCCTGCAGGAAAAGAACAATTGCCGCCACACGCAACAGCGCGATTCTATTTCGCCAGTGGAAATTACGCCGGTGGCGTTCATAACCACACGAGAAGGGCGGATTTTTGGGATGCATCGAAGGAGAAAAGCTGGCGAAACGATTGAACCAAAAGCTGTCCGACCTTACGTTAGACCCCGAATATATTTTAGAGATATATATACCCTGATCAGCCGGTGATTTTTGCTGTGATTTTTTGATCTTTAATTTGTAATATATTATGTTTTCTTGCTGCCGAAAAATAAATAAATAATAAATTTCTATATATGTAATATATATCAGCGTTGTCGTGGCGCTACACAACCGCGGCCCAATTGAGCACGGTCGTGCGCCTGCACAACGACGCTCCTACCCAGCGTAGTCGTGTGGGTACACAACCGCGGCCCAATTGAGCGCGGTCGTGCGCCTGCCCCAAGACGCTCCTATTGGACGTGGTTGTATAGCTGAGCAACGACGCTCATGTGCAGCGTGGTCCTGTGGCTTCCCCACCAATATTGACGTATTAATGTGAATATATTGCTTTCTTGTCTATACTATCTATGTACGGTATGGATTGATGCATAATGTACGCGGTGACGCGCGTGTACCGTCGGGTCTATGATTCTCTTGTTTGATATCGTGCCTTGCCCTAGCCTTGAGTTGCGCCTTGTGTTGTTGCGTGCGAAATAATGATCATTGCCATTCATTCGGCGTCGGGTGTCAGCGCGAGCCGCTAGGAACATCATGTCGTTGTACAGCCCCTGATCGACATTAGATGAGTGACCGGCTTGTTGGCGGGTATGATTATGAGCACGGTTAGTCGAATTTCGAGGGGTGCGTTCGATCAGGAAGTCTTCGGCGAGACACGCGAGCCAGAGATATCGTGTTGGTGAGTATTGGTGTCCCAGATGGCGAAACGGCGCTGTCCGACGGCGTGGTGGTTGAAGAGGCTGGTAACATGGTCATAACCAAGCGGAGCGGATGCGAGTTGTTTGGTAATATCATGAAGACGAAGTATTTTGAAGTCCTGGTCACAGAAAGCGATGATGGCGTCGGCGCTAATGATTTCCTTGAGATCTGATGAGGAGAATCCGTTGGGTGGAGTGAAGAACACAAATTCCGTAGGCGAGATGCGACGAATGGCGGGATGATCAATGGTGCCAAGGTTGGGAATAGAAGACGAATTTGTAGTAGAACAAGAATTAAAAGTAGACGAATCAGAATTAGAATTACTAGTAATAGGAGAAGAGGATATTTTCTGAACTTGGGAAGGGATGAAGATTTGTTAGAAGTAATAGAAGTAGAATTCAAAAGAGTGTGGTTGTCCGAAGCAATAGAAGAAGTGGAAGAATCTTTGGAAGGAGTAGATGCAGTTGGGGATGGAGCAGGTTGAGTAGAAGCAGGAGTCAATGGAGTAGACATATTAAAGTTGTTGAGAATTGGTGGGATTTTTGGTAGAGAAAAATAATCGAGTGATGAGAGACGATACTTTGTGAGCCAGTGCGGAGGAGATGAGTCAAAATTTGGAGTTGGTTTTATATGTTTTTGAAGATCGGTCTGGACCGAAAGGATTAATGGAATGTAACTGGAGGTGAGGATCGTTGGGTGGTAATTTTCCGGACCCCTTAGGCAATTGTGAAATTTTATCAATGCCTAGCAAGTCAAAGTAAGCATTTACTACTTATAATTCGCTTACTTGATCGTAAGGAAGCCAGGTAACATCGCCGGCTTTCCATTTAATTTCGAAAATTGCGTGTTCCATGGCACCAACATGAGACATTATTTTTTCAATTGCCCAGTCACTTTGAGGCTCCTCGGAAATGCTCAATTGTTCATCTAATCGGTCCGGGAATAATCGGTCGTCGTTGGAATGATGAATTCGTAGTAAAGAGGCATGAAAAACATTGTGAACTCCACGGTGCTTTAATTCACTTGGTAGTTCAAGACGGAACGACTGATTACCGAAGTCTTTGGTAATCTTGAATGGACCAATAAATTTTGGAATAAATTTTCAGGCTAGTCCTTTCGAAAATGTAATGTTCTTGTTAGACAGATAGACAAGGTCTCCTGCACTAAATGGTGCTACCTGTCGCTTCCGATTAGCGTCTCTTGTCTCCTTCACTCGTGCGGCAAGTATACTGTCATGTGCAGCCATTAATGCTAATTTTTTCTGAAAGCGAAATTCCGTACAGACGGACATTCCGACTTTGGGACACTACTCCACAACATGGAGCGAGGCATACGGCCGGTATTCAAAAAGAACGGAGCGTATCCGGTACTTTCGGTTGTTCCAGAGGAGGAGTATATACTGAAGATATAGTAGTAGTACTCGCGACATGGACAATGAAAGTGGCTTTCGGGCAGTGGCAGTTGGTGTTGGGCAGTGGAAGTCGGATACATCCGTTGTGCCGGCATCCCGAGACAGTCCAGCGGCAGCCAGCGGCCATCGGGTTGTTCTCCGCCGCACACCATCGTGCGATTTCCTGCTCTTTTTTGTCCTCTTAGAGAGCTTTACGGTCTTTGCAGCACGTCGCGCTCAAAATGTAGCTGCCATGCCACACCCCATGCAGCCGTTCCGGGCTCTGTCACCGTGGAAAGTCCAGAATACCAGCCGACGAGGATATAGAGCCAGACTAGAGCAGCTGCGACGATGACAGCGAGGATCATAGACAAGTAATGCACTTCGAAGAGGGAATGTTAACTCTTCTGGAACAAGTTGGGACCATCGCGACTCTACCAGCGGCCGCAATTCAACGGCAAGACACTGACTTCATACAGATATTTGGTCAACATCCGGGTAGTTCGACACAGGCCGGCGGGTGGCAGGGAAGTAGCGGTAGTATCACACAGAACACCCCATACGATCTGTATGGATACAATAGGTACAACTTCAATTTTTGAATAGTAGCAGTAATCTGTAATCTAATCTGATATCTAGTCATTTTATTATTACTTCTGTACTAAAATACAAAACTTTGCAATAACAGTGAGCTCTTGCCGAGTGGTGAGAACTTGCCGAATACTAGGCTCGGACGGCGGTCAATCCCCAGTGCCACTTGTGAGCCAACAAATAAATAAAAAGTCACTTCCACTGAGCAGTGGAACTGGTTTCACGACTTCCACTTTCACACTTTTGGTCGTGACTCGACGAGGCCAAGGGCGTCAACATTTGAACACAGTATAAACCTAACAGTGTCCCGATTACCACTATTTCGCTTCTACAGCTACAAATACTTGTCACCCAGGTAAGCCGACACCACCACTGGGTTCCCCGACCCAAAATACATAAGTTTGTCATCCTAACTAGATAGGGAGTCAAGAGAACTGCCTTCACGTATGATAAAACATTGCAACTCCAATTTCTCACCGAACTCTAATAGTTCAGCCAAGGGCGTCTAGAAATGCGGCGTCCACTTATATCTTCCCCACCTCTCCCTCCCTGATGCCCCTAGCCCCATATCTTTGTAAACACTAGATATCCCATCCTAAATATTTGCTGGAAATGTTTATTCATTTGTTGCAATGTTTTATCATACATGAATATCTCTGGAATAACTTAAGGCTTTTTGGAATTTATTATGTCAATTTATAAAGAATCGCGACGGGGTGGAATGAAGAAATACTCAAAAAACAAAAAAAAACAAAGGTATGAGGTAGCAAACAACTTGTTGGTTCTTTCAAATGGAGACGTCAGAAAATGGGGGGTGAAAAAAGGAAACCTGGTTGCACTCGCTTGCAACACGAAATTCCAGTGGTATGAGTGCCATGATTGAAATGTGTTGTGTCAGTATAGATGAAAGGAAAAGGAACGTGTAGCACACAAAAATACATTAAAATTGTCTTCTGGGTAGGAAACTAAAATTAAAAAGCAAAAAAGCAAATGAATTATAATGAATTAGAAAAAGAATCAAGAACGCAGGCGACAGACATCTCACGTGTGTGCCAAAGAATGGCACACACGTGACATTACTCAGGCGTAGGTGACCAGATGAAGGATTCTAGATCCAACCCATGCTCTTCATACGTGCAGTGATGAATTCCGCGAGGGATACCAGGCTGGTGAGGCAAGACGCGGAAATGGCTGAAAACTGCATAGAATATATTGACTGGCTACAACATGACTGCTTGCAACAGAATTTACAGAATGGTTACGTACGGTACATGATATGGTACAAGGTTAAAATACATATTAAAGTCGTACTCATACATAGTCAGGATGTTCAAGTAGTTATTGGCGTTACATATACATTTTGGTATCAAGAAATGGATGGGTATCAATATATAGAAATATTACAAACGTTGTACACTACCCAGAACAAAAAATAACAAAAATAGCACAACGGAAGGGCATCCTACTCACAAATCAGTGATGCATACAGGAGAAAAAAGGAAAGACTTACTAGATAGATACCCAAGCTAATCAAAAACAAGTTAGAAAGACAGTTTCACTGGAAGAGAGAAACCCATACCTCGCAATCAAACCGGCCTCATATCGTTCCTCTTGATGTACTGTGGGTGCCCAACAAATTGGCGGCAGCTCGCAAACCCGTTCTCCTCCAGGTGGATTGTCCAGCAGCGTATGAACCTACGGCGACTGAAGCGCTCGTAGGCATACGCCGTGTAATGGGGCGGGTCGCCGTGCAAACCCCCTTGGCTGAAAGACACCAAGGTGAAGGAAAAGAAGAATGAAAAAGGAAAAACTCACTAGATCACAACGTCCCAAGGTCCATTTCCAAACACTCTCTCAATAAAGTCCTCCCGCGCATTCAGTGCATCCACGAACGCGTCGGCCAACTGCGCTCTTCGGGTTCCATGGTTCGCCAACATCCCGCGGTAGAACGCAATGTTGAGGATAAGAACCATATTACTACAAAGAAAACAGTCAAACGAACTTGATAAACGGTAACGAAGCACCTACCTGACGCTCGTATGAAGACGATGAGGAGCTCGACTTTCGAAAGCGTGAAGTCCACCCCGGGGCGGCACGTGATTTAGCCGCCAAAAGCCCGGACCGCAGGCCAAGTGATGTGATCGCGTCAACGCGTCAATGACATTAGGCGCCCATAGCGTAATATACACGATGCTACTTTACACACAGTAATCATATTAACTGCATTTTCTTGTGTGGTGCGTAAAGAATTCGCATTCTGAAACAAGAGTGACGCAACAGTAACGTCGTGGGTCCTCTTGATAAAGGAATGACCTCGGAATAAATATCTTTGTCCTTTTTTGGACTAAAATCATCGCCAATGATATATCTTGGGAAATACATGACGCCCTTGACTGATATTTGAACACAAAATATAACCTCCAAATACAAAACGACTTGCTAAATTCAAGACAAGGGCGTGAGGAATTGCGCTCGGAACATATGTTTTTGTATGTTTTTCCGAAAAAACATAGAACATAGAATATCCTTGCTAAACCATGTCGCCCAGCCTTGTAACTCGGCCATTCTACTATTATATTATACCATTGATATTTTATCAAAGCGCAACATAGGGTGATTAAAACTGGTGCGTCCAGAAACGAACCTCTCCTCCTCCCCCTGCCTGATACCCCCTAAATCATATCTTTACAGGAACTTGACATTCCGCCCTAATCTTTTCATGGCATTGGTTTTTTGATATTATATCTATTAAAATATACAATATCTTGCAAGGGTGTCGGAATTTGATCCGGCAACATCATTTCCGATGATTTTGTCCTCCCTCCCCTACCATACCCCCTAGGTGGTATCTTAATAAATACTTGAGCTATTGCTTAGATATTTTCAGGGTATCTTTATATTCAATGAAATAGCATACATACCAAGGCACGGCCAAGGGTGTCTTGATTTCGACACATTATAAACCTAACAGTGTACCAATTACCACTATTTCGCTTCTACAGCCACAAATACTTGTCACCCAGCCAAACTGACACTACGACTGAGCTCCCAGACCCAAAATACAAAAGGATGTCGCCATAACTACACAGGGTGTCAAGAGAACCGCAAACATATAATATGTCTCCTGTCATTGGGACTTGTAATTATTTCGACAATTTTCTTATTTTTAGATCACATTATCTACATCTTCCATATCTTATCTTATGGTCCATATATGGATGCTAATTGAGCGGCAAAAACTGACCATAAATAGACTCGTGTAAAATCATCGCACTTGTAATATCTCAGGTAATACGTTGAAATCAGGCCCAATTTTTTTATTTATACTTGGCCTTGTTTATACCAATATATATGTCAAGTTATAGCCAAGGGTGTCATGGAATGACCCCAGAATAAATATATCTTTTGTTTTTTGGAATAAAATTATTGCAACTGATATATCCTGTCCATTTCCTGGAATTCCAGTCTGATATTGTACGAGGAGATATGAATTATGATTTAGAATGTATGTGCCGAATATCAGCCAAAGGTGTCGAGAAACCACTTCGCCATATCATCTCCTCCTATTTTTGAAATAAATTCATCGCACCTTCAATATCCTGTCTAATACTTAACGCCCTGGGCTATAAGTTTGATATAAATTATAAATTATGGATGAAAGTAGTTATGCCAAGTTACGGCGAAGGGCGTCAAGAAATAACCCCCCCACATCATCTCCTTCCTTTTTTGGATGAAATTCTTCGAAACTGTAGTAACATGAGCAATACGCGGGATTACGGACTGATATTTGGATACAATATAAATATATTATATAAGGAGGGGAATACTCAATTACAGCAGAGGGTGTCAAAAAATGATCTCGTAACCCACGTTTTAGTGTGTTTTTCCGAAAAAAAAACATAAAACATGGAATAATCTTGCTGCAACATGTCTCACAGCCCTGTAACTCGGCTGGTCTACTATATTAATGTACTAATGACGCTATATTAAAGCGCAGCATAGGGAGATCAAAACTGAGGTGTCCACAAATGAGCCTCTCCTCCTCCCGCTTGGTGATACCCTCTAAGTCATATATTTACAGGAACTTGAAATTACGCCCTAACCTTTTCATGGCATTGTTGTTGATACTATATCTATTAGAATGTACAATATCTTGCAAAGGCGTCAACATCCGGCCACATCATTTCCGATCATTTTGTCCTCCCTCCCCTACCATACTCCTTAAGCGATATCTTGATAACTACTTGAGCTATTGATTAGATACTTTACGTGTGTCTTTCTATTAAATGGAATAGCCTATATACCAAGGCGCGGCCAAGGGCGTCATGATTTGGACACATTATAAACTTAACAGTGTAAAAGTTACCACTATTTCGCTTCTACAGCCACAAATACTTGTCACCCAGCCAAACTACTACCACGACTGGGTTCCTAGACCAAAAATACATAAGGGTGTTTCCCTAACTAGACAGGGCGTCAAGAGAACTGCCTTCACATTATGGTAGTTCTCCGGAATAAAAACATCGCAACTGAAATATCTCACCCAATACTACGGTTACAGCTGTGTAAATTTGCAAGAACATACAATACAGCTATACAAATTGTTATTCCAAATTTCAGCCAAGGGCGTCTGGAAATGCGGCCTCCACCTATGTTTTTATATGTTTTTCCAAAAAAACATCGCACTTGCAATAACTTTAGTAGAAGTATATACCTTTTTCTAATCATCTCCAATTCTACTATAGTACTATACTATAGCTAATATTCCAAGCCACAGAATTGTGTAATAAAAACTGAGAGCATCAGCTATCATATTCCCCCTTCTCCCTTCCTGATACCCCTGAGCCCATATCTTTGTAACCACTAAGGATTCCAGCCTAAATTTTGGCTAGAAATGTTTATCCAATATGTCTCTGAGTCTGAAGATTCATTATATATATATAGCCATGCCAGCTTACAGCCCAGGGCGTCGAGAACTGACATTAGAAGATCATCTCCTTCGTTTTTTGGAAGAAATTCATCGTAACTGCAATATCCTGTGGAATACTTATGTTTCTGGGTCTATCTTTCGAAACAAAATATAACTTATATATAGAAAGACCTTCGCCAAATGGTATCCAAGGGCGTCGGGAGATGAGCTCAGAACGTCTGTTTTTGTATGTTTTTTTTTCCGAAATAGCCTCGAACATGGAATAACTTTGGTATCACATGGCACCCAGACCTGTAACTCACCCACTCTACTATGATACCATATAATAGACGCTATACCCAGGCACGATACAGGGAGATCAAAATTGAAATGACTACAAGCGAACCTCTCCTCCCCCTCCCCTGCTACCCCCCTGTCATATTTTTGGAACTACTTTACGGCCCAAATCCTTTGTGTAATTGTCTATCTATATTATATCTACTACGATGCCAGTTCATAGCCCAGGGTGTCTGGAATTGACTTGGCTAGATCATTTTTGATCATTTTGTCATCCCCGCCTATCATACCCTTTAGGTGGGATCTTGGGAACCACATGATATATTGCTTAGATCTTCTCAGCGCTTATTATTAACACATAAATTAACTTAAATACTCAAACACAGCCAAGGGCGTCAAAATATGAACACATGATAAACCAAACGCTATACTAATTACACCTATTTCGCCTCTACAACCCGAACGACCTGACACCCACCCAAACGGACATCACCGTCGGATTCCCAGACCAAAAATACATAAGGGTGTTACCGTAACCAGACAGGGCGTCAAGAGAATTGTCAAAAAAGCAAAGGAATCCCTTAAGCGGTTCCCAATATATAGATAGGCCAGTCACCGGTCAGGCCTTCAGGTTGGAGGAGCAGATAAATGCCATAAAAACAGCTGGCAGGACAGCTGTTTTAAAAAAATAGTGATATAGAGTAGTTAATGAATACCACAATTAAATTAAACTAGAATCCCGCAAGGTTGAAAAAATCCTGTTTGCAGTATAATGGAGCAGAAAAGGAGAACTACCATAATGTGAAGGCAGTTCTCTTGACTCCCTATCTAGTTAGGATGACAAACTTATGTATTTTGGGTCGGGGAACCCAGTGGTGGTGTCGGCTTGCCTGGGTGACAAGTATTTGTAGCTGTAGAAAACCCCCTGGCATATTTTTGGAACTACTTTACGGCTACATCTGACTTATCTACATCTTATCTACTCTAGCTACATCTCATCGACATCTCATCTATTTACATCTCGTCCATGGACCATATCCGGTCAGATCACATGTGATTTGATCGGATATACGCATGTGACCGGCTTATATCACCATAGATTCATCTAAAATCATCCCACTTGTAATATCTCAACCAATACTTAATATTCTGGCTTAAATTGTCAGGCATCGTTTTTGATGTATATAGGATATGGTATGTCAATTTATAGCCAAGGGTGTCGCGGAATAACCGCGGAATAAATATATCTTCCTTTTTTTCGAATAAAATACATCGTAACTCATATATCTTCGCCAATACATGACGCCCTTGCTCATAATTGGACATAAAATATGAATTTAATATACCAAGCGAGTTGCCAAATCACAGCCGCGGGTGACAAGAATTGCTGTCGCAATATATGTTTTTCTATGTTTTTCCAAAAAAACATCGAACATCCAATATCTTTCTTAAACAGTGTCAACCAGCCTTGTAACTCTGCCATTCTACTATTATAATATACTATAAACACTCTGTCAAAGCTCAACATAGGGTGATCAAAACTGATGTCTACAAAAACGAACCTCTCCTCCTCCCCCTCACAAGTACCCACCCTGTCATATCTTTACAAAGATCCGAGATTTCGCTCTAAATTTGTCATGGAATTGTTCGTTTATCTTATATCAATTACTATGTACAATATCTCGTAAAGGTGTCACCATTTGACTCGGCCACATCATTTCCGATCATTTTCTCCTCCCCCCCTTACTTAGTAGAAGTATATACCTTGTTCTAATCTTCTCTAATTCTACTATAGTACTATACTATAGCTGATATTCCCAACCACATAATTTTTTAATAGAAACTGAGAGCATCAGCGATCATATTTCCACCTTCTCTCTCCCTGATACCCCTGAACCCATATCTTCGTAACCACTAAGGATTACAGTCTAAATTTTTGCCAGAAATGTCTATCCAATTTGTATATATATGTATATATAAAATATAGATAGGGTGTCGAGAAATGGCTCTGCCAGATTATTTTTGATGATATTTTCCTCCTGCCCCTACTAGATCACATAGGTGTATCTTGGGAACGACTTTAGATATGGCTTAGATTTTTTGAGGGTACTATATCATAATTTAGAGGGACACAATCCTGCAAAAAGAGCCAAGGGTGTCACGATTTGAGCTCAAAATGTGTCTAAATATATATTTAGTATTACCCAATCTACCTATATCTTGAGAACCGCTGGAGGTAATCCTTAGATTTTTGGAGGCTACCATACTACCATATATATAAAGCTATCTGTGCAAAAAGTGCTAAGGGCGTCATGATTTGAGCTCACAATTTGTCTAAATATCTATATAAAACTACTATTTTGTATCTACAGCCCGCCCGGGCTGGCGCCCGGGCACACTGATACCACCATTGGATTCCCAGACCCAAAATACTTAAGGGTGTCATCCTAACTGGACTGGGTGACCGATATCGGCCGGGGGCTATCCAGCCCCCAGGACTAAGATAGATAGCAGCTTTGGACCAGGCGGGTATGGGTGCGAATTTCTTCGATACCGGAAGATTACAGCTACGAGGAGGAGCGGGAGCGGGAGAATACCGTTGTGCATGGTGATTTTGGACCAGGCTACGATGGTGGAAGCGAACAAAGACTGTTCGCGCCACCGGGGGTGTTGACTATCTATTTAAATGTTCTCAGCACGAAGCGGCGCTCCATTGCCGTCATGTTGGCGTTGCGGTATAAATGTGTTTGCGCGGTCAGTGTTCGAGGTAGTCACACGATGTACCGAATATGGAAATAGCGGGGGACGCTCTATTTCTATACGCGTATGCTACTGTGAAACACGTAAGTATTCGGTTTCCGAGAGAGCAGGATCCTTATTAACGCATTGTAGATTTAGATGGAGATGGCTCCTAAGGTTGGGTATGACTAACTGAGTCAGAATTTTAATATATATTTGAGTCTCGAGACAATATGCGATGCAATTAAAGTCGAAGAAAAGAAGGGAAAATATAAATACTACGCCACCAAAGTTCCCTTATCTGAGTTTTTTTTCAGCCAAATAACCGTGTCCTCAAAAAGCCTTCAACAAAATCTGCGGCTTCGCAGTCGTATGCACGCTCGAACCCCCCGTACCAGTCGCACCGACCGCACGTCTAATCGAAAGCTCCAGCAACTCTCGTGTTCCTTCATCGAGCTTCGCAATAGCTTCTTTGAACGCAGACGGCGACGTACTAGCGAATGAAAGGAGCTGAGACACGGTCAGGGTAGTAACAGACGCTGCAATAGGATGGGCTGGTGGTGGTTGTGGCGACGGCGAGAGAAGGAGGGATATGGTAGGTAGAAAGACACCCAGCATTCGGGGACCTGAGGAGTCACCGACGGTGATTCAGTTACATTTTGTGATTGTGTGGTAGGGAGAAAGAGACGTACGATTTTCCTCTGAGACCCAAGCGAACAGCCCCGCGAAACCTTTCCACACCTCACCTATCGCAGCGCTCTGCGACTCCTTAACGGTGCCATTATGCACCAGTGGCGCCATCTTCGCGATAAACTCGATCAAACCTGGTATCAAAAGTCGCGCGCACTGGCGAAGCATGCCGTTGTGTCCAGAGGTCGAGGCCGAGATCAATGTTTTCGAACAGTGAGCGGCCGTCAATGAAATCTACATATCAGTCGGTATAAGAGTAAAATCGTGTAATATCGAGAAGAATATACATACATCGTCGGAATCGAGCAATTTTTGCGATATCAAGAAACAAGCATGCTCAATGACAGCTTGGCCGACTTTAACCCATGGCGGGACGACAGTAAGGATGAGGACAGCAGCAAGCATATTGTTCTTCGCTTTCTTGGTTGAAATTGCCCCCGAGCGCCCGCTGATTTAATTAACAATCGGTATCAAATATTACTTCTTGGAGCCCGATGAAAACTTACCGCATCGCATCGATATTAAGGAGAGTCGCAGACAAGAGAGAATGCACTAATCCCGAGTACCTAGCTTTGTCAGAAGGAGGAAGATTCAACAATGTTTTGAGCGCAGGCAGAGTCGGTGAGACTAAGTCGATCTCAGATGATTCGTCTTTTAGCAGATCTGGCCAAAAAAAAAAAAAGGTCAATTACTTATGGTCCATGAGACGGAAATAAGACATCCATGATAAGGCGGAGGAAAACTTACCGCCATACAAAACAATCGCAACAGCTCTCACATCCTCTCGCTGGAGAGAGTTGATGGAGGATGCGATAGATGCGAAGGCGGATAGGCAGTTCGAGATGAGGTTTATCCTATCCTGCAGCTGGCCTTCTGTAAATGGACCCATTATGAACACGTCTCGTCAACGCAGAGAATTAAAAAGATAAAGGGGAAAAAACGTACGAGAACCACTCGCTCTGGAACTACCCAGCGCTTGCTTGAGAATGTGCGCACAGATTCTCAAGCAATGTGCCGCAGGCCCAGATAGACTCAACACATCCGGCACACCGCCCTCCGAAGACGAGCTGCTGGTAGACGCAAACACTGCTAGGACCTCCACCAATACCCCTTGCACGTCCGGTGTCTCCGTCATACCGATGCGATAACACAGACCTATGAACTCATCGAAGATCGTCGGTTCATGCACGATCGCACCGCCGGAGTATTCGGGGCGGATGAGACATTTAAGGGCTTGAAGGGAGGAGACAATGCGGCTTTTGCGTGTGGAGGAGTTGGATTGAGATGATGAGTCGGCAGAGGAAGAGGAAGAGGCAAGTGCTTCGTATACGAGTCCGAATATAATGAAGAAGAACGCAGTAGGTTCTTTCCTGTCCGTGTTTGCTGGCGTTGATATTAATTTATTGTTTTCGTCGTCTGAGGATAGCTCTCTTCCGTCCATCGCGGCTAGAATGTATGGATCGTTGGCCTGCATGGCAGAAGCTACTGCCTGGAGAATGATGGACCATGCCTTGGAGTAATACTGCGCGATGAAGGTCAGATCAAGATAGGATATTGAAATTGAGCTGAACAGGAAGAAAAACGTACAGGCAACAACACTTCCTTCCCAAGACTAACATATCCCGAATCCACGCCCGTACCACCCGCACCACTATCAAGCAAGAACTCCGAATCAATTCGGACACTTGCGTAATCTCTCAATGCTGCGATCCACAGACTACACAATGTAGGTCGATAGGGCTTGACGACGTTTTCGAGGTACGTGCGTCCCGGTTGGGTGCTTGAGACTTGTAATTGTGCCCAAGCAGAGAGCGTCGAGATACGCAGCATTGCAGATGCATTCGGTGACAACTGCCCTGATTCGCCTAGGGAGAGCATTCCCGAGTCTAGTAGTAGAAGTAAAAGAGGGTCAAGAATGTGAAAAGAGGATTTCGAAAGTTCATAATACGTACCTTTCGACTGCTCCAATCCCCCTATCAACAACTTCAAAATCCTACCCATGCGTCCAACATCCTTCACTACACCACACCCAACGAAAACAGCACACGCATCGACTGCAGAAGCCAAAATCTCCGGCGTAGAATCTGAGGAAAACGCGGGCGTTAACGCAGCTGTGATCGGCGCCTGATGTTGTTCGAGTAACAGCGCGTCGTCGTATGCTGGATCCGGGGAGGACGCAAATATCTAGAAATAAAACGGATTTTACGAGTAAGTCATTCAATTTCAGAATTGGTAAGTTATGAGCAATGAATTCAAAAAGAGCAGGCATCGAAACTCAAGAAAGATACGAACGTGAACATGAGAAAACAGAATCTCACCTCAATAACATCCCTAAGTACGATCAACCCAGCCAACCTAATTTCCATGACATACGCAGTACTCGCCGTGAACGCCATTCGAATCAAATCACCCACACGAGAGAATAAAAGTCCTTCGCTCGAGATGCCCTGTGTCCTTGCCACGATCGCGTTAACGTGGTGATCCTTCCTCACAGAGCTAGCGACTAGACTACAGATATCGTGCAGACACTGTAACGCGAAGAGCTGGGTGCGCCATCTTGAAGTCTGTGACCTCCTGCCACCCACACCACCGCCTGAACCTCCGGACCCAGAGTCGCCTGACAAACCGACGTTCAACGATTCCCCTTCGTCATCCCTGATTCCAGCAGCTCCCGTAGCCCCACCACCCACAGCAGCATCAACAGCCTGCTGACTCGCCGTCGTCCGCTTCATGATCCTTTGACATAAATCAATCCACGCCGACGGGTTATATGCTACTGTCTGGCCTAGCCAACTCCGAATGACGCTTCTCACACCTTGAACGCTTGAATAATCGTCATCAAGCATACCAAACAGGTCTTCTACGAGCCTGTCCCCACCCAACTTTGACATTCCCAGCGCGTCCTTCTGCACGAGCTGATATAGCGCATTGATAGATGCGAGCTTGAGTTGCCTGCGCGAAGAGGAGAGGTGTGTCCGGAACCGCTTCACGAGGTCGGGAATATCGGCATATTGAGGAGCGAACATGAGGAAATGCTGGATGCACTTGATAGCCTCCACACATATACCCTCGTCTTGCTCCACCGAAAACTCATGTACGAGAGCTTGGACTAACGCACGTGTGCGTGCCGATTCTTGTATATCGGGGCCTAGGACTGTGATTACCGAATCGATAATCTGACAAGTGATAGGGTACGCGGGTAAATCCCCACTGACGTTCGAGTTGCTTAGGGACCCACCCTCGCGCTCGTGTGTCTCCGTGAGATATATCTTGAGCAGCATACCGAGGGTGCTCGATACGAACGGGGCATAAGACAGACTTGCAGCGTTGATGACGCGCACGAGGGCTACCAGGGACCAAAAATGAACGATGGGGTGCGGGTCATTGATCAGGGACATGAGGACATTCACAGTAGTTTTGAGGAGCGGGCCAGCAGCGAGCCCACCGACGTGGCTATATATTGAGCCAAAGGCCAATGCGCACCCAGCACGCCCTTGGGGGTTTCGGTTGTTCACAACTTGATCGACGAGATTCTTGATTTGCGATGTTAAATAGTTTGTTCCCGACAGACTGGCGAGCCGACCGATGGCTTCACTGGCTGCTGAGCGTAAGACGAGGTCGCCGTCCACAAGAGCATCCTATATGTAATTCGATCGCCTTGTAAAATGAAAGAGAAAGAATAAAATCAAGCAAACGTACCATCAGAAACGGACTTAACATCCCCGTAACATTCGAACTTCCAAACGTCTCCCTCGCTTGCCTGCTCCCATGTTCACCCATCGCGATCCTCAATGCTAGCACGATCCCAACTACAGCATTCACATTCACCGCCATCTTCCTACCACTATTTTTATCCAACTTGGGCGACTTGACGCTCTCCAATACCTGCGTTAGGACTTTCAACGTTGTTTGCAGGTCTTGTAGTGGCAAGAGATGAGCGAAGAGCTCGATGGAGGTGTCTACTACTGACGTGGACGATGGAGGTGGTTCTACGAGCTCGTATTCCGTGGACTCTGTAGAGGAAAATTTGGCTTGGATGAGGGATAGAGGGTCGTGTTCGCAGGCGCCTATAATGGGTTTCCGAATCTAGTCAAGACGATAATAAGCGCCAATCAGTCCAGCATATCCAATTATAGTCGCTCACCAAAGTATCAACAGCGACCTCTACAGTGTCCCTATTCAGGTAATCTGCTCTCTTTACACCTTCTGTAAACCCTGCTTGAACGCCCCCCTCTCCCTCACCACTACCCAAATCCAACACCTCGCCTTCTCTGCTCGTAACTCCATAAGCGTACCCATCACCGCTCGCCCAAACTGTGCTGAACGCCCCCGAAGAACTGGCAATGGCGGCTTGGACATTCGAGCCAGCGTACCCGTCTGGACTGGCGAAGAGTGTTACGGCGGATTGGACGAGCACGAGTTGGGTGGAGTCAGGAATAGAGGAAAACCCGAGCGCGGTGAAGCATTGATGGACGCGTCTGCGAAGAAGGGATTCCCGCTCTCGCAGAGTCAATGTGCTGCCGGGACGTCGAGCCCCAGGTTGTTGTTGGGCATGAGAAGAGGAAGGGAGCTGGGTCTCCAAAGGATCGTCGACGCCAGCTGAGATATACCCGTTAGCGAAAGACAGAGCGTTGCTGAGAAGGGACGAAATGCGCCTCGCCACATCCAGGGTGACCAGCGTCGCACCTCCACTTCCACTCGAGGCAGACGTATTGTTGTTCGCTTCGAGGAAGCGCAGAAGTGCACCGAGTGCACACTCCCTAACATGCAACAAAAAACTCCACTCCTCCCTGCTCTTCCCAATACCACTATCCTTACTGGTCGGTTTCGGCAACGCATTCCTCCACAGTACCAAAAGCTGAGCAAGATGACCGCGTACGAAGTTCGGTCCTAGACTCATCAACGCCGCGATGAGTGTCCATGCTACCTCGACCTCGACATGCGCGATACCAAGATCATGTTCGCCCGCGCGTTTGAGGAGCTGCGTGGACAAGTCGAGAACTTTGGCTGAGATGTCGTACGAGACATATAGTGGATGCTGAGGAATGATGGACACGAGCGCGGCGAGTCCATATGCGTGTCCTAGGGCTCGTGCGGAGACTTCGGATGGAGAAGCGGGGTTGAGGATAGATGAGAGGTCGCGTTGGAGTTTTTCCATTACTGTTAGAATCGTTTTAGGAAGACGGAGAGGGGTGGAGTAGCAGAAACACCGTAAAGCCCAGGCGGCGTTGACGCGTACTGTGTGGCTTGGGTGGGATAAAAGGAAGATCAGAGGATCGGCCAAGGCAGTCTATGGGAGATATTTAACCAGTTACACGTAAAATAAAATAACATGACAGATTCATACGATCACATACCTGAACAGGAGGAGGTGCATTTCCCAGCGTCCCAACGAGACCCGCTACTTCTCTAAGTATAACGACCAGAACGTCTTTACCAGGAGCGACCTGGCCTGGCATCATCGCTGGCCAGCGCTTCAAATACGCGTTTGCAAGCTCTTGGATCGCACCAATTTGCGCCTGCTCAGACAACATGCGCACCCCAATCATATCTCTCAGGAGAATTGATACGAGCGTGCGCGTAAGCAGCGTTTCGTACCGCTGAGCGCCCGAATTACCTCCCGCTCCTCCTCCTCCTCCACTGCTACCGCCATGCTGACCTCGAGACGATGCAGGAGAAACGATATCAGTAACCAAATGCGCTAAGACAAGTCCGAAATTCGCCTCTACGAAGTCTTCCCCGAGTTTCCCAATTACCGCGGCATAGAAATCGAATAACCCAATCTTCGTCTTCCTCGACGCGTTAGGTTTGTTGTAATGCACCGAAAGGTGCGCGAACATCTCTTGGGGCATCAACATGGCCTTCTTCGTTTCGCCTGCTGTCGCAGCTGCAGCTGCAGAACCTCCTAGCCCCAATCCGAGGTTATCGTCGTCATCGTTGCGTTGTTCTCCATTGCCGTCTTTCGATTGGGAGGACTTTTGGGATGATTGGGGGTTGGGCACGAGACGTTCGATTTGAGTGGCTGCTAAGAGATGTCCTACGAGTTGAGCATGAGCTTTTCGTGTTACTTGGTCGGCGGCTTCGAGACTCTTGACGGACGACGAAATCATTGAATCAAGCTCGTACACTGTGAAGGGGTGAGCGTCCGGTGCAGAATAGAGTGATATGAGGACCTAGAGTAAAATCTACTATCAGTTACTTCGCCTTCCACTGTGTATGCATTCGCGAATCAAAAAGAAAATTATCACATAGTACTTACCACACAGGAGCCCCTTTGCACTGCCAGACTCTTATCACCAAGTCCATTCCGCATCTGCTTCAGAATATCCTTCATCGTTGCGTCCATCACGGCTCTTTTCGCAGTCGAAAGTGATGCGGCCAACGCGAGCAGCGCATGGTATCGGAGCAGTGGCGACGGGGATGATTTGAATGTTTTCAGTGTGATCATGGTAATTTCTGCCATGAAGGACATGACCTATGGTAGGGTAACAGAGTTTAGTAGCGACCACATGAGATAGTAAATAAGCGTGTGACAAAAATTCTTACCTGCGACCCGAAAACACCCATTATGGCTGCAATACACGAGAATGCCGCGCTGTATTCACAATCGCATGTGCAGACCGAGCCTCGTCAGTCTAAGACTATCCCAAGATCTAAAGAACTTCTCACTACGCACATTTTGACACTCTCCAACCTCGGATTCCCACTCGTGAAATCACCCACCATCCTCAGAAATGCCTGCATCGTGTCGAACAACGTCCGAGTCTCACCACGTGTGTAGATTTTGACCAGACATCGCGCGACGAGGTTCCGAATCGCTCGCCCAGGTGAAGGAGATTGTTCCGCTCCTATTCCTCCTGAACCGTTCGTATTCGTGTTGGGGTTCGGAGAAGAGGTGGTGTTATTATATGAGGAAGGTAGTGCAGCAGAGCACGAGATGATAGATACGAGGACCTTTTCGAGATCTGTTTGTCTGGATTTAAGTTCGCCCGTAGGGATCGACTCGAGTTTCTTCTCTGTGGAAGAGAGCCATTGGAAAAGGTATACTTCCCCGTTTTCGGAAGTTAGTTCTGACTTTGATCAAGTTTAAGCATGATGACGTTCGAGAGAATATCTCTAATATATGAATACGCACGGGTTGCAAGTCCTCTATAACGATTTCCTTCTCATTCGACATGTAAACCCCGAGTTAAAGCTCGACGAATTATTTGGACTCTTCGGTGTCTTCTGTGAGTTGCTTTTATCTTGCGTTGAGCGTTACTCCAGTAATCCTGCACGATGAGAAAGAATACGATGAATATCAAAGACAAGTCGTGGCCGTAAGTAAAGTAAGTGCTTTGTAAACGATAATTCGTCCAGACTATTGATTTGTGACATTGTCACACTGCGACATTCGGAAGAGTCACGAACTAAGTAGCATGCCCAGATCATGCAGAAATAGCAGTGACCTGCCGGTAGCAATGGAGTATTAAAATTTCAATGTTACATGTAAAGGTAATTTTAGCCATGCAGGACGAGGTCCACCGTAGTGTCCTGAGTGGATGGGGAACCGGATACACGGCCTATTATAGCCTTATTCGTTTTGGCAAGACGGCGATTTTCAACTATATAAATCTCATTCGTGTTCCTGTTCTTTTTCTGGAATCTGAATGCTAGAGAACAGTTAAATACTACAACCAAAACAACAAAAAAATTCTCAAATATTTCTCAGTGTTTGACAGATGCGATTCACTTTTCTTGTCTTCCCTGTTGCCCCTTTTCATTCGACAACTAACTTATTTTGTGACAACATCTTACATTTTATTAAACCCCTGAACTTATTATCTTGGTTAACCTGAGTCAAATATGACATAGGATGATTTTTCGCGCACCAAAGGCTGCACATACTCTACGTCCTCAACCGACAGACGCGCAAAAAATATAAAGGTTCCGCCTCGGGCCTGCTTTAAAATTCGATTAGCAGCTGCCTCAAGGCTGACATATCTTTAAAATTTAGTTCTAGTGTCTCTTTCATGTGTCTTTCAACACATATCGGATGTTAAATTTGTCGTCTGGGTGAATTATGTCTGAAAAATGCATTAAATTCGGTCTTGAACGTTGGACATCGAGCCGAGTTAAATAAGGTACATTGATGATTTGCATAGGGTAGGTACATGAATCTTAATTCATACTGTATTGGTCCAGCGTAGGCGACGTTAATGAATTTTAACGCCAGAACGAAGAGGCCGGTCTATCTTCAAAGTGCTTTCGTATCATTTCCGGATCATATCCCGCGTGAATTCCTTGTAAGGTACGCACCTTGCCTACGCCCAAAACCGACACAAACACGCCATTTCGACGCGCAGCCAATATTTCGGACCGAAGCCATTCCCCCTTCCTTTCTGCCTGCGAGGCACCCTTAAGGGTTCTCCGTCGTTTGTTTAATTTCTCTAGGAAAACTTCTTTTCGCCTAAATAAACCTTTCCCATTTTGATTTGATTTCATATCTTGCCCCCTGAGTATCGTTACAAGTAGAATTACATATATATACGTAGTCCTACTTGTTTGTACTCCCCAGCCGAAGTTATGTACCTGACTCACACTCGTTATTAATCCACGCAACGTGCCGCACCTACCCTTTCCGTCCCCTACCCATATCACCTAGAGGTTTAGAACCCCGAGACGATTCCGCCTCGTCTCACCTCTATCTTTCGAACTCACGATGATCACCATCGTTTCATCCTTTCTTTTGATATCTACTTACTTAAGCTTAGCTTCAAATCGTTCATTTGACACGAACATCGGTTTAATCAGTCCCCCAAAGCTCTTCACGTGTATGATCTACTTCGAGGGAGACACATCTTTTAGTGCGAACACGAGCGAGACAAGCGAGCATCAGCGCGACATCAGCGAGCGCAAGTGGACGATCTCTGAAACTTGTAAACATTTTTGGGACCAAAATAAGATCGGGCCGTCTAACTTGGTCCATATGTAGAGTAGGCACACAAACTGTGCCATCCACTCTGCTGTAATAAAATTTTACATGAAGCAACATATGATACTACTATCTGCCAATAAATTGTTTCAAGCTAATATACATCATGAGCAATGATAAAATCGACTCTACTCGTTCATGGCACTCCGACACTGGCGCAGATCAGCGAGGCACGAGTGAGAGCGCTCCTCTCGCTCGCCGGCATGGGTCCCACTGGTTTCCTTTTCCCCACTTCGAGGACTGGCAATCCTACACAACACACTCTTATAGGGCTCTCGATCAATGAAGTCAAAGCATCATCGACCTTATCGGATGATGTTGTTGGTGGATGGTACAAGGAAGAGAGAGATGTGTGCGTGAGTGCCTGAGATAGTGATCAAAAAATAGGCTACGTTGCGTATGATGAAAAATAGTTGCGTTACGCGGCTTCAAAGCCATAGTGAGACGGGAACGTATTTTCAACCGGGGTGTACAGACAGGTAGGATCACACATGAATGTGTAATTCTACTTGTACATAGCGATACGAAGGTATATGAAATAAAAACGAATGGCAAGGTGAAACTTGGTGGGAGGAAAGTTTCAAAGAAAATTCAACAAGATGGGTAGTATGGCACGACAGTCAGAAAAGAAAAAGAACTAATGCGCAACTAATGCAATGAAATTTACGCAGTCCGATGATTAAGTCATGCGCATAAGAAGCGTGTGAATGCGTACTTGTCTATTCATAATTTGCAACCCTCCTGGTATGGACTAAACCTGCTTACATATGCTTGGACCCCGTGGGCCATCAAAGTGAGCAAGGTGGGGGTAGTTGGTGTATCGGAACGTTCAGACGGATGCCCTTTGGATTTCCCATTCCACGAAATACTTGTCCAGAATGTTCTTAATTTTCGGCGGGGTTACGAAACAACACCATTATGGGTGTTCTTAGATGTTTTGCGGTATCTGATGAGATCCCCTGGGTCTAGTGAGTCGAATAGGTGCCGTCCCCGTCGTCGCTAGCCTGGTTCAATCATATATTTGGTTCGGAATTCTACCCTGCCCGGACAAGTATGTTAAGAAGCTGGCCATTGATTAATTTACAGCATATGGTGGAGTAACGTTAACCTTGCGTGCGATCAGAGGCGTTTCTTCCGGTGTTGATCGTTCGTGGATCCTAGTGTTGTCGCACAGTGCAGTGCAGCTGAACAAAATTACCACATCGAACGGGGTGGCCAGTCCGCCCAAACTATTGGATAAGCATTCCCACGTTTTGACAGCTGATCCGCCATGCCGATTGACATAGACTGTCAAAAATTTCTAGAAGCCGTCAAGGAAGCCGTCAAAGATGGTTTGGGAGAAATTAAGAAGGTTTTCCTGCCGAGACGGCTTGGAATTGCGGAACTTTCATTTCGTCGAAGTCCCTTCGCTGTTCACAGTATACTTATGAGCCCCGGGGTACATATATCAAATACGATTAAAAGGCATGCTATAATATATGTTCTCTTCTTTAAAATATAACAGACCTCTGTGTAGTGCTTGACTTAATATCAACTGCCACATAAGGGGTTGTACAATCACTGAATTTAAGCCAAGTCAATGTTGCGTTGGGAAAAATTCAGTGCCTGGTTGGACTAAAAAAATGGCTTCATCGAGAACCGAACAGTGTACTACTAGGAGGCACAAGTCTTATAAGTCACAAGGACCACAACCACTGCACTACCACGTCTTATTGTTACTGCCGTTTGACGTCGTTACGGCGAATCCGCCTTTCCGCTTTTTTAAGTCGCAACTGACGTATTGTTGCTGAAATCTGAGTGATTTTTGAGGAAGTTTTTTTTTTTGCAATATGTATGACATTATAAACCTACAGTAATAGGAAAGCATCTTATTTCAACACCCATCCTCCTCGATCAGGACTCAGTCGTGCAATCAGCAAGGCTATCTGGCCTAGCGGAGTTGAATATTTATGGGATTCTGCGGCTCATGCCGAAAAACGACGCATCTTCTCAGAGGGGATTCCCTGTCACGTCGCGCCAAAGAAGCGGTTCTGCCAGGAAATTAACGTGGGATTGCTTATCCAATAGTTTGGGCGGACTGGGTTTTCCATCGAACGTTGACCTAGAATAGCTAAGGCCATGAAGCAAACCCCTTATAGCATTAGCGGCGCCGCTCTCCCACAATTTTGTCGTTTATCCTGTGAAACCCTGGTACGGGGTACGTCAAACGCGATAGATTGATATGGAAAGCAGTACATTATTTCTTGCATCTATGCTTCCAATAAACGAACTAGAACTCCTGCACGTACATTCAAACCATTCCAATTGTTTTAGGCGCCAATCGCGGCGTTAACATTGGATTACAAACGACTGGAGAGATTTTTGCTTCCCACGCGGAGCAACCATCATTGGTGGACTTCTCTCGGTAAGATATCAATCGACGCCTTGGCGTTTCCACCGTACCTTCCACGTTTGGATGACTCAAGGTTCACAAAGCACAGCAAAACGCCCCAAAGCAGTGTTTCCGGAGTATAGAAGGAACTCTTCATCATTCTTGCGATGTACGCAATAATTTCTGTAGTCTTCAGTAATAGATCCACATGCCTCAACAAGCTGCGCACATTAATTTTTACCTGAACATGATCAGGCGACTTTGATAATTCCGACATGTTTTTAAGCTTTCCGTATAAAAGGAAGGAAATGTGCTTGTAAAGATGTCTTATCCCGCTCCTTCCCAATATATTCTCTTCATTGCAGAGGATGTACCTTCTTTCTCTGTATCTTTCTTTTACTCTATTCTTTTCTACATGCGCTGCATCAGCATTTGTACCCGGCTCGTCACCCCAAGTCAAGTGTAAATGTCTTCCGGGAGATCCATGCTATCCTTCGTCCGCACAGTGGCAGCAATTTAGCACCCGATTGTCTCGTCCATTGATATTCAACCAGAAGCCGTTGGGTGCCTCGTGTTACCCTGGCTCTGGGTCGGTATTCTCTCCTTCATTATGCGCAACGGCCACCAATAACATCAATAATGTCCTATTTCGCTCCACCCTGACAAATGCTCTCCAGTATGAGACTTTCGAAGTTCTTTTTAACTCGACGGGAGGCGTTGTGGAACAGTGTCCCTTTGGATCCGGCATCGTCAGCGCGCAAGGGGCTACGTGTCAGCAAGGAAGAATTCCACCCACTGTTGTCAACGTCACAGCCGTACAGGACGTTCAAGAAGCGGTGAAGTTTGCCACGAAATACAATTTGAAGTTGGTCGTGAGGAATTCTGGGTGAGTTTTGTTACTCTCTGCTCTCCATTTCGTTTAATTAAGTCACCTTATTGGGTATCGCAGACACGAGCTTCTCGGACGCAGCGCTGGTGTTGGTGCTTTGGAAGTTTTTACTCGTAATCTTCAGAAACTCCAATTTAGTAACAATTTTGTCCCTAAGGGTGCCCCACGCAACACGCAAGGCCAATTCGGTACGTCATATATTCCACATATTGTTGAAACAGCCTAACATCCAAGCGATTTGTGTAGCCGTAACCATGGGCGCTGGCATTAATTGGAGTACCGCGTATCGGGAGTCGCACGCTAACAATCGCTCTCTTCCGGGTGGCTTAGCTCCTTTTGGCTCAGTTGGATCCTCTGGAGGATGGCTACTCGGAGGTGGACACAGCGCCTTATCCCCCCATTTGGGCTACGGTTCGTCACTGAGATTGTTCTTACTTATGCTGAATACAGTTCTCATACAATTTTCATTAAAAACAGGAGTCGATAATGCGCTTCAATTCAAAGTCGTCCTTCCAGACGCCTCATTCGTCACTGTAAACGAGTACAAGAACCCTGACCTCTTCTGGGCTTTGCGCGGCGGTGGAGGCCCTTCGTTCGGTATTGTCGTAGAAAGCGTTGTAAAAACCTTCCCAGATTTTGCATACACTTCCTTCTTCTTCGTCGCTCAAGCCGCCAACACGGACGCTTACACAAACCTCTTGGAAGTCTGGAATCGTTACCACAACGGGTTGAACGATGTCGGCTGGGGCGGTGTTTGGCCCTTCACCGACAACGGTCTGGCACTCACTCTCCTCAATCAAGGAGTTCCTCCCGCCAATCCCAACGGTAAACCTCTGATGGACCAATTCCTTGCTGATGCAAATGCCGTGTCTGGTGTTACAGTAGCTGTCCAGGAATACGTAAACTATACTTCGTTCCAGGACTGGAACATCGACAACCTCGTTAATGGCAATCACGGTTTCAATTTGACGCAGACAGCGGCGGGCAATCCTCAGAGTGTCACGTCTTCCTGGCTCTTGCCTAGGAATATCACCTCACCCGCCACCGCGAGGAGCATGGCCGAGATCTATGCTAACCTGACTGGCGGAACTGGATTGTGCGTGCCTTAACGATGTCCTGTCTGATCTTTGCAATCTGATGCGTCAACTTCTAGCATGGTCGGTGGTGGTGTAGCAGCGACCAATCCTGCGGCTGATGTCTCTGTGACACCTGCGTTCCGAAACATCGTCAGTGATCTCGTCATTCTTCCCACTGGACCTGGATTACCTCCCACGACGCTCGAGAACATCGAGTTGTTGCGAAGAAATGTCAACCAGGAAAATCAGGTCTTCAAGCAACTTGCTCCTCCTCCCTACGGCGGTCAGTATGTTAACGAGCCTGATTACTACGAGGAGGACTGGCAACGTACGTGTAATATTCTTTTGTTATTCTAAGCCCCCACTAACTTACGAGTGACATAACAGAGGCATACTGGGGTCCCAACTATGCCCGCCTCTTGAGGATCAAAAAGATGATCGACCCCAAGGATCTCCTAGTCGTTCAGAAAGGTGTCAACTCTGAAGGTTGGGATAACGAAATCATCTGCAAGACCATTTCTTAACCATCAAACTGCACCATATTTTGTCCTTTCATTCACAACTTATTATTTGCAATACTCCCTACTGAACACAGCCTTTCATTGAACCATCCGTTTCCTTGAATATTTAGTATTTATTTGTTAACTGTATAATTATAAGTGTGTAGGAAATTTCGATCACCGTAGTCGTTGGATCTCATATTTCAGTTTGTCTCCCCTAATAATACCTTCGTTGATCAGGCTTGTGTACAATTCTCGGTGCAGACGATTTTTATGAGAAAAATTCTCGATGAACACTGAATTTTGCGGTATCATCGACTCTACACCAATCCACAACAACATGGCGAGCGCATGAAAAATGCATGCACGATACAACGATCATATGATGGTAAAGGTACTACAAACTGCCAAAAGACTTAGAGGTCGAGAGGCTTGCACAGGCTCCTATTATGACTAGTGAAAAAATCTGGACGGTCCAAGCCAGGCAAATGTCGAAAACGTGAGGTGTAATCGTACTTTCTACATATTCTGTGCCCAACTCTCATCATCGCTTGTTTATAAGTCTCGTCCAAGATCATCAACACATATTACCACGACAGCATCCTAAAGATAAAGCGCCAAAGATTTAACATGATTTCAATGAGCTTAGCCTTGAATGCAGAGAATAGGGTTAGAATGAAGATAAATAAGGAGATAAAAGAGTGGCAGAAAGGGAACAAATCACGCATACGCACACGCACTGCGAAGGGGATGAGAAAGGAATATCGATGAAAGGATGCCTGTGATAAATATATAAGTTCTTTAATTGGAGTAACCCGGTCGTGACCAGCAGGATCTGACCTCTCCAAAAAAATTAAAGTACGATGCAAGAGCACGCGAAAAGCATGAGCAGAGGATAAAGAGGAGAAAACGAACGCAGATAACTAACTAAACACACTTGAGTTGTTACTAGTAATGCGAGAGAACAAAGCGAGGCGATCCTTCCGAAAGTAAAAATGCGATTGTTGCCTGTGCGGAGCAAGGATGGGCCCAAACAAGAATGAAGGGAAAAAAATAATTCACAAACTTCAGTAGCACACGCATTGGACGTAAGTCAGACGGATACGGATGCAAGAAAAAATGTATTTCGGAGTAAATACAGCAATTCGACAGTGACGATGATATGGTGAAGAAATCGGGAACCAAATGAGCGAACCAACGAGATAATTATACTAGGAAAGAATAACGAGTGTGTGATAAACAATACGATGCGACGAGGATGCGATCAAGTCTCAAGACATGTAATCTCTGTATGAAGTGCTTGCGAAGCGAGGACGATCTGAACGCAGAACAAAAGGAAACAGAAAGAAAATAGAAGCATGATTAGGATATGTTCGTCATGAACCGGAAAGTGAACAAAGATTGAATTCATGAAATCACAATTAGTAAGTACTCTAGGAAGAATATCAACAAAGGTAGCAGGCAGAAGTGAAAAAAAGAAAATCCCGAACAACGAAGAACGAACATCCTCAGAAAAACCAAAACACAAAATGCGGAGGAAAGCGAGGAACAGGCGGAGGGCATAACGAAGTGCGTATTCAGAAACATAAGGGCGTCAAGGGTTGAAAAGCAACGAAAGAAAAGAAGAAAAGGCAAGGAGGATCACAAATCCGAGCCAACAGCATCAACGACATACAATACCTGCTGCGGTCTAACAAACAAACCCATTGACTCCGTACCTGACATATCAGACACAGCAGGACTGACGCTGCGCATCCTCTTCATCCTGTCCGATGCGATGCTCAGCTGGTCAAAGTCCCTCTCCCTATCTCGATCGCGCTTCAAAGTCATGAAGCCTTTGCTGCCCTCGCGACCGAGGATGCTACCGCCACCAGCACTGCTAAAGCTCCCACTAACGCCCTCGAGCCTTCTCCTTCGCGCTGCTCTGTCCTCATACGATGCAGACGCAATACCACCGCCCGAGCCATAATCCCCCCACTCAGAACCCATCCCACCGATCTCGAAGTAGCGAATCCCCCCTAACGAGCCGTCGTTCCACTGCGTAACGTCGTTTGGTCGACCATTCATTGCATTATTGTACATGTTATTTATCATGTTGTTTGATTCTACTCCCCAGGCGGCGTCTGTGGAACCAATGGGGAGAGGCACTTCGACACCGACCCAAGGACCAGTTTCGCCAATAACTTCGCCGATGTAACGTGCGTAAGCCTTGAAACGTTTCCGTTTGGATGAAATTATGCACGGAATACCAATTTCGAGTGTAGCGCCTGTGGGCTTGTCGGAAGCGAGTACGCTATCAATGGAAGAGTGGAATGATGATGATTGTTTAGAATTTGGATGGAGCGGGGAGAGCGACTTAGAAATTGGGGAGGAAGATGAAGGGAAGGAGGCAAAACTCGAGTGGGACGGAGAAGGAGAAGCAGGAAGGGAACCTGGAACGGGAGGGAGCGGAGGCGATGAGGCCGTCGTGGACGAGGTAGAGGAAGATTTCGGTGCGTTATCCGAAATGATGGACAGACCGGACGATTTGACGGTCTTAATCGTATCCGTGGACCCTTTCTTCTTCAACGTAGCGATACTAGAAATTGAAGCGGCACTGCTCGATTTCTTGTGTTCGTTGCCGGGGCTTGAACCTTCAGGATGATATGTCTTAGGTTTGATAGTGATCGTGCTTGAAGTATTGGGAATGGTTTCTGGGAGTGTAGCTGTTGCCGTCGATGAGTCGCTAGACGCTGACGAGGGAGCAGGCGGTGAGAGAAGAAGCGACGAGGAGGGAACCATATTTTCCTTTTCAACCTTTTCGGCGACCTTCGGAGGCGGCGGGGAAGATTCGACGTCTTTCTCAGGTAATGCAGGCGGCGTTTCTGTAGCAGGAGATCTTGAAGGAGGTGTGGACGCAGCAGCCTTCGGTGTTGATGTTGAGCTCGCAGAGGCGGGTACAGGCGATGGTGGTGCGGATGGTTTCTTCGAAGTATCCGATTTCCGTAATGATTCTGTTGACTTCTTCGGTGTGACGACTTTCTTTGGCGCCAATGATGATGTC
The DNA here is from genome assembly GCA_964017145.1 of Agrocybe praecox. Lineage (NCBI taxonomy): Eukaryota > Fungi > Basidiomycota > Agaricomycetes > Agaricales > Agrocybaceae > Agrocybe > Agrocybe praecox. The sequence continues at coordinate 4,266,247 of OZ024843.1, read as the reverse complement.
GAGCCAGATACCGAGCGCCTAACAGCAGGTGAATTCGGTGAGGCGGTGGCTCCAACCGAGAATGACGCCTGCATGGCTGGTGATCTTGGACTCCTCGCTGCAGCCGCTGGACTCAACTTGAATGGATCGGCGACAGGTAGTGAGGGTGCTCGTTTCATCGGTGTCGCACCTACACCCGTTTTCCTTGTCGTAGTGTTCGTTGATCGCGTGCTTCCAGCGTTACTCGCCACCGAACTAACAGACGCCCCCGAGACTTTTCTTTTACGCTCATTGACAGGCGAACCAGCTGCTGACCTGCTGCCACCTGCAGTACGTACGCTAGCCGTCGATGCTGCAGATATCCGCCTCGAACGAGCAGCGATTGGGGTCGATAAACCACCACCACCACCGCTACTGGCAGTTCGGTACGTCCTTGTGCTTTCTGCAGATGTTAACGCAGACGCGGTTGATACGGGTCGACTGGACATGGAAGTCGTCGATACTCGAGACGAAGGACGGGAAGCTGAAGTAGCAGGTACACCAGGTTTAGAGGTTACGCGGGTCCTACCAGTTCCAGTGGCAGTCGAATGAGTACTTCCTCGAGAATTTGGACGTGTAGTCGTCGGAGATGTGCGGATGGAGGGTGTGGCTGGTTTACGGGAAGGAGTAAGGGATTTGATGGAGGGTGCTAAAGATTTCGGTCGCGGAGCTGTAGAGGATCCACCCAGCCTTGCACTGGAAGCGACGCTTGATACCGACGTACGAGATATAAGTCTCCTTTGTGGTTGTGCGCTCGGCGTGTGATATACCGAACCAGTCATGCTCGACCGACTCTGCGCCTCCTCCTGGCTGTCGTGCTCGTTCTCCAACAGATTTTGTTCATCCCCAGCATCAGGCAGCCCATGATCTGTTTCGTTGTCTGCCAGAGTCTGGGCGACATCACCAACCCGCATCGTCCTATCCCCCTCATCTTCATCCACGTCCATATTGTCCTCTTCCTGATCGTCCGTATCCTGCTCAGGCTCAACAATCGAAGGTTGCATCCGCGGAGACGGCGTCAACTTCGAGTCTGGCCTATCCCTCAGCTCCTGCTTCAACCGACTCGCACGAACATCACTTGCAAACCTCCTTGCAGGCGAATCACCGCCATTGTTCGCAGCAGACGAACGATGATGTTGTCCACGAGGCGCAGCCGAAATCGTGCTATTGCTCGCCACACTCGACACCGTCGTCACACTACGGGCGCTACGCGCAGAATGGATAGATGATCGAGAATCCACGCGATCGCGATCACGAGACATCGACGGCGATCCCGAGTTGGCGGATTGGTACGAAGCCGAGACGGAGGCAGATGAGGCGTTGCCTTGCCGCATAGGAAAATTCCTGCTGAGGAGGCTGACGCGCATGCTGCTCGCCGCGTCGCTCTCGGCGTCTGCTTTGGACGTGTGAGGGTGGTTAGATATCGGCCGAAGGTGGATGTGAGACTGCGCTTTGGCGCCTTTCGGGGAAGAGTATGATGGAGGACTAAGGAGGTCGTCTATGGGTACTTCGAGGTCTGTCGTGTGTATTTCAAGTTAGCAATTATTACAAATTATTTTAAAATAAAGAGGAAAAATCTAAAACGTACGATCGCTAATTTCCTTCAAGGCCCAATCTTCCAAAGGATCAAACCCAGACTGTTGTCGAATATCTAACCATCGCTTTCCAATCCATCTGAGCAGTTCGATTCGTGTCTGTTCGACTTGCATATGGATTTGCGAATTGGGTGATAAAAAGGGTTCGTTTGTATCGGTCGGATGTGGCCTTAACAAAATTGCAGATACAAGCGTCTAAAAATGGAGGGAAAAGGTTGAGTAAAAATATCCCGCGAATCGAGAATTAAAAAAAGAAAAACGTACTTGATAAAGCACAGGTACAAACTGTTCCTTCACACCTCTCATAATCGCCGCGTTAACCCACTCGACCCGTTCTCCATCATCGAATCTAACCGCGTTATTCTCCATAAGCTCCATCCACTCATCCGCCTTGAAACACGCATCCGACTCCCTGCACAAAAGCTCATCCATGCTCTTCCTTGCCTGGAGTACCATCTCCCGCACGGTATCGCCCCATGGTTCAATAACGTTTCCGAGCTTGGCCAACGCATGTTCAGCGGCAAAAAGAAGCGGGAAGACGTTGAGGGGTGTAGTCCGCTTGCCTACTCCACGTAATATAGAATCGCGCAGTTTCGGTGATAGTGCTGCAAATTCTTGGGTACACCAGCCTTCGCCAAACAAGCCTACGAGGGCCCTCCGCGCGCCGCGTTCGAGGTTTGGGTTGCGAGAGTCTTCCTCGAGGGAGAATTCAAGGACGCGAGGGGCGCGTCGTGCGCATTGGCGACATCTGCATCCGCCTGTACCCCATTTTCCACCCGTTAAATTCTCATACTCCGCGAAAGGGATGAACGCGTGGAACAGCCCATGACACATTTCTTGAACGATTCGGGCTTGAATTTCGTCATGAAGGGTATCCAAGGAAAGGTACAACGCGGCTTTCATGATGGTAAAAGCCGTTGAAAGGTCGTACGACCGGTGCGAGAAGATCAAAGTCCCCGTGTAAATAAACCCAAGTGTGAAGTGCAACGAGGCCGGTGTGAATGGTGGAGAAGGTAAAGTCAACGTTGGAGGTTCGGCCGTAGCGTTCTTGTGCACCGGCCATGCTAACAACGCCGTGTGGAAATACGACGACCGCGAAACGAGGATGAATCTATGGGAAGAGAAAATTGCGGTCGTGCTCTCGTGGTGCCCGCTGCTGCTGCCAAAGTTCCCTGTGAGTGCAATGCGTACGTCCGAGTAGAGCCGTGATCTCCACATGAACACGAGGTCCTTGCGAAGTTTATCGATACGCAGTGATTCGGCTTTGTCGTCGTCCTCACCGTTTCCGAGCAGGCCTCCTGGTGTTCGGTCGCGGGATTCAGAGCTATCGAAGAGGAATTCGAATGCCTCGCCGAAACCTTTTCCAGTGTATAAGTATTCGAGCTCGTTGCTGAAAAGTGCGGGGTTGAGGGAAGTTGTCAGGCGTAATGTTGATGTTGGACCTGGTTGGGTGACAACGGCGGTGTTCGATGGTGATGCAGCACGTTGAAAAGGGGATGGAGTACGATCTGGGTCTTGGTTCCTCACGAGGTTTAACGACGATTCCATACCTAACGACAGGGCAGATTCCGCTGGATAGTTGAATCCAGACGGGGACGATGGATACGGTGACGGTGAAGTAATGCCATTCGCTCGAAATGAGAAATATCTTGTTTGAAAGCTGGGCGGTGCTCGTGCATAAACGATAGCTATAATTTGTTCAAAGTAAAATCAACCATATTTCCCTGTGGCGCTAGGAGAGCTGGCAATGTTGACCGCACCTTTGTGACCCCAGACCTCCTCGACACTCCCATAAGGATCGTTTTCATCTCCAATCAGCTCCCAAACAACATCTGGAAACCTATCTTTCGCATGACGAAACAGCGCCTCGAGGTCCTCCTGCCATGCGACGGTTGAATTTTTCGTCGCTTCTTGTAATCCTGGTGGTGGTGGCGAGACTAGTGGTAAGCTTATGATGGAGGAGGTAGCTGATTGCGCCATCGTAGAGCCTGAAGCTCGCTGTGGGCTGTGTTGTGTAGCGAGCAACTGGACTAGGGGTATATGATGGGATGGGAGACGGGAGTAAGCTGACTGGTCACCAAAAGTTCATAACACGAGGCTCGGTAACTTTAGGTTAGGGTTTGCTTGGTCAGCATGGCGACACCCTTGACCGTACCTTTTTAATTTCTTTTTGTCCAGTATCATCCATCACCAGGTGCGTATTTTTGTTTCTGCTTCTATTGCCAATAAAAAATTCCCCAATACAACCTCATCATCCCACAAACTCACCTTTTCTTTTTTATGCGCCACCCAATTTCAGTACGAAAACTCCGAGATAAACCCGGTTACAGCTAAAATGGATAATGTATCATCGGACCCGGTATGAACGTGAAATCTCGAGGGAATGTGAAAAGAACCTGTGGGAGATGTTGGGGAAGAAGCCGGCCATGTGCTCCCCACACATATATATGTGGGCCAGTATGGCAGGGAACACGGGTACATCAAGCGTTCCGAGGTGAGTTTATTATGCAACACGTTGCGTACCTCGTTCAAGTTGTTCTTTCCAGACTCGACTCACCGTTTTTCGAATAATGACTTTGTAAGTCGCTCGATAACGTTGAGAAAACTTAGGTACGTTATGATATACTAACAAACACTTAATTTCTTGGTCTCGGAGATATCCTATGTGTTTTGAAGGTTTCTTTCTGGTGTCCTAGGGTAAGTCGCGTGTAAGTCTAGATCCTGAACCCGCAGCTCTCTGCTTCGGTATGCTAGTCTCATGACCTCTGGACTAGGTGAGAGCGCTTTCACTATCATAAATCTATCGGCTAATTGTTCACAACAGAGACTTCGTAGAAGCGTAAGTACTTTCATAGGAGGTTGGTCTAAAGGAAATCGGCGAACCACCCCAGATTCACCCCTACTTTCAGTTCGGAAATCTGACCGTTCAATATCTATTACGGGAAGGCGCACATCTGCATCGTGTATAAGCCTTCCGTAGTCTCCATAAATCCTGCAGTCGATCATCCGCCACCCATGCACTTATCGCCCGATTTTTCCATGTACCTCTCAACTATTCTAATTCTCCACTTCCTAACTATCGCAGCGTCGCTCCTTCATTTGCTTGCTGGTCTCGGATTCAGATTATCTCTCAGACTCTTCCACGTTCTTCTGATGTACATGTCTAATAGATTCTCGTAACACTCACTATCAAGTCCACGAACATAAATTTCGGTATGATACCATACGAGTATACTTTTATGATCTTTCTCTCCTCGGTACGTAGGCTATCTCTGGACACTTATAAATAAAACATACGCCGAATCAACGACAAGACAAAAGAAGTTACTTCGTACCCGCAAAGGCCCTCAATGATAACATTAAACCTTACATCTCTCTCCTCTTCATCAAAGACCTGCGGAAACAAACCAAAAGCTCCTCGGACAAATCATAAACACGTATCCAGTGTGCTCCACCGTGTCCAGAATTTCCAACAGTTCCAGACGTATCCCTGTGAGAAAGTAGCCTACGCAGACGCTCGTGGTCTCGCATGTGGCCGTGCCGAGGTGTTCATGAGGTATGTCCTCCACGGCATGCGGCATTATGGTGACAATGATTTGACATGTTGTACAAGGCGGGTTGCTGACGAACTCCAAACATCTCTACCTACTTTTTATAATGCATGTACTGTTTGCGCGCGTATACAACTTCCATAGAGACCGATTGGACACCTCGAAGAACTGGTGACGAGCTTCATGAATTTCGTAATGGATGCAGTATCATGGGAATGAAACGTGCGGTTGTTGTAATGAGACTCGGGAGGCATGCTGTGGCCCGCTGCATTGAATTCCGAGTGGAGATTGAGTCGTAAACCTTAAACGAGGCAAGATAATGTATTCGAAACGAAATGAAAAATAAAGAGAATAATTCGTTAGGGAGATTTAGTGTGAAATTATGTCTGGTGACCGTACAGATTTGAGAGAAAATCCAAACATAATTATTTAATTATTGAAAGGGAAACTAGCATGTACTGCAGACAGTGAGTCTACACTGGTTCGTCGTGCAATCTCTCGACTGTCTTATCACAAGGTACATGTTGAATTTTTGATATTCCGGAGTCTGGAATAATCGCTTCAAGAAAGCACAGAGACATCTCCTGTACATCAGAGATGAGTCGGTTGAGAAATCCTCATTGGTTGCCTTATCTTTCGCCAGATCGAGACGAGCAACCATGAGAGTTGGGAAAACTGCCTATTGTACCACAATATTAGAGAGACACTACGCTTTGTTGATAATTGGGTAACGTACGGCTGCAATGAGTAAAATTACATTGGCATATGCATTGGCATTAAAGAGCATAGATCCAATCGAAGTGGTACTTCCGTTGATGTTAATCAGCATTGTTATTGCGACCAGCAATGCTGAAAGAGAGTATAAAGCGGAGGACTGTATCGTAATTTCGACGATTTGCGCATATCGTCTTCGAGCCTTGGGGTTTACTCTTGTTGAGAAATATATTTTCCCGCCAATCGCAATTGTTGCAACCATACTTGCTGCAGCAGTCACGCACTGGCTAATCCCTTGTAACATGTCGAACTGTTGTGCCAATTGATTGGTCGCAACTGTTAGATTGAAGAACAGGAGTCCAGTGATGACATCGACGACGATAATTAGTACTATGGAACTATATGAGCATGTGATTTAGTTGATCAGAATAAACTAACGCACCCAATTCCGGAATATAGATGCAGAGGAGTGCCAACCTCAGATATCTTTGCTGACGGAAGACATGCCAACATCGCCATATCTAGTTTTTAAATGGAAATCAATTTAGTAAAAAAAACGTTCTTAGGGTTTATCACCGAATATTTACCAGGAGCTCATCCGCAAGGCTTGGACCTAATCCGGTGATTACGACATTCAGCGTATATAGCACAGGCATAGACGCAGAGCCGAAACTGAGACCGAAGATATCCAATCTTGTACTTGCATCTCCACCCACATAACAGATGTGGATGAAATACCACTGCATGATCAACTCGGCTAAAACTAGAGTGAACAGCGCTATGAGAGTACAAGTAACAACACGCTGGCCGGGTCGGGACCGGTGTGCTGTATTTCCGGCTAATATATCGTCACACGAGTTGACCTCACAGTAAATTCGAAGTGTGAAAATATAAAGTCCAATACATGCTCCTTTGTACTTTAGAAATGAGTAATTTAAATCATGGCACATAAAAATAAGGTTAGACACACCCGCGAGAAATGTGAACATCAGTGTTGCGTTTAGGTTGCCGCTGATAATCGATCTTTGAAATGGTATGGAAGGAATGTCATCACTCTGGGAAGACATGGACATGTTGGACAATGATTATGTGCTACACTAAGAGAGGAGCTTCCTCTACTTATGTACCATTCCCTAACCTCTATTGAAAAATATCTGGAGCGTTACTATCTGAGTTAATATGTTACCTCGTTGTTAGGGTACCAGAGTACAATGATTCAATCGAAGCGTTAAAGAGCGTTTCTTATGTACTGTATTGACATCTCAGGTGGTTATATTCCCAAAATATGTACCTTGTGCTTTTGACGTTCTAATACCAGATAAGGTTAAATCTGTGATGGCAAAATTCAACGGAGTGTAATAAGGCTCCTTAAATCCACCATCTCGTCTGATCAACAGGGTCAGAGTAACTCCTCGAGCATCTAATTGACCACTTCTGTGAGTCTATCAGACTTTTTACACGTTCTGCATCGCTATCTTGCAGTTCAAGGTAAAGTCTCTGTTGAGATCATCAAGAGATCATGTTTGATACATACATACCCCATACGGAACAAATCCATGTGGAGACGACCCTCACCAATAGGACAGACGCCCATCACAACGAACGCCCAGGATTCAGAGTGCAAAGCCTAGGTCCTAACTCTCAAATCAAATGAATAGCACCCAATTTGATAGGACGAACAACATCTAGGAGTACTATTTAAAGCCGAAGTTGGCATGTTGTCCAATCCTCCGCAAAAGGCATGACATAATCTGGAATTATTCTGATACAGGACTTAGTGTGACAAACGTAGCATTGGTAGACCTTTCCTTCTTCAAACCATCGCTACAGACCTCGCATCAAATAAACAGCCTACCCGCTGCTCTATTTTATGTCGTCGCAGCTACTAGCCTATCAGCGACAATCACGATCTGGTTCTCAATCTACTCACGAACCTCAGAGATTCATATTTACAGGCGTCGATATCAGCATATCATTTACATCATGATACACTCCTCGGTCGTATATACTGGCACTTTTGTAACCCTATCGATGATATCAAACTTTATCCTTTCATCTAGCAGCTTGAGTACCGCAATCACCGGCTACGTCATCGGGGATTACTTTACGGCATTGGCTGTCGTCACTTCGGTGGGTTTGTTCTCGTAAGGTTTTCTGGTCTGGCTCTATAAGATGCCAAGAAAGAGCTTCATACTTTAAATTCTGGGGCTAACAGTCTAGTAAGAATACTGTATTTTACAAACGGTCCCTTACTTTAATATACATGTCCCACATCACACATTTATAATCACGAGTGGAGAAGGAATTTGCGAATGCGAGAGTGCTGGATACACCTACTCTATAATAAAGCAGCCAACTCATGACATCACGCGAATGTGACACCGCATCGATGATGTCAGGGTGGTGTGACTCATCGCGTTTTGTTGTTCTGCGGCTGCGTTTTGATATCCACCACCCACCATCATGAGAACACAATTAGGACTACGACCGCAAGGATGAAGAATTAGAGGAGTTAAACCCACGCACGTACGCATACTAGAACTCTGGACTTTGGATCTTGGATTCACGGTCAAACGGTGGGGCATGGCTCAGACATCCAAGGATTTTGTCTTCGTGTTGTTTCTGTCTTTCCACAGATTCTTTTGCCTCTTTCATTTTTTCCCGACGTATTCTCGCTCTTGCGGTTTTCGCGAAGTTCACTAGGGGAATGGTCTAATACGCACCAATACATGAGAGTGGTGCCTCTGAACATAAACTTCATAACTGATTTTGTAAAGGAATGCAGGGCCAATTATTGACTACGAGTTGACTACGAGGGGGTCGCTACTTATCTTTCCGACGATTCTTGCGTTTGGAAACTTTAGATCGCATCGCTTGTTTCTATTTATGGATGCACGTGACATATACTGTGACCGGTTCCGTGCGACCGAGTCACCTTAGCGACAATCATAGACCCGAACACTGAAATTTGTCTCTGTTGCTTTTGTTTATCGTCTCACTTATCGAAATTTTTCATGACTTGCCACCACCCTTCACTCCGCCAGAATCCATCTTCTTGCGCAAATTTAGTGGGATATACACAACCAGCCGTAAAGCAACGCATTTCAGCCACACTGGCGACTACGAGAAGAACGCAAGATATAGATAGGGAAGAAGACAGCGATACCCTTGGAAACTCATTTCCTGCGCCTCTTTGTCTGCCAGGAGATGATCTTGCGAATGATCCCAAACATCCACGACAAAGTCTGCGCCAATGGTTGCGTTTGGACGATCGCAACGAAGTTACGTCAGAAAGAAATGTTATTTATATCGTCGGACCTCCAGATGAAATCAAGTTAATGGGCACCTGGTGTGAACCGAAGGTCGATGGTCGACTGACCCAAAAACCCCGAATCGACGAAATCACGGACTACATCACAGCTTTTTATCACGGCATGAATGTGAAGACACTGAAACGTTCAGACGAGAGTCTTTGCTTTGCCGAATGGGACAACGACGAGCCCCCACGGAAACGTACCAAAGAAAAGCCGTCATCATCATCAATCCCTCAATATATAGGCCTCAACACTTCGAAAGAGTGCATTCGCATTAGATCGCGTCCTTCCCCGGATGGAATATTCCCTGCCCAGTTGAATCTAGATGACATTCTCGAGGTTGCAATCAGTATACTCCCAGAGGATGCGTATGCACTGTTGCTCCTGGTGGATCAGGACTTGTATGAAGACGACGAAGACATTTTTGTGTGCGGTCGTGCGTACGGAGGCAGTCGCGTAGCAGTTATTTCGACCGCACGATATCATCCAGCATTAGACGACATACAAGGCGTGGAACGTGAGCACGCTTGGCCAGCGTCTCACTGTGAATTATATCTACAAGCTCACTCCAAGGGAGAAAAAGGATCAGCGACCACGACAAGGAAAGGGAAGGAAGCATCTCATCCAGAATTACGGCCGCTATCGGATGGCCCACTCACGGCAGCAGTCAAAGCTCACTTATCCATTCCACCCATTAATTCTAGCACAAGTACTTCTGCCTACGTTGGACTCTGGTTGGGTCGTGTATGCCGCACGGCTGGCCACGAACTAGGACATTGTTTTGGCATGGATCACTGCGTATACTACGCTTGCTCGATGCAGGGAAGTTCTTCCCTATCAGAAGACGCCAGGCAGCCTCCGTATCTTTGCCCCGTAGATCTCAGCAAGATTTGTCGTGCGTCGGGAGCCTCTGAAGAAGAACGTTATCGGGCTATTCTGAGATTCTGCCAACGGTATGAAGCCTCGGTACATCTGTTTGCTAGTTATGCAGCATGGATCAGGCAGCGCCTAATCCTGAGGCATGGAGAAACGGATAAATAGTATGTAATTACTCTACGGTCAGACTTCGGCCAAACATTTGTGACCGAGGGCTAGGTACAGAAAAACAAAGCAGATGTTTCTTCCAAGCCAGAAGCCAAAATAGTATGTACATCGCGCGCAAACTGTGAACACGGCTGATTATTCAGGCTAATACTTTACAAACCAAGTTGAATCTAAACGATTCTATGTACTTTGTTTTGTTTATTCGGAGTGGCACAATCCAGAAAGGCCGCACCGTCGACTGCGATATGTTTCACTCTTGGTATGCATCTACATCTCTTAGCTGATGGATTATGGTTGACGCTGATTTATGGAGTTTGCGGGTGGTTCCAAAATACTTAACGTATGAGCTGTTAGATTAGAGGCGTGAAAAGCCCGAGGACCCCGGCATGTATGTACGGAGTCTGATATATATTTGTGACATATGAAATTTCGTATATTGAAGGTATTACAACATACAGATCGTCCATGGCTGTGACATTATGGAAATGAGTTTAAACTTTACCATCAGTGTATGCTATACGCCTACTTAAAGGTATCAATACCGTGTTAAATGTCGCGGAATGCTCAGAGATGAGGCCTGAGACCTGAGGGACTACATGACCGTCGTGGGGTTGAGACGCCAAATGGTGGTGTTATAAATAGTACGTTGTGTGGTAAATCAGGCCGTCATGAGAGGAGGATCCTTATCACGAGATACATGGCCCAGTTTGATCGCATATGTCGGAAACTACATATGTTCGGTGATATACATCGATAGTATTTCCAGTGTACGTGTACGTGTACGGTAAGAGCTCGCGCTCCAGGGCCATCATGCCATGTGGTGTGATGTTGACCGTTCCAAACATACCGCCGTATAAGTTTAGCTCCGAATGAATTTGAATATAAAAGCATTGGCTTTGCGATACATCATCAGTTCACTATCCCTGTGTGTCAGTTTATCTTCGAGTTCGGAATTACCTAACAGTAACTTTGACATGAAGTTCACTACTACCTGCATCTCGACTGTGTTTGCAGCTCTTGCGGCCAGCATCACTTCATCCTCTGCGCTCAATGTACCACGCCAAAGCTGCCCGGAAGCAACGCGATTTGGATTTTTCAGTATAACTCCGGTTACAGTGAGCCCAGGCGATGTAAGTAAGATTTATACCATATACTGGACTCGATAGCTAACTGTAATTAAACTAATTATTCCTGGGCCAACAGACAGTTACCATACAGTCAAATTTTACCTGCGCAGTGGAGGGTTTCGGGTTCAAGGCCCAATTTTTGGATTATGTCATCCAGGTTCCAGACAATGATGGCAGTGCGTTCACACAACCTGTTGTGCTTGCTCGAAGAAAGATTCCAGTCATTGGTGCACTTAATGATACGTTTACTACAACGGTATGTCCTATCTATGCGGTTATGTCTTTGTCTTTGTTTTCATCCTTGGGTTATATGTATGGACCTTGAGCACTAATTTTATCTTTGGCATTAGATACCTCATGCTTTTTTTGTTGCCGGGGAGAGTTACAGTGTTCTGATGACCAGCACTTACTCAATTTCTGGTACTGATGGGAGTGATGTTTTGGTTCAGGGCGGCATCTTTGGAGGCTTCACGATTAAAGCGTAATATGATATCTAATACTGAGCAGTGTTACTCGTAATAGCTACTTTGATTATTAAACCATTTTGCTACTTTGAGCAGGTGTTATAAAAACCTGGCTATTCCGAGGAAGTTATACTCATCCAACCAATGCATTATACGCCCTCTGTCCACCACCTGCTAGCCTCGTCGCTGGAGGGTGACTCATACTGTAAACACTGCAGCCTCACAATGCAGTTAGAGGCATATTATTCTCACGACCCATCCACTGTGGCATCATCTGAAGGCAACCAGGGATGTCCTATGTAGCAAGAATCGAAAATATCAGCACCAGTAGAATATAAAGACATCTTCGATGACGCAGGTATCGTAGCAAGGACAAAGCAAGGATTCGTTCGGCATCGTTGAAAGTATGATGTCAAAAGTAAAGAGAGTACTCTGCTTGTTCCTCAGGATCCAGCACTGGTTCTCATTGCCTTAGAGGTCACATCAACTCGGGCAACCTGTATTTATCAACCTGTTTCTTGGAAAAACAGGGGTATCGGCGCCTGCCGTGAAAGTGATGCGTGACATCACGCAAACGTGACACTTTGACGACGAAGAGGGTGATGTGACTCATCGCGTTTTGTTGTTTGCGTTTGCGTTTTGATTTCTGGCCACCACCCCACCACCACAATTGCCCACCGTAACCGGCGCAGTCGACCGCGGCTTAACCACGGTCCACGACGACCACGATTAAAGGGACGTTTGATCACGAAGACGGCTAGGAGTCAGCACGACTGGGACGAACGACGACGTTGGGATACTGATAGGACTGATAGGACTAGTAACACGGCCGTCTGTTTTTTTCTTCCAGGATTTTTAAGGTGCCTCACTCTATTATCTCTATATTTCCATTCTTTAGACTTTCCATTCGGTTTAGCTGTCCATCGATTATCTTCCACCTCGGGCCGATCCAATACCAAAACGAACCGAGACACCGAGACACCGACCCCCACACACCAGGGATGTACGCGCACCACACATTCGAGGCTCGAGGCTCAAAACTTGGGGTGCAGCTAGGTCGATATTAACAGCACCATCTACGACGAAGACGAAGACATACACGGACATAACCTTACCATGGCAGAATTACCCTCCACCACGACCACAAACGCATTCGCTGCCCCCGCGCCACCAGCCCCAGGTACACTCTTCCTAGGGACGACTTACCACATCTGTTCTTCTCTCCCTCCGTCCACTCGAGAAGGGCTCGAGTCCATCCTCTCTGCAAATGGGGGGCGGAGAGCGCAACTCTCCGATTCTAGCGACCTAGAGAAGAACAAGAGGTATTGGGAAGACCCGAAGTTGAATATTATGATTACGCGGAATAAGAAGTTTGAGGGGTGGGAGGAAGTCTTTAGGCGGAATAGGGAGAGGGAGGCGAGTGTTAAGGCGAGGGAGAGGAAGGGGACGAGAAGGGGATGAAGAAGATAGGAGTGAGGAGGAGGAGGAGGAGGAGGAGGAGGAGGAGGAGATCCACGTCGTCATGCCCATATAGGCTGATCGGAGTGTCATGTTGGCGAAGAAGCAGGTGTGCGTGTTTTAAAAAAAATTCTTTGTCTGTTTCTCTCGGTTGTATTAACATTCATTCGAATTCGCTCTCACAGCCCACACCACTTCTCTGTCCTCCCATCCATGATCTTCTCGGGCGTTTCAGCATGCGCGTGTTCTGTTACGATACCAGCACAGGACGTCGAGATGCTCGCTGCGGGGATTACGGCTTTTGGTGGGTAGTGGCGCGCGCACTTGACGGGGGAGGTGACGCATTTGTTCGTGTTGAATCCTGTGTTAAATTTGGACGTTTTGAGGACGGGGGACGTCGTTGGTGGAGACAAGGCCGAGGAGGGTGGGAATGGAGGTGGGAATGAGAATGGAGTGCTGGGCGAGCTGGAAAAGGAGGCGGCAAAGGAACGAGAGAAGGAGAAGGAGAGAAAGCTCGCGGTGCTCCTTGATATTTCCCCGAAATGTACCACCGCGATGCACTTTAAGCACCAAACGGGGATCAAAGTGGTGCTTCCGCACTGGTTCGACGATTGTGTAAAGATGGGGAGGAGGCTCGACGAGCGGTCGTGCGAGTGGCCTGACATGCGCGTGTTAAGGGGTACGGAAGGCATATGATCCGATAACGGGCGACGCTATAGTCGTTCCCGAGCCCATGCGTAACGCGAGAGGCGAAAGACAAAGAGAGGAAGGAACGCGAAGTAAAAGAACGCGAGCGGGAGACGGCGGTGTTTACACCTGCATTGGAGGAGGAGGGTGTACCGGATGAAGCGGACCTGTCGTTAATGCGCGAGGTGAAGGAGACGGTAATGCTGGGAGGTGCACCGAATCTTGCTGTGGGCGACGATAAAAAAAAAGAAATATAGATTGTCGGCTATCGCTGCACTCGCGCCTATCGTTTCCGTTGCCACCGGCACCACCAAGTATAGGCTGGGAAACAGATTTTGCTCAGTCGTACGCTGAAATTATACGGTGCGCGCAGGTGGGGTGGTGGTCCGGTATGATGGAGACGGGTATTATATCATCACAAGTATAGTGCACATATATATCTGTCAACACATTGACTAAGACACGAGGACAGCATCTGTACGCGATGGCTCACAACCCTGGTCTGATTTGCCTTAAGGCTCAGATCAGAGGGAGTCCTTGAGAGAACAAATTATAATACACCTGTACACCTGTGAACGCGGCTGATTATTCGGCCCGCTGATCGATCTTTGCGAAACTTATACTTATATCAACGAGTACATATGAATTAAGCTCGCACTCCGATAGAGTTGCTTTTATTATTATTATCATGATACCAGTTTTTCTGCTTTGAGCAGGCGTCATTCATACCTGGCTGTGCTGAGGGTTTACTTATCCAACCACTGCATTACACGCTGCCTGTCCACTGCCTGCTAGCCTCGTTTCCGGAGTGTGACTTGGCATGCGATAAACACAGCAGCCCACACTTTAGAAACATGTTATTTACATAGACTCCATTCGGTATCATTGAAAGGGAACATTTTGTTGATTATCAGGATCCAGCACTGGTTTGCATCGCCTCGGCAGTCACGGCAGCATTTTTCTCATACATGCCTAATACACCGGTAGCTGTGTACGCCACAGGTTGGCATACTTAAGCTTACCCATTCGTTGGACGATATCTCCCACATCTAACATGCACGAAGACGTGGCAGACGGATATCAAAGGACTCTGGACGATCGTATCCTGGGTCATCGCAAGCTTGCGAATGAGTCGGAATATATCGCAGGCGTCATAGAATGTATCAGCATTACGACCGAAGAAATAAAGCAGCGTATTCAAGTGAGTATCACTCTAATGCTTGGAGACGTGCTTATGTTGCTGATTTATTCTCGTGTTTTAGTATCTTAGTGGTCAGAATTTTCAGACGCAGGTTGTCCTGTCAAAGCTGGAATGGAGGCCCGCCTTGGTAAACAGGCTTTTCGAAGTCCAGACGGGCCCACTTACCATGCAAAATAACCCACATGTTATTTTGTATGAGGAGTACTTATTGTATGTGTAACCGTTTTTCTGGGCATCATCACAGTGTTTCCAAGTCTGCCCTTCAGATTAATGAACGATATTCGTGAGGGCCTAGCGCCTCCTTCAATATCGAGCGCCAAAGTCCGTGAAATGAACAAGAAGATGGGTATTTGGCTAGAGTCGCTTGCGGTGAGCCTCATCCGATTTTATAAAAACCAACTTGCATTTCGTTTTCTGAGACAAGCTTTTGAGAATACCCAGCGCGCTCCATACCGCAGACAATCAGATGGTAAGCATCTGTTAGATGTTCGTTGTCGTATTGGGGTTAAATATTTTTGATTTAGACATCAGTGGAGCAGGTTTCTTCCAAAATGCTATCAACACAATTATTAATGGGGGGACGTACACGTACACAGTCGTCAATTCTCCGCATGCGGATGATACTGTTAATGCCTTGCGGTCTGATATGGTACGTCGCCATCGATGTGATCCACTACGCTGAACTCATCCTTTTTTCCTCAGAACTCTATCCGCAGACTCTGTTTTATACAGTTTTTCGTTTTTTTGTAATCGGCAGGCCACACCACTCAATTTTGCGTGAAAATCTGCTGAGCGAGTATTGAGCTGCACAGGTATTCCTCCCCCTGCTAGTGCGGTTCTCTGATTTGTTCCGTTGAAGTTAGTGCATGATTAAGAGTTGTTGTGCTCCTGTCCGGTGTAAAAACGCGCGACATTTTTTCCTATATGTTATGTTTCGGGTTCCCTAAGCCCCTTTTCTGAGGTTTCTCAGCATGAGCGACCTTTGTCTACCTGTCGAACTCTTTTCTGTGGGAGGTACAGATGGAGAACGATGATCTTTCGTGTATATAGTCATTAGCGACTACTTACTCGTGACCAAGAGTGATCACCATGATATCATGTAATAAACGCGTCCAACTTTAGGATGTTCAATACAGTTACTTCAAAATTTCAAGCCTGGGGAACTTCACACCCGCTTTTAACTTCATATATCGATTTATTAAAGTCTCGTATATCTATATCAAAAATCTAGTGTATTCTTCTTGATCTGAATGTTGACAAATGCTTTTTTTGACGTGAGGAGGACAAAGACTAAAATGGAGCTAATTACTTGCTAATTACATAATGGTGATTACTTTTTTCGGTCATGAGTCAGGTACACTAACTTGTCTGATTGCCCATCCTAAAACGCAAGGCTCGAAACATTCTATTTTTCTCTGTTTTCTGTTTCTTTTCGCATGAGATGTGTCACTCATTTTTTTTTTGTGCGGGGTACAAATGGACCACAAATGGATGATGTAGTGTGCCACCTGACAACGCGTTATATGGGTATGAGTTGCTGGCCACTGGAGGTGGCGATGATCCTTATGCTGAAAAATACCAGTGCCGCTGCTAAAAATAGGAAGTCAGCTTTAGTTACAGCTTA
Organism: Agrocybe praecox; assembly: GCA_964017145.1. NCBI lineage: Eukaryota > Fungi > Basidiomycota > Agaricomycetes > Agaricales > Agrocybaceae > Agrocybe > Agrocybe praecox. Next base: position 4,249,450 of record OZ024843.1, on the reverse strand, counting down.
TCGGCAGTCGTACGCTGGTCGTACGATCATCCTACGCATGACTTCAGCTTGAAATTTTTTTATGATTTTGCTTAAGGTTGTGTAATCGACGAAAAGGGTAAGAAATATTATAATCTCACACCAACCGAAAGTGTATATAAATCTGAAAGCTTCTTTTATCATTTTCGGAAAGATGGCATTAATAACTTTTTTCTTTAGAGAACAAAATCCCAAACTAGTCTGATTATTCAACATTTTCGGTTCGCTCAAACTTAAAATTTTAAACAACATTACAGTGGCCGAAAAATCTGACCCATTAATCTTAATTTATAACGCCGAACCGATTTCTCATAAATATAAATCTTATTTATCAATTTAAACAGAAAATGTACGTTTGATAAAAAGCGGAGTTTTTAGGAGGTTTTCGTGTGACCCAAAAAGTTGAAATTGCCGGGGTGGCATTAATGATCCGATGTTGTTCGTTACATCACGCGAACGTGACACATTGTTGGCGATGAGGGTGATGTGACTCATCGCGTTTTGTTGTTTACGTTTGCGTTTTGATTTCTTGCCACCACCACCACTGCCCAGCGTCATCGGTGCTGTCGGCCACGGTCTACGACGAGCAGTGTTAGGACATACGAGGACGACTATTCAAGTACAAACACGACTACACGAACACTAGTACCGTTTATTTTTTTAGGATCCTTGGTGCTGAACCGACACACCGACACAGCGACCCCAACACGCCAGGGGTGTACGCGCACCACACACTCGAGGCTAGAAGCACGAAGCTCGGGGTGCAGCCAGACTGATATCAACATCACCTTTTACAAAGAAGACAAAGATATACACGGACATAACCCCACCATGACAGAATTCCCCCCCACCACCACCACAAACACATTTGCTGCCCCCATCGCACCAGCCCCAGGTACACTCTTTCTAGGGACGACCTACCACATCTGTTCCTCCCTTCCTCCGTCTATCCAAGAAGGGCTCGAATCCATCCTCTCTGCCAATGGCGGGCGGAAAGCCCACGCCTCCGATCCTAGCGACCCAGAGAAGAACAAGAGGTATTGGGAAGACCCGAAGTTGAACATTATGATTACGCGGAGTGAAAAGTTTGAGGGGTGGGAGGAGGTCGTTAGACGGAATAGAGAGAGGGGGGCGAGGGTTAAGGCAAGGGAGGCGAAGGGAAAGGGACGGGAAGGGGAGGAAGAGGTGGAGGAGATCCACGTCGTCACGCCCATATGGGCTGATCGGAGTGTTGTGCTGGCGAAGAAGCAATTGTGCGTGTTTTATCTGTTCCCCCCCCCTCTCTATTCTTTCTCGTTCGTTGTACTGATCAACGTTCACATTAATTCTGATTCGCTCTCACAGTCCCCACCACTTCTCCGTCCTCCCATCCATGATCTTCTCGGGCGTTTCAGCATGTGCTTGTTCAGCGACAATACCAGCACAGGACGTCGAGACGCTCGCTGCGGGGATTACCGCTCTTGGCGGGCAGTGGCGCGCGCACTTGACGGGGGAGGTGACGCATTTGTTCGTTCTGAATCCCATGTTGAATTTGGACGTTTTGAGGACGGGGGGCGTCGTTGGTGGAGACAAGGCTGAGGAGGGTGGGAATGGAGGAGGGAATGAGGAGGGGGTGCTGGGCGAGCTGGAAAAGGAGGCGGCAAAGGAGCGAGAGAAGGAGAAGGAGAAAGAGAGACAGCTCGCGTTACTCCTTGATATTTCACCAAAATATACCACCGCGATGCACTTTAAGGACCAAACGGGGATCAAAGTGGTGCTTCCGCACTGGTTCGACGATTGTGTGAAGATGGGGAGGAGGGTCGACGAACGGCCGTACGAATGGCCTGAAGTGCGCGTGTTGAGGGGCACGGAAGGCATCGATCCAATAACGGGCGACGCTATAGTCGTTCCAGAGCCGATGCGTAATGGGAAAGAGGCGAAAGACAAAGAGAGGAAGGAGCGCGAAGCAAAGGAACGTGAGCGGGAAAGGGAGAGAGCGGCGATGGGGGAGGAGGAGAGGGAGAAAGAGGCGATTCGGATGAATGTCTATACGACTGCTGCGATGTTTACACCTGCGTTGGAGGAGAGAGGTGTACCGGATGACGCGGACTTATCATTGATGCGCGAGGTGGAGGAGACGGTGGTTCTGGGAGGCGCGCCGAATCTTGCTGCGGGCGATGATAAAAAGAAGAAGAAATATAGCTTATCGGCTATCGCTGCGCTTGCCCCCCTTGTTTCTGCTTCCAATGGACAGGAAAGCGAGGGGGGGAAGGCACACCATCAAGTATGGGCTGGGAGACACATTTTGCTCAGTCGTACGCTGAAATTATACGGTGCGCGCAGGGACGCCGTACAAGCGCAAATCGAACGTGCAGGAGGGGTGGTTGTAAGGTACGATGGGGACGGGTATGATCCTACTATTCCTGAGAATGGGAAAGACAAGGCCAAAGCGAAAGACGATTTCGAGAGGGACGGGATATACGAGGTTCTGAGTAAGGATGAAAAGGAGAGGAGGAAGAGGGAAGCAGAGAAGGTGGGCGAGTGCGATGTCCTTGTTACGAGGTGGAGGGATGGCAGGGCGTATGTTGAGGTATGTTTTAGTTTTTCTTTCTTTTCGTCTTTCTTCTCAAAAATTGACGCCCACCTTTTCCCAACCTCTCAGGCCGTCCGCTCACTTAAAACCATTGGCACACTCGCGTGGTTCTTCCATGTACAATCCACAGGTCTGTTCGCGCGCCCTTTGGACCAACTATTGCATTACCCTACGCCGAAGAGACAGATTGAGGGTTTCGGTGCGCATGTGAGTTTCCCTTTCTTACTTAGGCGCCCAATTCGTCTTTTCATATATCGTACTAACTTATCGCTTGGCGTCTTTTTTTTTTTTTGATAGGTCGTGACTGTCACAAACTATACAGGTGAAGCGAGAGAATACATCAAGAAATTGATCAACGCCATGGGAGGCAAGTTCACTCCAAGCATGAGCGGGACGAATACGGCGTTGGTCGCTGCCTAGTATGTATCTTTTCTTTTCTTCTTTTCTTTCTCTCCTTCTCATAATAACCTGCCCCACAAACAGTATCTCAGGCACGAAAGCCAACAAAGCTCTCTCCTGGCAAATCCCCGTCGTGAACCATACATGGCTCGAGGACTGTTTCGCTCAGTGGCGCAATTTGACGCCGGCACGACCGAAGTATATCACCTTCCCACCTGGAGTGGATTTTTCGAAGATGTTAGGTGAAAGAGGTGTACCGACTGGGTTGGCGGGTATGAATGTTGGATCGGGTGCTGGTATGTGGTTCCCCCCCATCTTTCATTCTTCATCTTCTTACTTACACTTACGGACTATACAGCCGCTGCAGCCCAAGTAAACTCATCTACGACTACAGCTCTCGGCGGCATCGGCCTCGTAGGGAACACGCGCTTCGTCGATGGCATCGAAGCGGAGGGGCAGGTCGAGACGGAGGAAGAGGTCCTAGGGAAGATCGAGCGCGAAGCGGAGGATCTATTGGAGGCTATCGAAATGCAGGAGGAGGAAGAGGAGGAAGAGGAAGAGCGGCTGAGGCTGCAGGAAAAGCTGGGACCACGCGGGACGGAGGATAGTATGCGGGAGGTGTCGGAGGATTTAATCGTTGGTGATGGGGTTGCGAGAGGAGACGAATTTGACTTTGACTCCGACCCTGGTGCGACGATGGATATGGATTTTACAATTAATGGCCCGGGATTCTCACCTCGTGCTGAGCGGGACGACGAAGACGAAGGTGGTGTTGGGAAGACATCGACGCCGCGCAAGCGAGAGGCGAAAGAGAAGGAACAGGTGAAGGGGGGAGAAAAGGAGAAAAAGCTGACGCAAACGAAGATGAGGAGTCAAGTCAAGTCGTCCTCTGTCGTCCCTGGTTCTTCGTCCCCTGTTAAAGCCGCGCCTTCGACAAAGCATACGAAGAAGAACAAAGGCGAGGAAGAGGAAGAGGTTATCGAGTTGGAGGATAGCTCTGACGACGACAAGGGCGAGGTTAACTTGAAATCGAAGTCGAAGTCGAAGTCGAAGACCAAGGCGATCTCAATCCCTACGCCGAGCAAGAAGAACCTGGCGGAAGTCGTACTCACTGCGAACGCTAAGAAGCGGAAGGTGGTCGCTGATATATCAATTTCGGGCGACGACGACAATGTTGATGATTCTGCACTTCATATCACGCCCAAGAAGTCGAACGCGAACGCGAAGAGTACGACGAGGAACAAGAATCCAATCCCTCAATCATCCCCTCTCTCCGAACCCACCTCAGCGTCTTCACCTCCAAAGAAAGTAGCCGGGAGGAGGAAACTTATCCGGCGGCTGACGGGAGGTGCGACGGAGAATAGTAGTATGAGTGCTATTGGCGGTGGTGATGAGAACGCCAACACTGAGACGGGTGCAAAGGAGAAGGAAAATGAGAAGGAGAAGCCGAGAAGGGTGCTCGTAAAGCGTGCGGCTGGGTTGGCGAAGGCGAAGGAGGATGAGAATGTCGAGGAAACTGTCGAGGAGCGTCCCCGAAAGAAAGCCAAAATGACCGTCGAGTTACCGCGTAGCAAACCTGCTCCAGCTCCCACCCCTGCTCCTACCCCTTCGACTTCGGGGATATTGAGTAAGCTCACTATGGCGAAAGCTGATGCGCGCACGAGGGTTAAGAAGAAAAATCCCAATGCGCCTGCGAAGAAGGTTGAAGTTGAGAGTGAGGATGAAGAGGAGGTGGAAGTTGTGAGTAAAATAAAAGGGAAAGGGAAGGCGTCTAGCTCGAAGGAGACTGGAAAAGTGAAGGGGAAGAACGGGAAGAAGGTGCAAAGCTCTGATGAGGAGGAAGAGGAAAAGGTGGATGAAGAAGCGGAAGAAGAGGAGGAGCCTGTCAAACCGTCCAAGTCTAACGCAAAGTCAAGAACGAGCGCCAAATCCTCCAATAAAGTCGACTCCGAACCCGAACTCAAGTCAAAGTCGAAATCTGCACCGACGAAAACGAAGACGCAACCTAGCGCGAAATCTACACCCAAATCCAAATCGGGTAAACCCCTGCGCGTCTATTCACCTGATGTTCCCTCAAGTGACGACTCCGAGTCTGACGATGCGAAGTCGGATGAGAAGGACGACGACGAAGAGGATGAAAAGGAGGAGGATTCTGACGACTCTGACGACCTCCCTTCGGACCCTTTGATGCCTACAAAAGCGGAGTTGAGGGTTATGGAAAAGGAGAAGGAAAGAGCCAGGAAGGCTAAGGAGGCGGAGAAGAAGTTGAGAGCGAAAGAGATGGTGCAGAAAGGAAAAGGAAAGGCGAAAGTCGTCCAGGAGGAGGATAGAGAGGGAGAGGAGGAATTACCCAAAACGAAGATGAAAGCCAAGGGGAAAGAAAAGGAACAGGAAAAAGCAAAGGTCGACGCGAATTCCAAATCCAAGGCCACTACTGTATCCGCTAAGACTGCCGAACGCGCGCATACGCCAACCCCTCCTGCGTCAACCAGCGAGTCCGCATCCGGCTCAGACTCTGATTCGGATTCGGATGATGAACCTCCCCCTCCTCGGAGGAGGAAAAAGACTACACCGACGACGACGAAAACAACAAAGGCTGCAGCGTCTTCGTCTTCAAAGTCTAAGAAGCCCGATGAAGTTCTGTCAGAGAGGGCGGCAAAGACACCGCTCAAGCGCGTACTTTCCGTGCTTATGCCTTCGTTGACGCTGTCGCCTAAAAAGGCGGGTATGAAGGGTAAATCTCCGAAAATTACGGAAAAGGAGAAGGAGAAGGCGGTGTCGATTTCGGATACGGAGGAAGAAGACCAAGACGAGCAAGAGCAGGAGCAGGAGGTTGTTAAACCCAGATCTAGGGCGAAGACTAACGCCAATGGCAAAGTACCAGCGCCCACATCAAAAAAGACGACCAAGGCTAGCGCCAAACGCCATGCGACTGAGACGGACGAAGACGAAGAAGACGAAGTCTCCGCTATAGTCGTCGCTGATGCTAATATCAGCCCACGTGCGAAGCGGGCGCTAATACGCGAGGAGAGTATTAGGGCCATTTCTGGACAGGTACAGGTGCCCGTTGCTTCTTCATCGGTGTCAGCGAAGTTGTCTACTACCACCGCGAAAGTAAAAGCTGGTGGTAGTAAGACGAAGGCGTCAACGTCGATGCCTCCACCTCCTGTGCCTGCATCACGCGCCGCTGCGCCTGAACCCCAATCCCAATCCCAACTACAGTCCCAGTCGCAATCGACGTCAGGACGTCTAAGTAACCGCTCCGCAGCCGTCAGAGCCACCCAAAAACTACACGACAGTATCATGCCCGATGTCCTTCAATACGAGGCGCAGCTTGCGAAATCCAAGTCTAAAGCTCGGAATACGGCACGCGGGCAGAGCAGGATGAGCGATGCGTTTGTGGTGGAGGGAGATAGTTTGGATGTGGGAAAGAAGGGGAAGAGGAAGGGTGGGGAGGATGAGGGGGAGGGTGATGAGGGGGAGAGGAAGAAGAGGAGGGTTAGTGCTGGCGATGGTGATGATGGCGGGGAGGTGGGAAATGGGGAAGTGAAGGGGAAGGCCAAGAAAGGCAAGGGGAAGGGAAAGAAAGTCCAGAGAGACGAGGAGGAAGGAGCAATGGACGTCGATGGCGGTGACGATGACGATGGGAATGCGAAATCGTACGTTTTATTTTATTTTATCACGAGACAGAGAGAGAGCTAAACTGACGGTGCCTTCCATTTAGGTCGTCCTCGAAGTCACTCCCTGGAGAAGGGATCATGATCATGACGACGCAAGTTCAGCTGTCTGAGGATGTTGTGAAAGTGAGTAGATTTACTTTTATAAAGAGAAAGAGCGCAAACTGACAATCTCGTCGCGCAACTCAGGCCCTAACAAAACTAGGAATGAAAATCACAACGCGTCCCAATGAATGCACGCACCTCATCGCACCACACGTCGTGCGCACCGAAAAGTTCCTCTGCGCCCTCGCATCGCGCGCGCCGCATGTCCTTACGAGGGAGTGGGCGGAGGAATGTGCGAAGGCGGGGAAGGTCTTATGTGAGTTTTCGATTTCTCTAGGTTTGCTGTGAGCGAAAGAATGCTAATACGTTTATTGCATATGTGTAGCCGAGGCGGGCTACCCCCTCCCAGACTCCCGTGCAGGGGATAATAAATACCACGTGGACCTTGGACAATCTATTCGACGTGCGCGCGAGATCGTGGATACCAGCAAGAATAAAGATAAATCGAAGAAAAAGCTCCTGGAAGGACATACGTTCTATGTCACACCGCGTGTACCGGTTGATACCAAGTTGTTGAAGAACGTTGTCGTTGCGTGTGGTGGGCAGGTGAGTTGCATTTATTTGCTTTCGCTTTCGCTTGTCTTTCTCTTTACTTATTACATCTTACTTCCACCGGCAGGTGTCCTCCCAAACCCCAACTCACCGCATCATATCCGCCGCGCCTGAAACGCGGCACGTCATCTCGTGTCCTGAGGACATATCGATCTGGAGACCCATCCACGCGGGAGGTGGGACTAAAATCTATACACAAGAGCTCGTGTTGACGGGCGTGCTGGGGATGGAGATGGATTGGGATGGGGAAGAGTATGCCGTTAAGGCTTAAAGCTTAAAGCTGTTATATATCTCGTTATATAGATGTAAATTAGGTGAAATTTTCTGTTTCTTTTTAGTATTGTTATCGTTATTGGATTTTTATGTTTTGTAGTTGTCGGGATTTTGGGTGGTAATTACTAATGATTGAAAGAGATGGGTACATTAACCATTTACTTCATCCAGATTTTCTGATATGCTAAAACGGCACTTTCTGGCTGAACGTGGAACGTTAACGTTTAACGTTTAACATTGATGTCACTGACATCAGGGAAAATCCAGCATGCAAATATTCGACCAAGGCCGCACATGATTCAATCTAATCAAAATTGCACCGCCAGAGCATGCATGTGTTCAAGGCGAGGCACTGTTCTAAATGGATAATTCCTGAACAATTTACTCTGCTCCCGGTGCATGGCTTCTCATTGATTATAATTGTGCCATATAGCCTCTATCGATGATCGCGAAGCAACCATAGGTCAGTCGGTAGGCCACCGTCATTGTTTCCATACAAGTCTTATTTTTGGTTCCTGAGAACAGAAAAAGTTATATCGGGTAACACGAGGGATACAGCACCCTTTCCCCTGTCGTGCTTTTTGTTCCAGCACGACGACCTGTCCTCAGCATCCAGCCACGACTCAGTACCCCCTCGGACTGATGAGATGAAGGCCACGAACGCCTTGCTGTCGCCTTTTGTTCTTATCCTCCTCCTATCATATCCTACGATCTGTTCTGAAGCTACCACCATCACCATCGTACCACATCGAATATTGTGATTGAAGAACCAGGAGAATGACGAGGTGAAGCATTCGTTTATGTTCATGCTGACGATAAACGCCATGGGTGGACCGTATACCTTATTTATAACTCACCACTGACGCTTAAACCCACTTATTTCAAAAAATAGGAAAAAATCGAAGAAAAAAGGTAGCGGGGATGCAGCGGTCGAGCCAGTCAACCCGAACATCCCAGATAAAGTTTTACAACAAATCTTCGGCGAGTACCTCATCGATATTCCCGTCTTGATTCCACCACGCCCAAACGACGAGCGGTTGTATCTCATGCTGGCATGTTCACGGTTCCACAAGCTCGTAACTTCTACTCCTTCGTTATGGTTCAACGTATACTTTCTCCCTGATCTACATCCACAACCTCTCCCCCTAGCACGAACCTGGTTGAAACGGAGCGCAGGTGTACCTGTCAACATCACATTCCGCGCTTGTTATAGCTTGTACGACGACAAGGGGAACGAAGTACCGACAGAGACCCCTATTCTGTTCGGCAGAGACAAATTCTCCATCGTTGACGACATAATCCTTCCATGCGTCGAGCATATTCGATATCTCCATACGATCATCAGCACGCAGGACATGATTCGTTCGTTCTTGCGCATACCGCCCGGCAAATTCTCCACACTCCAGCAAATCGACCTCATCCTCATTAACGATCTCAAACAGTTCAAATCTGTCTTCTACCAGTGGGAGTATGATACGTTCTCTGTGTTTCGTGGTTTGAAGAATCTGAGGAAAGTGGGGTACCACCATTACAACGGATTGAGTCCGATGAACCTTCATTTCCCTTGGACACAACTTACGGAAGTCAGGTTCGAGACGGTCGCTCTGGATTCATGGACATTCATCGAGATACTATACTATACCTCTACGACCCTTTCCAGGGGGTTCTTCTCTGTCAAATTCACGAAAGAACCAAGAGGAAGGGACGGGAAAAAGAGGAGCATAGCTCGGATCCGGGAAAAAGTCACTTCATACCTCCTCCGCGAGCTCCACCTTTACTTGATACACCCCAAAAACGACGACCTTGGTGTTCTTCACTCACTTCGTCTCCCGTCGGTTGTCATTCTCTGGATCGAAATGAAGGAAACCCCCCAGAAGTGGAACCTGGACTCTATCCTCCCCCTCATCTGTAGCATCGGACAGCTTACCGTATTCCGGCTCATCCATCTCGCAGACGAGCGAAAGAGGATAAATAGGCTCTCGTACGATCCGGAAAAGAAAATGCGACGAGGGTTACCTACGATGTCCCGCGTCGAAGAATTCTTGATGCTCATGAAACCACTCCGATTCCTAACACTCCCCTTATCATTCTGTGTCCATTCTCAGGTCCTCGCACTGATAGTAACAGGCGAGCTGCTGCCTATCCTCCAGCATCTGGAATTGGCATCGCTATGCGGGCAGGAGGTGCTCTTAATGGTGAGGGATAGAAACGACCGCGCTGTGAATTACCAATTAGGCGAAGGACCTTCGGAGTACGGTGAATCCGACGACATTCCCTATGCGCCAATCGAACTTGCCCGGTTGACTCTATATGTACCACATGAGGATGTGAAAGAGCTTCAGGAGATGGCGGCTTCGTTGAATAAGCACTATAGCTGTGCGAAAACAGAGTTTACGATCCGTGGTCTGAGCCATAAGGCTTTTTACACCATGGAGAAAATAGTTTAATTCCAACGTTTAATCAATCCTTTGGAAATAAAATTTATATGGGGTTTATGTATTTACTTAGGTAGATACTGGAGAACTTTGAAAGTCCTGAATAGCTGATAATTGAGCTAGGCTACGGTACGCTCGATCCCGTTTAGTCGGAGGTGATAGTAACGGACGAAGCAATGAGTCCAGAAGTCAAGAACGGGATCCCGTCTGAGCCGTTGATCTTGTGGGTGTTAGTTACAACCAGGTTGTACGGTGCCCCAACGACGAAGAATGCGTGTGGGATCTGATGAAGGATGATCTTTCAGTATTAGATTATAGATTCTCGATGTCAGTATGATCTACCTGAACGACGAGAAGGTCGGAAACCGCGTCAGCAGCGACAGCGTGACGCGCAAGGATGACTGGGTTCTCTGAGTCGAAGCCGTTGTTGTCTGGTGGGAAAACAACAAGAGAGTAGTCGAGGAACTGGGGAATCAACCCAAAGTTCTGTACGCAGGTCAAGTCAACTGAGACTGTGAGTGTCTGTTGAAAATGAACACTCGTCAGGATATACTATTATCGTAGTGGAATGAAGCGTACGTCTCCGGGCTTGAACGTGGATGGAGTGAGAGTAAGGTCACCAAAGCGATCGACCTCTGCGCAACCAACGCGGCGTGAATCGACGTTGGCAGATGCGACGAAGCCAGCAAGAGAGAGGAATGCAGTTGTAAGAGCGAATTTCATTGTGCTTGTGAGTATAAATCGCAAACGTTGGATGGTGTTCTTACTTGAATGACCTTCAGCCTGTTATATAGGTGCTCGCGTCTTGCTAAGAATAGTCAGTGTTGTAAAAATATCTTTATTTCGGTCCAACGACACCGTGCTGGAAACACGCAACATATATTACTAGTGGTGCTGTATGGATCGTAATCTGGTCCCAGTCATCTCAAACCACACACATACATTTGTGTCACTTGTTTGCTGTATGAGCGTGCGTGTCTAGTAGGTGTCTACGTATACGTATTTAAAGCGGCGTTGCACGACGGGGATTCCAATCCGCCTGATTGATTTACAGCCTCTAACAGAGACTTTCGTTTATTGTTCCTTCCTTTTATATATAGAATAACCGTATATGAATCCCGACTAAAGATATTAAGCGTATAACAGAGTCCTGTGTCTGAGCTATTGTCTTCAATATTACCCCAGCGTGTTATAAATTTCTATGTATTCTGCACTTCGTGGATATGTAGAGAAAAGAAATCGTGAAATAGAACACATTTTCATGTCCATGGATCGACGTTCACACGAATGTAACTCTTCGCCTGATCCCCCGCGATTTAATTCAGAAACTATGTTCATGAATACCGTAATATCCCATGGAGCAGACCGATGAAACCGACGTCGATTGATGTCCGTCACGGATGTCTCGGCGACGACCTTTGAGGTGGCTTGCGCTACTTTCTGATCTATTTCTATTCGACGAGACCTGCTCTATTTTCTTCAAGACATGGACGATGAGAAATATATTTAACGAGTTGATCTAGATGTTCCGCAGTGTTGTGTCCTGTGTGCCTGTTGTATCTATGGCCGGTCGGCCCAGTTCTTCAAATCATATCTGCAGGAAACGTCTTACAGAGGCATCCGTCGATACCGCCGTACCGACCGCGGCACATTACGGAGGCATAAGATTGCCTGTCTTCTCAAAGTACCAGTCTATAAAAGCCGTCAAAAATGGTTTTGGGCAGAATTCCAGAAACTTCGCATGCAGACGCGGCTTAGGGCCTGAGGAACTTTTATTTTATCGAAGTCCTTGCACGCATATGCAGGGGCACCAATCACTGGGATGATGAGAAACTATGCTATACGATACTCTATTCTCCCTCCAAACATAACAAATGGTTGTGCATATTGAGGTAATATTATCAATTACTTTTGCAAACTACAGCGGCCGCTACGATATACCATAGTGGGGGGTTATTGCAGACAGGCCGACATATTCTATTGCCACTAAATATCGGCCATCAAAAGCTCAAACCTTGCAATGACTTGACGAAGATTGTTTATTGCAGGCAGTTATCCCCCTCGGTCAGTCATGCGGGGATGGGCCAGCGAAGTTGGATCCATGGGACATGCCTAAATACGCCAAATCTTCTTGAGTATCGCGCTAAAGAAGCAGTTCTGTTAATGCTGAGATTATTATTGCAGCTGTGAAAAATACATTGTGGGGCTGCACATATGTAGCAATATTACTGAAAAAATTAAAAAGGTAGAAAGGAGAGGAAAAGATAGCTAAGAAATCGAATTTCTGCGCGTCAAGTGAATTCGAGGATCTAAAAATAACCCAGACATGTGATGACGTGATGTCGACCGAAATGGCCCGAAACAGTCCACTGCGCGCGCATCTTACAAAACGACCACCATTCTGTTCTCTTCGTCGTCGACATCCACTGCGCATTCAGGTACGGCATTGGGTAAACTGAGAGAATCTGATCATAGGAGTATTGTGAGCTCCCCTGATCCCTGGATCGCTCCTCACTGACGACATGACTGATTTCTAGTCATCTGCGTTTTGCGCTTACGACCACCAGTCCTAAGTCAAATCGTGAGTGGTTATTTACGTAAAAGACATAACTCACTCATTTATCTCCTTCTTGCGCATTTATGCCCGGTTTGTCCACCAAGTCGTGCGACTAAGCATGCCTGGTATCCCTCGCCCTACTTTTCCTTCCTGACTATCCCGAATGATATGAATGGTAAGTTTACATACGGTATGCCGCGATACTCCGATTTCTTTTGGGTTGTAGGAATTAGTTCAGTCGACAACATAGGCGGGGCAGGAGACAAACAGATTATCTGTAGGGGGTAGGATGAATCATAGGGTGTCCCTGCCTCCAACAGGATGGTAGAGGGAGGACTGAGACTTTACGTCTGGTGTGTAGCGGAAGTCGGGATCGGGTTGTTGGCTCTAACTGTTTGAAAGTTAGAGTCGCTTTGACTCTACGGCGACAGCAAAGCTTCATGAAATTGAAACTCCTTACCGTTCCTGGTCATCATAAGCCCCCGAAGTAGCAAGCCTACTTGACGACGCGACCGAGGGCAGGGGTGCATACAGACTCTGGGGAACTGTCAACTGTGATACTATATTTAAGGACGACGGCGTCCTACCGAAACTCGTCGAGCTCTGAATCGTTTCGAACGCTGTCACCATTTGGTGGGACAAACTAGGTGTGATTATGTGAGCAGAACCATATAACTAGTAATGTTGACCACGAAAATCGGATTGTCGACCATCAAGATGTACTGTTGACCATCATGAAATTTCATTGTAGACCTTGAAAGTCATATTTTCGACCTTGAATTGTTGTATCTTCATCCAAACTTGAGGTTTGTCGACGACTTGTACTATCGGGCACTCTCGGCTAACGGCATTCCAAAATGCCATTGAAGCCGGTCGTGCTTAAGTAATACATGTGGTGATCCTTTTCGGCAGTTCAGCGTACTTACACAGGAATTCAATCTCAACATACTTGTGATATAAATGATCGCCTTCGTCGATAGGGCCTTGCTCTACATCCGACTCTTCACAAAGCCCCTCGGGCTCTCTCCTTAGAGTTACGCAAGAAAAAGTATGTGTACATGTTTGGGACAGCCTTTTTTTAAAATGGAAAAAGACAAAAAAATTCCTCACGGGTTGGCTAATACTTTGATAGTAGGAATCCATTAACTTTTATGCATATCTATGAATTTAGACTGAATAAATATAGCATATAAGGACCTATATTTTTTTCTGCACCTGAGGAAGCTAATGAGTCTATAATTACAGCAAATGCCAAAAACCCAACCAATACCATCACCCGGCCGGGACCGCTTAAGACAAGGACCAAGTAGAGTAGAACGCTGCAGTGGCATATATGTGAGGAGTCGATCGTCAAGATATTGTAATGCACGTGTAAAGAAGGGGGCGGCACAGTTAGCAGATACTTAGAAAAGTAATGGTACAATTAGCCTGGATTGTTGGGGAGTGGAACTGGGGTAAATTTTGGGCAAATCCATGTTCGTAATCAGGGTAGCAGAAAACTGCAGAAATAGAGGAGAACAGAAGTTGTTATTGGTTGACGTTGAGCGTTGAAGTTGAACGTTTTGAACATTGAAATATTGAAGTTTGAATAGCGTTGATTCTGATTCTGATTGAACGTTGAATGGTGAAAGCAACGGAACTTCGGAGCCAAATGATGCCGGAGCCGATAACTTGTTCGTGTTAGAAACAGGGGCAGCAGAAAATACGGGTCAATGTGGGGGCAAAATCCTTAGTAATATGTTTGTAGATACTTGAAACAGAGGCAGCAGAAAATACAGGTCGTTGTGAGGGAAAAATCCTTAGTGAGGTGTTTGTAGCTGTTTGATTCCAAAGCAGCAGAAAATACGGTTACTATATATGGTGAATTTTGACCGTGGGGAGCCTTACTTTCAGCAAGGCCACCAGCTCACGGCAATCATGATTGTTTATACGTGTACTGACTCATTCAGGCTACCAGGGCTTATACGGAGCTGTAAGAGTGTATTGCAGTGATTAGTGTAACTATACTAGTAGGAGACTGATATAATGCGTGTATGTAGTATGATCACAGCAAAGAGCCTGAAAGGATGTGTGACCTATTATTCTCTGATGCTCAAGATACGAAATAGCACAACACTGCTATACAAAACCATTATTCGGGGCTATACCTGGCAGACAACGAAAAGTAAGGGGATTTCTATCAACATGGGGATCACTGCAAGCGGCGGTAGCCAAATACCAAATACCTATCTTCTCGTTCATTTCATGGATTTCGGCATTCATAATTGTGCCCTATTGCACTCATCACATACGCGTATATCCGGGCTACTTTGGATGCTAGGTTAATCGGTCGGGATTTTGAAAAGCCTGTTGACTAAAGAAGGCGTGCATTCCAGCTTCGACAAGACGACCTGTTTCTGACAATGCTGATCACGTCGGCTTCCATACCATGATAAAGATAGGTAGTATATGGCGATGCAACTATTTGAGTACCTTCCATTCATATCGGTCAATCACGGTCCGTGATACCCAATCTCAAGGTTTTAGATGCTCAGTATAGTCGTTACTTGGTGTTGGGGTGCCTTAGAGTGCTGAATCGTCCCATGACCCTCAGACAAAGTTTGTCACCACAAAAGCAATGATGAAATGTTGATTATTCAGAAAAACCAATCGTACAGCTGACAAAACTAGACAGGTCACGAAGTCAACGTTTAACGGTCATGTGAATCAGCTTTAGTCGTGTTCAACAGCGCGTCATAGTGTATATGATCATAAGAATAAATTCTCGTCTAGATTGTTAATGGCCCTATTACTACGATGCCGCTATCAAAACTACTGCTTTAAGTTAGGTATTCACAATTTCCTCCTTTCACAATAGTACTTTGTCCTGCGTAAATCATGCGTTTACAGTAATCGGGGTAAGAACACCGCCCTCGACGAGGACAGAGCTGCCATCAGTGCCCGCAATGGAGTAAATGTTGGTGAGCACGATGTTGTAGGCAGCCCCAGCGAAAAAGAACGCATGGGGAATCTATGGTAGGCATTTAGAGTTGTACAGGAGTCAGAGTTGACGAATGAAGAATACATACAGTGGTGGTCAATGTGTCGGAAAGTGCACCCTGTGCGATCGAATGACGGGCAAGGACGATAGGCTGCTCGTGGCCGTTATTCGAAGCAGCGGGAACCTCAATGGTATAATCGAGGAACTCTGCGTTGATTCCAAAGTTCTGAACGGCGCAGTGCAAGTCGACGTTGATGGTAATGCTCTGAAAATGCCAGCTTTAGCAATCATACACGCATCCATAGAAGATAAATATACACGTACATCACCTGCGCTGACTGTGGTTGGAGAGACCGTAACGACACCGAATCGTGCTGCCTCTGGGCAGCTCTGACGTTCGACATTGGCTGCAGATGCAATACCAGCTGCGAGAGCAAGAACAGTGGAGATGGCGAACTTCATGCTGAGTTATTGAGTGAGGAGTGACTAGTGAAGTAAGTACTGGCAAACGTTGAAGGGGTTAGATACTACTATTATACATCTCGCAGGAGCGAAGCCTTTATACTCCGTCGCACTATTTCAAAACACGTTAACAATGACCATGAAACCCGTACAGGCAAATGCATATCAAAGGATAAATCCGCCTGTCGGACTGGCTCCCTCCGATGGTTACGTGGGAATTACATGATCAGGCTGTTCAGTCCGGCCCTCAGGCTCGGGCCAACTGATCGGCGCGAAAGTCTATCACGGCGCAAAATCACTATATTACATTGCTATCTAGCATACCTTAAACATAATCTAACTATTTCAACGCCTTGAAAATTATAGTTTAGATGTAAGATGACCATTGCACGGCTCTCTTGAGGGATTATCCAATTAAAAATGGACAATGTATACCTGTAAATATCTATGAGCCTATACTAAACCAATTGGATGCTAGGAACAGTTCTACAGCATATTTGGTCTTTGCTGTTACACAAAGATAATGCATTTGTAGTCCCGTTGTTTTCTAAGTTGTCTTGCAATAGAAATTTTATACGAATTTTGACCCAAAAGCAAAAAATTCTGTATAGATATTATATATTAACGCTTGCCATGGCATTGAAACTAGTGCGATCAATGATGTCCGAAATATATAATCATGTTAGACTATGCCAGTGATTCAACACATGTTGTGTATGTTTTCTGGCCGTCTCGCCCCACGACGGCCAAGTTTGTCCACAGTTCTATTCAATACTCCGTATCTATATTTGTACTTCAGCTAAATTTAGACGTGTCAACCCTATGGATACGCAAAGAGAAAACCCAGTCCGCCCAAACTATTGGATAAGCAATCCCACGTTAATTTCCTGACAGAACCGCTTCTTTGGCGCGACGTGACAGGGAATCCCGTCTGAGAAGATGCGGCATATTTCGGCATGAGAGGCGGAATCCCATAGATATTCAACTCCGCTGGGCCAGATCATAGCCTTGCCGATTGAGCGACTGAGTCCTGATCTAGGAGGATGGGTGTTGAAAAACACGCTTTCCTTATAATATGGCATTGATGTATGTTTATATTGTCATACTTACTGTAAAAAAATACTTCCACTCGGATTTCAGCAACAATACATCAGTTGCGACTCAAAGAAGCGGAAAGGCGCATCCGCCGTCACGACGTCAAACAGCAATAAAAATAAGACGTGTTAGATCAGTGGTTGTAGTCGTTGCAACTCATAATTCTCGTGCGTCTTAGTAGCACAGTGTTCGATTCTCGATCAAGCCATTTTTTATTCCAACAAGCACTGAAATTTTCCCAACGCAACGTTGACTTGGCTTTTTGGCTTAAATTCTGTGTACAACCTATTATGTGGCAGTTAATAATAAGTCAAGCACCCCACAGAGGTCTGCTATATTCAGAAAAGAAAACATATATTATAGCATAGCCCTTAATCGTATTCAATATATGTACCCCCGGGGCCCATATGCTATGAAGGGACTTCGACAAAATGAAAGTTCCGCAATCGCAGGCCGTCTCGGCAGGCAAACCTTCTTAATTTCCCCCAAACCATCTTTGACGGCTTCTTTGACGGCTTCTACAAAATTTTGACAGTCTATGTCAATCGGCATGGCGGAATAGCTGTCAAAACGTGGGAATGCTTATCCAATAGTTTGGGCGGACTGGCCATCCACACAAAGATGACGACTAGTAATTGCTGCTTCCGCGAGTTTCTCATACAAACCACGGTATCTATGTAAAGAAGATCGGAGGCCGAGGAAATGTGCAACTTGATAATAATGTCTGCATTACTTGTTCCTACTGTCTGTTCGATTGCGGTGCTTAAAATCGGTAAATGTTTTGCGTTTACAATGCCTGGGTATCTATGTAATCATGATTGTCAATTAGGTCCAAATATGGCTAAGTCAAAATTGTCCCTGAACTAGTGACACTAGCCTGAGTACGACTCAGCTCGACTCATTTGAGCTCCGCTTCAACGACTAGTCTGCGCGAGCCGAACCGCGGCAACACTACCCTGAACGTGTGCGCGGACAGGAAAGTTGCGCGATTGTGGGTAACTTTCCTGTCCGCGCACACGTCCAGGGACAATTTTGACTTAGCCATATTTGGACCTAATTTGACTCTAACATCGTGCGGAAAGGGTAAAAACCCCAATGAGCGGGGCGCGGGAATACTTTCCCCTAAATGACCGCCATAACGAGGGTGCCAGCTGCGCTGAACCCACTGCCTTAGACAAAAAAATTTCATTTCATTTTCAACTTTATTTTTTTACGTAAATTTGACGTTCACAGTCCACATGTTTCTAATGTTTTTAGCATATTTAAAGTCGGTTGATACTACAACGTCGACTGTAATTATCACAGTAAGGTTACTGCTACACCCCTTGCACATTGTCTGAGTGAACTATTAGGAGGACGGTCCTGGGACATGATAGTGACCAATCCCTGGATGCTAGATGACTGAAGGAGAATCTGACCGCTAATATTGACAGGATGGAAGTTGGTGATGATCAATGCATATGCGGCACCATGAACGAGTGAGAAGGGGATCTAGTCGATTGTATTTCAGGAGAGCACGTATGACCATATTATTTAACTTACAGTAGCAACGAGTGTATCGAATGGTCCAGTTTTATTCACATTTATAGAATTGACCCCCAACACAATAGGGTCCTCAGCGGGCGATCCATTGTTGTTCGGAGGGAGTACCTGCAGGGAGTACTCCATGAATACTGGTATAACCCCAAAATTCTGTACTCCACAAGTGAGGTCAACGGCGACCGTCATCGTCTATTGCACGACATTTCAGGAAGAGAATAAACGACTTGAAAAATTTTACGTACATCACCTGCATTTACAAGCGAAGGGGTGACCATAACGTCTCCGAAGCGATCAGACTCAGAGCATGGGCGATTGGCCGCTCGCGGAATGTTGACGTTGACACCAGCAACAAAACCTGCAGTGACGAGGGAAAGTAAAAGTGTAGAGATATAAATCTTCATGTTGGACGTTGGTTAGATATTGTGAGCTTGGATATTGATGCTGTACTTTATCCATAGCCGTACTTCCTTTATACCTTGCGGTGGTTTTTCATCCTGTGTGAATTCATCCGAGTCCAACGGTAAATTCGTTTACTCAAGTGTGTGTTTTTCTTTCATTAAAATGCACGATTATCACGATGGCCTTTTGTGTCCGTACATATATTTTTACTGCCAAATCAAAATCATCCGAGTAATGTTGCTGTCGAGATACCAATAAACTAATGCTTAAAATGTTAGTCATGTGCGTTTTGCTCCACGGTTTGATGTATTTCTACCCAGCATACGTCAAATACTCACTGGTAGATCTTGAGCAGAAGCCAAAAATCACACAGGCGTCAATTCCACACTATCCACTTGCAGATAGAGACCAAATTAGGCGGGCATCTCGGTAACGCTCAATCGCTCTTCGAGACGCGGACCTTTCCGATGAACGCTGAATTTCAAGCAGCGTTGTGGCAGTGCAACCGGTCTGATTAGATTAGATTGTGTACAGACTCTATGTGACCCCGACGCGTACATAGCCGAATCCATTCCATCCTTTGCCCATTACTGCCATCGTGCGAGGCTGCTCGACGCGCTTCCGAGTCCAGCTACGCCATACAGCTGTATACTAGACTGCTCAAGCGTGTATATACAACTCCAGGAACTAGCACCTGAACTTTTGAACATTGGTATCTGATATCCATACCTGTGGATGTGGAAATATCGTTGCTTATCCGGTCATTCATGGCCGTTAGATTATGCCATCTGGGACTGAGTAACACATACCGAATATCTGGCCGGCTCAATATATTTACAGTGAGCTCTCCCCATTTCTTGCACTGATTTACTGTCGCAGAGGTGCAGCCAGTCTTCGATTGCTTTTACGGGATGGTCATGGAGATTTAGTCGCTCTCATAAACCTAGAGAGCAGTTGTTAGCCTCACATAAATGTATTGATAGGTAAGTAATTGTTCTCCCCTTGAAGAAAATAGGTGCTTATCATATCGTGTCGCCTAGAATCTGCTGGCAGCTGCTCAAGCAGTCCAGTCTGCACTTGTGTGGGGTAACTGGGCTCGGATACGAGTCAAGCAGACTTAAAAGGTGGCGGTAGCGGTCAAGGAGCGATGTACTTGGCCATGCGCGTCGCGCTGTCATGAACTCTATAGTATCTATCTAATGAGTCTAATCTAATCTGGCCAGGCCAGATTGCACAGCCACAGCGCACACCTTTATTTTGAATTAATTTATAATCTAAATCAGCGTATAGAACAATATTCAATTTCAGTGGGATGTGAGAAACATGCATTACAGCGCTGATGGTAAAATAGAAGAAAAACGCTGGTATCTGGGCTCACTATGACAGGATGCGTCAGTAGCTTTTGTTTTTCGTATGTTTTGGTTTGCAATTCACTTCAATTTCGTCTACTGAGAAGGTTAAAATATTGAGCGAGTATTTTGGGTTCATGCGGCACGCGTCGGAGTCTGAACGATTTGTGTACTTATGGTCTATTCTTAGCTCTCTAGATTTGTGTCGGAGTTCAATTTTGGGGAATACACGGGATGATCGTCGGGAAAACGTTATATCCGCCTGATCATTTGCCACTCGATTTCGGAAAATCTTGAGACGTCATGGTACAGCTTGCTATGCTTGAACCCTTGCATCACCCAAATCATGGTATTTATTTTAAAAAAAATAGGCTATAACCGTCTTACGCCTTTATCCTATTCAGATGCTTTCCGCTTCAAGTTGCATCCGACGCGAGGAAGATTGACGAAGACCTCCAGTTCTCTTTGATCTAAAAGGAAAAATGAAAGTCAGTGTGCTCATTTCAACGTTTATGGATACGAGTGGAATTGACACGCGACTCAAGGAGTGTCTGTTATTTCGATAGGACCGTGTCGGGGCACTCATGCCTTCGGATAAACCTGCACCACCTTTAGTATAAAGGTACATCGTGATCTAAGAGTGCTCTTGCCTACGCAAAACACGATGTTCACCTTGAAAAATCTGTGTATCGCAGTCGTCATTGCCTCTGCCAACGCTCTGTCGAGCTCTCTGCAGCAAGTGACGGTTAACTTTGGTTCCAATCCCACGAATGTCAACATGTACCAGTACAAACCAACGAAGCTAGCTACGCCCACTCCTTTGATTATTGCCATGCACTACTGCGGTGGGACTGCTCAGGCTTATTTCTCCGGTACCTCTCTTGCCCAACTTGCCGACCAACACGGGTTCATCGTCGTATACCCCAACGCACCAACTTCTGGCGGATGCTGGGATGTCGCTACTACGGCCACACTCACTCACAATGGAGGAGGCGACTCCCTGGGTATCGCGAACATAGTCAGATACGCCATCGCAAATTGGGGCGTTGACGCTTCGCGCGTATTTGCCACCGGAACTTCTTCCGGCGCAATGATGACGAACGTCCTCATGGGTGCATACCCCGACTTGTTTGCCGCTGGATCTCTTTACTCCGGTGTTCCGTACGGATGCTTCGCAGGACCAAGCGCGTGGAACAGCCAATGCTCACAAGGTCAACTCATCAAGACAGCTCAACAGTGGGGTGACCAGGTCCGCAGCGGATACCCAGGATACACTGGGACTCGTCCCAAAGTTCAGTTCTGGCACGGAACTATGTAAGTAACGTTATATACTTAACACAGAGGACGGTAATCGGCTAATATACGTCCCTCAGTGATACGACCCTTTATCCTCAGAACTTCTGGGAAGAAATCAAACAATGGACAAACGTATTTGGTGTATCAGCAACCCCAACTTCCAACGTCACCAATGATCCCCAAGCCGGATACTCGCGCGCATCGTTCGGTCCTAATGTTCAAGCCATTCTTGCCCAGAATGTTGGACACACCGTTCCAGAGCATGAAACTGACACCCTCAACTGGTTTGGTCTGACAGACTTAGTTCCAGGATCGTCGGCTCCAGGAAGCACCACTGCCCCCGCATCGACATCTGTACCTCCTGCCACGACTGCCCCTGCGACTACCTCTGTTCCTCCTGTATCGACGCCACCAGCGTCGGGTGCAACTTCTGCTCACTGGGGTCAATGCGGTGGAATTGGCTGGACTGGACCCACAGGTACGATAAAAAAAAAAGTAACCTGTGCGTAATATTAACGTTACTAAATATGGACTGCAGTTTGCGCTTCTCCGTACACATGCCAGGCTGCTAATGCATACGTGAGTACGCAGTACTATAACGACTGACCTTCGATACTAACTACCTGCTTTATTCTTAGTATAGTCAATGCCTGTAAAGAGGAATATATGCTGTCTGTATAGTAGTCGTAAATCTCTACTTGAAAATCAATGCATAATCGGGATGTCCGAGAGATACCACATGTTAAACATTAATATGCCAATTTGCGAGTATACTCAGCGCTATCGGCTAATATTTTCTTCCAAAGTAACGTGGAGATTCTATGAAACGAATCAGGACAGTACAAAATATTAGGAATGGCATAATGTCGGCCGGTTCAGCGATGCCATAACCTATTTTGACGTGATGGTCATTGGAGTTCTTCATCTATATTGGCATGTTGGTAAGGATATCATCGTATTCGGACCAACCTAGTATTATAATGCAGCTCAACGTTCTCATTCAAGAAAGAATATAATGCTGTCGATTCAAAGACATACGAAATGCCTAAGTACATGTACCATGGCAGTCTCGGACACGTTTCGTTCTGGAAATAGAGCTAAACGATCGATGTTTTCGGGGCGTTTTCGGGGCGTGTGGTACCTCGTCTGATCAGGTTCAATCCAAAAGTTCGGAAGATATTTATGAGTATTACTTCTTGCAAACTGAAAAATAGACTCGATTCAACTAAAATTATTACGCATATGCTAACACCTCCTTCTGGAGACACGCGCTACAACGATATGCCAGGAGTGTGTTAAGTATATTTGTAATGGATAGAGTTTGCTATTAAGAGACGTTACTAGTATACAAAGTGGTGGGGTTAGGGGATCAAGATATGCCATGTGAGTGAGTGCAGCTACAATTGTTGAGTCCGAGCAATAGCCGTTGTCATCTCGCGACATGTTTGAAGAACTTAAAGGGTGATAGACTTCGACGTAGAATGACCATCGAGCCCGTAGCGGAGCCTGCTCGACTTATTTTGAGCTCCAATCAAGTTCCAACTGGCCGAATTGCAATCTCTATTCCGACACACGGGATTCAATGTGCCGAAAAAGATGTTTTAACTACTCTTAAAGAGGACTGGAAAGATAGAGACAGAACAACGATCTTTTACAGTAGCACAATGTTCGCCTTGAAGACATTCCTCATAGCCGTTGCCGTCGTCTCTACAAACGCTCTAACGGGCTCACTGCTGCCAGTGGACGTGGACTTTGGTTCGAACCCCACCAATGTCCAAATGTTACAATATCGTCCAGCTCAACTGATTACGCCGACCCCGTTAATAGTCGCCTTGCATTACTGCACAGGAAGGGGTATAGCCTATTTCTCTACCACTTCTCTCGCACAACTGGCGGACCAACATGGCTTCATCGTCGTATACCCCACCGCACCAAGTTCAGATGGCTGCTGGGATGTATCAAGCAATGCTACGCTCACACACAACGGTGGTGGTGACTCCCTTGGTATTGCCAGCATGGTCAGATACGCCATCGCCAACTGGGGTGTAGACGCCTCGCGCGTTTTTGCTACTGGAACGTCTTCCGGTGCAATGATGACGAGCGTGCTAATGGGTGCTTACCCCGACTTATTCGCCGCAGGATCTTTATACTCCGGGGTCCCATACGGATGTTTTGCAAGTCCCAGCGCATACGCATGGAACGGCCAGTGTGCGACTGGGCAACTTATCAAGACCGCTCAGGAGTGGGGTGATCAAGTAAGGTCTGGTTTCCCTGGATTCACTGGTACTCGTCCAAAGGTCCAGTTCTGGCACGGAGCTATGTAAGTACTAGTCTATATATTTCACTCTCTGCCTTTAGTCATATTTAATCTTAATGCTCTCCCAGCGACATCACTCTCTACCCACAAAACTTCTGGGAAGAAATTAAACAATGGACCAATATATTCGGCGTCTCAGAGACACCCACGTCCAACCTCACTGACAACCCCCAATCTGGATACTCGCGTGCATCATTCGGCCCCAACGTTCAAGCCATCCTCGCTCA
This sequence comes from Agrocybe praecox, assembly GCA_964017145.1. Taxonomy (NCBI): domain Eukaryota; kingdom Fungi; phylum Basidiomycota; class Agaricomycetes; order Agaricales; family Agrocybaceae; genus Agrocybe; species Agrocybe praecox. Next base: position 4,225,195 of record OZ024843.1, on the reverse strand, counting down.
GGGTGTCGGACAACCAGTCCCAGAGAACGAAACTGACACCCTTGACTGGTTCGGTCTCACTAACCTGACTGTGCCTGCACCCACTACGACCATCGCACCGGCACCCACTGGTGTGACTTCTCCTCAATGGGCACAGTGTGGTGGACTTGGATGGACTGGACCTACAGGTGAGTAATATGCATACGAGGATTAGCGTGATTCATCTTGCTGATTTTCGCTGAAATTATCAAGTCTGCGCTGCACCATACACGTGCATAGTTGAAAACGCATACGTGAGCTGTAATCAAATACTGCTCACACATTATGGAAAACTAACATTTTCTTTGGCGTTTACAGTTCAGTCACTGTTATTGAATTTGTTCTACGAGCTGTATTTATTTTCATTTGTACCTTGTTACTCTATACTTAAGCAGATCAGCGAATTCGTTTGTACATGTTTGGCCCGCCCTTATTTTCTGTTTTCATGTTCATGCCTTTTCCCCCACCTTTCCCCCCGCTTTTTTGACCTTTTAATGTATATTCTTGATGTGTTAAGCATCCTGTTGCCGTTTTTTTTTCTGAACACAATGCGTGTTTCGTCTTTCCTGTACCGAAACCTTTGAATCTGTTTTCCTTCGAAAGTCTGTGGCTGTGTTTGGGCTGTGTTCCTTTTCTCTTGAGCGTCTTTCCATGCATTCCACTTCTATTCTTGAGTGGGTAAGACATTTACTTTTGTTTATAAAAAGACGCCCTTAATTTTTATGACCCCCGCCTTCCCCCCGCTCTTTCTATCTGCCTTATTTCTGCACCCTTTTACTACGTCTTTTCACCCTACTACAGAGTTTGTCGACACTCGCCAATGGCCGGAACCGCGATGACTTTCAGATACTCAATTTGTCGTTCGTAAGTACTTCTCCTACCCGGTGTTCATATTCTCCTTACCTTATTACTCCACAGCTTTCCAGTCTGCGATCCCATCGTTCTGGCTTTTCTGTGGTTTGTCCCCGTCCCTAATCATAAGTAATCTCTCTTACCTATTCATCTTCGACTCAATTTGTTTTGTATTCCTTTCAAAATCATATATATACTTTTTTTCTGTGGATCATACGTTGAATATCCTCTAGAATTTACAGATCTTACTGATAAGTATCTCTATGCCGAAGCGGAGCGAGGCCTCATCTAGTATACTATTTAAAATTACGACCTGCATTCACGTTTTCTACTCCTCACAAACGGAAGAACTGGCGCCATTTTAGCTCGAAAGCAGATTGAAGAACGAAATTATGGGATTAATTACTACTCGAATTCACAGGCTAAATCTCTCTCGATCACATCAGTCAATACCGAGCTGACATTCAAGTCAGTGCATCTCACTGCGATGTTTTATTTAATATATTCCAGAACTTGCAAGTCATAAGTACTCTGAGTTATCACAAAAACAACTCTACCTCGACTCTATCCTTACGGCGCGTCATATTACTGAAGCGCACTGGGAGCACGACAATTGCAGACGCGTCTCGAACGCGTTGCTAGTCACCTGACATCCGCGAGATTAATGATGTCACGTTCAAATCTAAACCGTGGGAAGTTGAATTTCTGCGGTTGCTGGCGACGACTGACTCCACGGCATCTGTCCAACATTCCAATGTCGGTCAGAACATTGGGATGATATCTATCCTTTCAATGCCAACTTCATAACAGGCATGAGAAGTCTGTATCTGCTGATATCGGAAAAGATCCTGTTCCCGTCAAAGATCATGTCCTCACCCCTTTTGCTTGGGTTATAACCTTATCAGCAATTAAACGCGACGAAAAGTTTTATCGACCAACGTCTGGTATCGGGGCAAGGTTGGGTTCAATAAGTGAGGCTCATTTCTGGGTAGTAAGTGCCCGACACATCCAATTCATTAATGCCTGCGAAAATTCCCAGAATTCTGCTCTGTCTTGACAGCATTGCGACGATGGCGTGTGCCATCTATGTCCCTCTTCTCCCTTGTTCCAACCGTCCGAGCTCCAGCATTTATATGTCTGGTTCCCATCCACCATCGTTGACTTCCTCCCGTCCCTTCCAAGTCTGCCTCTTCCTTTTCCGTGGGTCTTGAAGACCACTTCTTTCTTCGCGAAGCAGGCTTCTTTCCGCTCTGGATAGCATCTTTTTTTCACGATGGTCGGGACCACTCATCCAATCAGCCCCTTTGTACTGGCGACGGACACGAACCTTGGGGCGGTGGAGATTACAACCTTTCTAAGTCTGGTGTTGTTGGGAATCTCGCTCTCGCAGGGGTACACATATTTTCAAAGGAGTGCTGGTGACAAAATATCTTTGAAATTGCTTGTACGCATGGCCTGCCTTGAATGTTTCCGCCTGATCGATATCACTTATTTGTTTCTGAATCTAGGTCTCTCTATTGCTGTACGTCCTCCAATGTTTTTTTGGTTTCATGTCCTTAGTGGTCCGCCACGCTTCCCAGTGTCCTGGAGTGTTTTCATTCTTTCACCGCATCCCACACTATTTTCTTAGAGACGGTAACACGGTGGAACAGAGGCGAGGCAAACTCTTATCCGCTGTCTTTCAACGTCTTAAACGAAAATATCATAACATTCCTCGTCCAGGTATGCTTTCTTCGTCCCAAATTTCAAATTTAACTTATCAATGCCCGCGCCTCCTAGTGTTTTTTCTGTTATAGGATATACCGACTTTCAAAGCGACTCCCTCTAACAGTGTTTTGCGCCTTTTTGTCCATTCTGAGATTTGTTGGCGGTATTGCGTTATCGGTAGAAAGCATCCTGGATGTTCCGAGGACGCCGAATGGGAGATTCGTCATATCTTTTAGCTGGTTGATCACTGGTGCTTTGAGCATTGGGGCCACTGCCGATGTGTGTATAGCGTTGTCGCTTGTGTATTACTTGCGGAAGTTTGCATCGCCGGAAAATATGGAATCGTCAGTTTTTTTTTATTCACCCGACGAGATGGTAAATATATGTTAACGCGGCTGTTTATAAACAGGACGACTACGCTACTGAATCGACTGGTTTTATGGACCCTTCGTAAGCATTCTCTAACGCTCTACGCCAGTTGGCTGGGACTGATTATTTATGTGAAGAAACCGGCATACTTACGAGGTAAGATACATAGCCCATTTTTTATTCCTACCCAAAATTGAAGCTTCATTCAAATAACCTAGCATGTTGTCCTTCACCGTGATTATATGTGTACGTGTTTTTTGATCGACTTTTTTTAACTGACATTGATCGTGCAAACGTGAATCTTAGTTCCAGTCAATGCCAAACAGTACGTTCCACTGTTACATTCTCGACCTCTCATATTTTAATTCGTTTTACAGTGATTTGGTTTGCTTTGTATATCGTTCTCGCGAAGCGTGAGTGCCTGGCCCTCCACCGTAAGCATATAATAGTGATCTAACATTCAAATTACAAGTATACTCCATTTCCCTACTCGTATCGTAAGTTTCTATCACGCGGGTCTTAATGAATTTTGGCCTGACTTCTTTCATCAGGTTGAACGCAAGACCCCGAAATGGCCAGCCTATCTCAGGACGCGACAGTACACTTTCGGCAATTCGCTTCAGCAGTGCTCCTCCGATTACGGTAGCTGTTCTTCAATTTATATCAGCGTGCAAAACTTCCTCACTCGGTTGAAAACTAGATATCGCTACATGCTCCTCGGGATGGAGATTTACCTCTATGGAGTCCCATCTACCAACCGAAGGTAGGGTGATTCATTCGATAAAATGGCTTAACGCAGGGAAACTCTAACACGAAATTTCGTTCTATTCCACAGTTTAATGTTGAGAGCGTCTGAAAGCAAAATTATACGTATTTCAATATTTCACTTAATGGACTTTTATCAAGCTCGGAATTTTTGGGACATTTTTAATGCGATGGACATTATACTACGTGTGTACATTAACATACCACACAAGAACAATTGAACAACCAACGACTACCTCTGGCAATCTCCAACCAGTTATAAAACGCACCCCGCCTAATGTATTCTCGCTTACAGTGTGCTCATAATTTTTGCCCTAGGCAACCCATGACATGTGAACCGCACAGATGTGTCTTTTGAAAACAGCATACGATGCTGCCGTTGTTTTCAAGATATATGTTACACATTGAGTGATAGTGCGCGACCGAAATCGCCGGGACTCTAAAGGGGTTAAAGCTTAATTTTTAGATATAATAATAGAGAGTTCTGTCCGCATCGGATAACGATCCCCTGCGGCGATCATGCTCAATAAGCAAATGAAATATCAGCGGAGAGATTAGGCCTTTACAGTCTGATGGATATTCCATAGGGTAATCATTCATCACGAATATAGCGTCCTGAGCGCTGAGCAGCCGAATATTAGGAGTCTCTCGGGACTTGTCCGAATATTAGGAGGACTACAGTAGCGCCACATGTAGTTAGAACCTGCTGAACGCGACACAATCTTGTTGGCAAAGAGATAGAACCACAAATGTTCAGTTAGTGTCGTTAATAAGCTGAACGTACAAGCACAGTTTGCCAGCCACTTCTATCTGAATCTGGTGAACTCTTCATCGCTTGAAACATTACCACAATTCTATACATACCGTGTCGCCTGGAGGATGACAACCCACTACCAATACTATTAATACATTTTGTTTGGAGTTCGACTCTGTCGGTCTCTTATGGCCGTCCCAATCACACACTCTATAAATGGATACGAGGGAGGGGCGGTATATAAAGAGCTTGAAATGAAGGGTGGAGAGTCATTCACGATCTATTATTCACTGCATCACAGGGATCATAAACGTCTAGCAATACTACAATGAAGTTCGGTCTTTCCTCAGTTCTCTTCTCTCTCGCGGGGCTCGCTGCTTCCACCAATGCACTTCTTTGCAGTGAGGCACTCCGATTCGGTAACGCTACCGTAACACCAGCAAACCCAAAGGAAGGGGATGTGAGTAGCCCTCGTCCTGTACAATAACATATTAGATCACCTGCTAACCATAAGCATCGTTCTTTTCAGACGTTGAACATTCTGGTCGACTTCAGATGTGCAGTACAAAACTCGGGTAACATACCACTATTCGTAGACTACAGTCTCGAAGTACTCCCGGCAAGCAACAACGGGTTTGAGAGCCCTATCATCCTTGGTCGTCACACCCTCGGTCCTGGAGCCCTCTTCGACAACCTTACTGCAACTGTGAGTTCATCCCCATATTTCTGTGATATCCTTTGGCCTGTATGAACGATATTTTCTTTTTAGATACCACATGCATTATTTGCAGGAGCGCCTTATACACTCATCATCACGAATATTCACAGCGTCAACGATAACAACGGCCAGCCGTTCTTGACATCGGGTGGATTTGAGCCTATTGGCCCTATCGTTGCCAGCTCTTAGATTAGAGGTTACACTATCAAAGAATATATTTCTCGAGCGTACAGTGTTTTATGGATGATCACAGTAGAAAGTTTCGGAAAAAGCGAGAAAAAAAAATTGCACCTGATATGCAAAGTATTCAAATTGTAGTATCGAGTGCAACAATACAGATATACATTATATTACCGGATTTTTTCTGGAATATTTCTGGCTCGGACTGAAACACAAACGCTCCTTATACAGTTTCTCTTACTGTTCCTTTTCAATATGGTGTCCCGCTATGGCAGTGCAACCTGCATCAGGCTGATTAGATTAGATCGTGTACAGACTCTATGTGACCCCGACGCGTACATAGCCGAATCCAATCCATCCTTTGACCACTGTAGGGTACGCACCTAGCGTACACCTGGAAATCTATGGCGGTCATTTAGGGTAAATATTCCCGCGCACGCTCTTTGAGATTTTTACCCTGTCCGCGCAATGTTAGGGCCAAATTAGGTCTAAATATGGCTAAGTCAAATTGTCCCTGAACGTGTGCGCGGACAGGAAAGTTGCGCGATTTACCCAAAATCGCGCGACTTTTTTTCCGCGCGCAATTCATTTAATTTAAGTGGAGTCATGTGAGCGGGTATTTGGACCAGCACGCGCAATATGGCGGTCATTTAGGGGAAGTATTCCCGCGCACCGCTCATTGAGATTCTTACCCTTTCCGCGCAATGTTAGGGTCAAAATAGGTCTAAATATGGTTAAGTTCAAATTTTCCCTGAACGTGTGCGCGGACAGGAAAGTTGCGCGATTTTGGGTAAATCGCGCGACTTTTTTAAATTTATGTGGAGTCATGTGAGCGGATATTCAGATCAGCGCGCGCAATTATTTTGAGAATTGCGCGCAACACTTTGTTTTGAGCGCGCACTTTTTCTTGCGCGCAATTAATGTGTGCCTGCGTGTGCCGGTCTGCCGAAAGTTGAGTCCGCGTCTGGCACACCGGCACCTCTAAGGCACTCCGTGGCGTCAGATTTTTTGATCTTACGGATGAATTGGAATTTCGGGTACATTCTTCGCTTTATATTTCATAAATTATAACCCACAAGTATCTTACCGATACGAATGGTCTACTATATAGTTAAAAGTCATCACTTCCTATAGAACTGTTTGCATCGAAACATACAATTAAGTGTCCGAGTAAAAAAGGTAAAGAAGTGATAAGTAAGTACAGGTACAGACTGCCAACGGAAACTTATAATAGTCTTCATACAGCCCAACACAGTTTGTATTTGACTTTTAAATGAAGTCTGATATATGACTCTGTTGAAAGCCATTATGCAGCCGGATGATCCGATATTCGGCAGACCGGCACACGCAAGCACACATTAATTGCGCGCAAGAAAAACTGCGCGCTCACACAAAAGTGTTGCGCGCAATTCGCAAAATAATTGCGCGCGCTGATCTGAATATCCGCTCACATGACTCCACATAAATTTAAAAAAATCGCGCAACTTTCCTGTCCGCGCACACTTTCAGGGACAAATTGGACTTAACCATATTTAGACCTAATTTGACCCTAGCATTGCGCGGAAAGAGTAAAAATCTCAATGAGCGGTGCGCGGGAATACTTCCCATAAATGACCGCCATAAATGCATCGTTCCTTGACCGCTACCACCACCGTTGGAGTAGTCCAGAATGCAGCTACGGGCGTAGCTTGGCTCGGAAGCGCGTCGAACAGCCTCGCACGATGGCGGTAATGGTCAAAGCAAGGATGTATTGGGCTATGTACGCGTCGCGGTCACAGAGTCTGTACACGATCTAATCTAATCTGACCGGGGGCAGTTTGCACTGCCACATGTGCCCACCTTCAACTAAGCAACGCCCTCGTTGCGTACACAAAACTCTATCTAACGAAAAGTCGCTTTCATCTTCTCAGGAGGGTACCACCCTAAGGAAGTGAGAATATGACTGAGGCACATGAGACGAGGGTCGTGGTTCCAGTTGAATGATGATGGATTACGAAATTGTGAAGTAGGATTATAATTTGAATTATGTCGAACATGTTTCGGTTGCTGGTATTTGCCCTGACGAGCATGTCGGTGTTGGCGCCCGCGTCCTTTACGATGCTGAAGACTGTCCCATGGGTTTCCGCCAGATCGCAGGCTAGAGAAGTCACGGAGTGGAAGAGACGAAGAAACAATGGGGGGAGGTGGTGTAGATGTAGAAGGAGTAGAAGAAGAGGGTCGACAGTTTGATTGATCAAGGAGGGGCTCGTTCGACCATGTAAAAGGTGTTGCATCGTTAGGTGAAGGTGCTTCGTGAGGTACTTGTGCTGGTTCCGATGCCAGGGATAAGTCAGAATTTTGTGCGGGTGGAGGTGGAGCTGGTGAGGATATAATTGAGACGTTGAGAGAGCTGGGATTAGGAAGTGATTGGGTAGCAGGTAAAATGGAGTGGGGCGTAATTTGGGGCTCGGTCGAGATGCTGACTGCTGTAAAGGTACGCCTTGAAGGTACCTCGGTTGCCTGAACGGAAACATTTACTCGGTTGGCAAGCAGGAACTCCCATCGGTCGCGTTCTTCCTCGATACCAGTCTGTTTCGAAGCCTGTACGATGTCGTCGAGAGCAGCTGCGGAAGCACTGCACTTCTGGTCGTATTCGGCGGCCATATCCGCTTCCAGAATTTCGAACCGCTCTTTGCAGTTCTCCATGCCCTCCATGCAACCGTCGGCGAAGGCGGAGTCGTAAATGTCGTGTTCACGTTCTGCACGGTTTGTTTCGGCGGCTCGTAATGTCTCGTCGTATTGAGCCTGCAGTTGATCTGTCTTTGTCGTGATGTGGTCTTCCCAGTAGCTTGCTCCGTTTACGTAGGCTTGGCACAGAATCCGTGTAAGTTCTGCCTTCGAAATACACAGGCGGTCGTTTAGATTTATTTGGGTTGACTCGGAGGATGGGTCGGTCTCGGGGATGGGAAACGGAAGGGATATGTAGTTGATTTGGAAGCTGGAAGGGGGTTGTTTGGTTTCGTCGGTGATGATGGTGACCGAACAGTGTCGTCCTGCAGACGAAATTGGCAAGGGGTCCACAGTGCCTGGAACATCGGTGGAGGTATCTGGGATGGTCTGAGATCTGGCTACCATCTTGTTGGCCTTTTGACGAGCGCGCTTTTCAGCAGAGGCCGCCGGCATGATGACGAAAGTTTGACAGGTATTAAATGAAGTGTGTGGGAAAGGGAAGTATGTTAAATTGGTGTTTGGTGTCTGGGGTTATGCAGTGTCTGGTGTTGTCTGGGGTGGGTTATTGAGAGTCAGAAAGAAAGAAGGAGACGGAGAACGCGGTTTCGGTGTGTTAAACGCGTCAAAAAACGACCAGAATGGTCTGCTGGCAGGTTTGATGCCGAAATTGGGACAGGTGTTGCCAGAAAAAGCGAAGAGCAGCGAATCGCTCTGTTGTCACCAGATGGAGTAGTCCAGAATGCAGCTACGGGCGTAGCTTGGCTCGGAAGCGCGTCGAACAGCCTCGCACGATGGCGGTAATGGTCAAAGCAAGGATGTATTGGGCTATGTACGCGTCGCGGTCACAGAGTCTGTACACGATCTAATCTAATCTGACCGGGGGCAGTTTGCACTGCCACACCGTGCGAGGCTGCTTGACGCGTATCCGAGTCCAGTTACCTCACACAAGTGCAAACTGGACTGTTTGAGCATCTGCCAGCAGATTCTAGGAGACACTATGCAGTATGTGATAAGAGACCTATTTGCTTTGTGCGTTTAATCATACCCAGGTATGTTGTAGCCTAGTTTAAGGCATTATGAATTCTTTCATTTTCATTCTGTAGAAGTGAGGAAATTTTATCCACATCTCGCTTCACTCAATCCAACTTTCACATTCTAATTTCTCCGAAATGAAGTTCGCCATTTCCACCATTCTTGCTCCCCCCCTCCCGGCATTGCACCGCGATTTTGCGACGTGACGATCTTCCCAGCGATAGTCAGCGCAGGAGATGTACGTGTATCTCTTCAATGTACGCGACAATTATTTCTAAAAGCGTCCTTTCCAGAAAATCGCCGTCAAGATGAAGTTGCACTGCGCTCTCCAGACCTTTAAAATCCGCGCACAATACCTGGACTACACAACCTTGAAGGTCCCCGGTGCATCGAACAACGGCTACGAGCAGACCGTCCTACTTACTCGTCACTCGATTTCTCACGGAGCACCAGGCTTTGACACGTTGACTAAGACGGTATGTATTATCAGTTACTCAAGGTTCACCCGGTCCAATATTCATTTTGTTTCTTCTCTAGGGATCATAGATCCTTCGTCGCCGGAGTCGACTATTATATCGTCCTCACCAGGATCTCGTTCTTCGATCTACCTTCGAGCTAAAATGGGGCGAGTTGCACTTATCACGCGTGCATTCACCCTAAAAAGGTCAGTTTGAAGGTACGAAAAGACACATTCTTCCTTTTTCAAAGAGTAGAAAGCTTGAATGCAGGTTGTAATTTGAAATAGTATACACGGTACAAATGACAATAAATACAACTCAAAAAACAAATTTAAAGACATTGGCTGTACTGCAGCCGGAGGAGCATTGAATATTAGTGTTCTATGATGCATGGAAGTTATTCGATTGTAACTCACGTAAGCGTTGGAAACTTTGCATGTGTATGGTGCAGCGCAGACTGTAGTTATTTCAACAAAAATGAGAAAAACGATTCAGATGGATCTGGTATGCATATTACTAACCTGTTGGTCCAGTCCAGCCGATTCCACCACACTGACCCCAGTGAGCAGCAGTCGCACCAGTGGGTGCTGGCGCGGCGGTCGTCGTTGGAACGGGCGCAGTAGTGGTGGGTACAGGCACAGTTGTTGCTGGTACGCTGGTCGTTCCAGGAGCCACTGTGCTGCTTCCAGGGGTCGATGAGCCTGGCGTCAGGTTTGTGAGACCGAACCAGTCAAGGGTGTCGGTTTCGTGCTCTGGGACGGTGTGTCCAACACCCTGGGCGAGGATGGCTTGAACATTGGGGCCGAATGATGCACGCGAATATCCAGATTGGGGGTTGTTAGTGACGTTGGACGACGGTGTCGCTGAGACGCCGAATATATTGGTCCATTGTTTAATTTCTTCCCAGAAGTTTTGTGGGTAGAGAGTGGTGTCACTGGGAGAGCATTAATTATGACTTGAGACACATAGTAAAATATATAGACTAGTACTTACACAGTTCCGTGCCAGAACTGGACCTTTGGACGAGTACCGGTGAATCCAGGGAAACCAGACCTGACTTGATCACCCCACTGCTGGGCGGTCTTGATAAGTTGCCCAGTTGCACACTGACTGTTCCATGCGCTGGAGCCTGCGAAGCATCCGTATGGGACACCGGAGTATAAAGATCCTGCAGCGAATAAGTCGGGGTAAGCACCCATTAGCACGTTCGTCATCATTGCACCGGAAGACGTTCCAGTAGCAAAAACGCGCGAGGCGTCTACACCCCAGTTGGCGATGGCGTATCTGACCATGTTGGCGATACCGAGGGAGTCACCACCACCGTTGTGTGTGAGCGTAGCAGTGCTCGCTACATCCCAGCAGCCACCTGCAGTTGGTGCGTTGGGGTATACGACGATGAACCCATGTTGGTCCGCCAGTTGTGCGAGAGAAGTGCCAGAGAAATAGGCTTGCGCTGTTCCTGTGCAGTAATGCATGGCAATGATCAACGGGGTCGGCGTAGCCAGTTGAGTTGGACGGTATTGGTACATCTTGACATTGGTGGGGTTCGAACCAAAGTTTGCTGTTACTTGCTGCAGTGAGCTCGTTAGAGCGTTTGCAGAGGCGACGGCAATGGCGACGAGGAATGTCTTCAAGGCGAACATTGTGTTACTGTGAAAGATCGTTGTTCTGTTTCTATCTTTCCAGTCCTCCTTATAAGTGGTGCAAACAGTTTATCCGGCACATTGAATCCCGCGTGTCGGAATAGAGATTGAAATTTGGCGAGTTGGAACTTGATTGGAGCTCAAAATAAGTCGAGCGGGTCCCCTGAGCCCGATGGTCATTCGACGTCGAGGTTTATTACTCGTAAGCTCTTCTCATATGTCACGAGATAGCCGCGCTTATTGCTCGGACTCAACAATTGCAAATGTACTCACTCACATGGCATATCTTAATTCCCTAACCCCCCTAATTTGTATGCTAGTAACGTCTTTTAATAGCGAATTCTATCCAGTACAAATATACTTAACACACTCCTGGCACATCGTTGTAGCGCGCGTCTCCGTAGACATGCGAGAAGCAGGTGTTAACTTGTGCGTGATAACTTTAGTTGAATAGAGTCTATTAACTTTGAATTCGCAAGAAGCAATACTCATAAATATTTTCCGAGCTTTTGCATTGAATCTGACCAGACGAGCGACCACATGACCCGAGATCGCACCGAGGGCTTCGATCGCCCAGCTCTTTATTCGCAAAACGAAACGTAGCCCGGAGGCCGCCATCCCACATGTGCTATAAATAGACATTGATCGAATATTGAGGGATTTTGAGTATCTTTGATCCATTCTTTCTTGGATGAGAACGTCGAGTAACAATATAATAGGTTAGATCTTCCAACATGCCAAAATAGATCTCCAACAGCCATCGCGTCAAAAAAAGGCATGGGGATTGCTGAATAGGCCGATATTGTGCCATACCTCCCCAAAATTGAACTCCAACACAAATTTATACCGATGGATGCGTACGCTAAGTCTTCATGAGTCCGTAACTTATTCGATGAGTGAGAATCTTTGTGCATCACCCGTTTACACTCATTAGTCCAAAAAATAGGTCATAAAACCACCACTTACACTCGCGCTCTTGTGACGATTTAAAACAAATTGAAAAGGACTTTCGTGTATTATAAACTCCGCTGATGTCTTTGAGACACCGTAGCACGAGGTCTCGTCTCCTCCAGCTCTACTTGGCCCATAACAGCAAGTATCTATATATAGCGATAGATGCTGTACAGAATATAAAAAGGACGAATCAATTAATCTCCATCGTCAGTACATGTGTCACATCGACGAGAGGTCGTCTAAGATCAAATAGCATGAGAAACCACATTGGAGGCAGATAGATGGTGGGTCCGATACTCACAGCAGTGGATTGCATATCATGAACTTCGTAGAATTCGATATATGATAGATGACGAATGCGATCCTTGTTATGAAGTGGACGGGCATTTAAACTGCGGGGAATTAATATCATTCCCAGGAGTGATATCGGTATTAGAGCGCTTACGAAACGAGAAGCGAGATTGAGTAAACTGAGAATAAGATATTCAACTGATGTACTTGAAATTATTCACAGGGAGTAATCGACTTACTTTTTGCTAGGACGATGTAGATAGCAAACCAGACCACTGTTTTTTCTCTCATTTCAATTTAATTGGATTGTTAATAGAACGCCTTACAGCTTGACATCGCTTGGAACTAGCGAGAAGAGGGCATTTTTGTTTCAGAAAACAGCACGCCCTCGTCATCAAGAGAGAGGATCTACTCACACAAATTATTACAGATATAGATACTTGACTAGTTTGTATTAGTGAGTATATCTCGCTTTGTGAATTAATAAAGCAAACCTAGTTACAAATCCAGTTTCTAGAGAAATTAGTCATTATTTATTGCATCAAATCAGAATCGGCATTAATATTCACGCAGTGACCATCGCACCAAGCGATTAAGGACCTCAGTCGTTCTAGACAATGAGTTAGTAAGTCATGCGGTCAAATAATAGCATAACACTAGGAAGGCGTACGATTTCATATTTGCCGGCGAGTCAAACTGTCGGAGATAGTAGCAAAGAAATCCCGCAATAATCACGTCTGCGGCGGCTCCTAGCGTCAATGCAGTGGTTATTAGCCAGCTGTACGTGAACACAAAATTACCATTCGGCCTCCTCGGCACATCCAAAAAGGCCTCCATACAGAGAGCAATGCCACCTATGAACCTTAGCAGTACAAGAAATTGGCAAGATATGCCGCTCCATATATTTTCCGATAGCCGATAGATCCTATAACAAAAGAAGGACTGGATTGCATGTTATTTATCTCAAAATCACACAATATAATATACGCGTCGCTATACCTGCACCATTAAGGTAATCAAGGTCTCAGCGAGAACCGTGCTCGATAATGGGCACGAGTTTGGTTCTGCTTCTCGAGGATTTGTGATTGTATCGTAGTATATCGTATGCCCAGCTACGAAAGAATGGCACGTTTCGAGTATCCTGTATATTTTGTAAGGTGATAGTGCTTTACACGGAGGCTTGGTCGTGAAGCTTACAATAGCACACTAACCTGGACGGACATATTCTTGATACGCTTCGATATGAATACAAAAGTTGGACCACTCACGAATACCTTGAGAGACGTCCCGTCGCTATCGTATCTCCGAAAGAAGGTGTATCCCTGTGAGAGAGACAACCCGTATAGGGCCATGCTAATAAATGTTGCTATTTCAACAGCACCAAGATTCTCGTTTGCTTGCAGGGAGCTAGTAATGAGTATGTTCGCTCGGAACATAATTAAAGTGTAACTTTTCCCACGCTGTGGGAGGACAGGGAGGTTGTTTGGATGAGAAATTGTAGAATAGACAGGGTGTTCTTCTGCGTATATATATTCCCTTTTCTACACTTCTCGTATCCCTGATTTTTGACAACGGCCGCTGAGACTAGTGCCATCTGCCAAATAATGACGTGATTGGATAGTGCTGGATAAGTTTTATAAGGTAGGAATTCTTTAATAAGAGAAATATCAACATAAATAGTATGAATTCGAGCGTAAGTCTAGTCTCATCGCTATACGTACGCGTTCGTACTACGATATTAAGTAGAGAGAGAGAGAGGAAGAACGCAACTCTGCACCCAGTCAATTTTAAGAGATTGGCGTGACATCGTCGAACAGATATTCTTCACGCTCTATAAATGAAGAAGCCCATTCCTCAGTACCTCTGGAAACCATGGCATGGACATGACAGATGGACCATGGTCATTTACCTGTATATTTTTATTTTAGGCTCCGCATCTACTCCGCGTCAATTTATCACAAACCTAAAACCGTACATACTATGCCGACTAGTGCCGGGGCCAATTAGTTGGCATTTCAGCCTATAATATGACATACATTCAAAAATATCCATGTATGTAACCTGTATTTTAAATGGTTCGGACTACTCGCTATATATAGAAGCCCGACCTCAAAAACGTGTATTTACAGTGTCAGACATACAGTGATCACAGTCTGCAGTGCGTGCACCGCCACTCTACATCACGGCATTCGCCTCTAACATTCATTCTGATGTTGAGGGAATATTTTATCATCTATCTTGTTCTACCATAGATGTTCTCTGGAAATCACTTCGCTTTCCAAAAAGGCTTGGCAAAAGGAGAACCACTGATTCCTGAATTCAGTAAAGTGCGCACCACACGTGGTTAACTTTCAATGGCGCATTATTTGCACCGCTGATACGTCGAGGCGCGAATGTCGGGATACTTACCACTAAATAGCATGCCCCAATAACCCGGGCAGGACCTCGAAACAAGCCCACGTCAACATTCTCCGCGCACAGCGTCGTTGAGAAGCCTTCTCACACAATGTAACCAAGTTTGGAGTGTCTTTCAGAGCTTTACCTATCCGCAGCGCCTCTCGGTCTGATACCACTGTGTTCTTATCAGCGCCCAAGGTATATTCCATCGCCGTATCTTATTGCACCGTTCAACGCTCGCGCCAGCTCCGAAGTGAGCGATTGGTTTGCAACTAACAATGCAGAGCCCAACCGTATCAAATGATCCTCGACGTGCACCGGTTGGACGCGCATACGCAGGTACGTGCGGATTCACAAAGCGCTATCCTGGAAGCGGCAAGTGCGGATACAATTGGCGCCTCCCTCTCGCCTCTTGTCTCGCGGAATATCTCATGGACCTAGACCGAGGTCCCAGGGAAACAAGAGGGTGGACAGTGGAACCACGCGAACGAAAACCACCGACGGGAGTCACTGTCAGTGCACGGAGGTCTGTCGAGCTAGCAGACAGGCAGCTCGTTTCTCTCGTTCGCTGCGGTCCGCGTGTACGACGCTCGTTCTGCCTTACTTTACTCATCGAACGAGCGAACCATCGGATCATTGTGAAAGGAAAAAAGAACTGCACCCTGATCCTCCTTACTTACGCGTGTCCCGAAAATATCCCTCCCTCCCCGGCACTGTGTATGATTGGTTGTCTCGACCTACCGTTCCCACAGCTTGACTGGCCTCGCGGTGGCCTCATGGGCGGGCTTGCTTACCTATCGTGGCCTAACTCCCTAGGTGATGATAATGTATTGTTAACTGCTCCCTAGTGACTCCGAAGGGTGTCTATGTCAGCAGAACCACTCAAACAAATTACACATAACGTGCCTCTTTGAAGGGAAAAACAAGCGTCGGCGCGATAAGCAGCGGGTGGGTGACATACATACACTGCCGCCCCCAGCCGTCCGAGGTGCGCGGCCATTTCATGGATAAGTATCCAAAGAGTTCGAACTTGAGAAAAAGAAGCAAAGGTAGCCGTCAGGCGTTTCGAACCATCACAGAAGACGATTCGACGGAGGTGGGGGGAGAAGATATCTTTGCCAGAAGAATCATGTCAGAACTTGTTATGTGTACACACAAAGGACGCCAGGTGAACATACATAGGTCCATAATATCACCTTTTCAAACATCTCACGCGTGAGACCGTTATAACCACAGATCCCATCCTGATTCCTAATTTTGTTAGTAATAGAAATTACGAGTATTCTATTTGAATTCTGGTGAATTTGCACTCCGGAATATCGGACTTATATAAAAAGAAGGAAATAAAAAATATTGTCAAATAATTAGCAAGGTAACTACATCTCTACAGGAAGAAGAAAAAGACGACGTCTAGAGAAAACACGCTGAAGAAGTCGTTATGTATGTATTTACATATGTAAATGAGTCGACATCAGGGATCGAGAAAGGAATAGCAAAATAGATAGCAAGGAGCAAAGGGAGACAACAGTAACACTAACAACTAGCTATGCATGAGATGACAGGTAAGAAAATGCGTATATACATGGTCGTGGTGCGACATCGCAGATTGCATAATGGGCATCAGCTGGATCATTAATGCAGAGGGTGAATTGGAAGGACGTCCATAGGATGCAAAGTAGAATAATAGTTGAGGTGGTGGTATATACGGTCGATAGTAGGGTGTGGATGGTGCCAATTGAACGTGTGTGATAGAAGTAGCTACATGATTAGGTATATGGGGGAAGATGGAATGGTGTAGTAGGAAGGCATGGACGTGTACGTGAAGACGAGAAAGTGATGAATGGAGATACAATGGAGGGAGGGAGGAAGAGAGAAAAAAGTAACTGGGCAAGGAAAAAAATACATAGCAAGACTACAAGCAAAGGAGTCGAGAGCACAGAGGACATGGATGCGGGCGGACAAGAAAGAAAAGAAGAAAAGAACCGGAAAAAGAAACCGGAAAATAAAATATCGGAAAAGGAGTGGGATGGGAAGGGATGTCAACGATGCAGTATAGAAGCTGCTTCGTCTGACCTAGGATTTCATTTTCTATGATTCCGATTTCAACCACGACCTCTCACCACCGTGCGAGCTCCCATTCGAGTTCGCCTCAGCAGCATCAACGGCCTCAAGGAGCTCCGCATCCGCATCCGCATCGACCTCCACATCACCTTCTCCCTCTCCATCATCCTCATCCTCCTCGTCATCATCTCCAACAGCAGTAGCAGCATCCACAGCACCCAAAATCTCAGCCTCAGCCTCAGCCTCCGCGTCCGCCTCGGCATCAGCATCGACCTCATCGCTAGGCGCGCGGGAAGACGTCGTCCCCAACGCCGAGCGCTTAAGGGAGGTAGAAGACGCCGCACCACCATTGATGCCTGCCAAGCGCACATTTTGCGGTCCGTTGCGCGAGCTCGACCGACTCGAGCGGGCAGCTGCAGCAGCGGACCTTCCTCGTCCGATATTGGACGTAGGCAGTTGGTCTTTATCCAAAAGAATATCATCCTCATCGTCTTCGTCGTACTGCTCGCGGAGAGAAGCGATCGAAGGCGGGGTGGGCTGATGGCGCTGCGGGGCACCTCCTCGCGCTGATGTCAATGAAGCAGTCGTCGTGCTCGCAACGGAAACGGCAGTATTCACTCCCTGTTGGGCTCCCGAAGCATGAGAAGTGCCCGAAGGACGAAGCTGCGCACCATGACCACTCGGTGGTGCTGGATGTGCCGCCGACTCTTCTCGATCGCGCAAATCCGACCTGGATGCGCCGAAACCAGAAGGACCAACAGAGGCATGTGTTGTGAGGAGGGTATCAGATCGCTGAACCAATCGGTCTGAACCTTGTGACGATGGATGTGGTTGTTGTTGCTGTTGTTGAGCATGGGACGTAGACCTAGGCTGATGCTGCTGTGGTTGAACCTGCATCGCTAGTTGCTGTTGCTGTTGCTGCTGTTGAGATTCCATCGTCCCGCGACGCTCAACACGCTTCATTTTCTTTCGACATCTATGTTGTAAAGGTCGTTAGCGCGGTGAACACATAATCAACCAACGAAGAGTTGAAAAAAGGGGTGTTATGAAAATAAATAAAATAAAGTTCAACATCGGTGAGAAATAAAAATAGGGAAAATGAATTGGCTCATTAAAAGCGTTAACTTGACAAGAATAAGGGCGCTGGTCCATATTGAACCATACCACATATTCCCCAAGGGGGTAAAGGTATACACGGGCGCCGATCTCCCGCTATGAAGATATCAAAGGGAACCAGTTCACCAACAAACTCGAAGTTTTTTTTTTGAAAAAAAAAAAAAAAAAAAGAAATCCGAAAATAGAAAAATCGAAAAATCACAAGCGAGGGAAAGCGCCACCATAGCCATCCGCGCCGGGCAAGCAAACAATCAAGCCGTTCAAAGCACGACGTATGACGTCATGGTCATACTTGAAAAGACTAATGGACCCACTCGCGTAACATGCGCCACTATCCCCTACACACTAGTCGCCAACGCAGAGAACAGTTGTTCTAGTGTGGGTTCCTTAATAGGTCGTAAGACGTAGCCGCCGCCGCCGCCTAACGTCCTTGGACCACCCGACCGTTCGCGTTCATACCGCATGGGGATTGATTCACACACGGTCGTGAAATAATCCTCGAGCAGAAGAAAGGCATGAAGAAGAAAAAAATATAGGGAAGGGGGTGGGTGATGAGTGAGACAAGTCCCTTCAGAGTATTGCCCCATAAAGAAACAAGACGACGGATACAAAGTGAAAGAAAGAAAAACGAGCAAAAAAGAACAGGATGAAAGGGATAAAAATAGAAAAAGAAACATCAAAAACGAGCGAAAACCCACGGGAAACCACAAAAAAAATAACACAAAAAATATCAACCCAAAACATACCTATCACAAACTGTCCCAGGCCCACACGGCCCCGGACCCCACTTCTCCACACACTTGCCGTCCTTATACCTCCCCACGATCCCACACTGCCGGCATATCCTTTGCCCCTTATCGTTCGTCGCCGCGAACGGAATGGCGGGCGGGATAGCAGTGGGTTGCGGTTGGGATGGGGGTGCGGGGAAGGTGGTTAGGTTGGTGGTGCTGCCATTGTTGTTGGCATCTGGACAAACGGAGAGGAAGGATGGGGAAGAGAGTTAGTAAGAGTCTAGGCTTGACAGGGATAAATTGGTGTACGAAAGAATGTGAGAAATAGAAGGGGGAAGGAGATTTAAGATTAAGGTTGGAAGGGCGGGAAGGAACCAAGAAATTAAAAAATGAGACGGAAACAATCAAGTCTCCCGCCTGAAATAATAATACCCAATAATACAATAAGATGAACGGAAGAAAAACATGGAACGTCACGTCATGTGTCATGTCCATTAAAACATAAGAATTTAATAATATAAAATGACGCTACTGTCACCCAGCGTACGTCGTTCATGAAGATCCCGCGTCCCGAGAACGTAAGATGCAAGTCACGAATTAGACCGACCCATGGAGGAGGGTCAGTCAGGGATAACGTGAACGATGACGAGAAGGCGCGAATAGACGGAGGAAAAAATAGGAAAAGAAAAAGAGAAGAAACATTCCCATGCTAAGGGACGCATAAAGGAGCATGAACAAAAGATCATGACAAACGTGAACATGAACATGACGACAAGTAGTCAGTTCGTCGGCCTCGTCTATCCTGAAGCCGTGCAAAAAAGCAAAAGTCAAAGAGAGAACCAAAACACGCGGAAAAAAAAGAAGGAAAACAAACAGATCGCAACCCCCATCCAATATCGTCAATGAATCAATCATCAATACAGAACAAGAACCAAAATTACGCCATCAACAACACCAACAAAAGCTCGATGAACGAGATGCGATGGATGCGATGCGATGATCAGTTGGCTATGCTGCTCCGGATCTGGATCCCGAGCATCAAGCAACGTGGCTCTCGATCCCCCAGCCGACCGAGGCGGCGGCACTGGCGGACGCAGATCCGCTGGCGGGGATTAATCATGATTCAGGACAATGTCATGATCGATCAAGGAATGGATGGATCGCCAACATGATCATAACATAACTCAAGACGGGAAACGTATTCCCAAAAACGAGAAGAGCAGAAGAGTAAACCGTCCATCAAGGTGAATGTGGATGTGAATAGACAAAACAAGCTATACTTTCGTTCGTTCGTTCGTTTCAGGATTAGTCCCTGCTCCGATTCTGGAGTAGTCATAGAACAAAGATCGATAGATCCCAACTAATGACAGCGGCCGTTCTTGAAAGAAAAAGAAAGAAAAAAACAACCCGACCAGACACCGAACACCGCGGAACGATAGGCACGAGAGAAAGAAAAGAAGAAAAACCAAACGCAGGGCCACGAAGAAAAAAAAAACCCATATGGATACGCGAGGAAAATTTACCATGTCGTTCACCAAACGAATGATGCCCAAGATGATAAATCAAATGTCCAGCCAACCGACCCACCCCTGCGAGCGAGTCGGATCGGGTTTTCGCGGTGTAGCCACATTAGACCAAAACGCGAGGCGGGAAGAGGGGGGTGCGCCTCGATTCTTCCCACCCTTGGCGAACGGAGCGCGTGAAAAAGTAAGGAAGAAGCAGGAAAAAAAAAAAGCACCGACAACACCCACCCCGGTGTGGGTGGAGTTTTCAAGTATGTCCAAAAATACGAAGAACACGGGAAAAAAGAAGAGAGTGGGGGAGAAACATATTCGGGAATCATAAAAAACTCACCGGGTACAGGAGACGAACCGGTCGTCGTCGTGGAAGGGAGAGGGATAGCCGAATTTGGGAATTTGGGTTTCTTGGTCGGAGCCCCCGTCATAGGAGGCGCGAAGACATGTGTTGTATACACGTGGCTTTGGCTTCCTTGACCGCCGCCGCCACCCGTCGCTCCGCTGCCGCCGATATTGCGCACCTGTCCAACCTGATTAGCGGCATAGCTAGACGACGACGCCAGCTGCTGGTGTGCTTGTTGTTGTGGATACAGTGAACCGACCTGGTTAACCGAAGCGGAATGTTGGCGGGGTGATATGTCCTCGGCCATCTCGCGGTCTATGAGCCGCCTGCTGCTACGCGAGCTCATCTGCGCGTGAGCTTGCTGTTGCTGCTGAATGTTCATCTGCGCAGGTTGGTGTTGAGGTGAATCAGGGTAGTGACGGCCGTTGGGCATGCCGTTGCCAGCCATCGCGGCGCCTTCATCTCCGGTCGTCGCTTTCAGGATCATCTCGTCCACGTCCATCGAGCTTGCGCTAGAGTGGCTCTCAGAACGTGAGTGGGAGTTTGGGCGTTGTGGCAGGCCACGGTAATCCCTGTTAATGATCCGTGGACCAGCCTTGGGATCCCCTGCCGTGCGTTGGGGAGGTTGAGGGAGAATCTGACGGCCATTGTATTCCCCGGGAGGGTTTTGCGAGGTCATATTGGAAATGTACTCTAGAAATCATGGTCAATATTATTATAATGGATCGAGAATAAAGTGACTCACATTGACAAGAATGACGCGCCATTGGAATGAAATAAGAAGTTCAGTAAATAGTTCAGTAAACATAAAGAACGACGTACAGATTCAGAATAGGCTACTCGAGGTTCGCGTCCTCGTGATTCATCAGTAGGACGAGCTTTTTTAGCGGGAGGTTGAGAAAGACCATCGAGACTAGGCGTCCTCGGCCTCCGGGTACTAGTGGACGCAGAGGGGGAATGTGTATTCGGATGCGGTGGTAATGGGAACGGCGTAAGCCTAGAGATATTCTGGCGTGGTAGGTGTCGACTAGGAAGGAGACTAGGAGGCGCCATGGGCCGCGTCGACGACGATGGAGATGTGCTCGCCTCGAGCGCCAATATCGGGCGAATGTACGAACGACCTTCTCTGTCCAAAGCAGAGAGCAGCTCGTCTAGCATTCTAACGGCCTCGACAGCTTCTCTCCGTCTCTCCTCAGCCTCATCACGCGCTGCCTCCGCTCTAGCGATCCTCCGGTCGTACTCGTCAACGATCATCTTGATCTGGTGCTTATGATGCTGCGAACCCGACTGGTCGCCGTTGGTAGTGCTCGCTGGGGATGTTCCAGACACCTCCGCAAGGTTGAGAATCTGATAGACGCGTTCCGCTTTCTCCGTCGCCTTGCGTGCTTGAAGGAGCTCCTTTCTGAGTGATTCCGCGTCCCGGTAAGCGTCGACGAGGAGAATGGCGAGATCGGCATTGGAAGGCTGATGAGGGAGAAGGGAGGGAGACAAAGAGTCCTGGGAATGACGAGAGTCCTGCTGACGGGGGGAGATGTCCATGGTGGATGAGGGGGAAGAAGGGGCGGGAAATGGCAAAAGCGCATCTCGGACAAGTAGCACGGGGCCCTTATGAAGAGGTCTGGAAATTGAAAAAAAAAACTAAAAATAGACACAGAAAATAAATTATTTAAATATTATCCAATTGGGTACCGTGGTGTCACGGTTCGTTTTGCTTTCAGATTGACCGAACCGGACAGCGGCGGCTATGCCCAAACTAGTCCACATTTCTCCCGCTCATGGACCCCTGGGACTGACCCGACCTGTCCGCCGGACTCTCAGCTGATCCCTCCTTCATCTTCGTTTGCCTCGCGCCCACCGCGTGTGCCCCATTATACCCCACAGTCACTAAAAATACTCATCTCGGGGTCCTAATGCCTCGTGTCCGCCGTGTGGTTAATACCCCTTCTCCCTTTCCATCCTTTTCTCTCAAATAACCTTCCTCCCTTCATCAGATAATATGCCGCCGCTTAGGCGTGCTTTTCTTTGACCTCCTCTCCGACGCTCTGTCCTCCAAATTCGTTTGTGTGTGCGTGCGCACCGCACTCCACCGCAGCAAGAACCAATGTCTTCTTCTTCTGACACAAAAAAATCCCCATTCGTTTTAATCACCAGTGTTCGAAAATACAAGTAGTACAAAATAAACATACGGACGACTTCCTATCTTCGGATTGATTTTCACTTGTCATAATACGTTCCGTTCTCTTCTGGGTTTAGCGCAAAAAAAAACTGCAACACATCTGTGAACCGCACACATTGCTCAATTTGCCCCGTCCGCCAAAAAATCGCCGACTCTTCACCGCCCGACGTGGACATTGGCGGCAAGAATGAAAGAGCAAAACGCTATCTCGTCATCATATTCATAATCATCGATCAGAGCACCTGCCTGCCCGACCGAAGGCGCATCATCATTATCATCATGCCATCACCGTCCATGCATCATTTCCCCATTGAATATTGATCGATGCGATATGTACGTTTAATGCTGTACTTATACTGTCAGATTTGCCGTAGGCAAATGGCAAATGGCAAACAATAAACGGCAAACCCCGAACCGCGACATGAGCATAGTTCGTTCCGTCGGTACACATATATATACGATTTTGATTTTTCTCGTCTTTTGAATATTGATCAGAGAGTCGTTGTTCTGTATTCTAATATCTCATGGTATGTATGACCATCTCTCAACGACACAACATCGCACCTCGCACTAACCTACCTACCTTGTTCTCCAAGCGTCTGTAGCCTGTAGGCAAGTAACGCATTCACACTACTTTGTCAGGCGTTGCAGTTGATTATTGATTATTGATTATTGATCGCGATAGATAGACCGTAGGTAGATAGGTAACCCTACCAAGCACACAGTGCTCACAAATTCATACAAAGCTTTCTAAGCCCTCACCTCACCTAGACGCATAGCCACGCTACCAGGACCAATATACTTTGATTTTAAGTAAATTTCAACAAGGCCCATCAACGATCAATCGAACTTCATAGCTTGAGGCTAGGTACGCATGAAACCAGGTATCAACTACCTTACAAATCGTATATATCCTCTCCTCCCCCGAGCTCCTTTACACGCACATAGGCGCTCGCAAGCAGCCTAGATGCCAGATTCTCTCGAAGTTGATTGATTGAGTGGAGCAAGATAGATATGTTACAATGTATTGCATAGGTATAGCATAGCTTCGCCCGAATCTCTCACTGTTATCATGCTTACCTGGCGGCCCTACAGGATCAAGGATCATCGATCATCGATCAAGTCTGGCCACCTCATCATCATCATCATCATCATCATCATCATCATCATCTTCCAATTACCCGAATATTCGAGCTAGCCCGAGCGAGCAAGATACGACCCCTTACATATTGAATAGATATCACACTGGGGAGCATAGATATGACATGACGTCTTCGACATACTATACTTCCCTTCAATACAGCGCGTGCAGTGGATAGTAAGTAGTAGTAATAGTAACAATAATCATTCCAAAACCCGGAAATGAATACGATTATCATTCAACTCCCAACGCTGTGTCTAGCCCAGAGCTATGATCCCGACTCGCAAGGAGGCGAATACGAATGCATATTATCACTGTCGTTCATTCATCAATTAATACTACCATCTGACCCACCGACCGACGGTCCTTCAAGAGGAAGGAAGGAGGGGATCCTTCTTAAAAACATTCGAGCATGAATCGAATTCCATACCCTCCGACACAGCCCTTGTCATTCCGTGGGAGACCTTAGTCCAATCTTCCGATGTTCTTTTCGCTTCGCAGAAGTGAAGTCGTAAGTGAGTGAATTACAGAAAACACACCCGAATAGAATCCATATTCATTGTATCATGAGAATGCGACCGAATTCTCTTCCTTCTGTCTGTCTTAATTTTACGTTGTTACGAGTACCCCGTACGCTTCCCCCATTCCATCATCATCATCATCACCGCCTCTGAGCCAGTGCCATTCATTGACGGTCCGCTCGTCCGCTCACACACATTCATTTTCTTTCTCTGAACTCTCTCTCTTCTGCGTCTTGTTTTGTTTCGTCTCCACGGCATCATGACATCCAAAAAAGCCAAGTCGTCCCAAAATAGGAATCAAAATACCCAAATTTGGTTCCCCTTGATGAATTTTGTGTCGGTATTGTGAAACTGTAAATCCCAATCTGAGCATACATTCCGGTCCATCAATCAGTGTATTTAAGCCAATGAATATATACAATGTAGATCAGAACAAGTTTTCCATGGATGTGCAGGTATCCTGGATATACCGGCAAACCAAATGTCGGTGTGCTCATCCCTCCGCTCCCCAGGATCAAGATCGTTTGAAGGTGGAATCGAGCGCCCAACGCACAAAGAGTCTGCCCAACATCATCTGCATCATAAATAGAAGCAGTACAATGGCACGTACATATCATAGAACACACTAAGGCTCCAGATGGAAAATCCCCCAGCATGGATCTTCCAACACGTCTAACATAGGGAATTGAGCGCCCATCTTTCTGTCTAATTCAATTGACACTGTGATGATCAGAATTGAGCCCCGCAGATTACCGTGCCCGAAAGTCCCAGACACTATAGATTGGCGTCGGTCACCTCGACTCGCCCGCTCTCTCACAACCATGGGAAGCTCTTACCCCATTACCCTAAAGAAGAAAGGATTTTTTTAGTTCATCGAAGAAGAATTGAATCGCATTGAATAGGGACTCGTGCCCCGTATCTATTGATACTTTTGTATGTACTTTTTTGTTCATGAGCGTTGAGCTTTGATGTATGATACAAGATGTATGATGCACACAGGCAAATAGGCGCCGTCCTTCCAAGTTTGGGCAGCCTAGCGTCACGAGTCCATCCTTCGTCATCGGAGGTTAATGTGTTCCGATTCGCAGCAGCATGTGCTTCACCTTCACGATATTACTCCCTTCCCTGATTCAACAAAAGAATGCATCATGTTTAACTACGCTCAACGCGCATCACAAAGAGTGGGTGAAGTTAGATCACAGGAAAATACTTGAGCATGACGACAACTTGAGCTACCTTCCATCCTCCCGTGAGATGGTCCTGAAACTCGTGTATTACCCCACACTTATAAGCGGTTGCACATTTCCACCATGTTAACTTGTTGAAATGGCACCACTGTCTAATAGCTTATGGGCTAATTAGATGATCTACTTAAATCCAAAGTCACGCGCAGCCATGCTAATTCACAAACTCAACTCAAAAGGCTCCATCTTTCCCTTTGCTAACTCAAACGCCGCTACGGAATTGACAGGGCTATGTGTGTAAGCATACCGTAATAACATAACGTTGCGACTTCTTCTCAGTGAATGAATAAAACAACGACGTGCCTTGGTGCCCCACCTCGGCGCTGTGCATGCTAATCTCTGTTCGTCCATCTTCACCTTCACCCTAGTCACCCTAATCTCCAATAGGATATTAGAGCGGCTCAGCCTCTCGCTCTCAGCTTCTTCAACGCAGTCCGAGACCCGAACGTAATATTAGAAAGGTACTATTCTTGATCGAACCAGCTCGATACTGATCGTGATAGAGCCTTATGCCCCCTGCCCCCTTGCCTTGAGATGAATGAATGAATAAATGATCCTCCTAGAACATGAGACGCTGCATCATGGAGCACCAGGTACATAGACAGATAAGCGCCATGGATAATTCAGGAACGCATGTTCAAAAACCCCAGACAGCGTGTTTAACATCAACGGTGATCACACATTGAACGGTTTGACCCAATTTATTATCCACGTTAGCTCTATGTCATAGAAAGTTAGTAGTTAATATACTCTTTCTTGCATTTGAACCATGTTTTGACTCCTTGATTGGAACTGGAACCTAGAACACCGAAATGTGGGTCCGTCACATAGCATGTATTTTTCAGTGATAATTCTATTTATAGCATCTTACCTTTTTGAGCTTCGGCCCGGACTATTTTACTATTCTTCTTGCCTTGAGGCTTTTACGGCGTTGTGTAAGTGAGGGACTATTCATCCTTCTGATTGCGTATCTAGAAGTCGGAGATAAACATGCTAGCCGAATGTGTGCGCGTGCATACTAGAGTTGGTAAGTAGTAGTAAACATAGGACGCTTCCTCGAATTTAAAATTACAGTCTCGCTGCGGGGGGATGGATTCCTCAAGGCAGGACAAAAACCATTCAGCCTACACGTGGTAGTATAATTAATGAATATTTGGCGGTCCTGGCCCTTGTACGTGTGGCATACGCCCCTTCATATCTGCCACGGCGCAAAGTCCATCATTGTGATCATTTTTATCCCACACAGCGCAAAATTTGACCTCTCACACAGGTTGGCTCGATGAACTCACCGTAAGATGGACTTCAAACGCTTACCATGAGCAATTATAACACGCATACTCGCAGTCAATGTACAACCCCGGTCCCGGACATTGAATATACTCGCCAATGCCCATTTTGAGGTCAACATACTCAGCTTCTATTTCCTGTACTAGTAGCTGCTCGACGTGGATAAACGAGTCTAAAAATATTTAGACACAGTACCCACTCCAGTATCATAGCATTAGCATCTCCTCTTCCAGATAGAGGCAATAACCCTTACTGCGAGGGAAATTCCTGACCGACGCGTGGCCTCCTGAGCGAAAATCAAGTCACTTAAGAACCAGATCTAACTAGCGTGGACGGGTCAAAGTTGACCTTAACCTATGATCGATGATCACCATCGGGTGTCGGGAGTGAACACGACCAGGTCTATCCGTGATTATAACACGCCTACACGACACCGTAGACACAGAAACTGCGCCTTATCAACGCTGCAGTCCTCCTGGGACCCCCAATCCCGTGTAATGACGGGATGGTGGTATCAATAACCAGCGAGCCACGGTTCGGTTTGGTCTATATTTCTGCATATGCCCTTTTCTCTTGCTAGGTCAAGATGTATATCGACTAAGCGGATTAGCAAGCACCCTGCGTTTAGATGCGACGCTAGCTTTGTCCATATCGATGCAATTGGCGCGTTAAACATGGCAAGAAGCTCTACTCCCTTGATGAATGAGATTAGGTACATGAAGTGCGTAGCGGGGCTCCTATACCCTGTTTCGACATTATTTTCCCACTCTGCGATGTTTTTACGCCTGACTTTGTATGTACCCACGCACTAAACCTATGCGCCTTGCTTTGTACTCCAGCATCAGAATCATCCGGGAAACGAGCCTTTTAGAGCTTACATATAGTGCTATGTTTTTGGATCTATTCAATACGAACGTCGGCACCTCTGTTAGTCTGAGCTTACTGAGCGTGTGTGTACTACGAGAAGATTCTCGCCGAACCTTTACATGGGTCATGAAGCCATTACGGTATATTAAAATTTTCACATCGTCAACATGCAGTCTTAGGACCATCTTCCCGCCATCTTTGCAACTCAGCTCAAGAAAATCCACGGTCACAATTCCTCGATGCCTCACTTCCGTCGCGAGGCCTCTAACCTGAAGCTTGATCTTGCGATGATGCGTGTTTTTTTATTCGCGTCCTGCACGCCGAGTCCTTCTATATATACTTGAATGCTTG
The DNA here is from genome assembly GCA_964017145.1 of Agrocybe praecox. Classification (NCBI taxonomy): domain Eukaryota; kingdom Fungi; phylum Basidiomycota; class Agaricomycetes; order Agaricales; family Agrocybaceae; genus Agrocybe; species Agrocybe praecox. The sequence continues at coordinate 4,196,993 of OZ024843.1, read as the reverse complement.
CCCACCAATGTCGTCCTGCCCACTCAACCTTTACCTAAACCTATATAGGACAGAACTCTAATAGAACTCTGTCAAGATGTCCGTTGAGGCGGCATGAGGGTTTCATTTACGCTACTTTGGTATATCCAAATCATGTCTGGCGCCGGTGAATTTATGCAATGCGGTCAGGTGCACTTCTCCTACTCAGATACCGGAACGACATCCGCTGGGCCCCGAGTTACGCTATAAAATGCCTACCGAGTCAACTATGGCCTCGCTTCATCGGACTAATTTGTGATTTGAAGCTATCATCTCAAGGTTTATGTTATCGTGTCGAGGAATGACATCGAACACAATGCTTAGGCGCCCCTCGGGTCGCTGGAAGATTATAAAAAGAACTATTAGACTGCATATTGTCGACTGAATGAGTCTACACGCGCATCAGAACACGTTCTAGCTGCCAAGTAGAGTTATGTTTTCCTTTTCTCGCTTTGCCCTTTCTGGGACATCTTTCACAGACCGAAGACCGGCATCTCGGATGGTCCCCGTTGAGTTGGTACTTTCGTTCCCTCAACATGCTAGTACTCGCGATATATGTCATCTGATGTCTAATCCTCGGACACCAGATGTGACGTCCCCGAGATTAGATACATCTTTGCGACGACAACATAGATATGTAATGATCAATATCGCGAGTGGCTACTAGAGGTCTTTCAAGGGTTTTGCTTAAGATCCGTGCAACGAATACTTTGAACTCATCGCTTATTTCTATTATTGTATACCTGCGAGCTCGCCCGATTTTTGAAGATTAGGAACGGGGGGACGGAATTTTCTTGCTCGACTCGAATTTGCTACGAGTCAAAAATAACAAGCGCTAGTGAAGCGAGTAGAGCAGGGTTACCTTGACAGTTGCCTAAAAAACGTTGAGGTCGGAAACAGTTCAGAAGAGCATCGTAAAGAGGCTGGTAGACGGTAGTACCTACGGTATCTTAATGTGATGTCATATGGCCAAGGGTACTAGAATAACCATTATGAGCGACCCATACTGACAGCGGGGCAGTGTTGATAAAGATATTCAGCCAAATAATCTGCGCTCGTCGTGCTTTTTTTTTATGTTCTTCTCCCGGTGACGAGAGTTAGCATGAAACATCCAAGCCATTCGCGGATGCGAATGATGTGATGCGATGGGCCGCCTTATTAGAAGCCCTCGTCCTATGCATTCTGTGAGCAGATAGTTAATTAATCTAACGATATTTGTATGCTCTGCTCCGCCTCTGACTTCTGAAGAATCCTATCCCATTTCCTCTCTTAACAATAAGAATTCTTTGGCGAGTTATTGTTAGAACTCACCATCACGATTTTTATTAACATACATTTGCTGCTTGAAAAACACTCTACGTCCTCCTTAAGCTGGTATATGCTTATTAAAGGTTAGGTTATACTAGATAAGACAGTCCTATCACGCCTCGTGAAGAAAAAATTATGTTCTGTGTGAAATCGATAAACATCACTACTTACCGGGATTTGGAATCTCAATTTAGTTCTTTTTATAGACACGCCAAGAATCTAGTTACGCTATCGAATAGACGGGGGCGTGGCTGACGCGCCGCCGCCTACTAGATTTGATGCGTTCTTTGCGCATTACATACTACATACTCGGCTATAAAAGGAAGCCTAGGCGGCGGATCGGTTCGGTTTGCCTGCTACCTATTCTTAGCTCATAGCTCACATGGCCCGCAGGATAACTTTACCACTTACTCCTCTTTACACACCGCTAACCTCCCTTACTCATTTCCCGAACTTTCGTATCAAATCAATGATGGTGGTGCGTAAAGCTCTTTGACTGCCCACAAACTCGACACAGACTCATTCTCCGTACGATCACGAACGGACATTCCTGTGCGCCTTCCATCACTCGCGGATATGGGCCATGGGCCAGTATTAATGCAATGTTTTAGTGCCTTAATAGGATTGTGCGTAATAGATTCGGCGGTGTACTATCCAAGAGCTCGATATATCCTAGAGTGGAGCATTTATTGCGCTGTGTGATGTTTTACAGTTTGCTTGGTAAACCTTGCAGCGTACCAGGCATAGCCGTGGGCGGTATTCAATTTAGCCTGGTATAGATTCTCAGACACACGACAGTTTGGCATATAGCAACTGTCCGAGTCGTCCGACAGTTGTGGAGGCATCTCAGGATGGATATGGTCCGTTACTCTTTTTGATCACTTTGAAGACTTACATGGTTTTAATATCACAAGGAATATAAAGAACATCGTTAAAATAAGTAAGATTAAAATAATTGGCCCGCCTGGTGGGTGTGAATATAATCCATGTTTTCCTACCATCGGCGAGAAAAAAGGAGCGGTGATGCCCAATATGGTAATACCGACAGCCTGTCGTAGTCATCCGAGAATGATCGAAAGAACGTAATAAATGCGTGTGTACTAGCCAAGCTATAATTAGATATAATCTTCGGTGACTTCTCCAAAATGATTGCTTAGAAGTACAGGATGATACTAATTATATGATTAAGTTCGAGCAAGTTAGACTCGGGACAATATAAATCTGTCCTAATTCACACTCTCGAACATGCCTATCCCAGCATTCAAGGAGACGTCGGGAAGGCCGCGGGGAACCTCAAGTCCGAATCGCTTAATATGTACCGCCATGAGATAAGATAAGTCGAGATCATAGAAAATATGATTTTAATATGCGTAGGTTACAAAGGAGGCATCCAGCAGATTCGCCACTGGGTAGTATTTGTCGATTAAGTCAACTCACTGGGACAACATAAGCCAATTTCAACGTGAGTAGTTACGATCTGTCCGGGAGTTATCGAGCGGAATAACTTTACCAAACTTTACCCTGGTTTTGGTATTTACGCGCGATGCAGGCTGTATTTGTGGCTTTTTTTTCACGTGCGGTACTATTCGCTACATACAACGCGTCTAATATTTATAGTACTGCATTTGATATATATTCTTATCACTTGATGGTCGATTTTCTGTTGTACAACCGCATAGGGTGAACCTCTACAATAAAAGAAACGAAGACGATGATCGATTATGTGAAATATCGACGCCAGTTGAAATCTGTCCCTGATTTACGGGTCCCACGCATCGAACCACTACACACACATTCAGTCAATGATTCTCCGGTAGGGTCTATCACCGCAGCATTATGACATTGACACAGTGACGTGCCGTAAGTTAATGCTTTCGGCGGCGCCATCCCGAGACGTGCTAAAAGGCAACATGTTCATTGACCGATGCTTAATATTTATCTCCCACGGCTCTTTCCTACCCTTGACCATCACTTATCTGGTCCCTTTTCTGAGAGCAAACACGTTCAGGAAACACTTTAGCCGACTGTGTCCAGGGCAAGGCACCTGAAAATGGTTGCTTTTGCCCAGTCTCCCGACGCGTTCAAAGTGGAGACTAATGGCAACCTGGGCGCTGTGGAAATAGCCACATTTCTAAGCCTGGTCCTTCTGGGAATCTCTCTGTCGCAAGGGTACACCTATTTCCAAAGGAGCCAGCAAGATGGCAGAAGGGTCAAAGTTGCGGTATGTCTGAGCAATTTTCTGTATGAAATTCATCATTTACGGTAACAATACTCTCAGGTTTCAATTTTGCTGTTAGTGCCATAAATATGCCGATTTAACAATCTATGTTGACTCTCCTCCTCTATAACCAGTCTCGTGGAAGTATTTCACTCATTCACGGCCTCGCATACGATTTACTACGATACTATTACGCGGTGGCCCAATCGAGCAGAGATTAATTCGTATTCCTTGTCGGCCAACGTCGCAACGGAGACTTTGATAACTTTCGTAGTTCAGGTAAGGCTTTCGGAAGGCGCACATACCTAATTTATTACCCGATAGACTCACTTCATATCCAGTGCTTCTTCTGCCACCGCATCCTGAGACTATCGAAGAATTTATTTATTAGCGGGACATGCTTCTCCTTGAGCTCTCTTAGATTTATAGGTGGCATTGCCATGTCGGCGGAGTGTGTCATCGATGTGCATAGAACACCAAACTGGGTAACATTTATCACCAGGTTCAACTGGCTCGTAACGTCTGCATTGTCCTTGGGAGGTGCAACAGACATACTGATAGCAGCGGCGATGCTGTATTGTTTGAGAAGAATGGCCTCTCCGACCAACATGAAGTCGTGAGTCATGACTTTATTTTTATTTTCCTACTTTGATCTGCTCGCTTATCTATTTTTATCAGTACAACGCAAGTAATAAACCGAATAGCCCGCTTCTCACTACGTATGTCTCCTACCTTGCACCTTGAACGTAGAAACTAATCTGGTATGATGTTTATTAGAAACAGGCCTCATAACCAGGTACATCATTACGTATGCTGGAGAACTCATCGTCCAAAATTCTGATGCCTTTCGTATCACAGCATGATGTCCCTGGCAGTTATTATTTGCGTGCGTTAATTAATTTAGGTTCCAAAACGTACTGCTTATAGAACTCAGTTCCAGGCCATGAGAAATCGTAAGCTTGGTATCTTCTACTTGTACGTTTCACTTTAGTGAATTGTCTCAAAAGTGGTGTGGTTTGGATTATATATCGTACTCGCCAAAAGTAGGAAATCATTTCGCTCGTATCTTGAAGTTCTTTACTTACATCTGACGTTCAGTTTATTCGAACTCGCTGCTTGCGTCGTGAGTAAAGATCTCACAAATCGCTCCACGGAAAGACAGATTATTTAATTTGTCTGTCAATCGTTTAGTCTGAACGCTCGACGGCGTCCTCGTAGGAGCGGAGGAAGTCCAACGGGAAGAGGTGGGCTGAGCACACACATGGACTTCGCCACGGCACCGCCTGTAGTTTCCGTACGTTGGAGTGGACATAAAAATCTAAAATTGACTTACCAGGTCGTTTCTAGATTCCGCTCCAAGTAACTAATTTCAGTAATACGACAGGAACAGAATCATCATCAGACTGGAGAGGGAGCAACTTTGTTAGTGGAACTAAGGTACTTGAACCCGTCATCCTACGGTCGTCCAAAGTTCGTGGCTGATAGTAGCGTAATTTATTTTCTATTTTTTAAAATAGCAATCTGAGAGAGACATGTCGCGCAATGAAAATTTGCATGACGAGCATAAACATTACTCTGATACAATGATTAACGCGATGGATGCATAGAGTGAATTTGGAAGTATATCATTATCATCAACCTTATAAAATCCTCAGAGGATTGTAATTCTATCTTGTATGTATACTTAGTAATAATTGTAACATTCAGATTCACTTATGTCGAAAATGTCAAGCGATTCACCCTTGAGCTACTTGACACTTTTCCCTTGTAGCATACATCGAAAGTGGTGAACAGAAAATATCGGTAATCGTTGAAACTCGGGGCTAGTCTGAGGCTGTGCTTGGGCGCTGAAGATACCCAATAAGACCCGAGTTCAATCAAAACGGGGTGGAACTGCGACCATCCATCTTTCCATCCCTCCCAGCGTCAATAAACCACATTCTTTTGGCCCAAAATATTAGATATGGCGGATGATACGTCGGCTATACCCTCCAGTTCTATGATTTCGGCAGATAACGTCATCGTCACCGGGGGGCAATTTACGCAGACCTTAAACGATAATAGACAGTTCCGTATTCAAAATGGTAATAAGAAAGGCAGGTAATCTTCAAGTATTCAGCCCTTTCGACTATTCTTATCGTCACAACGATAGACCCACTGGATATTCTCAAAGAAGCCGTCGCATCGAACGCTTTTCATAACGCAGAAGCACGGTTCGATCCCCCCAGATGTCACCCCCGAACGAGAATCGCCGTGCTGGCAAAGATCATGGACTGGATTTTGGGTCAAGACAGCGAAACTCGCGACATCCTTATCATGTGGCTGACCGGAGCTGCTGGTGCAGGGAAGTCCTCCATTGCACAAAGCATAATAGAGCGCTGCTTGAAGAAGTCGGATACGCTCGTCCTTGCAAGTCTCTTCTTCAACAGATCGGACAGCACGCGAAATCACGCCAAACCATTGGTCGCTACCCTTGCATACCAGATATATCGAGCACTTCCAGCTTTGCAATCTCAAATATCCTACGTTCTCGATGACGATCCCCTGATATTTTCAAAGAACTTGGAATATCAGTTCACGACACTCATCATGAAGCCTCTTCAAGACCTCCACAATTCCGGGCAGCTCACTCGATCTGAATCGAGACGCCTGATTGTAGTGGATGGATTGGACGAATGCATTATACGCGCGTCACAGGCCACCATTCTCAACATGATTTCCGATGGAGTGCGGAATTTCAAATTGCCCGTCTTCTTTCTTATCGCGAGCCGACCAGAGCACGACATCAGGCAGACCTTCAACTCCGAAGAGATGGTTGGTGTACATGATTGTATCCTGTTGGATGACAAGTACAAACCAGACAAGGACATTCGTATTTTTCTAAACGATAACTTTCGCCGAATAAGGGAACAACATCCATTCAAAGGCTCGATTCCTGGTGGATGGCCTGGCAATCAGGTGGTATCAGCTCTGGTCGCCAAATCGTCTGGGCAGTTTATATATGCAGCAACTGTCATTAAATTCATCGATTCCAGCCGTCACCGACCTGGTCATCGTCTTGAAATAGTCCTCAAGCTACGGGTCGCTAAGAACGAATCACCCTTCGAGCAACTGGACGCTCTGTACCGTCACATCCTCTCTTGCGTTGATCCTGAAGTTATTGGAAAGGCCCTTCGCGTGTTTGGATTGGTGTTTGTTTGGCCGAAGATAAGGTCACAAAATATGCTTGATCTTAGAATAAACCAGTTTATGCCTCTTGATGATGGCGAGCTTTCCGTTATTTTATGCGATCTCGGCGCACTAGTGCAAGTTAACGACCCAACGTGCATCTCCTCTGTCAAGGTATGGCATGCTTCTTTGGAAGACTTTTTCTGCGATCCTTTACGGTCGAAGAAGTTTTACATCGATACAAAAGACACGTTCACAGCCATGGCTGTGCGTTGTCTCCAGAGAATATCATGTGAGTTGGCTAAATCTAATTTTTGTATGATGCCTAAGACTTTCCAGCTTTACCAGAGCACAGCGTATGGAGGGAGGCCATGATTTCATTCTTCATCTGGGAAGCACGCAATTTCAAACTCTCAACAGAGCTAGCCCTAGAAGTAGAGAGATTCCCGATCCGGGAAAGCTTATTTGTAATTTCTTCCAACGGTAGCTTTAGCATCTCACAACAGAACCTCGATTTTCTGTCGACGTTTTTGCACCTATCAAAAAGAATGGTGAGCCTTATACTCTTATTTTGTATTCTATGCTTGAAAATTGGGTCTAAATGTCCAATATATATGTAGGCAGACGATGGCAACACTCAGATACATGACCGTTCGCTCCAGATAATGGATCACATATTCTTTTCTAGTGTGGCCGACTACAGCGTCTATGGAGTTCTCAGTCTTATATTATGCCTCTCCGTGCACGCTGGGTCACATCCACTTGTTCCTTTTGTTTCTAAAGGAGATTTTTCAACACTTGCGCCATGGTATGAGAAATTGGGCCGCGATGCTTTCAGCCAACACCATCCATATTGTCAAGATCCTCTCTCTTTATCAACTGAACGAAGCGGCATGCCCGACGCTTATATGCAGATATTCAGGGATTTCATGCGGGATCCGACTCGAGCCGGACCATATTGCATTGGACCCGAAGCATATGAGCTTGCGACACTGTTTTGCATGCAGATGCTTGCATATAACGAACGCCACAGACAGCTGGATCCATGTCGAGTTTGTTAATGCAGAAGGTATACCTAATGGATCTAACGCTAGCGGGGAAAATGTTCTTCAAGACAGACGCTGTGGCCAGTGCAACTCCCTCCGTCGCTCATTTGGACAGTGGTTATTGCAATGTGGGGACAAGTGGTATTGGGACATAGAGGAGTCACACCTTGCTGTTGGATATATCATATATTTTCTCCCATTATGTGGTAGATCCAAGGACCTCATCCAACGTTGCCAAAATCCCCATTCCTTCCTAAAAGCCATTTACTGCATATGCCCAAACCGTCAGGACATGGCATACCAAAAATGCCAGGAATACCTCAAACGGACGCAATTGCCTTTACTGTCCAGGATATAGTATTCCATCACAAGTGTTTGCGAGAATAATGATGCCTCTGAGAAAGACATGGACTCAGATGACATTGACTGAGGTAAGATTGCGCTTGCCTAGAAAATATTTTCATCATGTGGACTCGGTGTAATATTTTCGACATTTTCGGTCACACATTTTTCGTTAATTAATTATTTCGAATCAATTTAGTGTCATCGCGTCATCCATCACATGCTTAATTCGGCTTGTTCCTGCGTCCCCACATTTATGATTTAAACAAGGTTTAAAATTTATAGTAATGTATGCGGCTACAAAGGTCACGCAGATCTCTTGAATGATTAGAACATTACTACAAGTGTGAGGTTAATTGGCAGCGTATACGCTTAGAGTTTCCGCTAGTGCGTTTGTCAGAGCATTGAATATATCGGTAACAAGAGTCGTATACATCTAATTATATGGTAGTCAGCGTCTACAATTAACTGTCAAAATTAAACGGTACTCACTCCTGCTACTTTGATCATGCCATTTCTGGAATTGGCCACAAGTTGACTATAGCCTAGAATGCTTAGCTTGATGCTACCCCCTTCGTCTAAGGACGTAAACTGAGGGTGAAGGGCCCGAAGTTGTTGCAGTATCTGCAATGCAGTGAACTCAAGATTCAATAATTGATCATAGCCTTGTGATATATCGAACAAATTAAGCGCAGTGGGCGAATTCTGTATACATTAAAGTAGTTATAGGTTGCTCCAATCCGGAATATATGCTGAAGACTTACCAGAAAGTCACTCTCATTCTCTTCTAAGAGAAAAACACCATCTTGTAGGAGGTCAAAAATGTTCTATGAACCAATGGTATTTGAATGTGTTCAGGTCTCATTCGCAATATTATCATACCTGAGCGACAGAGGCTGAAGGAGATGTTTGAAATGTTTGCAGTAGGGCTTCCGCTTGTGAAAGCTCTTGTTGGAGAATCTTGAGATCAGATTCAACTGCTTGGACAATGGCAGTTGTCTGAGGTGACGATATACTTTGTCCCGGGTGGTGCCAGCATCCGCTCCCGTAGCCGCTGCATTGACTGGAAACTAATATTTGAACTTCGAGTCCAGTTTAAGATATCGTTGTGACTTACGGTGCTGAAACTGTGGTGACTGTGTCTGGATCAGTTTTCATTGATATTGTCGCACTGGAAAGGGCGCACTACAGAATACCTTAAGTACGCCGAAAGCTTCAACCTCTCAAGTACCTACATCGAGTCCAAGGTCCAAATCAGACAACCCATATCCCGCAGGAAAATGTGGTTGGGCAGTTGAAGGGAGATTTGGGGGAGCAGGAATGACATCAGAGCAATCTATCATTGTCGACGTGTCCTGTCCCAAAAGTTGAAGCTTGGACATAGCAGCAGAGAATTTACTGTTAACATTCGCCTGATTAGCCATGAAGCTCTGCCACGTGCACATAGTTCGGCTATCTCGGGCCAACGCGAAATCGGACTGGAGGCGGATAACACCTGGCTGTTGAGAAAATACCTCTCCTGGATTGCTAGTATTTCTTTTGAGGTTTGAGTAATTTGAAATTAATATTAACGTACATTAACAAGCCAACGACTCACCCAAATTTTCCAGGAAGCAAGGTTTCAATGTAAAATTGAATGTCGAACAGATCCGGTGTGCTGTCAAAGGGTGACCTAAAGAGTCCAAACGGTTGGATTACTTATTTTACCGCAGAGAAATTTACTCGCTGTACTGCATTTGGATCCAACGTATAAGTCACGCCAATTGAGTGACCAGCTAGCAATGCTACTACTTCATCTGGCGCAAATCCAGCGTCTTGGAAGCGTGTAAGTATGATGTCCACATCATCTGCTCAATTAGATTAAAAAATTATTCGAAACTATGGAGGACGCAGTCATTTACCTGTTGCTTGCAATGGTCCCGGTTTAGATTGAGAGGCTGGTGATGTCGCGGGAGGCCTGCCAAGAAAGAATGGTACCAAAGGTGCTCCTGGACAACTTGCCACCGATGCAGCAGCCGCAAAATGTAATCTTACGAGCGAGAAACATTAGTCTTCATGAGTAAAATGAGAACGATTTGACATACACATCTCCATCAGAAAGATTATGGACAATTCCGAGGGGCTTCAGAGCAACAACAGCATCTTCCAACCCATTGTTAATGGGATAGGTAAGCTCTATGTTGCTGAACGTCAAGATGGATCCATCAGCCCCTCCGCCTATGGGTGCGAGTCCATTTACGGAGAATCCCATAGCATCGTGGAATGCCGCATGAAGTATTACCCGGGCCTGAATAACGTGAATTTTAATACCAATAACGTCCATGACGAAATTCGAATATGTAGATCTCACGGGTTGTGAACACAAGGTAGTTGTATCAGTAGTAAACAAATCATGCAGGTCAGAAAGTAAAGGAAACAAAACACAGCATGCCGTGTTGGCTACTGTTCGTGTTTGTCCTGGACATACGCCAGTTGCGGCTGATATTGCTGCACCATCCGTCGTGCGAGTCGGTACGCTCGGGCCTGGTGATACCTCTATAACAACTAATTCGATATTGATGAATATGTAAATTATGTGGGACAAGAGTGGAACATACCTGCCGCATTGACTATGTCCATGGCGGATGCAATGATACATATTCCAAAATAGTACTTTCGAAACATTGTCGAACGAACAATATGTTTCAGGTTCTCAGTACCCCCCTTATATAGTCTTTTATAAATTCTCAAGTAAAAATTCGCTTGTGCCCACGTACGTCTCGCCTGAGAGTGACTGTCTTCATTCACACCCGCTGTGATACCGAGTTGAGAAAGAACCCGAGTACGAATATTCCTATACTGTCTTAACGGAAGCCATCCCTCCTTTCTTCCCGCAGGAAGACGTACGCAGTCATATTTACGATAAGTGTTCAGGAACAAAATGCACTGCCACATCAAGTCCCCTATTTCTTTATTCAAACATAGTGTGGCGAAGATCACGGGAGAATAGGTGCATCATCAGAGATTGAAGTTGATGCAGAAGATCCGCGTCGATAAAAATAAACCTTCCCCAGGGGCATCGGGAGAAACAAGACCTGCAATAAGTAATAGGACTATATTTTATGTAGGTATTTAAGTGTATTTTTATTATGCGCAGAGAGCAGGAATATCAAACCTCGAGATACCATCACTTGTCAATCACAACGAACTACTCAGGTCCTCTGAGTCTATCTCCCATGTGTTTCATGATAAAGGAATACCTAAAACGTTTCGACAATTGGTCTATAATTTATCGTAACTTCGGCATAAAATGCTTCCTTATAACCTAGCAATATATCATGTGTATTATGAGAGAAAGATAGGCATATCATGTCCAACACTCCCGATTCATTTCTCAGATATTTCGGCATGCGCCCAGTTTCTTGACATCGACTCATTGTTCTTCCACAGAGGATCTGAGTCAGTAAAAATAAACTCCCCAGGGGCTTCGGGGGAAATACATGCGATATTAAGCAACTCATCTTTGTTCTGGATCGTTGGGTATCTCTCTATCACACGTTGAGAACGGGGATATCAAACATCGATGTATTTTTGTTCGCATTATCCAAGCCTCTCGCCCTTCCAAGAATACGTAGTGTACCGATACCTATCTTTACTCATCTGATTTCTCGACGTATTAAGGTGGATACACAGCCTTTCATCCTAGTTCAGTAATTTATTCAGATCTTCTAGGCACTGACTGGATCTCCCACGACCTTTCTAAATATATTGTAAGACGACCCCTGAGTCGAATGTAACATTTGTATAAGTACCTTTCAAGATTTTTGGTACGCACCAGTTTCGAGTACATCCTCATTCTCAAAGCTCCACTAAACCATAATATTAACGACAATGGATGCCTTTATAGACGGTGGTGGGGACTATCTCGGCGTTGTACTCGATGTTGCTTTCTATGGTACGAAACTCGTCGACTCTGTGTACAGAGGGTTATGCTTATTCCGCTTTAATCTAGGTCTCCACGTAGGGATATACGGTCTTTACGTTGCAATTCATCGCGAGCGCGGAGCTGAGTTACTCAGAGGAGTCGCTCACATAGCCAGCACAGTATCGTTCATAATGTCGACCTTGTTCGCCATATTCAATATTATCTGCATATACTTCGAGCTTGTAAGATGTTACCTATTATTATCGGAATCCATTGATAATGTCATTATTAGACCAATCAATCCGATAACCACTCGACAGCCATCACCCAAATGAGCAATGCGAGCAGTTGCTTCTACGCCTTGATAGACATTATTGCCCAATGGCTTCTGGTGAGTACTTATAGGGTGAATTACAACGCGATGAATCTAAAACGTAGGATCCACCAGGTATATAGGTGTTGGATTATATGGGACAAACGCTATAGCGTGGTCGCTCTACCAGCACTTTTGGCTTTCGGATCCCTTTGTGAGTTTTCACAAATTTATACTACCTGATTGATGTTAAATTACCGCAACAAATAGGGTTCAACCTCGCAGGAGTAATAATTCCATCCGCGGAGTCCTTCGATAAACTCAATTTCCATACCCTAACATCACTCGCTACAGCTGCATACGCTTGCTCCATGGCTGTTAACGCGATCGTGACTTTCTCCATAGTCGGGCGTATCTGGTACCTTTCTCGAAAATTTGCCCAGGCTAACTCCGAGAGGACGAGCAAACCATACAACATTATTATGTCGATGCTTCTTGAGTCAGGTGTGACGATCCTAGTGGCGCAACTAATTTGGCTAGTCCTTTACCTCCAAGCAAACGCAGGGTATAGCGTCATTACCGGAGCTATCACGCAGATCTATGTATGTTTAGTTTAACTTTACCCACGCGTGTTCTGATCTGACAGACAAAAATATATAGGGATTCACTCCGACGATCATCCTCATTCGGGTCGCATTGGGAAAGTCTTATCACGAGACGGAGCCAAGAATGACGAAGTCGATCGCTTTCAACCACAACGTGGCGCCGAATAGCTCGGCTAGCTACTATGATGGAACGTTTAGCAACGTTACAAACACCAACTCCCGAATGCCAGCGTCCAGCTCGGAGGCGTTGAGCTCCGTGGAGATGAACTCAGACAGCATCAAAGAGAAAGGGTTGATCGTATAGATCAAATTAGATAGTTACCGTCGGGGGTATGAAGTTCCTGTTCAAAAGATGATGCTAGCGTTCTAGGAGAGTAGCAGTATTTTCCCTTTGATAAATGAGGTTACTAGTTCTTTCTTCAGAATGAGCGTCCAAGGATATGTGGCGCTAAATGACGATGACGAGGGAGGCGGTGAATCTACTATTGCTTTCGTAGTATTCACAATAGAAACGTCGATGTGTACACATTTCTTATAATACTTTATTTCATGGCGGTGTGGATTGCTAGACTACGCTGGGTCGAGAACAAAGAGACCAACAATAAAAGAACAAAGATTATTGATATATTTTGAGGCGGAGTCAACTTGGATTGGGAAAATTTTGTGGATCGCTTTATATTCTCCAAGATCCAACATTGACCACTATCCGAGGGTTCCGATGGCTAACAAACCGGGCGACCCTCCACAAAAAATCACAGATGTTTTTGAGGTGCCTTCTAAGACCCTCATCAACCTAAAGGCTGGGTGTATTCGACCCTCTTCACTGGGATTCTATGATCCCAGTAGATCCTACAGTTCCCATGCAGGGCAGTTAGGCGATGATTCTTCAACAAAAGGAACTGGCAGGATAACTCAAAGAAATCATGGGATCATGGTTCGGAAACCCCTCGCGCGCGAGATAAGGATCCTCGATGCGCGAGGGTGTTGACAAAAGCGAACAAGATGCTCCGGGGCAAGTTGAGCCCCTGCCAGCTCCCATTGGAATCACATTAACACAACCACCCTCGAACGAAGGTCCTCAAATTCTTGAAGGTCCTAAGGACATATCGATGAGCCTTAATAGAGACGAGCCCAACCTCCACCCCCTTTTTTTATACATACGTACGTGCTCCTCGACATAACGCGACACGATGCACAATCTTCGACTAGGACTCTTGATCTTGGTTCCCAAGAAGAGAGGAGAGAAGAGAACACTAACTGTACATCCTACTGGGAACGGAGAGAATCCCACGTCTGGTGAAATTAGTGAGAATAGATCTGATTAACTGGGCGTTGAGCGCTTGCTCACCGGAACTGATACTGACACCACGCATACTCAACGCACGACTCAACAGCAACACACGAGCGCCCGACTGCTCCTGCTGCTGCTCTTCGACAAGATTGAACTCAATCTGGAGAAAAGAAAAGAAAAGACCCAAGAATTAGATAGAGTCAAATGTCGATCAAACAAAATGCGAATTCCAAAAAATGATAGAGGCAAGGAAGGGTGAAAGAGAAGAGGAAAGAAAGAAAGGACCATCCCAACCAATAATCCACCACGAGAATCAAACACTTGATTCAAAGTGTTCAAAGCATCGCTCATACGTATACATACCATCCTACACAATCCATTGCAGGTCATGTTACATGCATAGAGAGCCCAACGTCCCCAATGAACCAACCCTGAAAAATGAATCAACAAATCAGCAATGCGTCAACATCATACAAACACGAACAACACCCTCAAAACACCCCTCGAGAAAAAAATCCAACCCGATCGATCAACACGAACACGAATCAGATACCGTTGTAGTGAAAAAGATGAACTCACTGCGTCGGAAACGACGCTCGTGGGTATACAGTAAAAAAGTTTTTGTCATCACCCCTCGTATGATCAATTGGGTAGGCGTGGGGCGCTTGTATGGGATTGGAGGGAAAGAGGAAGATGGGTGAAGAGAGGAGGAGAGGATGCTTACGGGACGTCAAGTATATTTTACGCGAAGGCTGGAGAGAAGGGCCTTCCACACTGTCGTAGAGTTTATCCTAAAGGAAGCAAGGCAGGGTGTTAGTCATATTTATACGAAAAACGCAAAACGGAAGAGAGTAGGAAGGAAAGAGAAAAAAGGAGGTATGAAGAAAGGAAAGTGAATGAAAAGCGTCATTTAATCAGTTAACCTCATGGAACTCCCCGAAGCTGCCCTTGTCAGGGGAGGAGAGCTCAAGATCGGACAGTGTGAATATTATTTTGCGTTTTTGTTAATCATTCGCTTGAAGTGGGGAACGTGTGGTGTAGGAAGGTGCACTGTGGATGTTGGGAAGGGCAAAAAGAGGAAAGCGAAAGAGACTCACGGCATCCCGTGTATGAGAATGAATGACAAGCATCGCCGCTCATTCATATCCTAGTCTGAACATGAGACTAGATCTGAACATAAGCTTGGGCCGAACGAGCGCGCAGGGCAAGTCGGTGGATACAGGACGGACGCGCGCCGTGACACGAGTAGTCTGTGGGGTAGGGTGTGTTAGTAAGACGTTATGAGTGGAGTTGTGAAAGGAAGAGGGGAGGGAAATGGGAAAAGAGAGGAAAGGGACTAACCACGTTCTATGCTCGACGGCATAGGATGGCGTGGGTTGGTAACAATCGTGGCGGTGGGGACCACTTGCTTAGGCAGGATTGGGCGTTGGCGTTGGCGTGGCTGTGCATGCGTGCGCGATGAAGGTGGTACCGCTGCTGGGGGGCATCGCGATGAACGACGAAGACGAAGAGTCGGTTGTGGTGGTATGTAACGGCAAGAAATTAGGTTCGTTCATCCCAGGTACATCAATCTCCGCTTCAAAGAATTCATCTCCGCTCTGATTTCTCACCGTGCACCCTCGGACTTGTCCTTACCATCGGCCAAGTGCTTATTTTTTTTACAAAAGAACTGTCTCAAATGAGCACCTTTCATTTAAAGTGCTTATATACTTTAACTTAGGACACGAAACAGTTATATTATATGTCGCTTTGAGAATTTCTTTGAACCATCCCGAGCCAGAGAGACACTTTTTCGCGTGTCCGACGGAGACCCAAAATAGAGACCCCTGTGATTTATATTTGGAATATCCGAGACGTCCGAACGCCGTCGTCCAAACCCCGTTGCCGCGTGTTATGGTGAGTTAGGTCTGCTCAAGTTCACATTCACATTCTATACTTTTTATTGATCCTTCCATTCAGTTGGTGCCCCCCTCCTTTCCCTGTTGAAGGAATCACTACAAATTTGGAATTGTTCCCCAGATCCGGTCCCCTACATTAACGTGGAAGTGAGTTATTGTTTAAATTCGAATGTCAATATTTGATTTAAATTCAACCACGCGGCATCTCTTGGGCATCTCACCGACGTTACCTTACAGTCTCCTGATGTGTAAACGACAGCATGCGATGTATATCCCACTGGACTAGATAAAAATAGAACCAATAATACAAGTCGATGTATGCCCGCAATGACACATTGACATAGGCTACCGACCTCATATGAATGTTGAGGAAGAAAGTCGGAATAAGAAGTGATATTTAACAACCGCTTGAAAGGGTAGGACTGAGGTATATCTTTTCGATACACAAGAATGCACTCAATTCTTTTCATTCTTACCTTGCCGTACATCGCTGCGTCAGCGCTGGTAGTGACGTCCACGACCTCTACCGACACGCCTACCAGCACCCCAGCCCTTGTATTACACTACGGTCAATGTGGTGGAGATGGGTATACGGGAAGTACTGTGTGCGTTCAGCCGTACCAGTGCGTTCCTATTGAGGGTATATGGGTGAGTCTAGTTATGCGTTTCTCGGTCCTTCACTAGTTTCGTAGTCACTATTTCCCGTGTGCACTGGTTGAAAAATATGTGCTAATTATCATTTTTTACCTTTCCAATATTCAGTTTAGCCAATGTCTATAAATGCATCTAGAACACGCCCTTACGCGCGCCACAGGCTTCTGCAGGAACCTCGGGATAAATTTGGAAGGATTGATCATGCCCCGCATTATATGTTTAGCTTTGCCAAGGAATATATCCTCTGTTATGAGACGCAATGAATTATCAAATACATAGCAAAGATCCAGAATACCGAGAAATGGCCTAATTTTGATAGTTGTTTTATAAGCTTACAAGGTCCTTAGTCATTCGGTACAACGGCAAAACATCTGTAATACCTCCGACTATCGAAGCTGCATATATAGGCTCGGGCGTCAGAACCATATCAGAAAGAATGCTTGATTGGAGCAACTGCTCTCTTTTTTACACGTATTGTAGGGACTCTCACGTGCCCGCGTCTGATAGCTTCGCGATGAAAGACTCAAATGCACACTGAACTACGGTAACTTGATGACAATATTAGAAAGTTCTCTGGTGCGATCAATCAGAACCGTGTTCTTTATTTCTGCAACATAACATATAAGTATTAATCACAGACGACTAAGCAAACCTGAATAAAGTTTGGAGTGGTCAACTACGGGAAGGTTGCCTACAGGCACCAGCGAAACGGAACGCAAAGAAGATTCTTAACCGAAGAACTAGCAAAACTTACTATTATGTCGATATCGATTTCACGGGATCCATTATTGTCTTTCGGAATGATTTTTCAATGCAACGTTCAAAATTTGAATGGAATTCAATAGATTCTTTGTCTAGATGTTAACAAAATTTGTGAGGCAGTTACACTAGTGACATACCTGAGGCCTGAGGCTCGAACTTAAGACAAAAGCGAAATTGTGCACTGGCACGAAGTAAACCCTGGGTCGGGAACAAAGAGATCAACAACAAAAGAAGAACGAAAATTATTGATATATTTTGGGGGGGAGTCAACTTAGAATGGGAAGGTTTTGTGGATCGCTTTATATTCTCCAAGATCCAACATTCACTGCCATTTCCTCCCCATATTCCTGCCACAGTGGCTAACCTCAATCTGATGGCCAACAAACCCGGCGACCCTCCACAAAAATTACAAAATTTTTTGAGGTGGCCCACGAACACCTTCATCAACCTAAAGACTGGGTATTCAACTCTCTTTCACTGGGATTGTATGATCCGGATACATCGTACAGATCCTATGCAGAGCATTAAAGATGTAGTCCTCTCACAGGAGGAGCTGGCACGATATTTAACCTTATATTGGATCATGCACGGGAAACCCCTTCGATGCCCCAGGACGGCAGCAAAATTGAGCGAGATTCTCCAAAGTGAGTTAACCCCATGCCAGCTCCAAGTGGAATCGAACTAACACTGCGCTTAGCCCACTTGATAGCCCCACAGACACAACAGCGAGCGTCCAACCTTGCTCTGGGGAGGCATCGGCTTCGAGTCTCCTTTCTGCTCCTTCCCCGCGTACACATGGTACGCACCTATTTATCATAATTATACATGACGCAACCCAACCGTGTCCAGAGTCTGGTCCACCGCATTCCCAAGCGTCGGACGACAGATTGTTGTCAACGCCGTCGCCGTCAGGATCATCGACGCAGCTGCCAGCGTCGAGCGGCCCAAAGAGAACCAAGCAGGGGAAATCGGTCACTGCAGCTACATCCGCAGAGCCCAAACGGTCAGGAAAACATTGTTGGATATAATACCAACCCTCACATTCACATTCATTCCAGAAAGTACAATAGGATTGCCCCCCGCCCGACTTTCGTGCCTGTCAAGGATGCGAGGCTAACGAAGGAATACGTGCGGGGATGTATAGTTGTTGCGACTGGGAAGCCCGGAAGCTACATGGATACCACTATCGCGGCCCTGGTGGAGGACGCTGGCGACGCTGCGAACCCGAAGTGAGCAAGCAGGTGAGTGTATTGCCAGTTCATGCACGAATTTTACTTACGATAATCGTAAGCCTCAGATCCAAGTACTCCTGTTGAACCCCCGAGAATGACGAAAACAGCAGGACCCTAGGTTTCGTAAGTACATACCCTTGAATGACACCTGGCAATCCTTTAATAAATGTGATTTACGGCACCTAGGTTTGGACTTTTACGTATTATGTACATACACGTTATGTTGTGTTTGATGCCACCAGCGTCGATGGGACTCGGAGATGGTCGTCGTCGTTTTGTGAAAGGATATCATGATCATGTCGGACCAATTTCCATCATCGTCACATATCCACTCCATATTTGTTGTTTGTAAATTTATCCTAATCTCAACGTTGTTTCGATGCCCATTTCACCTCGAAGCGTTACCCAGAGTGATTAAAAACCTCAAAAGTACGTAAGAGGATTCAATTCTAAGTATCCGTCACCTATCCCAACTTGGGGTGTTCTGTTTCTGTTGTTTTTGTAATCTCGGCTCCAGATGTTACATAGGTGTCTCTGACTGCTTGCTTGAAGCTCCCACTTGTGATACCATGCGGGTGGATAGGATCGTGCTCCATAACTTCTGGGATGACCATTTATCAGAGCTGAGATATCTGGGAAGGAAGGAATTATATATATATATAGTATTAATCCAATTGCAAGCAGAACTTCCAGCTGGACGAAAGAGGTGCGCATTTAAAACCAAAATTGAAACGTGAAATCTAAAGGTGAAATCAAATCGGGGTGTACATGCACGCGCGCGGGGGCGTCTCGATAAATATTAAAAATATGTGTACCAGTCATGAAAATCTAAAACGGAAGAGCGAACGACTAATTACGTGCACAGCTACATAATTACGTACTTGAATGAGCCAAACGTGCATGACGAAGGAAGGAAAGAAACGTATGAAAGCGAGAAAGAAAAAACGAAAGAAAAGTTACTTACCCAGTTAGCCGACCACCAGGATGAGCGCTGAGCGACCCACAAAAAAACCCCAATCCAATCCATCTTTCTTGACCAATGAAAATGAAATTCTTGCAATCCCAAGCCTGCCGAATTATATTTGTCGTATACATATGTCTGGAAGTGCGCTTGGGTATGGGGCGGCCGGGGAGCGAGCAGTACAATCACTCGGTGATCAAAAAGTACAATAGGTGATTCAAAAATAACAAACTTCTCCCAGGATAATAGGCTGGGAAAGTTACTCGGTGTAGCTGCCTGCCAACTTGAACCCACACATGTTTTTCTTTATATTTCGTCCCATCGATCGACCCACTTTCCAGTTTTCCCCCTTCGCGAATGACAATGATGGTCTGTCCTACCATCGCAAAATCAAAGAAAGAAGATACAGACTTTTTCCACCCGTGGCCAAGCAACTTGCTCGCCAGCACGAAGACTGGTCCTTCCGCCCTTTCATACTGGGCGACCCCCTGCACCATAGCTGCTCATGAAGAGCTTGGTGTAACCACAAAAAATATATTTGACCACATGCCAAAATGTCCAATGCACTCCAGTGGAAACCCACAGATGTGCAACCAGGACAAAAAAGGAAATGGTGGCCAAAGGCAAGTATAGTCACACCACACTCTTGATGGACTTTGGCTAATACGTGTTGTAGCCCAGCAAAGGATGGAAAAGATGGAAAGGAGGACCAGCCGGACGCACCTGGTACGTATCGAAACTTTATTCAGCAATGTTCCCCGACGACGACCCTCGTTTAGCGCAAGCAACGGCAGGGTCTTCCAGTATGGACGACGCCATTCCTTCACCTCCAAGGACGACGCCCACTGGTACCCACAGCAATGTATCAGTCATTCGTCATGCACAGGATTCGTCTGCAAGCCCTGTGCCCCCCACTTTGTTATATCCCGGGAATTCACCCTCATCCTCATCATCTCCATTGCCTGGAAACCCGGAGAATACACCAATTGCACCGTTAGCCTTGAACATGGAGACATCTGGGACATCATCCTCAAATTTGACGTCATTATCACTATCATTGCCGCGCAAAAGCGTCTTGAATCGTACCATCGCTGAGGAAGAAAGAACGAGGGTTAAGCGGGCCAAGTAAGCAGTTTCAAAAGTCATAAAATTCGAGACGTCCACTCACATAAAAGCGAAAGATTAACCCATGCAACTCGCTCGGCCCCGATGAGCCTAACTAGCACCGAGACGGCGACGGACATACTATATGATGCTCCGTTTCCTACCCAAATTTGTCTCTCGCCTGCCCCATCTCCATCCTCGAGGAAACCTGCTCCTAGACTGCCCAAGAAAGCGCGAGGGAAATAGTATGTAAATTAAAATTTGAAAATTGAAAAATACACTCATCATATTTTCGATAGTCTCAGCCGCACCCCACATGGATCCCTTTTCCGCGACAAGTTCCAAGAGACGATGCAAGTGAAGGATTATGATCCACACCGAAAGGAAGAAGGACAAGGAGTAGCGGGCATGCTCAGCCGGACTACGACATCAAACCCAAAGTCAACGCAAAAGGAGGATAAGTAAGTCAGCTATGTCATTTATCCATTATTTTCACTCACGATTTCTACTGGTAACTAGGACTGGCGGCTGTAAACGCAAACGCAAGGACGAGGCAAACTAGAAAATGAATCATTTCGTAAGTGGCAATGTCAGCGATCTTCGAGTCAGGGGTACTCACGGGGTTTTCTATGACCAGATTCTTGCAATTTTATCGACGCCGTATCTGAATATACGATGGATCTCGTCGACGTCGAGAACAGAACGGTGGTCGCTTTGTAAGAAGGTGGACTGCTTCGGGCCATTTCGGTCCACATCACATGCCTGAGTTACTCTATTTTTGGATAGCCTACTTGGCGTGCCGAGATTCAACCCCTTAGATTTCTTTTTTGTCTCCTCTTCATCATGTTGCCTTTCGTTCGTTATTATCCTCACAAGCTACATTTGATAGTAATATTATACCCCCTCTGTTTTTTACCTGCTCATATTCTCAACATGTGGGCACACTTACATTAACGATCACCTGGAAATATCAAGGAAATATAACAATGTTATCGCGGCACTAAGCAGGGCAATGCTGCATTAATATGGGTCATAATCCTAACAGCCATGAATGTACATATTTTAAACGAAAGGAGCAAGAACATTGCTATTGATAATCAATGCTCGCCCTAAGCGCTCAGTAGTCCGGAAATAGTCGTATGGACACGGTGTTTAAAGTTCACTGTTGATACAAAAAGCCTGCATCTCGAAGAACGAATGAACGTTACCTAGATATCTCCAAGTGATGATTATGGGATCGAATCCTTCTTAGGCTTCTGCCGATACTTACCGGTTGGTATATGACAGATCGCGCATTATGGAATGTGAACCCCGTTGATGATGCGATGATTCTATCAACAACACTCTATGAGAAATGAGCTTCGTTGCATGCATGTAATTGTGATAGTCCCAGTCGGAAAATACATAGACGTATTTTGCGCTTACTATGTGCGTATGCCAACATCGTTTCTGACCACGACTTTGTGAACCAGCAACGGCCGTCGGCGAGCACCAAGAATATGAATATCAGAGTTCTGCCGATTCAGCATAAACACTCCGATGAACCGATTCACCTACCTATGTAAATTTGTCTTTCACGTAGGTTCTGACAGGCCGCATGTTTTATATCGGGAGATTATTGCCCGAAATTGTCAACATGACATGTATCCGATGTGAGTGAATTCAGACACTAACCCGACAATCTTGTTCTTCAATCTGCCTTCGAGCTAAAATGGAGCGAATTACACTTATCACGCGTGCATTCACCCTAAAAAATTCGGTTTAAAGGTGCGAAAAGACGCATTGATTGGCGCTCGTCCTTTTTGTAAAGAGAAGAGAACTTGAATGCTGGTTGTAATTTGAAATAGTATACACGGTGCAAATGAAAATAAATACAACTCATAAAACAAATTTAAAGGCATTGGCTGAACTGTACCCGGAGCAGCAAATATTAGTGTTCCATGATGCATGGAAGTTATTCGATTGTAACTCACATAAGCGTTAGAAACCTTGCATGTGTATGGTGCAGCGCAGACTGTAGTTATTTCAACAAAAATCAGAAAGACGGTTCACATGGATTCTCGTACGCATATTACTAACCTGTTGGTCCACTCCAGCCGATTCCACCACACTGGCCCCAGTGAGCAGCAGTCACACCAGTGGGTGTCGGCGCAGCGGTCGTCACTGGCACGGTAGTAATGGGTACAGGTACAGTTGTTGCTGGTACGCTGGTCGTTCCAGGAGCCGATGAGCCTGGCGTCAGGTTTGTGAGACCGAACCAGTCAAGGGTGTCGGTTTCGTGCTCTGGGACGGTGTGTCCAACACCCTGGGCGAGGATGGCTTGAACATTGGGGCCGAATGATGCGCGCGAATATCCAGATTGGGGGTTGTTAGTGACGTTGGACGACGGTGTCGCTGAGACGCCGAATATATTGGTCCATTGTTTGATTTCTTCCCAGAAGTTTTGTGGGTAAAGAGTGGTGTCGCTGGGAGAGCAAAAATCAAATATGACTTAAGACACAGAGTGAAATGTACAGACTAGTACTTACACAGTTCCGTGCCAGAACTGGACCTTTGGACGCGTACCGGTGAATCCAGGGAAACCAGACCTGACTTGATCACCCCACTGCTGGGCGGTCTTGATAAGTTGCCCAGTTGCACACTGACTGTTCCATGCGCTGGAGCCTGCGAAACATCCGTATGGGACACCGGAGTATAAAGATCCTGCGGCGAATAAGTCGGGGTAAGCACCCATTAGCACGTTCGTCATCATCGCGCCGGAAGACGTTCCAGTAGCAAAAACGCGCGAGGCGTCAACACCCCAGTTGGCGATGGCGTATCTGACCATGTTGGCGATACCGAGGGAGTCACCACCACCGTTGTGTGTGAGCGTAGCAGTGCTCGCTACATCCCAGCAGCCACCTGCAGTTGGTGCGTTGGGGTATACGACGATAAACCCATGTTGGTCCGCCAGTTGTGCGAGAGAAGTGCCAGAGAAATAGGCTTGCGCTGTTCCGGTGCAGTAATGCATGGCGATGATCAAAGGGGTCGGCGTGGCCAGTTGAGTTGGACGGTATTGGTACATTAGAACATTGGTGGGGTTCGAACCAAAGTTTGCTGTTACTTGCTGCAGTGAGCTGGTTAGAGCGTTTGCAGATGCGACGGCTACGGCGACGAGGAATGTCTTCAAGGCGAACATTGTGTTACTGTGGAAACTCGTTGTTCTGTCTCTGTGCTTCTAGTCCTCCTTATAAGTGGTGAAAACAGTTTGTCCGGCACATTGAATCTCGCATCAGTCGGAACAGAGATTGAAATTTAGCGAGTTGGAACTTGGTTGGAGGTCAAAATAGGTTGAGCGGACCCCGCTATGAGCCCGATGGTCATTCGACGTCGAGGTATATTATTCTTAAGTTCTTCGAACATGTCACGAGAGGACAACGGTTATTGCTCGGACTCAACTATTGTAAATGTGGTCACTCACATGGCATATCTTAATCTCCCAGCCCCACCAATTTCTATACTCGTAACGTCTTTTAACAGCAAACTCTATCTATTACAATTATATCCAATACACTCCTGGCATATCGTTGTAGCGCGCGTCTCCGTAGACATGCGAGAAGCAGGTGTTGACTTGTGCGTGATAACTTTAGTCGAATGGAGTCCGCAAGAAGGAATACCGATAAATATTTTCCGAACTTTTTGATTAAACATGATCAGACGAGCGACCACATGACCCGAGAACGCACCGAGGGCAAGTTCTGGCAAATTCGATCGCTCAGCTCTCTATTTCCAGAACGAAACGTGGCCCGGAGGCCGCCATCATCCATGCCACATGCTATATAAATAGGCATTGATCGAATACTTGGGGACTTTGAGTATCTTTGAATCGTCTCTTTCTTGGATGAGAACGTCGAGCAAAATTATAATAGGTTAGTCGGAATACGATGATACCTCTGCCGACATGCTAATGTAGATCTCCAAATGCCATCGCGTCAAAATAAGCCATGCGGCGCATTCCTGCGTACCTGGAGCCTTATTTTTGTTTGAATGATTCGAAAGGACAATTTAGTTGAGATTGCGCAAAGTAGAATGAAAAAAGACCAACTTATACGCGCTCTCACGAGGAACTTTCAAAGAAAATACAGATCCATCTCCCATTCTTATACACATATATATAGCCCTGTTCGTCTTAATTCGATTGATTGACTAAGCGTCGAGCGAACATTGAGCGCTTGTTCACCGACACCGACACCGTGCACACCCAACGCACGAGCACGAATCAATAGCAACACACACACACACGTACGAGCGCCCGACTGCTACTGCTCCCCCTCCTCGACCCGCTCAATCCCGAGAAAAGAACAAAACAGACTCGAAAAATAGAGATAGAGACGAGATTCGATCAAGCAAAATATATTAGTTTCGAAAACGAAAGAAAAGAGATGCCAAAAAATGACAGAGACAAAGGCAGGGAAGGAACGGTGAAACTTGAAAAGAGGAAAGGAAGAAAGAGAGAAACCATCCATTGATTGACCACGAGAATCAAACGTAAACACTTGATTCAAATTATTCGAAGTATCATACATACATATTCACATCATCCTACAATCCACTCAATACACGACACGTAAAGATAGCGCATACATATATGCATAAAGCACTCAACACCCCCAATGAACCAACCCTGAAAAATGAACCAACAAATCAGCAATCCGTCCGTATCATACGAACAAGAACAACCCCCCCTCCAAAAAAAAACTCCAAAATAAGATAAAACAATACAACCAACCAACCTAACCAATATGGACACGAACACGAATCAGATACCGTTGTAGTGAAAAAGATCAACTCACAGCGTCGTTTCCGACGCTCGTGGGTATACAGTAAAAAAGTTTGTCATCATTCGTCGTGTGTGATCGATTGGTTGGTTGGTTGGTTGAATGGGAGAGAGAGAGGAAGAGGGAAAAAGGAGGATGGGTAGAAAGAATAGGAGGAAAGGATGCTTACGGGACGTCAAGTGTATTTTATGCGACAGCGCGAGAGGAGGGCGTTCGACACTGTCGTAGAGTTTATCCTAAAGGAAAGAAGGAAGGGCTTTAGTCATAGTCATACGAAAGACGCAAAACGGAAGAGAGCAAGTAGAAAAGAGAAAAAAAGGAAGTATGAAGCAAGGAAAAGAAAAGCGTCATTTAATCAATTTAACCTCATCGTGCTCCCCGAAGCTGCCCTTGTCAGGGGAGGAGAGCTCAAAATCGGACAGTGTGAATATTTTTTGTGTTGATAATCATTCGCTTTTCTTGGAGTGGGGTACGTGAAAATGTGGTGTAGTGGGGAACGTGTGGTTTAGCAACGTGTACTTTGCATGTTGGGAAGGACAAAAAGAGGAAAGCGAAAAAGAGAGGGAGGGTGAAGAGACTTACGACATCCTAGAATGAATGAATGAATGACAAGCATCGCCGCCCATATCCTAGCCTGAGCTAAGCTTGGGTTTGAGATTGGGGCGAACGAACGAGCGCGCGGGGAAAGTCCGTGGATACAGGACGGACGCGAGATGGGTCTGTGTGGAGCTGGGTTAGTACGAGGTCTGTCTGGGTTGGATAAGGTGGGGTAGAGAAAGGCGGAGGGGAGGATGACGAGGAAAAAGGGAAATGAGGGAGATGAAAAAAAGGGAAAGGAGAAAGGGACTAACCAGGTTCGATGCTCGACGGCAAGCGTGGTTGGTAACAATCGCGGTAGGGACTTTTCGACTACTTGGGCAGTTACTTGCTTAGCCAGGGTTGGGCGTGGGCGTGAGCGTGCTGGTGCAGGACATCGCGATGAACGACGAAGGCGAAGGACGAAGAGTCGGTGCGATGTGGTGGTAAGAAAAGAAAAAAAAAGGTTTATACATCAATCTCCGCTCAAAGAAATCCATCTCCGCTCTTCCCATCATATTCTCACGCTGCGCACGCCCGGGCTTGTCCTTATCAGGCACTGTCGGCCGAGTGCTTATTCGGATGGGGAACGAACGAGTCATGTCATGGGGTGTCTGTTTATAGTACCCTCTGAGCACGCTAGATAACGACTACCCCTTACCTACCCCCTGTTCGGGTGGTTCTCTTTACTTCTACTCACTACTACTGCTGCCCCCGACGACGACTACGACTGACTAACATACATATATACTTACAGAACCGACTTGATTGATTATACGGACAGAGACGATTTACTTATTGGACGCTTTTCGGATATTATTGACTGGACCGTTGGACGTTGGACGTCACGTTGGACATTCATTCATTCATTGGCCTTGGACCTCGCAACGCGATAGATACCAACGGCAGGCTCTGGCATTCAGTTGCTCTGAACCTCGTCTTGCATTGCATACCCAACTACACAGCCAACACCAACATCCATGCCAGCAAGTTCCTCCAACGCCAATGCGAGTGGACGTAGCAAACCCAAGCGGTCCAAACAACCCTCCTTGTCGTCCGGCTCGAATACTACTGAACCCCAGGCGACGATAACGACTCCAAGTCCCGACTCTAGATTCGGTGGCACCGAGGCGGAAGCCTCAGTAATGGACGACTTAGCGGGACTTGCTTTCTCAGCCTCAGCCTCAGCCGAACCATACATCCCTCAAACGGACGTGGACGCGGACTCTCCGCCCCCTTTGCGGGTTCTGCCACCTATAGGTGCGCGGATGGGCAGTGAGGGGATGAGCTTGTTGGATTTGGATGAGGGTTATGAAGGAGAAGGAAGCCATGATATTGGGTATGTTGGTTTTATTCCTATCTTCATCGTTTTACTATCTTTCATGTTATATTCCTCTTTTCTTTCTTCCTATACGTTTGCTTGTTGGTATCAACCTACGACGAAAGGCGGACGTCGGATGATGTCATCTTTCCTCGGATCTTCTTTGCCTTCTTTTTCCCTTTTTTGTTTTACCTCGCTTCGTTCGTTCGTTCTTGCTCTTCCCACCTTCGAGTTTTGCGTTTCACATTTCACATTTCACATTCCGAGTTTCCACTTTAAACTTTCATTCATTCATTCATTCACATCACCGTGCTACTTACGGCTCTTACACGCCTATTCCTGCGCAGCGTCTTGCCATACAGTACCATGCTTGACGAGCATGGCCATGGCTCGTTCGTTTCGTTTCCTTGCTTGATTTGTTAAAATATACTGCTTTCCTTCCTTCCCCCCTTCTACCTTCAAAGATTCCGATTACAATGGAATCATCATACAAAACCCTCCTCTCTTCCCTCTTTACCTCTCTCAAAAAACAACTCTCAGACCCCGATGCTGACTCTCCACTCTCTCTGTTCATTTCCAGGAGGTCTTTCGACAATAACGACCCGGACTACGACCGCGACCACGACCAGGACGACTCTCAAGACCCCAACGACGCCTATGCCGACCGTGATGGTATAGAGGCGTTCGAGCGTGATTCGCCAATTGGGAGTGCGAGTGGGAGTTTGAACAGGACGATACGTGCGCCTCGGGCGGGTGGCAACACTAATGCCACCGCCAACGCCAACGCGTACGTCCCTGTACCTATGCCAGTCGTTCGGCGCAGGCCTCCTCTCCCTCCTCAGCAAGGATACGAGTACGAGCACCAACGGCAATCCGACCATAACCAGCAAGAATTCGAGCGCGGATATGAGAAAGAGGACGATTTTGCGTGGGGTGGGATGAGAGGTGGGCAGGGGGAGAGGGGGGTTAGGGGTGTGGGTGTGGGGTATGGCTATGGGCAAGAGGACGGGGACAGACACGGGCACGGAGGTGGAGGTGTCAATCCCAGCCTTAATTCGTACGATGAGGAGGATGAGGAAGGGGGGGTTCGATTTCGATATGGAGGACGAGGAGGAGGACAGCAAGCATCGGGCTCAGGCTCGGGTCTGGCTCAGGCTATGAGGCGCCTTGGGGGTGGTGTTGGTGTTAATCCAGGTGCAGGTGCAGGTGCTGGTGCTGGTGCATCCGCGCCATTGGGTGGTACAACGAGGACAGCAGCAGCAGGAGGGTCGTATGGGCAGGAGAAGGTCGTGTTGGATGGTGGTGGTGGTGCTAGAGTGTTGGGTAGTTATGATAGAGCTAGAGCTGGAGTGGGCTCTAGGGAAGCCTCAGATGTGGTTAGTTGGTCGAAGTGGGACGTTTTGGAGGGTCGGTGAGTGTTTTTTCTTTCTTTCTTTCTTCATTGTTTTCTGACTTTCTTTTCGACGCGTAGGAGGATATTGACCATCGCATACCACCAATCTCGGTCTTCCACTTCCTCTTCACCAGTGCTAGGAGGACAAACACACATAGAAGCCCAAGCCCAAGCAGGCGCCGGCGCCGGCCCAGGGCTCCAGATCTATGACTGCAGTGACCTAGGATCGATCAAGGAGCTGATGAACCTCAATTTGGACACGTCGGTTTTGGGCTTAGGCGACGCTGCCTCTGGGTCTGAGTCTGTGCCGTCCTCGTCCTCACGGCGGAAACCACGGACGAGGACGAGGACGAAGATCATAGACGTCGCCGTCCTTCCTACCTCTCTCGAAGCGGGAGGAGGAGCGGAAGAAGGAGGAGACGAGACCCCACTCATTGGGATCTTGCTCGAGTCGAGCACTACTACTACCGTTGGCGGTGTATCACCCTCAGGTGAAGGTGGCGGTGTTCGTGACGGGCACGAACGCGAGGAAGATAAAGATGAAGAGTTTGAGTCCGACATGCACCAAGCGAGCAGGAGGAAAAGACAGAAGCAAAGGCAGAAGCAGAGGCACCATGAGACGCTGTTGGTGGTATATTCGTTACGCACGCATCGGGTCGTTAGAAGGGTTGAGGTTTGCAGCGATGGCGATGGAGGCGGCGTAGGAGGCATGGGAAGAGGGAGGTGTGTACCTGGGTGTCGGATCGTCGTTGGTGGACGGACAGGGAAGGAGGGTATGTTTGGTGTGGTATGTCTTTTTCTCTGCTTGCTTTCCTCTCTTTTACCCCCTTCGTTCGCTAAAATACCTCTTATTTCTTATTACCTCTTCAGAGCACCACCAACCCTCCGACGATCCACGTTTTCTCCTCTCGCACGTTCCGAGTCGTATATACCATCGACGAGGACGAGATTATGGGCTTTGGGACACTGACGAGGCCTTTGGGTGGTTCTAATACTAATTTAACCACGTCGGGCTCGAACGAGCCGGGGTTGGCTTCTGCTTCTGCTTCGAGGCAGGGTTATTCGCATTCGCATTCACATTCACATTCGGGTTCGGGGTATACAACGCAATATCAACAACAGCATTTACAACAGCATTCGCATTTTAATAACAAGGGCAATAACCGCAATATCGACGACAATAATAATGTGTTCATTAACGACTTGTCTGATGTATCTGTATTACCTGGGTTGGATGGAGGTCGGCGGGTGCGAGGAGGACAAAGAGGACAAGGAGCAGGAGAACTGGAAGGAAGAGGGGTGGGTGTGGAGTATGGACAGGAGGAGGAGGAGGGATATGATGATGATGATGAGGAAGAAGAAACCCTACCATACCCCGTATTTACGATGCAAGGACGACTGCTTGCGTATGCCTGCGTGTCACCTTTTGGTGCTGGTGCTTCGTCCTCTTCCATAGCTGCATCCGCACCTGTACCTCCGTCGATCTCGACCTCGACTTCCGTACCCGTTCCAAGAGCAACAGCGACCAGAGAGGTCAAAGACCTCCGCCGGCTCTCATCCACGAGCACTAGCACCAGCGCATCGCACACTACTACCACTACCACTACCACTACCTCGCAGCGCAGCAGGAGCAGGAGCAACAGTTCGGGATCTCGATCAGGGCTGAGCAGCGCGTTGAGCGGCATCGGCGCGGGTGCGTTAGGTGGGCTGGGAGCGGCAGCGGGGAGGCTGGGGTTGGGAGGCTTCGGTTTCGCTTCGGGGTTGGGATTGGGTATGACTAGTGTCGTACCTCCGCCACAGCCTGGGACGAGGTTCGTGTCGAGGAGTGCACCTGCGGACGATGGGCGTGCGTATTTGGGTCTGGATAAGGAGAGCGAGAGAGGTGGGAGGGGAAGTAGAGGTGCTGGTGCTGGTGGGATCAAGCCGAGTCGGTCTGCGGGTGGTGATGGTGCAGGAGGAGGAGGAGGGTACTTTGTCCGCGTGCTTGATCTGGATGTTGGCGGGCGTGGTATGAAGACGACGACGAGCAACACAACCTCAAAGACAAGGATCCAAATCCGACATATCGCCTTATTCCCTGCATCGCGTTCTCAGCCCGTATCAAGCCTCGAATTCACGCAGGACGGGATGAGTCTCGGAGTTGGGTCGAGGGATGGGCGGTGGGTCAAGGTGTTTAGGATCGAGGTTGGACTTCCTGGCGTCGTTTTGTCGTCTGCGCGTGTACCTTCACCAGCTGGGGACATTGACCCCAACACGGCAGAAGTTGAAGAGCTCGAATTCGCAGAACACAACCTCCGCACACCAACACAGACATATGAGCTCTTCCGTGGGCGTACGAATGCGCATGTGCATTGCACTTCCTTTGCTCCCGATGGGATGTACGCCGGCTTGGGAACGACGAATGGGACTGTGCATATTTTCGCGGTGAATCCGCCTCAGTTGCATTTGGGTGGGGTGGCCGATGTGAGGTGGCATTTGGAGGGGAGGGTCAGGGATGTGGAGGGGTTAGTGGATGATGTGCGTGTTTTTTTTTTTCGTTTCGTTTTCCTCTCTTTCTCTCTCTCATTGAAAGACCATTTTTATTTATTATGTTTAGGATGCGACAATGAGGAGGAAGAATAAGGCTACGCAGGTCAAGGCTCTTGCGAGGTTGAGGACGGCGAAGACTGCTCCTTCTACTCAACCGAATCTCAATGTCCCTCTATCACCGTCGCCAATCTCGCCTGTGGTGTCGACGTCGCCTTTTGGATTCACGAACGACAGAGATCGGTCATCATTCGATAAGGATGGGATTGGGAGCAGCATCGCGGCTGCTCCTCCGCTGGCGTTTACGTTCGTCTCGCATGCCGATCTGGCATCGTCGCCTGGATTATTACCCTCTTCCCATGCGTCTGCGTCCTCGAGCTATAGAGTCCCGTCATCACCTCTATCGCCCTCTTCTGCCCATGCATATGGACAAAGGACGTCCTCGTACTCTCCTTCGTATCCATCGTCCTCCTCTGCCACACAAGCAGCAGCAGCAGCAGGGAAGAACTGGCAAGACGTGCTCATCTTCGACCCTTCGTCCGGTGTACTTTCCCTGCGCAGGCTATGGCTGGATAAGCGCGTCGTCCGGGGCGATGCTCTCAGCTTGGGCGGGATAAGCAGTGCGCTCGGAACCAATCTCGTAAGTGGGCTTGGCACAAGTCTCGGTGGGATTGGGAGCAGTCTCGGAGGGATCGGTAATTCGTTGGCGTTGGGTGGTACTATCAGTGGTATCAGTGGTACTTTGGGGAATAGTCTAGGTGGGATTGGGAGTAGCAGTTTGGCGCAGGTTGCGAGTGGGATTGGAGGAGGGGTCGTTAATGCCATGACAAGCATCTCGTTACCGAAGATGAGCTCGTTGAGTGCGTATGTCGGTGCTGGTGGTGCTGGTGGTGCTTCTTCCTCCTCGGCTGGGTACTCGCCAATGGCATCGATGGGATACGGTGAGAGGACGAAGGAGAGGGAAGAGGGCAGAGGGTATGAGAGGGCAGAGCTGGTAGCGAGTGAGAATGTGGTTGCTGTTTGGAGTTTGGGCCGGAGAAGAGGGGCGAAGGTCGGCATGGAGGATGTGTCTGCTACGACGACGACGACGACGGTGCAAGTTGTTAAACAGCGTGTGATGCCTGCGGCGCGTCTGACGACCAGTACTACTACCACTTCGACGACACGTATAACAACAGCAGGAAGAACCGCCGCTGCTCGTTCGCCTGCCGATTATCTCTCGCATACGGAGATTACGACACACCATACTCCTCCGTCGACATCGCTCTCAGCTGTCGTATCGGTGTCTTCTCCATCCTTTAACAACGTGTCGAACTCCAAGAACCGAACCGCCGACTCGAAAGTACTCAAGCCGATCTACCTCTCGCATCAATTCAGCTTCTCTTCGTACACATCATCCACAGCAGGCGACATCGACGGGGAAGACTACCATGCACTGATACGTGGATATCAGTTCGAGGCACTCCAGGGCATCGGGAGGCGGTTGGAGGTGCGGAAGGAGGTCGAGGTCGTCCTCGCAGGCGGGCTGGGGTTGGGGTTGGGCTCTCCAGTAAGGGGAAGTGGTAGTAGTAGTGCAGTTGTCGTCGAGGAGGAAGAGGAGTTGTTCGTGTATGGTTCGTCGCCTCGCGATATTGGGCATAGACGCGCTTCGAGCTCGTCGGCGACGTCTACCCGCCTGCACATGCGGATGGGAGCCCCCTCCCCAGCAGCGAACGATGTGTCCACGCCGTCGTCGTCCTCGGCTTCGGCGGACCCTTTGGCTAGTGCGATTTCGTCCAGCCTTAACGACGAGGGTGATTACTATTCGAGGACGTTTGGTGGGAGGAGAGGAGGAGTACATCAGCCGCAGTTGCCGATGTGGCCTAATGGTGCGCCTGGGGCTTATACCACTACGACGATGGGCAATACTTCTGTTGGTGCTGCTGCTGGTCCGATTAGAGGTGTTAAAGGCATTGGAGAGGGCCTTGGGAAGATTGGGAGGAGGATCTCTGCTTCTGCTTCGAAGGCTGGTGCGAGGTCGGGGCGGGGTCCTGCGCCTGCGCCTGCTTCTGCTGGTCGTCCTGGGCATGGGGCGAGTGATGCAGGTGGAGAGGTGCAGACGGCTTTGGAGTTTGATGAGTTTGATCTTGAGGATGACGAGCAGCAGCAGCAGCAGCGGTATGGAGAAGACGAGTTCGAGGATGATTTTATGGAGGATGCGTTGGAGAGTTATGATGAGGATCGGACTCGGCAAGGTCAACTTGGTCCTGTCCCTGCCCATGTCCCTGCCCCTGGTCATCGTCGCACCCCCAACTCCGTCCCTATTCCACTTCCAGGTCAAATACCGGTAATACCAGTCCCCGTACCAGTGATGAATGTGGTCGATATGGACGCGGACGTGTTGGGCACGGTCGATGAGGAACTCTGGGGGTCGTCGTCGACTACCTCCGTTAGAGGGGTCGTGGGTGGGGAGTTTGAGCCGTTCCAATCGTCTTCATCTCAAGCTCAATCTCAATCCTATTCTGCACACATGACACCAGCACATAGAGACCGAGGACTAGGAGAACTTGGCCAGCGGAGGCGAGGAAAGGAAACGGAAGCTGAGCACGTCTCGTGGGATGTACAGGACCGCCAGGCCGTCGTTGATGCGGAGGGGTATGAGGATTTGGAAGTTGAGAAGCTGAAGGAGGCGGAGAGGGTTGCAAGGAGTATAAGTCTTGTGAGTGCTGGTGCTGGTGTGGGTGTGGTTGCGGAAGGAGGAGGAACGAAGAAAGGGAAGAGGGGCAAGGGACGGCGATGAGCGGTGTATATATTGTAATTTAGGATTTGGATATGTATAGTATATATAAATATAAATTTAACATATATAAGGAACAAGTTAACGATGTTCGTGTCGAGTTGAAGGAAATGTGCGAACTGTTGTGCCAATTTGAAGGATAGTGTTGAATAAGATGCCTAAATGGTCACTTCATTCAGACCCATGGCTCCCTTTTACCAATTCCATGACAGGTGCTTGCGCCTGATGAAAAAGCGGTCAAGTACTTTGGTGGGGTACAGTATATATGTCTTAGTCTGATAGAGGATACCACGTCATTTCTGTGTCGCTGGTAACCTCGCGAGCAGATCGCATATATGGGGCAATTTTAAAATATCATGTAAGACGAAATATAAGCTCATTCAACTGGATAAATAGACGTTCCACGTACAGAAACCGCGTTCGCGGGTTGTTTTAACTTGGTTTTAACGCCCAATGAGCGAGGTTACCATGCGTGTGACATGCGTGACACGCGAGGTAACCGCGCACCCTAGGGCCCAAATGCAGGGTGCCCGTGTCAGGTGCGCGTCACCAGCCACCCGACCCGGTTGTGATGCACATAAGCGTTTCAAATTTTGTTCAATTATGCTCATACTTAGTCTCCTTCAGAGTTAAACAAAAACGACAATATGAAGTCCTTCTCTGCTGCTCGCACTTTTATGGTTGTCCCGTCTGATACCATTACACGATCCTTCCACCTGCCCAACTTTTGGCATTTTTTTGGGTGACATGGGAAACATACCAAACACGAACATTGGCCAGCACAGTGCATAAAGCGTACCCTCACCAAAGTCTCACAGGGATTTTACAGTACAAAACTCCTTACTCAGGCCATCAAGGAAGAGTATCCGTTAAATTTATATTATCTCAGGCCTAATACACGTCCCATGCTTCCGTATCCAGGACTCGCCCATAGGCCACTCGAGCAGGTATCACTATGATTGGGATTATGTTTATAGTTACGTTAGGGTGACGGCAAGGAATCGGCATCACTATAAATTGTTACATTTTGGACGTAACACCATACTATACCATACCGGCTTATTATATTACATACTACCCCTTTAGTTTATGACATGCTCGTGTGCACTAATCGCCTCCGAAAGGTGAGGGTACATAGAACGTCGAGCTCGAAAAATAGCCCGGAACTCGAGCAGCCGGTATCCTCAAGCATCGATGTGCCCACTCTGGGTACATACATAGCTTGGAACCGTTTGCAATAAATCCTCATCTTGATTGAACGAACTTCAAGCTTTAACGTAAGTCGAGATCGATTAAGCCGGAAACGGTTCTCTAAAGGCTCTCTTAATACCCCTCAACCCCCTCAGCGCTTTTTTGGATGACTACGTCCGGCGCCTATGTATAACTTGTGTATAACACTATGATATTTACAGTTACATAATCACGGCGACGGCAAGGGATCGGCAGCACTCTAATTTTTCCATGGGCCAAGTAGTGCTGCCGTAGAGTGCAGTGCAGTCGCCTTTGTGGTCGCCTCGTGGCACTGCATTACGCCTCACTGTGACATGCAGTTGCTGCAAGTTGACTGTGAAGTTTGTTCTCACGATCACCAAAAAAACATCTTCATGGACTATTTCTGCCAGGCTTTTGCAGTTTTTTTCTGCTTTTCGAAAAATTAAACATATGTGCTTGTTAGTCCGTCAAGAAAAGTGCAGGATTTTCATTTGGATCACCCTTTAAAAGAGCAGAAAGCAAAATCCATATTTTCTCGGGTTTCTTCGAACTTCCTTACATAGTGCACTATTTTTAATTGGTATACTCGAAACGCGATGACGTATACCCGAACACGAACATTTGGAAAATAGAAAGATACAGGAAAACAAGGTTGTCGAATATGCTTAAAAGTTACAGGGTACCAAGTTAGACCATATGGCTAAAATGATGTCAAGTTTTGGGGACTACCCCAGACTGATCTGTCCTCCAGGAAGAAAAAATAGTGGTGCTACCGACCGGAACAACGTTATTCGGTTTCAATATCACGGACTGCAAGAGCCTGCACAGTGACTTCATCAACGCTTCACCGTGACTTTATAGCGTGTCGGAGACCGAATCTTGCAGTGCAGTCGCAGTCACTACAAAGTCACCGCACTGCAGCGGCAGCACTAGGGCCAAGACCCAAGAATGTTCGGCAACGCATGCCGGGCCATGTTTGGCTACAAGTCTTGACAGGCCGGGTTTCCATATAATAGGGGGGGTCAGAGTTGACGGTTCGGAGGAGAACCGGAGCAAAACCGCTACTCTGACCCCCCTAATATCCTGTCATATTACATATTACTCCTTTAGGGTATGACAGGGTATGGCATACTCATGTGCGGTGATCGCTTCCACGAGGTACATAGGGCTTCGATAAGCCGGAAACCCAATAGGTTCAAACTTAAATCCCACCCCGAAGCGCAGTCCGTGCCAGACGCCTCAAAGAGATTATATTGGTGCCATTAATAAATAAAAACCAGTCAACCAACCATGCAGGAGCACATAAAAGCCTTCGCTTTTCGTCTTCCTTTTTTTCAAACCCCAATCCACATAACACTAATACATCCCTCGTTCTCACTTGAGCGATACCAATCAATCAGCCAATAAACAATGCATGCGCCTCTCACCACCACCATCACTGCTGCCACCGTCGACGTCGCGTCCGACGCGCAAAAACAATACCCACAGACTGCTTTTGTCCCTCCCTCAGCATTGATAAGCTCGTGTGCAGACCGCAGCTTACCCCAATGTTGCCACTGTGGCTGGAGGGGATCCCATGCCCCCAATTGCCCTTTCAAGTAGATCATAATCATGTTATTGCAGTATGTTCAACCTCTCTTCGCTATTTGACTCGTTCGCGCTGCTCAGTACTCACCTCGATCATTCGGTAGAATCTGACTTATTGTCATTTTGTCTTCATCATACTCTTTTCCACCAATGTGGACGTGATCTCATTCTGCTTTAAACGTTTCCGTTCCGAGCTCGACATTTATGCTTATGGACTTTCTACCGAAAACCATATATATACATACATACATAATTATGGTAGATAATTATAAAATCCAACACATTGCTCCCTTGTTCATTCAACCAACCTTTGGATTTGTCATATGCATACATTAGTCCGATATACAACAGTACTAACACTGGTAGCACCTCTAAGTTATATATACCCAACCCTCAACAGCCCTTAGCGCTCAGCCATATGGCTGCCGGTGTGGCAGGAAACATCACCGGGATGTCACTTTTCGGGCCATTTGGAACCTTGCGTAGTACCATGAAGCATGCTATAGAACTTATTACCATCTTTTGTCAATCTTAGGCAATGGATAATTTTTAGGAAGGGAACCAGTCATGCCGTGATGCCATCAAAATAGATCAAACTCCGAAGCGGACTTGTGAAAATTGTGCCTCGTCGATCCTTGTCAACCATTGGGGACCCTACTGAACGAAAAACTTCCTTTCTTATTCCTCCGAAGCACACACTACCAATTACGTGTATCCGTCACACCCCCAAACAAGCAAGAACGACGTCGTAAACACATGCCACGTCAATTCCGAACCCTTATGCTACTCCAATCGGGTATAAATAAAATTTCCTTTTGTACGTGTCAGGGAACTTTTCCCTTTATGTACATATTTCCATTCGGGATAGATTACATTCTCTTTCACTTGCCTTATCTTAATTTCATCATCCCCCTATCGCTTTCCCAAAATTTTCTCTCATTTTATCGAACTAAATTTCTTTTCTCCTATCGTCTAGTCCCACAGCGTCGCCAGTGTATCTAATCACTCGAATGGCCTAATTCTCTTATTTTATTTCTCGAAAATCGGACCACTCAGTAGTAATTACGGACAGGTAAAATTAGTATAAACACTCTAGAGCTGTCTGTAATTTGGTCAGGGAAATATACGACCCATTTACCCTCTCAGTTCTCTACGACGTCGAGCGCACGCAGCGCCAACGTCTAGGCCATCATCTTTACATCTTTTCTCTCTTTGCTCGCTGTTCAGGACGATTTTATGGTCGTTCTGACTTCCATTCTCTTCATACATCTCACTCAACCATACACATTCCTTATCACCTTGGTTTGGACCTCCGAGACGATTCCGATTCGTCTCATTCTGTCTTTCGAACTCAAACGACTACAGATCGTTTCACATGCTAGAAGAAGATGCGCCTCACATTGATATTATTATCCCAGATTGTGAGTAACTATAGACTGTATAATCAAGGTATTATGGTATAATTATTTATATCTACCAGTAGTACAGTAATACTCGATAATATTTGGAGGTAAAATGAGACAGAATAAAATACGGAATATAGCTTGTGACGACGATGACGGGAATTGTACGCGGCTAATCATGATTCACACAATTCAGGACTACTGTGGCGTTTGTAATCGGAAGAAAAAATTGATAAGGAAAAGAACAAAACCTGCACCAATTGTGTGCCAATTTCCCCAAATTTTACTACTTGCCTTTCCGCTCTCCAAGACGACGTTTGATTCAACATGAACAGCACCCTGCTGCCAGGTCATCTCCAGCAAGCCCCCAGTTCTACCTTGTATTAGCTCTGTAGGCATCCGGTCATCTTTACCCGATTCCATGCTTCTTAGCGGCCGATTCATATGTTTTCTATATAAATGGTCGCCAGTTCTTGGAATGGCGATCGATAAAAAGCAAACAAGAAAGATCAGAGAAGACAAGAGGATCAGCGAAGGTACAAACTTTCAAAGGCCTTCTTATCGACTGCGGATGGACTCTGTCCGGTGCGAGCTAGACAACGTTTTTGAGTTCGTGTTCGGACTGCTTGAGCACCCCGTTCCTCCGGCGCCAATGTTGCCTTTCACCCGGGTATGACAGTCTTGCTTTGATATGGGCGCAGAGAAGACGTGCGTAGGAAAGGATTCAAAGTTGATTATTGGAAGAGCGAAATGGAGAGCGCAGGAGTAGAAATGCCAAGCTACGATAACCATCAACCAACTATCGAATAAATTGTTTAAATAATCAGTAGCACTTGAGCTTCATCACTGTAGCCAGCCACGCCATCAATCTACTTGATTTGTGTTGTAATCTATGACAGGGGATTTGTGTTCATGCTGCATCTGACGTCCACGTAACATCGCATACATATCGCGTTGACCATTTTGGGCAATAAATTCCCGATATAGAACATGCGGCCTATAAGAAGTCATGTGAAAGACAAATTTACATATGCAGGTGAATCGGTCCATCGGGGTATCTGCCAATCTCCGATATTGTTATTCATCGTGCTCACCGACAGGCGTTGATCGTCCTTGAAGGTGTCGTCAAAAATGATTTAGGCATACGCACATAGAGAGCGCAACATGCGTCTATTTCCCGAGTGAAACTATCACAATTACACGCATGCAACGAAGCTCGTTGCTTATAAAGTGCTGTTCATAGAATCATTGCATTGATGTCGCTATTCGCATTCTATAATACGCGATCGGTCAGATACCAACTGGTAAGTCTCGGAAGAAGCCTGAGAATTAGGAAGGCATCAATCCCATACTCACCACTTGGAGATATCTTCGTAACGCTCATTCGTTCTTTGAGATGCATGCCTTTTGTATGAACAGCGAACCTTAAACCCCATGTCCATACGACTATTTCAGGACTACTGAGCGCTCTAGCAGGGCGAGCATTGATTATCAATAGCAATGTTCTTGCTTCTTTGGTTTGAGATTTGTACATTCACGGCCGTTAGGTTATGACCCATATTAACGTAGCATTGCCCTGCGTAGTGCCACAATAACAATCTTATATTTCCTTGATATTTCCAGGTGATCATTAATGTAAGTGTGTCCAAGACATGTTGAGAATATGAGTAGGTAGAAAACGGAGTTACTATCAAATGTACTTTGTGAGAATAATAACGAACGAAAAGCAACATGGTGAAGAGGAGACAAAAAAGATATCTAAGAAATTGAATCTCGGCACATCAAGTAGGCTATCCAAAAATAACCCAGGCATGTGATGTGGACCGAAATGGCCCGAAGCAGTCCACCTTCTTACAAAGCGACCACCGTTCTGTTCTCGACGTCGACGAGATCCATCGCATATCCAGATACGGCGTCGAGAAAATTGCAAGAATCTGGTCATAGAAAACCCCGTGAGTACCCCTGACTCGAAGATCGCTCACATTGCCACTTACGAAATGATTGATTTTCTAGTTTGCCTCGTCCCTGCGTTTGCGTTTACAGCCGCCAGTCCTAATTATCAGTAGAAATCGTGAGTGAGAATAATGGATAAATGACATAGCTGACTTACTTATCCTCCTTTTGCGTTGACTTTGGGTTTGATGTCGTAGTCCGGCTGAGCATGCCCGCTACACCTTGTCCCTCTTCCTTTCGGTGTGGATCATAGTCCTTCACTTGCATCGTCTCTTGGAACTTGTCGCGGAAAAGGGATCCATGTGGCCTGCGGCTGAGACTATCGAAAATATGATGAGTGTATTTTTGAATTTTTGAATTTGAATTTACATACTATTTCCCTCGCGCTTTCTTGGGCGGTCTAGGAGCGGGCTTCCTCGAGGATGGAGATGGGGCAGGCGAGAGACAAATTTGGGTAGGAAACGGAGCATCATATAGTATGTCCGTCGCCATCTCGGTGCTAGTTGGGGTCGTCGAGGGCGAGCTCGAGGTGCTACGGGATGGTTGAGTTACATGGGTTAATCTTTCGCCATTATGTGAGTGGACGTCTCGGATTTTACATGAATTTTGAAGCTGCTTACTTGGCCCGCTTAACCCTCGTTCCTTCTTCCTCAGAGATGGTCCGATTCGAGACGCTTTTGCGCGGCAATGATAGTGATGATGACGTTGAATTTACAGACGATGTCTCAAATGTCTCCATGTCCAAGACGAACGGTACAGTTGGTGTATTCTCCGGGTTTCCGGGCGATGAGGGCGAATTCCCGGAATATAATAAAGTGGGGGGCACAGGGCTTGTGGAAGAATCCTGTGCATGACGAATGACTGGTACATTGGTGTGGGTACCAGTGGGCGTCGTCCTTGGAGGTGAAGGAATGGCGTCGTGCATACTGGAAGACCCTGCTGTTGCTTGCGCTAAACGAGGGTCGTCGTCGGGGAACACTGCTGAATGAAGTTTCGATACGTACCAGGCGCGTCCGGCTGGTCCACCTTTCCGTCTTTTCCATCTTTTGCTGGGCTACAACTTGTATCAGCCAAAGTCCATCAAGAGTGTGGTGTGACTGTACTTGCCTTTGACCACCATTTCCTTTTTTGTCCTGGTTGCACATCTGTGAGTTTCCACTGGAGTGCATTGGACATTTTGGCATGTGGTCAAATATAACGTTTGTGGTTACACCAAGCTCTTCATGAGAGCTTATGGTGCAGGGGGTCGCCCAATATGAAAGGCCGGAAGTACCAGTCTTCGTGCTGGCGAGCAAGTTGCTTGGCCACGGGTGGAAGAAGTCCATGTCCTCTTTCTTAGATTTTGCAATGGTAGGAGGGACGTTCATTGTCATCCGCGAAGGGGAAACCTGGCAAGTGGGTCGATCGATGGGACGAGTCACGAAATATAAAGAAAAAATGTGTTGGTTCAGTTTGGTTGGCAGCTACGCCGAGTAACTTTTTCAGGCTATCATCCTGGGAAATTTTTGTTATTTTTGAATCACCCATTGTATTTTTTGATCACCGAGGCATTGTCCTGCTCGTTCCCCGACCCATGCCCGAGCTCACTTCCATGACTAATTTGGTTCAAATTTCAAGTGTATCCCTGCATCTGTGTCGTCGATCTCGAATCTACACTCCATGTAGGTGAGAGTGGAATGGTTTTATAAATATGTTTAGGCGCACAATGCTCATTGAAAACTACCCATCTCGCCTCATTCACAAGCCTGACGACATAGCTTTAGTATTATCTAAACCTAGACGTGACTCACCTTGAATGCATGGAGTCCGCAATTGGAGTCATTGTCGCTGCCTGGTGTTCAGTGTTCGAAACGGACGAAAAGAGTGGTAACGTTGTTTTCTCCGTGCACTCGCATTTGCATTGGACATGGAGGTTGTGTTGGCTGTGCGAGGAGTTAGTTGGGGAGAGAGAGGAGGAGGAGAAGGAGCGGGAGAAGGAGAAGGAGGATACCCAAAGTAGGTTAAAACCAACTGAATTTCAGAGCCTGGGGAGGCCAATGAATGAATGAATGTTCCAACATTCACGTCCAGTCCAGTCAATAATATCCGAAGAGCCTCTAAAAAGCTAATCGTCTCTGTCTTTGAGAATGTATATATCAATCGAGTCATGTCTGTAAGCCAGTTAGTCGTCGTCGCCGGGCACAGCGATAAACTGCAGTAGTAATGAGTAGAAGTTCGTTCCCCTTTGAACAAGCACTTGGCCGACGGAGCGAAGGGACAAGTCCGAGCGTGTGCAGCGTGGGAAAGAGCGGAGATGGATTTTTTGAAGAGGAGACTAATGTACCTGGGATCAACGAACCTTTTCTTGTTTTCCACACTGCTTCATCTTCGCCTCCGTCGTTCATCGCGATGCCCCCCACCAGCACTAGCATAACCCTCTGCACGCACCCATGCACTGCCACGCCAACGCCCAATCCTGGCTAAGCAAGTGGCCGCCTAAGTCCCCACCGCCACAATTGTTACCAACCCACGCTACCCTATGACGTCGAGCATCGAACGTCGTTAGTCCCTTTTCCATTTTGCTCCCCTCTTCCTTTCTCAACCCCCCTCATAACGTCTTAATGATACACTCTACCCCACAGACTATTCGTGTCACGGCGCGTGTCCGTCCTGTATCCACCGAATTGCCCCGCGCGCTCGTTTGGCCGAAGCCCAAGCTTATGTTAGGCTCAGGCTAGGATAGGATATGAATGAGCGGTGATGCTTGTAATTCATTCATTCATGGGATGTCGTAAGTCTCTTCTTTTTGTCCTTCCAAATTCCACGTTCCCCACTACACCACTTGCACGCTCCACTCCAAGCGAAGCGAATGATTACCGACACAAAAAATATATTCACACTGTCCGATCTGTGCTCTCCTTCCCTGACAAGGACAGCTTCAGGGAGCTCGACGAGGTTAACTGATTAAATGACGCTTTTCATTCCCTTTCCTTTCTTCATACTTCCTTTTCTCTTCTTTCCTACCTACTCTCTTCCGTTTGCGTCTTTCTTATGAGTACGACTAACACCCTTCCTTCCTTACTTTAGGATAACATTCATGACAGTGTCGAACGACCTCCTCTCGCGCCGTCGCGTTATACTCCTAACGCCCCATAAGCATCCTTTCCTCTTCCTCTCTCCGCCCATTCTCCTCTTCCCTCCAACCCCATCCCATCCCATAAAAGCGCTTCATGCCTACCCAATCGATCGCACGATTTAATAACGCCAAAACCTTTTTACTGTATACCCACGCATCCTAGTGGTCGGCTAACTGGCTAAGTAACTTTCCTTTCTTTCTTTCTCGCTTTTACCCGTCCTTTCTTTCCTTCGTCATGCATGTTTGGCTCATTCAAGTACTTACGTAGCTATCCACTTAAGTAGTCGTTCGCTCTTCCATTTTAAATTTTCATGACCAATACATTCGTTTTTTGATATTTATCGGGATGCT
Source organism: Agrocybe praecox (assembly GCA_964017145.1). Lineage (NCBI taxonomy): Eukaryota > Fungi > Basidiomycota > Agaricomycetes > Agaricales > Agrocybaceae > Agrocybe > Agrocybe praecox. The sequence continues at coordinate 4,153,139 of OZ024843.1, read as the reverse complement.
GCCGCGCGCGTGCATGCAAACCCCGACTTGATTTCACGTTTAGATTTCGATTACCTTGCCTGGGCGCCTCTTTCGTTAAGTTGGAGGTTCTACTTGGATTAACATATATATATATTTATAACTCCTTCCTTCCTAAATATCTCAGCTCTGATAGATGGTCGTGGTCATGGAATTCGAACATTCGTCAGGCAGTGACTTTGGGTACGTATTTGACTTCCACAAGTTGGCAAATTCTGTATGTTCAGCTTGGTACTATATGATCTATCAATACGAATACCAGGGCACATATGTCGTATGGCATGTACATATGTAGTTCGTTCAATGTAAATTACTATTACTTTTAATGGTTCATGGATTGGAACAAAAAAACATTTTAATTTCGTACATTCTGAAACTTTTTTTCAAAGGAATTTTTGGAGGGTTTTTTAATCACTCTCGGTAACGCTTCGAGGTGAAATCGAAACAAGATCGCAATTGGGATAAATACCAAATACTGAGTGGACATGTGACGACGATGGAATTTGGTCCGAAATGATCATAAAGAGAAAATGAAATCCTTCCACAAAATCACCACCACCACCGTCTCCGAGTCCCATCGATGCTTGTGGGATCAAGCACAACACAACATACATGCAATACGTAAAAGCCCAGTTAAAAATATAAACCTAGGCGCCGTAAGTCACTTATCAAAGGATTGCCGGGTGTCAATAGGTACTTACGAAACCTAGGGTCCTGGCATTTCATCATTCTCGGGGTTCAACGGCAGTAGATCTGCGGCTTATCGTAAGTAGAATTCGTGCATGAACTGGCGATACACTCACCTGCTTGCTCATGTCGGATTCGCAGCGTTGCGAGCCTCATCCCCCTGTGCGATGGTGGTATCCATATAGCCTCCGGGCTTCGCAGTCCCAACAACTACACGTCCCCGCACGTAATCCTTCGTTAGCCTTGCGTCCTTGACAGGCACGAAGGTCGGGCGGGGGGCAATTCTATTGTACTTTCTGGAATGAATGTGAATGTGAGGGCTAGTATTATATCCAGAAATGTTTTCCTGACCTTTTGGGTGCTGCAGATGTACCTGCAGCGACCGATTTCCCCCGCTTGATTCTCTTTGGGCCGCTCGACGCTGGCAGCTGCGCCAATGATGACGACGGCGACGGCGTTGACGACGATATGTCATCGGACGCTTGGGAATGCGGTGGACCAGACTCTGGATACGGTCGGGTTGCGTCGTGTACGATTGTGATGAATTGGCGCGTACCATGTGTACGCCGCGGAGAACGAGCAGAAAGGAGACTCAAAGTCGATGCTCCCCCAGAGCGAGGTTGAACGCTCGCTGTTGCGTTTGTGTCTGTAGGGCTATCAAGCGGGCTAAGCGCAGTGTTAGCTTGATCCCACTTGGAGCTGGCATGGGTTAAACTTACCTTGGAGAATCTCGCTCAATATTTCTGTCGTCCTCGCGCATCGAGGGTCTTTGACCCGCGCGCGAGGGGGTATCCGTTGGATGATCCAACTTAAAGTTTTGATCTGTTTCCAGCTCCTCCTGTGGGAGGACCACGACACGACTGCCTTGTGGATCACTGGGATCTATCGGGATGCGAAAGTCCCAGTGGTAGAGGGTTGAATACCGAGTGTTTATGTTGATCAGGGTGTTCGTTGGCCATCTTAGAAACATTTGGCGGTCTTGTGGGGGTTCAGCTGGGTTGTTTTCCATGGAGTCGGGGTTACTCATGGCAGGAATGGGGGGAAAATTGGGTTGAACGTTGGACCTTAAAGGATATAAAGCGACCCACAGAATTTTCCCAGTCTTTGACTCCATTCCAATTTAATCCTTGTTCTTCTTTTGATGTTGATCGATGATCCCTGACATAGGTCCTCTTTCCCGACCCAGGGTTCACCTCATGCCAGGGCACAATTCTCTTTTGTTTAAATCCAAGCTTCAGGTCTGTCATTGGTGAAACTCCCTGACATATCTTGTTAACTCTAAGTCAAAGAATCTTTCGAATGCTATTCGAATTTTGAACAATGGATTGAAACCACTCCGAAAAACAATGGATCCTGTGAAATCGACATCCTTACAATAAATTTTGCTAGTCCCTCGGTTAAGAATCTTCTTTTTCGCTAGTGCCTGTAGGCAACCTGCCCGTAGCTCTCGTACGTACACATGCATCCCAAGATCAATTTTACACACCGGACGACGGGTTCCAGGGCGTCTGGAGATTTGGAGCACTCGATTACAATTCAAAGACAAATATCTTTTTGAGACCACTCCAAAATTCATTCAGGTTTGCTGAGTCGTCTATTATTAATACTCACATGGTATGTTCTAGAAATAACGAACACTTTTCTGATTGATCGCACCGGAAAATGTTCTAATATTGTCAAGTTACCGTAGTTTAGTGTGCGTTTGAGTCTTTCGTCGCGGTCACGTGAGAGTCCGCGGCGCGCGGCGCGGATGGAATAAAGCGCGTTAGAAGAGGTCAGTTACTCGATTCAAGTATTTCTGATTTGGTTCCAACTTCTGAATCCATGTACGCATCTTTGATAGTCGGAGGTATAACTTATAAGAAACATGCCATGCGATTCACGTACCAAATGAAGAATGATGGTTCCTTTGAAAATTTTCTAAAATATATATATATATTTCGCCACGCCGCCCATTGTCAAACGACCAATGATTTACTAAAAAAGATATCAAGTTTATATACACTAAAAAAGACCCTGACCCACATTTGGTCATCCATTGTGCTGCGTATAGCAGCCGTCCATTGTGTACACGCGTTGTCTAGTATAAGGGTTGGGGCATTCAGTAAATATCCACCAGCCATAATACCCCACCCAGCAAAACCCAGTGAAGTCCCTCTCAGTCCAGCATCATATCAATGTCACTCTTACCCCCACCGCCTCCGGCTTCAGGAGCTAATACAACTGGCTTTGGTGACGACATCGATGTCTTCCAAGACATGATTCCAATCGAACCGAATTTCTACATCGTCGATATGGGGTTGGTGGACCTCTTATACTCCAACACTCTAATCGAGTCATACCATATCTCACTCATACTGATCGTTTTTGACGAGAGTCACGATGAGCTACAGTTGTCTGAGGCTAGGATGGCTTTTGCATCTATGCAACATACGAAAATGATAACCATCCTTGTCCCATTTTCAGACGTCAAGAATGCAGTCCAGGTCATTTGCCATGTGGACGAAGATTCTTCTGTGCTTGTGTGCAGCCCGTGTGGTGGGCGACTGGCTACGCTCGCACTTGCTGAATACTTGTCGTCTTCCTACTCGTCCACCACCGCTGAAATTAACATCTTACGCGCATTAAATAAAATAAAGAAGGATATAGATGAAGTGGAGACCAAGTCTGGATTTGTTGCAGATTTGCATACATGGGTACGCGGAGAAATTAGAAGACGTATGCCTGTCACTATTAATCATGGAGTGTAGCATAGTGATTACTGGTACTTGGAAATGTCGCATTTCTGCTCCCTAAATCACTCTTACCTGTAAGTCAGCGCGCTGCGCGACGCGTTAGAGAGAATGCACTACAGCGGTCATTTAGGGGAAGTACTCCCGCTTACCGCCCATTGGGATTTTTACCCTTTTCGCGCAATATTAGGGTCAGTCAAAATTATCCCTGAACGTGTGCGCGGACAGGAAAGTTGCGCGATTTCGCGATTTCGGGTAAATCGAGCGACTTTTTTTCTTTGTGCGCCATTCTTTTGATTTAAGGGGATTCATCTGCGCAGGTAATTGGATCAGCGCACGCAATTACTTTGAGAATTGCGCGCAACACTTTTGTGCGAGCGCGCACTTTTCCTGGCGCGCACTTAATATGTGCCTGCGTGTGCCGGTCTGCCGAAAGTTGAGTACTTGAGCCACCGTCTGGCACCCCGGCACTTCCAAGGCACTCCGTAGAGACAGATTTTTGACTCTTCCTTACGGATGAGTTGGAATCTTAAGTATATTCTTAGCTTTATTTCTCGTAAATTATAACCCGCAAGTATCTTACAGATACGAATGGTCTACTATGTATTTAAAAGCTATCATTTCCTATAGAACCATTTACATCAAAACATACAATTAAGTGTCCAAGTAAAAAAGATAAAGAGGTGATAAGTAAGTACAGGTAAAGACTGCCACTGGAAAGTTAGAATGGTCATCATAACATAGTATGTATTTGAATTGTAAATAAAGTCTGATATATGGCTCCGCTGAAAGCGATTATGCAGCCGGATGGTCCGACCTTCGGCAGACCGGCATATGCACGCACACATTAAATGCGCGCCAGGAAAAGTGCGCGCTCACACAAAAGTGTTGCGCGCAATTCTCCAAATAATTACGTGCGCTGATCCAATTACCCGCGCACATAACTCCCCTTAAATCAAAAGAATTGCGCGCAAAAAACAAAAAAAAAATCGCGAAATCGCGCAACTTTCCTGTCCGCGCACACGTTCAGGGATAATTTTGACTGACCCTAACATTGCGCGGAAAGGGTAAAAATCTCAATGAGCGGTGCGCGAGTCCCGGGAATACTTCCCTAAATGACCACCATAGACTGAATGTAATCCTTGCGCAAGCGCGTGTAAAAAAGCCATAGTAATTGATTGGGTTGTATAGATTTAACTTGATTATTCGTTGTCCTGTAACGAGCGTATTCAAATGGTTGATGATCGTAGGCAAGTCTTCAATAAAGGTAACGGAACGCTTTCTTCTTTCTCATAGCTTCTTCCATGGTGATGCCTTCAAGTTGCGCAGATAGCTCGATGCGCTCTTGCATAGCTTCTTTCGAAGAATCAAGCTCTTTTTTGTCGAGCAGCTTGTTTTCGTGAATTAATATGAAGCGCAGAGCTGAAGTGAAAATTTAATATTTAAATATTTTTTTCCGATGAATTGCCGGTAAAAGTACAATACTTACCAAGAGCCAAAGTAATGGCTAAAAGGAGGCTGCATATTCCAATAATCATAGACGGCTCATATCGTGGACTCCATTCCACTTTCCAGACAAACGCGCTTACTCTGTGGTGGTTAAGACCTTAGTTATACTTTCATAAACAATATAGAATTCTTGATCACCCACAGAAAGCCAACATTTCCGACTGCGTTAACGAGTGCAATACTGGCGGCACGTTTACTGGGAGGACGTGGAATGCTGTTACTGACCCATACCAAAATAATGGAACCAGCGATGGGGCCTTCTGCCAATAGAAACAGGGAAACATAACGTCCAGCGGTGGACATGGTTGAAATCGCGATGATATATCCTGAAATGGCTGTTGCCCACCAAACAAAAAGATGCCAAAATCGTTCTCCGGTCATATCTACAGAGCGAGATAGTGTTAGTGTTAGATACTGGCCGGGGTGATAATAAAAATAAACTACCTGCATGTCGAGCATTAAGTATACACATGAATGCTGCTAGTATCCATGGAGGGCTAAAGCATTTTATTTTATTTATTATTATTAAAAAGTCCATTTGCACCAGCAAAACGGAGCCTACGCGGCAAGCAGCAGAGTTACAGTTGTCGAGAACCCGAGGGTGGCAGTTAGACTGATAGTGATATTTCGGTCAATGGATCAAGCAGAGGAAAAGAACATCATATCATACGTTGGAATGAAATTAACGAATCCCATGCCTAGAGCCCCGCTGTAGCTCATCAATGCAAAAATATACACCTTGGAATCTTTTAGGGCCAGCTTGAGCCCATTCCATGGTCTAAAAAGACTTATCAGGATCTAAACCTTAACAGTCTTGGATAGATTTACGTACGATTCACTTGTACTATCTTCATCGGCTTCACCTGCATCTTCAGATACACGAACACGAGCGAGACGCCGCTCGGCTGGTGACAACCATCGCGTGTTATGGGGCTATGGGGTTTAAACAGTTAAGGAGACAATTGTAAGCCTAATGTATGGTACGGCGTACATAGTCAGGGAGAAGCCATCTACACCAAACGCCGGGCCTTCAGATATGATAAGATATCAGAAAGCCAACATGACTTACGTGGTCTGGATTCCGACGAAGATCGTGATCGACCCCTAGTGAAAATGGTCAGAATACACCATATATTCAATAAAAAAACACTTCTAGTAACCTCTATATAAAATAGCCTGAGATGATGGTAGTCCTGGTCAATGGTTCAAAATGGGGGCTAGAAATATCTTACCATCTCCATGCTCTCACTCCAAGCTTTCCTTCCATACTGCTCAAAATTCCGGCAGCGACCAACTAAGAGAGGTAAATTAGGCACCTTTAAATACCATGTGAACGACTTCTTACACTTCCAAAACCATTCGATATTATCAATCCAGCGAACATGATGGCGGCACGGAGGGTCAATTCCTGTAAAATGTGAACGCGTGTCAAAGCGTCGATTGGCAAGTCAGTGATACCTTCCGTGTGTACCATCTATACGCATATATTAAAACAAGACATATTAAAATGTGACATCAATACATTGAGACCTTAACGAACCTGGACAACAAGTACATTATTCCCGGGTGAAAAGCTGCCTGCAGCACGTTTTCAGTAGGTAGAAGAGTGTGCGATAAATTAGAAAAAACGCACCTCCGGAAGAGCCAAGAAGACGCGACATATCATGAGACCTCTGAAATTCTGTGTAACCTGAATTGAACGTATCAATATCGTCCTGCATAGAATAAATACCAGGACAGACTCCAGTTAGCAAACTAACGAAGCCCCATAGAGCAACGCAAGTGCCGATATATATCGAAGGCCTTGAGAGTCTATTAAGAAACTAGACTTCGTTGTTAGTAGATGGCAGATTATAGTTTCCATAACCTCGTACTATGTTTGAAGGAACCTGGGCTGGAGCGCAAAAAGCGAAGAACGTGGCTAAGATAATATTGTACTGGATTTCTGAGAATCAGACATGTAAGCGATTTGCAATTTCAGTCGCAATAACACTATTTGCACCAGATAAGTGAAGATCTTGCTCTAGACCTTTGAGCCTTGCCGAGGTAATTGCCGCCCTCTGAGTGAATTGTTTGATATGCAGATTTAGCAAAAGCAAATAGGCGATGTGCGTACGTCAATATTGTTCAAAATGTAGATCATCACGATGGTTGGCAGGACTCGTGTGTCGAGTTTCCGTAGGAGTTGTTTTTCTCCTGACTTCCTGCGATCTTCTGCGAGAAAAAATCCGTCATCAGAGGATTTGCTATGGACTGACGGAGGTCCTGTGCGAGATACTTGAAAGATATCATCGGAAAGGTCTTTCTCCTGCATTAGAAAGAAGAAGATTAGGAGACAAGAGATAGCGGCGTTGCGGCGTACATACCTTATATACACCCCCAAATCCTGAACGACCCGTAAATATTTGTTAATTTGTCAAGGTCAGTTCACCTCTATACCTCCGCAGGGTCTTCAGTAGTCCAGTACTGGAGAGCTTGTCCCACGTTAGCGCCAGAAGCAAGGCAGTTCGACCCGACAGCACGTCACTCAGGAGCTTTCTGGATAAAGGATTAAACGAGAGAAGCTGCATGAAGCCGCAGGATGCAAAATAGAGCGGGTGATAGCTAGGAGGGTGCTTCAAGGAGACGCCTTAGTTCCTTTATTACCTCCCTGTGTCTATCTCCGTTTCTCGCAAGCAGCGAGAGAATGATACCTTGCTGGCTGGCTCGGGCACCATGATTGAGCCTTCTTGATCCCGAACCCTGAAGTTCACCCTTGAAAGTTTCCCCCTCAAGCCCACCCGCGCAGTACGTTCGTGTGCCAGCATCTGCCCTCGTGAATATTGGACCGCCAATTATTACTCCAACGCAAGCAGCAGCCCTTACTCTGAATATGAAGCCGTCATTAAGGTAGCTGATATCCAGTCTGGTCAAAGGATTTTCATCAATGGCGGATCTACCGTTGTCGGGGCTTTCGCTATCCAGTTTGCCAAAATACGCGGGGCACAAGTCACAGCCAGCGCTTCGGGCAAGAACGAAGAATGTGTTCGCAATCTTGGTGCAGACGCCTGAGGTATACGCTCCTTGCTTTACGTGAATGCGGTACACTGCTGACGCTTGATATAATTTGTGAATTATATTAAAGTTCAAGTTTCTCGGCCGGAATAGAAAAGGGCAAAACCACCAACTTTGATTGAACTTTGACTACATCCTTGAAGCAGTCGGAATTAGCGACCCTTCGACCTACACCGAGAGTGACGCTTACCTTAGTCGAAGAAGCTTTTAGTTCGCTTCAAGGTAAATTTTGGGATCGCTCAGCTGCAAAAAAACGATGTGCCCGTGATAGAGATTCATTAAGTACTTCTCGGTGACTAGATACAGTATGTCACGCTCGTCACGCCTTCAATTCAATGGATTTGTACATATTTGGCAACCAATTGAGTTTTGCAACAGCTGGGTTGAACTGGCACCGCCTCCTTCGATGCTTGAAACGAAAGTGGGCAATGAACGCTTTTACGGTTTACCCAATCCCTTCTCTATTCCTTTGTGATGTCTGCCTCTTCCGAAACACCTCAAGCTTCGAAGGCTCCGACTGTATGGAAATTCACGCTGGACGATGTTTATGATTACCCTACCATTGACGACCGAGGACATAACCTCCTCTCTCAGATTGCCAATATATATGAGAACGGCGGACGACCAGACGATTCAGCCCTTCTGATGGATGGTACTCACATTATGATGCGGAAAAGCAACTCGAAAATATGCCAGACGATACTACGAGCACCCCTTCCAGCCGCGTTACCCACTGAACAGGGGGTTCACAGTGCTAATGCGCCTGTCTCTACAACAGCACCCCTCGTCTTCCAAAAATGCAGGAACTGTTATGAGCATTTTATCTTCAATCTCAGGAGTGGAGAACCAGTTAGGATTATTTCAGGCGTCCCGACAGCGGGTGTAGGGGCTTATAAGACCCTTTCCTATGTCTGGGGGTCTTTGCCACTGGCGCCTCTTTCTATCTCGTGCACGAGCTGCGGTCAAACTACTTTGGTGCCGATGGTCAGTTCCCAACGGTTCTGCAATCTCATGGAACTCGGAGGAGCGCGAAATACCGTGTGGTTAGATGCATTATCCATAAATCAGCAGGATCCAACCGATATCGCCCGCTGTGTCGCCGTGATGGGTCATATCTACAAGAATGCGACCTCCGTGTCGGTCCTCTTGCCGGAATCTGACAAGACCGCTTATGACATTCTGAAGACACTCGAGCTTTACGCGACAGTCATTCTCGCCCGTCGTTTCAACTTTATTGACAACTCAGAATATGAAATCACCGATCCCCACACCGGAGAAAGCACAAAGGTTCTCACCTCTGTGTGCCAAGACTTCATACACAACATCGTGACACTCGCGCGAAACCTGTACCAATATGTTTACTTTCGTCGAGCGTGGACATTCCAAGAGTGGGCTTTAGCTAACGACCTGGAGATAGCGGTCGAAGGAGGTGACGGCAAGACCGTCCAAAGTTCTGACGGAGAAGAGTCGAGAACTGTTGGAGACACCTGTAGTAATCTCAAGAGTCTCGTTTTAGGGGCTGCGATGCTGATCAGCCGATACAAGATACTTCAACACCAGTACACCGAGATCAATCTCGGTCCCGGTATTTCTCGAGGCAAAATTCCTCCATTTTTCAACATCGTCAAATCTCTATTCCCTGACGAGGATCTTTTTCTTTCTTATGAGGAATTGGACCCAAAGAAAGTCTCCTTTCAGGCCAACTTTCCACACTCGGGCGTCGACCATCTACTGGGTGTTCGGAGTTTACTTCCGCCGCGTCAAGCCTCTCAGGATGGTCCCCATTTTATATCCCCTCGTGTCAATCCCATATCACAAACTAGAGCACGTCTTACTCTCCTTCTCTCCGTATTCGCAGCAAGTAAACGCGAGGCAAAATATGAGGCTGATCTCGTCGCATGTTGGGCGTCAATGTGTAACATTCAATACGCGTACAACCCACATGACTCTTTCCTCATCGCTCTTCGCAAGGTCAAACGTGCACTCCGACAACAGGGAGTCAGCGTATATGACTTCTTGCCAGATACGAAAACCGACGGACCTATTGGTAACGGCGCCGATATATTCCTGTTGTACGCCAAGGAACATTCGCAACTGAATGCGACAAATGAGGCAGAATTTCCTGGGGCACCGATTTTTACTGGAAGGGCCGACACTGTGTCTCACCTGATACATTCTCTCAACCGGATCAAGACACCCACAGAATGGAATACAATCGACGATGAGGACGCGGAATATTCCTTTGTAATCATCTCCGGAGCTAAAGTAGACGACGTGATTTCCTTGGACGGAGATCTAGACGTTTCTATGAAAACATTTGCAAAATACGCTGTATACGGGGATATGATACCGATGCAAGGTCTCGTGTTTTGGTCAGTCCAAGACGTCGCCAAATTATATCTTGAGAAGATTCCGCTTGAGGCTCGTTCGATGGCTCGCCTTGTCGTCGTCGAAATACCCTTCTACAAGGAAAGTGAAGCTGATTCTACATCGGTGTCTACATCACCATCACCACTTTCCCTGCACTTGTGGGGAATTATTCCAGTGGACGTTTCCATTGACCAGATAAAGGTCTGCCGAGAACCTGTGAACGGCACATTTGCGCTAGTCGTTAAAGTGGACGGAATGGACCGTGCCATTTCATATTTGGTCATGTCTGACCATCTTAGTGGCAGCTTTCTCATACACAGTAGTCCCATCGGCGAGATTAATCTCACCATAACGATTCCAGAAAGAGGGGACACAATGAGTAGTCATCACAAACAAATTGCGGTACGCAAATTGGTAGGAAAAGTTAAATTCGAGGGATTGTAGTCATATATGCATGTATGTGATTGGGGAGAACTACTGTCAGATAAATAAATACACAAATATATTAAACTTGGAAAAGTCTATTGAAGCTTGTACGTCCGAAAATTGTGAGAGCACTGAGCAAGAAGGGTACAAGCAATAGTACCATCGTACACGTATTCACTACTCACTCTGACTCAATGAGGTTCACATTCAATTGGCATTGTTATACGTCTATTACCCGATAACATGTTGAGGACTATAAAAGCGAAATAATCAATGCCAACAAGGAATGGGTACGTTCACGCCCCCGGCAGTAGCTCGGCCGAACGATGCCATCATTCTCAAATTGATGATCTGATCATGTTTACTTAGGCCTTCTGGGTTGAGGTACTTATATTGGATCTTCGACGCAGTAAACGGTCCCAGAGAAATCGTTCGAAGGATTAGAGTTTCAGATACACATTTTTTGAGACTACTACCGTCTCGCTTGGTAGGCCAAAAGTTCTGAACCTTCAACCAACCATCCCACTACGATCTATTTGGGTCATGCGTTTAGCGCGCGTCCACTTATTGGTACCTGGATCTAGACGTGACGCGCCTTGCATGCATCCTGATGCGTACGAGCACAAATTTGACATGAAATATGAGATGTAAATTTTTTGTGCTTTTCAAAATTATACAATTTGAAACGTGTACGAGCAAATAACCTATCACCAGCCCCGAGGCAAGTCCATCATAAGACCTCAGATTGATTGCGTCATTGCGAGAACAACACTTGTGCAGGTCCCCGATGTGGAATTTGGCTGGTATATCAAGCCGCCATTGCACAAGGCCCATACACTCGTGTTATGGAATGCTCCAAGAAGAGGGGGGCCAATGTAAGTCGAACGAGAAAATTGGTTGGGCTAGAAAGGTTATGGTTAATTTTAGTTTGACCCCATACAGAACCGTAGATACATACCTGAGGGCAATACATAAACAGCTCCGGGAAGTTATCAAACGTCCCAACATCGAAGAATTGTGGGCCACCTGCTACGGGGACGACCGCAGATCCAGTCGATATACCTTGAGTGTTCTTTGAGATCATGACTTCTAGTTGTCCGATAGTGTCTGTTCCCATGGTGTACGTGTGGCCCAGGCCTGCTACTCTAGGCTGAAAGACAAATGCATGGGTAAGTGGACCAATGCTATTTGTTTATACGCTTACCCCCAAAATTTCCAGATGCAGACCGTTTGGACTTGATGCCAAAGGAACGGGTGAATTCCCAAGCTGTACAGCTGTGCTGACCGGTGATCCCTGCGAGGCGGGTATGAACCTCGCTTCCAGATCAAAATTAAATTCAGGTACATTTCCGGCTTGAAGTTGGGCGTTATCTAAACAGATTGATAAATCCAATGGGGCCACACTCGTGTCCACATAAAGTGAAAGTCGATTTCCGGCACCACAGAACTCGGTCGCATCAGCATTGCATGGCATATTGCAATTTGAATCAGGAGCGATTGAGGCCAAAGGCATGTATATATCGCACCCTGGGACGCAGTAATTTTAATGAGACGATGTCGGAAGACGAATTTTCGACTTACAACATTCTTGAGCGAACTCTAGTCCGGCGAGGATGAATCCACCTGCTTTGCAGGCAGCAGTACAGCTTTCAACAGTGACTCCTCCAGGAATAGAAAGTTGATGGACAAGTGAGCGAGAAGCACCATTGACGCCGTCCCTGAGCAGTGCGTTAAATTGGCTAAGAGAGTAATATATTGGGTATACTTACAAATAGCAGCCTTGATATTCGAAGGTTCCAGCAGTTTGTTTAATTGTGGTTGTTGGTGCAGGACTACTGGTGGAGGACGTAGGGGAACCAGTAACCGTCGGTGCTGTAGTCGGTGTGGTTGTTGTAGGTGTACCAACTGCCGTGCTTTGATACAGCGTCAATCAGGTGGGAATAAATATAGGGACGATAAACCGTGAGATTACTTTTGGAAGATATTGATTGCCCCAGCACCACCACATATTTCATTCGCATTTCCTGTGCAGGCCATGTTGCAAGAACTGGCCGAGGTAGGAACTCCAGGGGATTCAATAACATTATCGCAATCTGAATGCATGCACGTGCGTCGTGCAGTTTGAGTAACGCCTGAATATCTGAGCAAATTTAATACTAACAGCATTCCTGTGGCGAGTAAAGGTAAGTTAGCGAGTGATCTATCCCCTACAAAAGAATGTACTCACCCTAGAAAATTCCACGCCGGCGAACTTGTATCCTGCAGGAGTACAGAAGGTCAGGCAGGATTCAATGGTCATGCTATTGACATCGGTGAAGGAAGCCACACGAAGTGTGCGGGAAGTTGTAATGTCACTAGATTAATAAAATCAGCTTGAGGAGCGTCTTAAATTATTTGGAGTCTCCATTACGTGTAGCATCCAATTGATGACCATGGCGCCGGTAAATTGCTCTGGCGAGCCTCGATATTCTGGAAAGGGGACGCCTCTACCGACACCTAATTTGGTTATGAGTATTACGTACACGATCGAAGAACAATTTAAGAGAGAGAAAAGACTCACTACTAATAATGCAGTGATAACGCGAAGCAGATTGCGGAAGGACTCGAGGTTCATCGCGTAATTCGTTGACTCAGGGATGTAGAATTTATTGCGACTTTATAAACTGTATCTCTCTACTCAGTGTTCAGGAACATCTATTGTCTAGCCGCTACATGCAGCTAGTTCCTTACCTCTGACGTTGACTTTGAGCGACTGAAGGGTAATACTTGAAGCGTATGTATGCAAAGTATATCAAGCTTGAGAACCCGAGTGGTATTTTTAGAAAATAGGCGTGACATCGGGGACAGAAAGTACGATGGCCTGACTAGTCAGAGGTTCCTGTGACAAGAGAATTTGAGCGTCCAAGAAAAGGCGAATTTTTAAATTTTCTTAATAAGACCACTAGTGGTCGAGGGTCTGACCGATCATGCCTAAGGCAAGGCTAGACATACTTCTTCAGGGGTATATAGAAGATCCGCTTCTTATTATATAAGAATTAAGCATTATTTATACATGACGCTGAAGCATGATATCCGACGACAAAGGGTGTCAATGACTAGGCATTATGTGCCCCTGAATCTTTGAAGTGTCTATACTGTTGAGCTAGTTGCTATTACACCCGTATTCGTACATCGATGGTTCTCCCTTCCAATCTCAAAGCTGCAAGTTCAAAACTCCAAGCTTCAAGCTTCAAGCTCAAGTTGGGCTTACTTGAGTCTCATGGCCAGCGGCCCGACGGCAAAATAGTCTCACGCTCCAGCACAGTAGCCGAAGTTGGAATGCAGATAAAATAAATTAGACGAAGGAACGTAGTTCTCGTCACAGTTCACAAAGGCGTTCATTGCATATATTATTTAGTTGATAGGGCGAAGCTCGGTCACTGCACGCATACCGAATTCTCATCATCGTACTCATACCAAATACTACACTCGACTCAGGGGGGAATCTGACATATTTACATATCATTCGCGTGGAATAAAATACCGAACCGGCTTTACACCGAGTTTGATAGATCGGCAAATCAGATGAACGAAGGTAGTTCTGGTTCTCCCAGCCACCCTCTTGGTATTGTCAGTAGAACCAGATTTACCTTCCATGTATGATGATATCCCGTTGTCTACGCGCGATACAGAATTCGTTAAAGGCCAAAGACGAATAAAGATAAAGTCACATTCCTTAGTTTAGATTACGGTTCCCTCGGTACCCCTGGAGGTGACGTATCTGTATTGATGGAAGTCGTAATTGTATCCTGACGTGGTGTGGAACACATATCCTGGGCAGGCTTGAGCTTGAACGTAACGTTGAACGTTGATCCGTGTGATACGTTATTGCAGATATATATAGAAACGACGACCCTTTGAACGGGATATTCATTTTATCTCCGAAGCCAAGGAAGGAATTTTGACATCACACGTACCTGAGTCTATTTTAAGCGTGCAATCTAATCGCAATAGATATGGGCACTAAGTACTGCATCCTCAATCTCTACATAGGTTGCGTTCACTGGTACTCGAGGACATTATTTTCCAAACTACAGAGCAAAGAACCATCTTTTAAAATTGAAACACAAATAGTTTGTAAGTTCGGACTCCGAGCGAATCTTCAGAGAAAATTAGCATAATCAAGTTACAGATTCTGCGATTTGGAAGAGAAAATGATTGCGGAAAAACTCACTATACCGTGCTTAATGGATAGAAGTACGCTAAACCCGTCCGTTCTATCCGTGGGTCTTTTAATAAAAATGGATACACTATTCAAAAAACGGATCATTTTAGAGGGAGAAGAGCGATGGTGCGAACTCTATATATATACAGGGAAAAATTGCCTACAAGTAGTGCATCAGAGTCAATCAGCCGTAGGAACACCCAAAAATACGTGGGAAACTTCAGTGATAAAGCTGCAATTATCTTGAAAAGATTCTATCCCATGAGTGCCCAGTAATTATCGATTGCCAACCGGTGGTTCTAAGAGAGAGACAAGGTCTATTATGATCAATTTACCCCCGATACCTAATACGAAGTTGGGGTAAACGACACTTCTTTGACGAGACGCTTACAAGCTTACCAGTATAAAAGGGAGGGAAGAATGATCTTCTATCTTCTGTGTCTACTAATGTATTCTCTGTATCCTATGTGTACGTTGACTTCATTCAGTTTATTTCAACTAGCAAATGCAGGCAAGTTTTTCTATAAATTTAAGACTTTGTTAGCTCATATGTATATTACAGCTATCGTAATGCCTATGGCATTTACGTCAAGCAATCCCATAAGGTCATCGAGCGCAGTAGTACCAAATACGACGAGTTCAGTAGGCGTACCAAAAGCAACGAGCAGTATACCTACTGCGACCAGCTTGGCAAGTGCAGCCATAGCGACAGCCACTGGAATTCTGTGTCCAGGACAGCTCCACCCCATAAGCAATGCAGCTTGTTGCGTTTTGTATCCGGTTCTTTCCGACTTACAGAACCTCTTTGCAAGCGACTCGACCGATTTCTGTTCCGAATCGGTATGCATTATATTCAGGAAAGATTTAGAAGTTAATGTTACAGCTAACTGTAAAATATAGGCACATGGAATACTCCACCTTGCGTTCCACGATGCCATGGGATTCTCCTTGAATCCAGCTACGCCACTGGGCGGGGGAGCAGATGGATCGATCTTAACTTTCAGTGACGAAGAGCTCTCGTATCCTATCAATGCAGGCTTGGCAGACAACGCGGCTGCCCTCAAACCACTTGGGATCGTTCATGACTTATCTGACGGAGATATGTATGTTTTTCCTCAATTAATTAATGCCAAAAGCCTTCGTAACCGTTATTCCAACCAGCCTTCATTTTGCAGCCGTTGCTTCCGTGGCGACATGTGAAGGGGCGCCTCTACTACCATTCTTTCTCGGACGACCTCCAGCCAAAGCTCCCGCGTTGGCCTCTAATCCTGGCCCTTTACTTCCAACTGGTAGGGTGATATGCCATCGCCATGTCGTATATCTACTGATGAGATTGCGTTGCAGATAGCGTGACTACAATTCTCGCTCGTTTTCAAGATGTTGGTTTCACACCAGATGAAGTCGTGGCACTACTGGCAGCTCACTCCATCGGCGCAGCATATATGCTTGATGCAAACTCTGTCCAGTGAGTAAGGTTTTTAGAGGATGTATCCATCCAACAATATTTTGTAGAGCGCCGTTCGACAGTACGCCTACCGTGTTCGATAATCAATTTTACATAGAGACTCTGCTGCCCGGAATATTTGGGTGAGCTCCAAGTTCCAAATGTCACCGAATATTTCACCTCAAGCTGAAGCCACCAGAAATACAAGTAACTCAGGTGAAGCTCTTTCGCAACAGTCTGGCGTCGTGAGGCTTCAGTCCGATTTTGCCTTATCACGAGATAGCCGGACCACATGCACATGGCAGGGCTTCATAAATGACGCATCGAGTGTGAAGGTCAAGTTTTCCGCCGCAATGGCTAAGCTCCAGCTACTGGGACAGAATACAGATACCATGGTGAACTGTTCCGACGTAATATTGGCTCCTCGGAGTCTTCTCTTCGGTACCCAGCCACATATTCCAGCTGGATATAGCTTTTCAGATCTTGACTTGGGCGTAGAGGTCAGTTCTCTCAATAACCTCGGGGTCACGCTTCCAAAAACTTGCTTATTCGAATAATAAAGTGCCCAGTCGCAAGTACAACTTACCAAGCAGACCCCGGCCCAGCGACGACGGTTGCACCCGTGTAAGTCCATTCCGGTAATTTTGATGTATTTCCTTGGAGGCCAATGAGAAGCTTGATGTAGCCAATGCAGTGGATATGGAAATGGTTGCTGGCATCACCAGGGACAATTAACGTCTCAACCAGGAACAACTTCCCTTTCCATTCTTCAGGTAGAAGCGGAGCTATCCGTCCTCGAAGAAGAGCTAATTGGTGCGGAAGACTCATTACTCGAGTTCCAAGAATCCCCATCGACTGTTAGAGCAAAGGTGTGAATAGCGGATATCCCAATGGCTTACTACTAGAGGCTAACATAAGCTTGTGTAGGAAATTGTCCAGTCTCTTCAGGGGGGAGTCACGTTGATCAAGAATAGTGAGAGTGACTTTGAGGCATGTTATCGAAATTTTTTATACCGTGGAAATCATTCACATTCTTATGGATCTTATAGAATGCACCCACGTCGCTTAATATGTTCGATATCTCTGTCGGATATACGCAACTCCTCAGTCTTGAGTTTAGAGCCTTACAAGTTCTTCAGCAACTCCGAATCTTCCAGCCCCAGCTAATAAGCTTCGGAGAAGGAAATGCGATCAACTCAACTCTCATAGCGTACAGCGGGTTTGTTTCAAACTCGAGGCAAGACTTTGAGAACGTTGCTGGCGTGAGCACATACTCCATGCTAAAATCATTTACACGTTTCCTGATAAAACATTTCATCAGATGTATACCACCCTCGTCAGCGAGATGTTCGATGCCATTGCGGACGCCTTGGTACAAACCATTGCTCTCTATAACACAACCAACGCAACAGTGGTCTAGAATTAAGACTCTCCAGGTTTATTACCAGAGGTGTAGTTTTGTGTGTAAGGAATATATTGAGGAAATCGGTTTGCCTTCGTCTTCCAACCTCTTGCTATGTATGTACCAAAATAAAATGGTCACTACCGCATCATTCCTATTATGATCAGATCGCGTCAAGTCGCGTCGCGTCCATCAACTCCTCGTCACATGATGTGCAGATCGTCGAAATACCTAGACCATTCCGTCATATTCAACTATCGCATAATGGCTATACATTGAACAAAGGTTTGTAATCTCAAATAAACATGACTTTACTTAAGAAACGCAGGTGTGCCCATGGAATACTGTATTCCTTGGAGGAGCATCTAATACCCTCACTGGCCATCCATTATTCTCCGAGGTCTCATCCACGGGTTGTCCGAATGCCTTCAACGGCAGCCATTTATCGACTGCATATACGTAACCTCGGGCATCCAAATAGCCCTGTGAAGGATTGGGGTTCGACGCTCTGGCAAACGCTCCAATCGCATCCACTGTATTTTGTGCGAGAAGTAGCAAGTCTGATTTTGCATTCTCGTCGCTGTCGGGTATGGCGAGGGTGCCGTATAAAGCGTTTTCGTACTTCTTATTGTAGGTGTATGCCCACACGGAAGGGAAAAGGTCGGTTTTGGATGATTTGATGGCTTTGATCTGATATTGGCAAGAAGAACTTGGACAAAGATTAGCGAGCGAATGTGGGAGAAGAAAGGGAAAAAAAGGTACCTTCTATCCCTGTCATTATTCTCTGACGAATGTGTCGAATTCGAATCCATCAGTACTTCCTGACCAGGTCCGAATCCAAGATCAATATCGATGTTTGCCCTTTCACTTCCTGTGTCGTTTCTCCCCTCATCATCGGTGTTGACCTCTGCGACGATGGCCCTGTCGTCCTTCTCGCCGTTATTTTCCCAGCCAAACATGACATGGACTCTAACCATCTCGCCAAGTTCGTCGAATTTGAGTTCCGAAGTTGTGACGTAGGTGCCGTCTTGGACAATTCTTCAATGTGCTAAATTTAGCACAGGAATACATGAAAAAAATACAATTGAAAGAAAACGGACCTATTCGTCGAACCTTCTGATGCCTCCAATAAATCCTTCAGAGGCATGTTTCTCAAACATTTCACTACGTCTTCCTCCGAGTCATCATGACAAGGACTAGAGTCCACGACTTTCTTGCTGTACGCATGATAGTTCTCCTCTGCAGTTGAATACATAGCTTCGTGGGTGTTTTCTTGAGTACCATGCATGATAGCACCAATGAACAGACCCCATGCCTTCTCGGCTCCAAGGAGTGCTGTAATGGTCTGGGCTTCGCCTTGGATTGTAACGAGCGTCGGGTCACCGCCAAAATCGGCAATGTGAGCTCGGATCCATTGCAGAGCAGTTACCTATGGTTTATGTCAGAATGGGAAAGGAAATCAGTTTGAAAGAAACGCACTTTATCGCCCAGTCCAAAATTTCCATTTGTGATGCCGTCGTTGAGGGTGAGGTAACCTAAGGCTCCCAATCTGAACAAGGTAAATTAGACTCATGTCTAACAAAGTAAAGTGATACGAACCTGGACTTAACGCGAACGACAACCACGTCGCTTCGACTGACCATATTTCCACCGTCCTTGCTGTAACCGTCGTCCTCGAACCATACCAACACGGGCTTCATCATCTTCGACCTGGCCGGGTTTACAGGGAGATAGGGTGTAAATATGTCCAGGCTAAGGCAATCCTCGTCTTTGGAGATTTCTCCGACTTTTAAAGGACAACCCGCTTTTGAACGAAGAGTGTTAACCGTCTGAATCTTGTCTGGATCCTCCAATGTTTGTTCAGGAATGACGCTGGAATGTGAGAATCTTCGTGTTGGAGCTGAGTACGGAATCCCAAGGAAACGGAATGAATGAACGTCTCGGGTGCTGGTTGTAGTAAGCAAGAGTGGAGGAACGACAGAGAAAGAAAGAACATACCCGACATAATTGACTTCTTTCGACGTTACTTCAATTTGCCTCGCTTCCTTGTCCTCATTCATCGCTGTACAGAATACAGGCAACCGACTGTCGCACTGCACGCTTTGCAGGCGTCCGTTCGTGGAAATTACTGAGCAACCCTGATTGTCCTCCACGTCTACCCAAAACATCGTCTTCCGGAAACGCGAGAACAGCCCAAGGGTTGACATTATTGAATGTATGTCCTGGTCGACTTTCTTGCTGTCTGGGGAGGGAGGAACGGGTATCGATAAAAGTGTTTCGCTGAAAGCTGCACAAGCCTCGACGGCGTCTGTTAGGGTAAACGCTTTTGCTATGAGAAGTGCGCTTGTTTTCGGTGATGCTATGAAATAACGACAGTCAATTTCATGCGAAAGCCACAAAAGAAAATGAACTGACAATCCAAGGCATTTTGTGATAGCAGCGCAAAATCGGCATTTAGACTGGCAGGGGAGGGCGCCGCGGCAGCATGCTGTGCTGAAAGGAAAGAAAGGAGGAACGCTGCCAGGAGGTAATGCATGCCTGCAGATTTCTTCGTCTTCCTGGGGCGATTTTGAAAAAGCGTATCGCTGGCAACTTGAGTTGTCGCGAATTTATAGGGACTTGAATGTAGTTTTACATCTTCCACGTAGTATGAGCGTGTCGGTGCCAGTCAAGTCCTCATGACCATGGATAGTTATGTTTCCCGCGAAGAATTTCCGCCATCCGAAGTGGTGGTTGTTGTCATGATTAATTTGGCGATCCTGGACAAACATCACTGACTAAGCAAGATGTCTCACAAATACGTCAATCTTATCTTATCTTATCTTGCATTCGTTTACCTAGATCGACTTTCGTTTTGCGTGAGAAATTGGGAAGTATGTTTGACATCTGTAACGACTCCCACGCCTTCCTTTGATCTCAAGGCTACCATTTCCCCAGCGCCTGTCCACTGAGACCACTATTCTGTGAATACTGACTGCACATGATGTCGCAAGTGGGCAGATGGACATCCAAAATTAGGCTTTCCTCAGATGTAATCGACCAGAATGGACAAGCCAAATTCACAGATTCGCCGTTGGAACTGAATATTCCTGCTATGTCCAATAACTCCCATATTGCTTCTTGCAGTAACATGACGATGACTCCTATTTCGAGTGATCGATTTGAGGACAATATGAGGAAAAATGCTCATGTTTATCATAGCCCACACCTCTGAAGAATGGTTAGGGTAGTACTTTTATTCGACTCGAACGTGTACTTGTCTTTTGTCCCCCAGCGTCAGAGCAGCTCATCCAGTACGCTTCGTAACGTACCTCGTCCTTCCGACTCGTAAGAGAGCCCATCTTCTTACGGAGAGTCCATAAAACGGCCTTCCCAAGATGGTAGCGAAGCATCCAAGGGTATGATTTACAGTGACTCCTCGACCACCTTCAATGATCTTCGTAGTAATAGGTCATCGAAAAATTCCTTTGGTGATCTTGGCTTCCTAAGGCGCGCTTTTGGTAGAGCTCAACTACAAAAGGATGCGGACGAGAGGCAACTTCCTAACATCCCTCTCCGGTGCTATTCATATTCTGTCGGACACATTATAATATCTTAATTCCTTCCGGAAAACGCTTTCTGAGCCCATGAGAATGTCCTGCCCAGCTATTGAAGGCCGATATTTGCCAGAGAACCAAGAAAATATAAATAAATAAAAAACGATGAAAAAAAAACAATAAAATCTGACCAAGTCCATTAATATACGTATGGGCAAAGTGTCAATTTAGAATCAAGCAAAAACATGTTAGACTTCTGCCACAGCTCTTGTTGAACTGCATTACTACGGTCATAAATGATCGACAAGTCCAAGTAGTAACCCTGGCTGCACTTGATAAGAATCCTCATATTTCTCGCACGCGGATAGTTTTCTCCACTTCCTGATCAAGCACAATTTCAGTGGGCTGAAGTGACTCAGGATCAGTTGCTGTATGGCTGGCACTTCTCCCTCCTTCTACCTCAGATTTTCGAGGTAAGAAAGCCATTCTAGCAACCATGAAAGTTGGCGCCATGGCCTGTTTTCATGCATATTCAACACAGTCCTGGTTGTCACGCAGAGAAGGTATTGAATGACTCACAGTTGCAATTACCGCGATGTAAAAACTGTAAACCTCGAATGTGAAGAGCTTAGAGCTCGTGGAGAGAACGTCGTCCGGCACCGGCGATGCGGCACTGATAGCTGCTACCAGCAAAATAATAGGGTATGCGACGGATGACTGGATTCCTACATCGAGGATATACACAATCACTGTCCAGAACCCAATGCTCTCGCCGTTGTTTTGATATTTAACTCTGCAAGCGATTATGATGCTGGCGAGCGCTGTTGTAACAGTGGACAAAAAGGTCATGCCAGCGGTTAGAGAATTTGCCAGCGGTCCCAAAGACTCCGAGTTACTGATATTGACTCCGGATGTTACCACAGAAGATACTAATAAGACTTAACCTGATAGTTAGCTGTAATGTCATCCAAGTTGCGACGACAAATAATACCATTCTCGGTGGAGTAAAAAAAAGCCACAAGCGCCCGGAGCACCTTATATTTTGTCCCAATTACCGAATAGCAACGAAATACCTAAATGAATCCAGGTTGATATTCTTTTTATGATACAGTGTAGAAGGGGAAACAGATACTTACGAGGAGTGTTGTCGAGACCACGATTAGCAAGGCGTACGTGACAATCGACAGGATTTGAAGCAGGTGGGGAGGGAAAAAGATCGAAAACCAAGTATCCCATGCCTGATCCACGAAGAAATTCGATGTGACCAGAAACCATTGGATGACACCCTGAGCGACGATCAGGAGAAATAAGGCAGTGATAAGGGTGAGCACCAAAGCACGATCGGGTGCCTTTCGTTTGACTGCGTAATGAGGTTAATATTTTCTCGGACGAAAATGATAATTCCTGACCGTAGATACACACTGTCCCTACGTACACCGTCAGGTATGTTCCTGCCATAAAGGTATAACCAATGAGCAGCGTAATGGGACTATTTGGAGTTCTTCAGAGGAGTACTAACCCACGATGAGGTTGAAAAACAAGCTCGAGTTGAGAGAAATAATAATGATGCTCCACTGAGCATCCGAGAGATTGATCAGCGGTTCAGACATGAGAAGGATGTGTTGAGAAGCAGTTGGAGTTTTGCGCCTTGAAAGAAGTATTTATCTAAGTGTTCAAACTCCGAGTTTATATATGATTCTTGACACTTGCGGCAGATCACTATTATATTGATCCAGTGAAGACAGCATCATAGTAACAGATTTATAAATATGTTGTTGCGTCCACATACTTTGATAGAGGAGAAGTATTGCTTCTGTATACTATCCACGAAAAGGCGGACGGGGTCCTAGAGGTTGGACTGTGAAAATGACTTACCTGCATGACACATGGCTTGTACACTACCTTGCCACTAGGACTGTTTCCCGGAAGATAAATTTAACGACAAGCGTCTATAGCAGATTATATACCCGCATTTTGACATCGCTTCCTAGGTGACGAGAACGATTTCCCCGTCATCTGCTCATGACTTGTTCATGATTGTTAGATGGTTTCGTTCATTCCATGTTCGTCGTTACGCAGGTCAATTTTACATTAGTCTACTAATATATCACTTATTGTCATGTATGTGAGCCACGCTATGGTACGCCTCTTACGACGGTATGACCGAAACCTCGAATGTTATTGAACGTTTGAGAGACCATACTGCTGCGAAGGCAGGCATCACGATGAGATTTATAAATAAGTATTTCCCATATGCAATTTTTCTCAGCAGGAAAGCTCTGGATGTGGCAGTGTACTCTGCTGGAATCTATACTTAGATTAGATTAAATTAAATTAAATTATGCCAGCGCGTCGCGCATTACCGGAATACATACATTCATTCTTGCTCGCAACCACCATCATAGCGCGTCACTGCTCGACGCATGTCTGAGCCGTGCCCGACCCAGCCACACCACGATACTACCCCTAGCTAGATTACATTCCTGCAACGAACAAGAAAAGCCAAACAAGACCAAATGGAAAATTCATCACTTGGAAGTTGGAGTCTGGCAAGCGACTCCGATGTCATGCAGACTCGGCACGCCTATGCCACTTTCTGCGACCCACGCACAATGAGTCAGTCGGGTTACCGGAGTAAACGGACGTGGGGAATATTGGGGAGGTCGTTCCAAAGACGGAGAAGACCTGGCTTTATCATTGCCAGTTCCTGACATGGATTACGACTTGCAGAACATTGGCAGAGCTTCGACATCTCTACCTGCGCAGTCCCACATTCGGCACCACAATACCGGTCAGGAATATGACCTTCAGGGAGAAAGGGATGATGATCAAATCGACAGACGTGATACCGGTAATCGTCTGTCCTTGGGGGGACAATATATACTGCCGCCCGTTGACAAGGTACGGCTCATAGCACTATTTCTCGAGCCTTGTTGACTCATCAAACTACCGTAGGGTAAAGATGCCTGGATATTCTGTCTCTCTGCATGTGCGTTTGAGTTAATTATTTGGGGCTGGAATAATACATATGGAATATTTCAAGGTGCGTCCACTTTCTTTTTCTTCCATTGCTCTATAATGACATAATATTCAAGAGTACTACTCGACGCACCCCCCGTTCAATCATGCTTCTCAGGCCTCTCTTTCAACAATAGGTACCGCATCGCTTGGTATCCAATATATTGGGTTACTCCTCGTCGTCTTGGGTAGGGAATAAGTCATACTCAACTACCTAACTTTGTGCTGAATTAGATATTCAGTATTTCAGCGCTATCCGGAATATGCCAAACCATCGATGTGGACCTCGTGGTTGGTTTGCGTGGGTACCTTGATTCTGTCAAGTTTCGGGACGCATGTGGGTTTCCTAACTTTTTATTGACTTAATTATTGACATGATCACGATCACTACTAGGTTTGGCAAATGATTGCTCTCCAAGGCGTTGTTTTTGGAATTAGTGCAGCTGTACTATACTCTCCCGTTATGATTTGGTTGCCCGAATGGTTCGTTGAACGACGAGGTCTTGCTACAGGCCTCATCTTCGGGGGTTCTGGTGCTGGCGGGTTCATTTTCCCCCTTATCATGGGATCATTACTGGACAAAGTTGGATTTCGGTGGACATTGAGGCGAGTATGGTGTCTGCCCGACAAGTAACGTGTAACATGGGAGTTAATACTGCTCTAGAATCTGGGCTGTCATATTTGGTACATGCAGCGCTGGAGCGATTTTAGGTCTCAAGTCAAGAGTGCCAGTGCGCAAGTCTACCACGAGACGGCCGCGAGAGCCTCTGTTTCCGAGCGACTTATTTTTTCTCAAGAGTCCTATACTTCTGGGTATGGTACGTATCAGTCTATCATTCAACTCAATAATATCTCATATTTCGCTTCAATAACAGGTCGCTATTACTTTGATACAGGCACTAGCTTTTTTCCCTGTTAGCGTATTTATTTCAACATACACATCCTCACTCACAACGGCGACTTTTCCCTCGAGAATGGTACTGGCCTTGTTCAATGCAGCCTCTGCGATATTCTTTATTATTTTTGGGCGCCTATGTGACTTGTATCCTTACCCGTACGTTATTATGGCCAGTGGTTTAGGATGTGCGATTGCTGTTTTCGTATTCTGGGGATTCGCTTCTTCTCTTCCTTGGATCTTCGTCTTCGTCACAGTGTTCGGTGGACTAGTAGGTTATCTTGCGTGCATCGAAATATTGTGTTACTCATATGCGTATCAGGGCGGTGCCTTTCCAGGCATATGGACAGCTGCAGCGACAGAAGTCGGAGGTAAGCCTAATCGGTTATTTTATAAAGGCATCGTCGAGTCTGATTGGTTAATCCAGGAACTCGAGACCACATTACAAGCATAGTTTTTGGATGCTTTGCCGTTGTTCAAGGTGTGACGTCGATCGTCGGTCCAATTGCTGCAGCTTCTCTTCGTGATCCAAACAACCGAACCAAGGCTAGATATGGAGCTTATGGATATAGAAACGTGGAAATTTTTGTTGGCATGTATTGCACTTTATGTGGAACTTAGATTGCCGTTCTCACTTAACTTGCAGGTTCAATGGGCGTTGCGACATTCATTGGAGGGATTGTACTGTTATTTTATTCAACATCGAAAAGGAAAATCAAAGAGTAATCGCCAACTATAGCGAACTGTCTTCCGCCGCCGCCTCTTCCTCCTGCACGATCGGAGAGTCCTTCCACCTGATATAATAGATACCGTAATCTGTCGATGTCGTACGTGAAGATGCATATGAATACTGCGAATAACGGTCCATTCCGCTTTCTATCAACGAGAAGTCCGCGCTGAATTGTTTCTTCCTCTTCAGAGTACGGCTATCAGTATCAATTGGTGTGAAAGAGTAAATTGATGTCGTCTTGGAACGGTGTTGGCTGGTCAAAGCTGTTGTATATGTCATCGTTGTGGTAGTTGTGATTGATCGGTATGATCTACTATCGACGTCGGTTCTTCCCATGAAGCTAAATAACGCAGGATATTCGTCATTCAATCGTTTCACCTGCAGCACTATTGATTATGATATATATTCAGTGAAGGCACATTAGTGTTGCTAACCTTAATAATATAGTGAGCAAATCGCGACCTTAGTCCATCCCAGCTGGATATCGTTCCTTTATGACGAAGAAGACCATGAAAAGTACCCAACATGATTATACTATCGCACAGGTATGCGCTATGGATCTTGACCTCATTCCAGTAAGCAAGATATCTGTCCAATGATTGACGAAGCCATCTCAGGACATATAATGCATGATCGCGATCTGGGAATGCTTGAGCCGGAAAGACGCCTTCCAGGTGAAAAAAAGATCTCACCAAGATCGTCTCCTAGGTGATAATCTTCCTTCTCTGACCTCAAGGAGGTTATCGACTTGGAAGAATTTGGCAAAAACAAAACAAAAATGAATGGTAAAAATTACTCACATCCTCGAGCCCAGCCTTGAATTGGGAAAACAACTCCAATCCTATCTCGCTCTCATTTAGCACGACTAATGCGATCTTATGCATTTCTTCGATGTACGTGTGCCAATCCTCCTTTATTTTCGGAGAGATTTTGAGGACAACTTCAACTCCGTTTTCGCAGTGCTTGAACGCGCTTAGAGCCGAACGTAGTGCGTCTAGAAAATGATTGAGGTATTTGTGGACTTCATCGCGCGCAACCACAACTGCCGTTGATCTGTGCTTGGTGTATCAGAATCCTGCGCACTCGGTGAATAGGTGCATACGGTGGCATTGCATCGAATGTGACGCTTTGTGTCCAGTATTCTAGTCTGGAAAAAAGGGACCGAGTGTATGTCTCTAGATTATCCAGCTTTTGTCGATGGAATAGGTCGGCATTAAATAATGGTTTCTGCGACGTTTCGCTCGTGAAAAATGCGCTCATTAGTGAGGGAACAAAAGGTATAAGATGACCCAGCCCATCTCATTCATATAAGAGCCTCACGAGGCAACCTCATGTCTTGCATTTATCGTTCCTCTCTCCCACCACAAAATTAAAGGTTGTCCCATGACTTTCAACCTTCCCAACTTCTTATTCAACTTTTTTGTTCGAAAAAAGAAATAAAATCAACGCCAGCAAGATTTGAACTTGAGGGCGCGACATATATGTAGGGCGCGACGCATCAAGGTGGCTTCCTCTTACACTCACCCATCATCTGTGTATCAGCACGACGAACTTGGCTCTCATTACTTCCTAACTAAAAACCTTTACATGTAGCGACACTCATCAAGAAACGGAACTCTTAGCAAATAAAGTCAGAGGAACAGCTCTCGCCGATAAAGTTCGAAATTGCCGCCGTAACTACACATGAGTCCGCCAGACAAACAGCCATACATAGCGCAGTGACGCACATAAGCGCACATAGCTCAATTTTTCATTAATCCCGTCTAACTGTCCTATCGTACCTTATGTCTGTAATAAACACGCACTGTGGGCCCTGGACAGGTTAAAATGACCCGATTTATGACCCGACAAATGAACGAAGAGAGAACTTGTAAGTAATGAAAAAAGACAGTATAACTGGTAGTGAACGCGATATACGGGTAGAAGGTATGTAGTCATGACCCACCTACATAAATATATCACAATCACCTGTGATCCACGTTTTTGCCATGTTTCCAACATGCCTCTTGTGCATGTACATCGCAAGTACACCAAGTTAGAACGACCCCGGGGAAGTCGATCTTCGAATCTTGCTTTGAGGTTAGAATAGTACAATCGCTCGATGGCCAAATGATAATTGTAATTTGACCGTGATAAGTATGTAGTGTGTATACGATTCCCTGGGCCCTCCGAGTTTCTACGCTGGCGGGTGCGTTAAAAAATGTTTGATAGATAAGATAGGATACTTAACATCATAAAATTTGTCACAATTTATGACGAAATAGTCAAGTTCAAGAGTCAAAAATGTGAGAGAAAATGTTCAATCTGCAACGTTCGACGTTCGATGAAGTTCATGATCAGACCTAAACGTTGAACGTTCGAACATTCGAACCCTTACCTCCTTATTTGAACGGATTGCGGAATCTCAAAGTCTTCCCTCAACATACGACACGGAAGTTGAAACTTGTAGCGCGAGAGAATTTGGGTGGATGCCAGAGGTACGCATTAACAACTCTATGTACCATTTCGGCTTAGCTCACGATTGTATTACAGATTTTCGAAAAATGGCTAGTCTTCATGCCGATGTCCTGTTTACAATTTTTATGATGAATGCAACGGATGAAACTGAATGCACAGGCTTTCGGCTCAATACAACCCGGCACTGTAGCCAAGTTTGCAGGTCCTGGCGCAACGTCTTGCTGGATTCTCCGCTAATTTGGGGGCGTGTTCTGCTAATAGACGAAAACACCAGGCCTAAGTGGCTACTTGAGCTTCTCAGGCGAACTGGTTCTTCCCCCTTATGCATTCAAGTCGTTCTGGGCGACAACCCCATGACCGCCACTGCCAGAGAAAACGTGGGCCATGGCCTCCACCTATTGTTCGGTCCAATCCTTTTTCGCAACTGGCATCGTCTGGAAAGCTTGGAATTCACATTAATAGGAGGATTTGAAGAAATTCACCCTTACTTAAACTGGCACGCTTTCCTATACCCTGCTCCGTTGCTACGTTCTTGCATCGTAATGCATCGTTCATACTATCCCATGAAGCCTTTCTTACCCGGACCCTTATTTGCAAATGATGCTCCAGTTTTGCATACCTTCAGCTCTAATATTTTTCCGATCCCACAAGGCGTTCCAAGCCTCCGGAACCTCACTGTGCAGCACTTTTTGATGATTTCCGCACTGCTGAGTACGTTGAAGGCCCACCTACACCTTGAGCGTCTCACTATCCACGACCCTGAATCAAGCGGTCCAGCCTCTGAACTGCAAGTTTTCGCTCGTATGAACCTGCCTTTTCTCAACTCCCTAGCTATCGCTCTAGACTCCTACGCTTTTATAGCCTTCATGAATCACATTAATCTCCCAGGGAATATGCAATCTATCAACTGTTCAATAAATGTCAGGCAATCCATTCCAAACTTGGTCGTAGACCAGCTACCTGAACAAATAGCAAGAATATTCGATGCATTCGCTCCGCCGTCCAGTTTTCGACAGATCGGTTTATCAGTCGAACACGATGGGTTCGAATTTATTTCAGGATCTTCCTTTTCGTTGAAGCTATCAGCCTGGCCCCCGCGGATCGGAATTCCAGCTGTACACCCAGTGGCCGTAGCAATTCGACTGCCCATTCTGGACAAAATAATGTACCTCAGCCTACGCATCTACCTCCACATTCCCCACGAAACATACACTACTCTGGATCCCTTGCTTGTATCCATGTCTGCCGTGACGCATTTGGACGTCACGGAATCTTTTTTTACAGTTTGGATTCGAACAGCCCAACACACCAGAACTGTCCTTTTCCCAAAATTACATACGATTTATATCG
This sequence comes from Agrocybe praecox, assembly GCA_964017145.1. Taxonomy (NCBI): domain Eukaryota; kingdom Fungi; phylum Basidiomycota; class Agaricomycetes; order Agaricales; family Agrocybaceae; genus Agrocybe; species Agrocybe praecox. The sequence goes on along the minus strand of OZ024843.1, from coordinate 4,123,307 downwards.
ACAGGATTATGGTGTTTCCCGAAGAACCACAGCCTCAAGAAACCCACAACTTGGTGCGATTCCTACAGTATCGGAAGGAAAACAATTGTCCCATTTCTGTCATGCATTCAAACACGAAACCCAAATCAGTGGAAAAGCTGCGCAGCATGTTCTTTGACATACTGGGCTTAAGGATTACCTGGAACGATACGGCGCCAGACGGAAGGCCTGTCGGTCATACCTTGCTCTGTAAATCCAACTAAAACAGTTCTCAAGATGCTGGCTATCACAAAAATGGTTCTGGCGGGGACCGGGACAAGTACTACGATTCTATTTCAGTTAGCGAAGCCCAAGTGCGAACAAAATTAAAACTAGCAGGAAAGGTTAAAACGTTTCGACTTCTTTTGTTGTCGCTCGTATTTACCGCAAATCCGCGTTTGTTGAATAACTATTAGAATATGTACTACGTTAACGTTAAATCGAGTCACTTTCACCGCTTCTAATGTATTTAATGTACTCGTCTGTAAATTTCTTCCGAGGCGGTCGTCCGATAGTTTCATAAAGCTTAGTCCCAGCTTCTGGAGAATTCGCTACTTTCCATCCGTTGTCGTATTCCAGCAAACGGCCCGATGACCAAAAGACTTGTGTACTGTTGAACTTGCGAAGGATGAATCCGAACCTGCCCATCTTTGACGGATCCTTACTTGTTATGATGGAGATGGAGGACGTGAACAGTCCTGCATCTTTGCGACTTTGGAGGAAGGAAATAACATCTCCGTCGCTTTTGGACTGTCGTTGCTTGGTAGCGGTGGCTGTAAGTGAGGGTCGGTCGATATAAATGGCATTGAGCTTCGGGAAAAGGATGTTTGTAGTATTGTCCTTTGGGTATATGAAAGCGCTCGACGATCTCCAAAAGCTCGCTCCTGCGAAAAAATCGGTCACCGAAGGGAGGGCAGACAGAAGAAATTCGTGAATCTGTTCCGTATAGTCGACGTCGTGGTATTGAAAGTGACTCTCCATCATTCGAAGACAAGTGACAGTGTCGAGGTAAGGCGAATGAACTGAGTTCAAAATCCTCTTGAATACGTCCTTCGTCGGAATAAGCCCACTCCATGATAGTCTGATAGCTGTTTTGATTCCCTTCATGCCCAAAGACAGGTGTTCGGACGTATAGTCAAACCCGAGCATCGTCCTCTGAGGCTTCATAGACGCCATCGCGTTCTTGATGTGTTTTTGGAGAGTTGTTCCAAGGTCCTCCAATAGTCGAGGAAGAGAGCAAGAACCGCTATCCATTTCGATTTGGTATGCATGCTCACACGTATCCGGATCTGGAAGTACGAGATGATCCTTGATTAACAGGAAGTTTCGAAGTGAAGTGCGTATATGGAAGTGAGTCAGGAATTCGAGTTTTGTTGTAGGAAGAGACGTTGTGGAAACAATCTCGTATTTCTCTGCGTCGTCGGTAGGAATGGAAAGGTCCAGCTTCTCCAATAATGGCATCGAGCGAAGGAGTTGCAGATTTTCCTCTATCGTCCCATCGAGAAAGCAGCTAAGGCTGCGGATGTTGGAGTGCCACGGGGATATGGTAGGTGGCCGATAGGCCTTGCAAATAAAGGTGCTCAATAGAGGCGCATCAAAAGCGAAGGAGACTTGGGGTAGGTCCCTTGTGAATTCGTCGAAACAACCCAAGTTGAAGGATACAGCGAAAGATTTGAGGAGGGGTGCCCTTCGATGGGTAAAACGCAATATTTCCTTCTCGTCTTGCATCCGAAACCTGTTGCCTCCAGCAGATTTACCCAGTTTCGCGACGAGCTGCTCCAACCGCTCCCAATACGTATCCAAAAATTGAAAGAAAAGATGGTATGTCTCGTTTGTCCAAGAGGATGAATCTCCAGAAACCCACAGCGGTGCGTCCTTGGAGCGAAGAAGAACCTGGCCCCTCCATGTTTGGCGATTATCGAAGACAAGCAATCGACTCCATATTGAAGGTGAATTTAGAAGGGTGTGGCGCCATTTTACGCATACCTGGGAGGATTGTCGGGTTGTATCAAGGCGAAAGTTGGCGTCCTCATCTCGGTCGGTCGCGTTGATTGCGAAGATATACCATAAGATATCGTAGGGAAGAGAATCCTTGACAGAGAGAGGAGTTTTGGTTGGCATTGGGTTTGCCTAGAGTCTAGGCCTAGGATTTATGAACTATGACCGACTTTATAGTGCCGGAATTATATTTTTCGCGTCGCGTATGTACTAAGAAGCATTGTATTCAAATATACAAGGCACCCCAGAGAACATATACGGACGTTTGTTTGTCCTAAAGTAGAATGGACAAGGAAAGGTACAAAGTCGGTTTACAATGTTCATTTAGTCGAGTAAAAGGCTATTCGGGATTAAACGGTGTGGCAGTGCATTCTGACCAACTTGCCGTATGTAATACTAATAGATTAGATTAGATTTCTTACCCATGTAAGTAACTGTCATTAGCTGCATAGTAAGTACATGGTTTCATGACCACTACCGCCATCATGATCATGCCCAGCTGCTCGCTCACCAGTTATCACGCATAAATTTTCAGTTCTCCAGACTGGTAATAACCTCTGTACTACCCAAGGACTCTCTGCATAGATTCAGAATGTCGCTCTGTGGTTGCAGACAGGCTGTTATAGTTAAGCTTAAAGTACTACTAATAATCGATGACCCTCCGATTGATTATACCCTCCCAAGAGAACGGTGACCACAAGTACGTCTATGTTTCTATAGGATAGGCATGTATATAATTAGTGCAAGACGGGATGCTAAAACTACCGACTTAGTCCCAGTTAATCATTCAAAAATGCTCCTGAAATTTATTGAGAACAAGTACACTAAATGAGTATGGAAGTATACGCTTACCTTGGCAAATGTGAATTGCACATTTGAACTAGAGTTCTCGATAGCAGCATTTCTGATAACCTTTGCGAGTTCACCTGGACCACAAAAGTATGTCTGTTATACAAAGGGTTTAATACACCATGTCCGATACCTGTATATGACTGACGACGTACACCAACTTTGGTCCTCAACTGTGAGGTCGCTCCAAGAAGATATTGACCCGACTCGATGGCTTGCCTTATCTTCGAGTATATTTGAGTCCAGTTGGGACGCCCGAACATCGTTCGCGAACGAAGTAGGGTCAAGGGGTCGTAATCGGCGCCAGCGTCGTTGACAGCAATGTTCCATAACATATCTTCCCCGATTTTCTGCGTAAGATATATATTGATACGTAGAAAGTTTGCTGACAATTTCGTTCAGTTTCACCGCTTTGTTTAGCTACGAGTCAGGATGTAACTCACGATCAACTTGAGCTGCCTCAACTTCTTGGAGCAGGCTCTGGAACCAGCCAAAAGAAGGAGCATCGCGACAGACCCAAATAAACTCGACACGTTGAAGGGAGCCTAATTTGTTTTTCCTCTGCCTGTACCAAATATGTTTGAGAATAGATGCAAAAGGTGTAACGCCTATCCCAGCGCCAATGAGAATGGCGATCTTATTCGCGAATACATCTTCCGCCGGTGCCCCATACGGACCGTCAATACGCACTCTTGGAAGGATTACCGAGGTAACGGCAGGGTCGAGTTCGACAAAGTCACCTCGGGATATACCGACCTGTTCACTATCTTTTTCCGATCCTTTCATGGCAGCGGATGTCATGGCGGCGACGACAGACGGACCAACGCCTAAGCGGGAACCGAGCGCTTGAGTAAAGTCTCCAACCTGACGGACATGAATGGAGACGTATGGATCCTCGGGCGCAGACGTAATGGTAAACTGGAGACGTCGGGATCATCAGCGCCGTGTATCTTTCGATGGCATATCAACGTACTGGGTGCCATTGCCAAGGGGATAATTCTGGTACTTGGAAAAATAACCATTGGCCTGGAGTATACTTGAAGCTCGGTTTTAGAATACGAAGTTCCATGGCACCTGAGACAGGCAGATATATGAGCGCCATTTTTTGCAGATAAAATTGTACTAACCACTTGGATGAACGAGTACTTTTGAAAGCTTAGTGGATCTACGTGCCCGAATTTCTCGCCATATTCGTTCACCGAAGTAGATGATCCCAGGCCAGATGGTAAACCTCCAGCTTTCGTACCCGAGGCAATGCTCCGTGTTATAGAAAGGAAACGTCCTGAGGAACTTTGGGTCGGGTGAGTCACGAACAAAACATCCCGTGGCATGTGTGTAAAGTCCCAGCATAAAAAAGAACGCGAGATGATGTGTATACCAGAATACCTCGAAAGCCTGCTTTCGAATTTTGTTGTGTGCAGTGGAGTACATGAGCACTATAATTAGTAACATGAAGTGGCCAGTAATACCGCCTGGTTGCGTGTAGTGAATTTCAACAGCAATCTGCGGGCGGATCTCTGTTACAGCATTCAGCTGCTACTCTTCGGAGAAAAACCAACTTGACTTACGCGTCCGCTCGACGTTTATGAAGTTAACATAATGAGCAGTGGTGTGCACCATTGCCCAAAATGCCATAGAATATGCTACTTGTCTGTGGAACCAAATATTTTCGTCCGCTGGAAATAACCAGGCCAGCTTTGGTCGGACAATACGAATGATATTTCGCAGCATTGGTACGAGAATCAGGCCTCCGTCGAAAGCCAGAACTAGACCTGCCCCGCGTGATATCCATACCGAGAATTTTAGACTATTGAGACCGGCCAGCTTGGGATTGGTCGCCTAAGAACGATAGTCAGACCGATGCACCATAATTAAAATAATTATGCAATGCGAACCTGACTCCACCAGCCGTAGGCGAATAATGCAAAATGGGCACCATAAAAAAGAACGTTGAAGACCAATCGACGACCAATCAGAAGCTCCCGACGAAACCATGTCTCGACCATGAGGAAAACTCTTATTACTGGTACCAGCCAGGCTCAGAAGAAAAAGAAAAGGAACGGGGAATGAAGCAAAGGGGAAATAGGGACCATAATACATGCATTTTTAAAGTGGACTGCATTTGGGACTTCCGGAGGAATCAACTGTGCAGTCCATCGAAAGACGTGAAAGACGTTGAGCGCACAAATCCATGACTACAGCAGAGTCCCGAGAATAAATGATGTGTTCTGATCAAAGCAAGTAAGATTGAAATGAGCCATGATGCATGATGACTTTCTCTGGAGGTACGTAGCCCACAAGTTGGTGATATTCGAGCAACCAGACACCGCAACAAATAAATCAAGCAACGTCACTCCGTGATCGCCGCCCCGAAGGGTGGAAATAACGCGCATTGATGATTTAACTACTTAAAGTTAGTCTCTTCCGTGAGTAAGACTGGGATTACTTAAACTTCTGAAGACTGATGTCATACTGATGGCGCCTCGGAGTCCCGACCACTTACGGCTTTAGATAATTGATTGCATCACCGTGTCTCTATTAATAGTACTCACCCAATATGTTTTCGCAATGTTTCCCGAAGTTCAAACATTTGGGCTCATTTTAAGAGATGAAAATCTACATGCTCGGAGAAGAAACTAGATTAGTGTGCTCACCGCCTTGATTCTTGCAAATCGTGGTCAGCATTAGAGGATTGGCATATGTAAGCGAGTTTAAACTATTTTAGGAGGCCTTTCCATATTGTAAATAGATTACTGCTGAGCTCTCGGCGGTGCATTTTTTCGCCCCCACCCATTCTTTTTAGTGTTTGGCACAGCAACAGGGCATTTGGATCGCTTGCTTTGGGCCTCCCAAGCGCTCGGGCCTTGCCCAAACACGCTTCTCTTTCAAGTTGAAAGTCGCGTCGCGTAGGTTTTTTGCTTATGTCACGTGCTCTGTTTTCGCGCTTTGTGCAAGTCCACCGCTCAAACCTCCGCACCCATCAAACTATTAATCCACGCTGATAGTCGGTTTCCTTTCCTTCACATTCCTCATATATCTTTTCTTCTCTTCCTGCTCTCCCCGAAGACCGAGACCTGAAAGACTCGAAAAATCTTATTTGGTGTTTATGTTTGAAGATTTAAAAAAATATCTGTTGGTGTAGGCATCTTTCCGAGCCTATGCCTGTCTACAAATTATTCGCCTAACCATAATATTCGAGATTAAACTTCTCCAACCAAGGTTATCCTGGTTTTTCCACTTAGCCACAATAGAGGGGCTAGGTTAAACATTAGCCTTACATTTATGGTCGTTAAACGTGATGTGTATGCTGATATGCACTGTTGTTTGTCACAAGTCTTTGAGATTGTTTTTATCGGATGCGGGGCCCGAACGTGCCCACATTCCCATCCATTCTAAATCACCTCGCCCCATTCCTCCTCACTTATGAGCGACGTTTTAAACGAGCCAATTTCCATCACTAGCTATCAGCTAGGTACATGGAAAGTCAAAGTCTCCAGAGAACCCCTTCTCCCTTCCAAAAGACTATTCTCACAAGTGAGATCGACATTCCCGCTTTTCTTTTTGTTACTTTCCGATATCTACCGTGTCGCCCCCTTTGCTCTCGTGGTTTCTATACTCCTGCAAGTCCTAGATGGACTCGACATGGCAATTACGACCTTAATCTCAAGCCAGCTGCTACGGACGGTGTGTACTCTCCTTAGATTCTTCGCTATACATACACACATCTGATTATCGGCTCTTGATCTTGATTTTTTCCCCCAAGGTCGAAGCTGGAATGGCGACAGGAAGAGTCGATCCTCAAGCCCTTTTGATCAGAATACTCTACCACGTCCTCCAAACTGTCCTGGTCTTTTGTGCGCGAACCTATCAGTGGGTCGATTACTTTCTCTGATGCACGGATTCACGGATTCATAAACTGCTTGAACATCAGGCGATCAATTGCACAGACACTGCAGAAAAGAGCCGCACGTCATTTCCAAATTATATTGCTGCAAGGTACAGACACCCATTTGACGTTACATAGTGCCACACATTTGCTGATGTGTTTTACACCTCTAGCCGACTTTCGAAAGGACCCCACTACGTTGCAAAGTATAAATACAGCACTGCCATAATAGATCCCCTAAATTCTGAATTGCCGTTAATAGAAACCGCTGGCTTAGAAGAACAACTTACCCCGACCCCTCAACAAGCACTGGAGGCGCTAACTCATATATTTGAATTTGTTGGAGAATTGTGCAAGTCAGTGTCTCGCGTACTCCTCGTTTGGCATATATCGAAGAAAGAAGGAGGGCCTTTATTCGCGCTCGTCTGTGCCTGCGAACCTCTCCACGACATGCTCTCACGTCAGTCGCTTCCAAGAGACGGTGAGTTTACGCATTATAACTCCCAATACGACTGAAAGCTTATATATATCCGTCAGTCATTCTAGGTTACGTTAACAATCTTGACTATTTACGGATGACTTCCTTAAGAAGATTTGCCAACGATTACAAGCAGGACATTGTAAACAATAACGTCGGGAACTGGGTTATAGCTGGTACGTTCCAAACATTGCTTCGATATTGAATTTTGGCTGATGCAGTTATAGAATTGAAGAAAACTTTCGAGCGTCTCGGTGACATACCAACACCACAATTCCCTACCCTTCCGAGATACTACGTTAATGTATATCGTCAGGTGGTTTCGCATGCTTTCTCAAGCATCCTGCAAAACCTTCCACTAGTAAGATAATATTACCTTCTGGCAGACTGGTTCGTATGTGGCGAGTGGCTAATCAAGTTTCCAGGCATATTGCGCATTGACATCTCTGCGAAGTGGTGGTAGTGGAACTGCCGTGACGTCCATTGCATCTATTGCCATCTTACAGCAATTAGCGCAAAGCGCTAAAGAAGCTATTGAAAGGACGTTCGATGCGTTCTCTTCTTTTATGAACAGCACTCAAGCGTTGCAAGTCATCTATTCAACGAATGAAGAAAGTTCTGCTGGTTGTCGATTGTCGTATCCACCCCCTCTAAGTTATGATTATGATCCTTCACAAGGGATGTCCCTTGAGCTGAGGTACGCCCTTGCTTCGCCGGCTGCCCCGGTATACAGACTAAATAAAAAATCTTTTAGAGATGTCGTATTCAGTTATCCGTCTCAGCAAAAGGTTATCCCGGCACTAAACGGAGTCTCGCTTAAGATATTGGCAGGACAAGTAGTCATCATAGTTGGCGAAAACGGATGTGGAAAGTCAACGCTCGTGAAGCTTTTATCCAGACAATATGAGCCTACTTCCGGCGAATATTTAATCGATGGGAAACCAGCCAATCAATACGTTTCGCAGAATCTCCAGAAAGCCACCACCATTCTTAGCCAAGATAGTGGCCTCTACCCCTTGAGTCTGGCTGAAAATATCGGATTGGGGAACTTCGAACTTGCGGAAAATGAAGAGATGCTGCTAGACGCTGCTAAGAAAGGAGGAGCACTATCAGTTATCAAGAATTTTAAGGATGGATTACAGACAACATTGAAGAATAGAACATATATTTACGCCTCTAATATCTACAACAAGCCAAATCATCCTTTGTACAAAGAGATGATGGACCTGCGAAAGGACATAGACGTTTCCGGGGGGGAAACACAGCGAATAGTAGCGTACGTATACATTTCACTCACTTCTGTGAAAGCGTATTGAGTCTTGACGAACGTCTGTGTTTTCAATATATCAGTGCACGTGCATTTTTCAAATTCAAGAGCGGACAAGTCAGGCTCGTAGCGGTTGATGAGCCAAGCTCTGCTTTGGACGCAGAGGCCGAGCTCGAGCTGTTCAATAATCTGCTAGCTGAAAGGAGGGGGAAGACCCTCATAATGGTCACTCACCGATTTGGCCACCTTACCAAGCACGCGGATATGATCATGTACGTTAAGACCATCACATATTTTCTTTCGACCATTTCTCAGCCAACCATATTCTCTGTACGAAATATAGATGCATGAAAGACGGCGAAATTGCTGAGTGCGGGATCCATAGCGACCTTATAAAGAGGCAAGGTCAATATGCCAAGCTCTACTCGATTCAGGCCGGAGCATTCGATGATTAGAGTAGAGTTTCAGGTTAAATAATAGGACTTACAATACTAGGAGTACACGAATGCATAGATGCTTGCAGAGGTGTACAAGGCGCAGTGCTCATAGAATTTACCAGGAGATGTAGTTTGATGATTCTCCAGTAGTTGCTAGATTGAAGACACTTCTAATGTACTTTTGGCAGTCCATCGTGCGGCCAACTTGGGTATTTGGGCTCGGTGTCGCGTCAGCAAGTAACAGTTCCAGTCAAAGGCAGTGGTTGCGTATACCACTAGGCGCGTCGCGCTGTCACAGGTAGGGGTTCTAATCTAATCTAATCTCCACGACGGCGGGTCAATTTGGGATGCGCGTGAGCGTGGGAATACGATCAAATTTTCAACATATATAAACCTGACATTCCCAGACCCCTCCTTTATCTTCGATTCTTCCACAATCAAAACCGCCCATGATGATAATTTACGGTGCAGCGAGTTGAGCCCGCCGCGCCTCTGAGCAATTGGAGGCTGCTGGCGGCATTGACATCGTCCGTTCGGCGCCACATACCTTGTTTAAAACAAAGGGACGGGCTTACACTGGTCTGATGGCGGTTTCCCCTTCCAATCCTTCTTTTTCTGCTTCTATATTTTTTCTCTTCCATTAACTGCGTTGTCGTATCGTTCTTTATGCCAAACTTCGGAATGCGGCGGGAATCTTCAGGCGTAGAAAGTACTGTCGCGGCTTAGGTGTGTTATCATTTCTTTTCTCAGCCCCCCTCCTTGTTTCTTAATGTCGCCTAGTTTGCTATTTGACTTCTTGTCATCCTATGCTGTGGACGTCAACTTCAACACGTTTACCAAGAGGCTGTCTTTTAATGTCCACCATTGAGGCCTGAGGTTTGGCCATAATCTAGCATAGAGCTCTCCAATCTTGTCATGTCACAGTGCAGCTGCGTGGACGTCCTGGCCGCGGCTTTCCAATTCCTTTCTTTAGCTAGTCTTATCGAATTTATCATACGGTAGCTCATTTTATTTGCAACAATCAATCATACTTTGTAATCTTGCATCATTTTTTTCGCATCGCAATGCGAAATACGGCATATTCATCGTGAGCAGCGAGGTTGACTGACCCAATGTTATTCCTCACTGCCATCGTCCCACAATAGTCTACAAAATCTGTTCCATGTATGATCCTGACATTTTGTAGGTCACGACGCACGTACCTTCGATTGAACGAAGTCAGAAATTGCGAAGATACCAGTTGGCATTAGCGTACCTTGTGATGAAATTTTCAAGATGATCTATGTGCGTCGTCAAACTATGAAAAGTAGATGCAAACTCCCTATCCAGTTAGTCAACTTGCCGTATGCTTGAATGTTCAAGCGCCGTTAATGTTTGGCAGAGATTTATTTTTATGCGGCCCGTGTTCCAAATGAGTATGCCGTCAGATGCCGTTGATTTCTGTTTTGCCCTTGACATTGAATTATGACGTCCCCCTAGAAGTCCAGTTATGTAGTTGCACTGAATCATCCAAGTTTTTTGTGTCTCTTCCTAAAATCGTCAGCCAAATTCCCCGATCTATTCATATCTGAAATAAAATAACAAAAGTTATCCAACGACACTACCGGGCGTCTGGGCTAGCACCTAAGGTAGAATGGATACCCTAAGTTGATGTATGTGACGATGTCAAGGGCGAACCCGGCGACCGGTACCCCATCTTTCGCTTTAATTGACATTTTTTCTGCCTCGACTTCGATTTATACAACGCGGGCAGAGTTCTTATCGGAGACCGCGAACGTTCCAGTGCCGAAATTTCCCCCCGCCTCAAGTACCACATTTTGCCCAACCTTCCCCCAAGAGATTGTTGTGCGCCCGTTATTGGCACTATTATAGATATTGAGCTTGGCGCGAGGCTCGTACGTTACCGCTCTTGAGAAAAAATATCCATCGCAGAATTCTAGTAATATATGTGAATATGAACGAGGGTAGGTGATAGGACAAGGCGCACGTCTATATTTGGGGTGTAATAATCTATATTGGGAGAGCAAAGTATGTAAGCGTAAATTATATCAAATATTAGTTTGAGTGATAGCTTACGATATATGCAAACTGCGGAACAGACGAGAAGTTATGAGGGAAGAACAAAATTATTGCTGATTTTTATAATACCCGGGTTATCTGCTCGTCTTACAGCACCTGAAACAAATCGCACTAGACGGAGTTGCTCACACGGGCGTCTTCTCTAATGAATCACAGTTTCCTTCACAGGTCAAGTGAAATCTTAATATTTATACTTGATTCAATTCAATGGATTGAGTTGGCCGCGATTTCAAGTCCGTGGTACAAATATTTTCCACCGCAGCTATAGCAATAACGTCATCCTTGATAGCATAAAGATCTTAAGATGTCTGCGGCGTTTACTGTCTGGGGTTTACGCTCTTGCAGCGTTCGGCCGTTGCCGCAGATCATGGGATCGTGCGATGGCCCATTAGATTAGAACCGTCGCGTACAGCATGTTCTCTTTCCTTTACCCGCAAAGACCTGCTTAACGTCTGTCTGCTCGTGTTGAGTCTCATAGACAACTGAGGATGTTCGGAAGCGACCTTAACCGGTTTTCTGACATTTACACGTACCAGTCAGGCGCTCCCGTGTGTCGTATACTTGACCAGTCCTGGATCGTTGACTCCAATTTTCATTCCCAGTTTTCTATCCCAGCAGTCGTAAGTGTGCTATGGTTACATCACATTTTAAGCTGAATCCTAAGCTAAATTACCTTTCACATAGGAGTGGTCCTACCCGCATTTTATTGTAGGTGTATTTGACTATGGTCGTAAACCTCGTTGACTTTCATGTTAAGCGACCTTCCTCTGACTAGGGGCTATGTCCGCCGCTCACAAATTCAAACATGTCCTGGTGAAGAATACCGGAGATCATGAGATCGTATGAACTGATACATCCGACACATTCATCAAGACTCTCTCCCCGCAGGAAGACCTGCGAATCACGTCCCAGGATACATACACACTCGAGGCCGAGAGGAAGCCCATATCTCAAATTATTTTTTCCTAGGCGAAAGTCTCTGTCAAGAAAGGATTCGACAAGCCCCCTACTGGGTACAGTACCGAGATAACGACTGTGATGGTCTAGTGACCACCAAACATATTATCGGGTACGATGCGATATACATTTTTGTGAATAAAATAATGCCATGGCTTTTTTTAGTTTCAGGATCGTAAGCTGTGCTAAACTCGTGATTTTGGTCAAGACTTCTCGACTCATCCTCAACTGTTCGGCGGTAAAGTAATAGCTCATATGTGATGTGTCAGATAAAGTTTACCTGTCACTTGGAGGAATGGTTTCGATCCGACGCCTGAAGATCGTCTACCCCGCTTGTTGGGTGCTTTGGCCCTATTCGTCGCGGACACGAATAGCTATAGGAATTAAATGAATTCAAACCAAATATGATGCACAATTGATCCCCGAACAAACGTGTGTGGTTCTCATCTATCCATACAGTTAATAGTCATGACATGATGGGTCACCTGGTGAAGACGTCAATACTTTTGTTTTAACAAACGCTCTCTGGAGTTGTTGACCCTTTAGAGCCCCTTCCCCCACCGCCATGTGAGGGCTACTCAATATGGGGCTGCGATGGGTCATTTTCTTCTTGAAGTTATGAGAAGTTATGTTAAGTATTCCGCTCAGGCCTCTCCTTCTGAACGACTTAGAAGTACCGATTGATGGTAAGCTGGCAGTTCGAGAAGTGGATGTGACCTAATACGGACATTATGTGGGTTCTAGTACTACCTAGACTTCTGAGGTGTCGTCGGATCGACTCTTCTACTTATCAAGGATAAATGGTGTATTCATTTCCAAGGCTATTATCCATCTATTGATTTTGATATCATCATCCGAAAAGCTCCATATAGATGGCGTTATTTATTAAAAGACGTAGAGACCGTCAAAAGAGGCAGGTCCTTGGCTTGCCATAAGAGGTCTTTGCAAAGTCACAACTATAATTTACTGGACCCATCATTTCAATGTTAGAAGTCATTGGACATGGAATCACCCCTATAATTGTGATTCCGGATTCCGAATCATTCTTTTGAGATTATTCGACAGATGCATTCCAATTCTGAGTAATTATTGCGGGAAAATCACCACTCGATTCCCATACCGGAATCATGAATCACTTCCAGATTTACGTCAGTATGACTTCCTCTCTGTCCTCGTGGCTTGTTTACTATAAATGGCAAAGAAACTATGTATGGAAAGCCTGTTTCGACCTAGTAGCCTGGAAGACTGACCTAATGATATCCCAAGTAAGAGACCTGTTTATTGGTACCCCGACGTGCGTGGACCGCGTCATTTTTTGCTGGGACCTTACCTTCCCACACACTTGAACTCAAATTTTGCAACTGTTGACAGTTGCGCGAATTCCGGATTTTATCAACTAATCCGGTAGCTGACCGATAGAAAAGCACCGGAAAATGAAACCCCAACAGCTGAAGGAACATCAGCTGTACACGAGTTCGAAGTTGACGTTCGTTGTTGTTATGTAATGTTCTCCAACGTACTTGATGGAAAGGATTATAATTACAATAGCCCTCTATGGCTAGTTGGAGGTGGGTACGAGGGCACGTCAAGGAGGTCCGCACCACGGTCGGTGGAGCAGTCCAGGATGCAGCTAGAGACGTAGCTGGCCAGACTCGGAAGCGTGGAGAGCAGCCTCGTACAATAGAGGTAGTGGTCAAAGTAAGGATGTAATTGGGCTATGGAAACATCACACTGTCAAGGCAGACCATGAAATATAATTATCCAGTACTTGCTAAAATGAAGACGCGTTTAATTGCATTTCTGCAGAACATATTATTACAGGTAGCCTGGGTAGCTGGGCTTGGTGTCGCGTAAGCAAGCATGCACGATAGCAGTTGCGGTCAAAGGTGGTCGTATGCGTTGTGCTGTCAGTAAACTAGTCACAAATAAGGGATCTAATCTAATGGTCAATTTGGGATGTGCGTGAGCGTGGGAATCCAATCAAATTTCCGATATATATAAACCTGACATTCCCAGGCCCTTTTTTCTTCGATTCTTCCACAATCAAAACCGCCCCTGATGATAATCTACACGGCTGGCGCCGATACCTGTTTCTCCGAGAAACAGGTCAATAAATATAGGTCGCGTGTATTTATTAACCTGTATGTCGAAGATACAGGTTTCGGGCTTCCCATTTATAGTATGGCCGACACCTGTATCTTGGAAATATAGGTCAATATATACACGCGACCAGTATATATTAGGCCGTATTTCCGATATACAGGTGTTGGCGCCCGCCGTGAGCTACATTGCAGCGAGTTGAGCCAGCCGCGCCTCTGATTGGAGGCTGCTGATGTAACCGGCAAACCTGACCATTCGCTAGATTAGATTAGATTATCACGTGCATGTATCATTTGCCAGTTTCGGCCTCTTACCACAATTCATCATCGCTTCTTCCTCCTCCACCATGTCGTGCAGTTCTGCCGTCTCCACTGACAGCGTTGACATCGTCCTTTCGGCACCACTTACCTTGTTTACAAAAAAGGGACGGGCTCATACAGGCTCGTACATATCTGATGGGGGTCTCCCTTTTTAGTGCTTCACCAGCTGTAAACATTCCACCAAAAAATGTCTGAAAATGCAAAGATTCTCAGCTTGCATTCTTATGATGAAACTCAAATGAAACTCAAATAGAAATACTTACCACAACGAATTCTATTTATAGGCCGTTAAAAGTAAATTCAAAACGTCCCATCTGGATAGTCGACTTGTATGCTTGGTTTAAATGTTCAAGCGCCGGTATGGCTTAGTCCGCACACGTTCGGCCCTGGCGGCGATTTATTTTTATGCCACCCTTGACCCGAATGAGTATGCCGCCAGATGCCGTTGATTGATTTCTATTTCGCCCTTGACCTTGCATTATAACGTTCACTTAGAAATCCAGTTAGTCTCACCGAAACATACAATTATTTGGATGTCTTCCCAAAATATCATGATTCCCCAAATTACTTATATTTGGAATGAAATAACAAAATTTATCCATCTACTGGGCGGCCGAGGTAGCGCCTAGGGCAGCCTGGATGGCCTAGTTGATGTATGTGACAACATCAATGGCGAACCCGTCGAATGGCACCCCGTCTTTTACTTCGAATGTCATCTCTTGTGCCTCCACCTTGATTTCTACTACGGGGCCAGAGTTCTTATCGGAAACCACGAACGTTCCAGTGCCCTGAGATATAAACTTCCCCCCAGCCGCAAGTATCACATTTTGGCCAGCCTTCCCCCAAGAGATGTTTACGCGCCCATTAGTGGGATTGTTATGGATAACAAAATCGGTGCCAGGTTCGTTGCCGCTCTTTAGAGAGATATCCATCGCAGGTTTCTACCGAGATATGAGAGTTATGAATGAGGAGTAATAGGTATAGAGGAAAGCGCACGTCTGTATGCTCGGAATGTTATTTGAACCTTGAGAATGAAAGATGTAAGCGTAAAAATCATGAAATATTGAGATGTTGAGCTACAACTTACTCAAACGGTGTACCTAAACCGCGAAACAGAGGACGAGAAGTGGTAGTAAAGTAACAGAATTACCACTGATCTTAATAAGACATTGGTTATCTGCTACTGCTAACGATATAATCATTTATCGATCAGAAGATATGTTTACGACACATGAAATAGAATCGCAGAAGCTGCGGGGCACCTTCTTTAATGGATCACAGTCTCAGGTCAAGTGAGTTGTGAATACTTTCATATTCAGTTCCCCGCAGCTTCAAGAGTTTATGGGACAAATATTTGTCACCGCAACAAAAAAAGCACCGTCCTATTACTGATACTAGCATAAAGATCTCAAGATATATGCGGCGTTTACACGTGCCATGCATTCCTGTATACTTAACCAGTCCTGGATCGTTGACTCCAGTTTTCATCATTCCCAGTTTTCTATCCCAGCAGTCGTAAGTGTGCTATGGTTACATCACATTTTAAGCTGAATCCTAAGCTAAATTACCTTTCACATAGGAGTGGTCCTACCCGCATTTTATTGTAGGTGTATTTGACTATGGTCGTAAACCTCGTTGACTTTCATGTTAAGCGACCTTCCTCTGACTAGGGCTATGTCCGCCACTCACAAATTCAAACATGTCCTGGTGAAGAATACCGGAGATCATGAGATCGTATGCACTAGTACATCCGACACATTCATCAAGACTCTCGCCCCACAGGAAGACCTGCGAATCACGTCCGAGGATACATACACACTCAAGGCCGAGAGCAAGCCTATATCCCAGATTATCTTTTCCTGGGAAAAAGTCTCTGTCAAGAAAGGATTCGACAAGCCCCCTACTGGGTACAGTACCGAGATAACTACTGTGATGGCTTAATGAGCACCAAACATATTATCGGGTATGATGCGATATATATTTTTGTGAATAAAATAATGCTGTGGCTTTTTTTTAAGTTTGAGGATTATAAGCCGTGCTAACTTACTCGCGATTCTGCTCAGACTTCTCGAATCATATTCAACTGTTTGGTGGGGAAGACATGTAAATTAAATCTGATATGCTATATTTCTCTCTCAATCATGCTAATACTTGCCATGACCCGTCGTATTGGTTTCGATTCAACACCTAAAGGTACTGCGCATTGCTTACCCGTGATAGTAACAGAAGTAGAATATACACAACGCGATGGGATACAACGCGAAAACGAGAGAAAAATATCCACATCTTCGAGTCTTTTTCAGAATCCTGTTTTCTCGGTTGTTTTCCCTGTTCGCTTCGGTCGCGAATGGATATGAAAGAAAAGAAGACTCAACCGGAGCCAAACAAAGTACGCAATGCGTGCTTCCCGAACAGACGTGTGTGGTTCTCGTCTGTCTACACCAATAAATACTCATGAAAGAACTAGTCACATGCCAAACATGTCATTCCATTGGTTCTATCAGGCGATTTCCCGAGTTACTATCTTGTTAGACGCCCCAAATAAATAGGAGCCTTTCAGTTTGAACTGCTGATGACGCATATCATTTTTAGCTGCAAAGAGCTATGTTTTTCCTCTTGAAATTTTGCCTTCAAGTTTTGGGCGACAGAGAAGAATCATTGGTTGGCAGATCAAAGAAGTGTTCGTTTTCCCGGAACGCGTCCATCAAACATCTGATGATTTTGATATCCGCATCCGCAAGCGGTGCAAGCAGTGTACAACAGCCTAAAAATAGTATTATTCATTACACGGCGGGCGCCGATACCGGTATATTGAAAATACAGCTTAATATATACCGGTCGCGTGTATATATTGACCTGTATTTCCGAGATACAGGTATCGGCCATACTATATGTGGGAAGCCCGAGCCTGTATCTTCGACATATGTACAGGTTAATAAATACACGCGACTTATATTTAACCTATATTTATTGAGCTGTTTCCCGGAGATACAGGTATCGGTGCCCGCCGTGTATATACCATTAAGTAAATATTTGTTTTTGCACCTCTTTTGGTAGATATTATTGTTCTTTTCACTTATTTTCTCATTTCAATGACATATTTTTGGATTACCCTCGCCATATTCCTTCCTTTGTCTCCGGTCTCTCTATTTTACCTCACCAAATTTGGAATCATTCCAAAAGTATTATCGTGCATGTTCGGTATCTTCTCTTTACTTTGATTTTGGTATGTAGTACTTGATGCCTACATTTTACGGCTGTGCTCTAATTCTTTCTTGCAATATTCTCTCCAAACTTTATTTGACCTTTTAGTGCCGGAGTGAAGCGAGGCGTATGCCTTGTTACTCTGAAAAAAACGTCGAGACTAGCAGTCATCACCGGTCACCAGGAGAGGCAGGTCCTTGCAAGGTCACAAGGATGATTGACACTGGACCCAAAGAAATCATTTATGGAAGGCCCATTTCGGGCTAGTCTGGAAGACAGTGCTGATTGTATATCTCAAGGAACAGACATGTTATATGCGTACCTCGCTGTCTGTGGGACTAAAGTTCTAACACGTTTGAGTCTTGTAACTGTTCAGAATTCGGGATTTGAATTTTGGTCGGACAAT
Organism: Agrocybe praecox; assembly: GCA_964017145.1. Lineage (NCBI taxonomy): Eukaryota > Fungi > Basidiomycota > Agaricomycetes > Agaricales > Agrocybaceae > Agrocybe > Agrocybe praecox. The sequence continues at coordinate 4,105,308 of OZ024843.1, read as the reverse complement.
CGATCCGGTGGTTGGCCGACAGTAAGCGCCGAAAATGCAATTGGCCGCCGTTCCCTCACACTGCAGGTATGTCTCGCGAAAAAGGCATCAATTCATAGCTCATCTAGTGTTTCTAACTACCATTATTGCAATTCGAGTACGGGTTATATTATTTACTAGAACAAAGCCTCATATAATGAACTTTCGCTTTCCGACTTAACAGACTTGCTTGGTGATGCATTGATGCCTATCGCTTGATGGGGAATATAAAGGTTACAGTTTTTAATGGCCTACGATCTACATTTATAGTTTTTGGAAATTGTTCATTTCCGTTTGAATACAATTGAATATAATACACTACGCGGGTAAAAAGTAGATGGATGACTTCTACTCGTTAAATTATGCATCCGCTACGTTCGTCCAGGGACATGGCAAATTATAGAAACACAGGCAAGGCATGGTCGTCCCAGGCCAGTTACACTACATCAAAGCCAAAGGACTGACAAGGCGTCAGCAAAGTCAGGGATAAATGAATCAATAAAACTACCGACATGTTCGACCTTTGTAAGGGATGGTTGTGGTCTCCAGTCCGAGGTGGCATCGGTTCGTGATATTTGGATGGAAAATACCTGGCGATATCAACGAATCAGTATGGTAAGAGACGACACAGAATACCTCGAATATAAAATATATGTACTGAGACTGGGGCAGGGTTTGTATGAAATACAAGCTCGCTGGCATCCGCCTTATTGCGACTTGCATGCGCTTGCTTGCCCGGACGAGCATTTAATCTAGTGGAGTTGATATCAAGATGCAAAGGCAAAGACAACGGCGACAGTATACGAACGATGCAAGAAGAGAATTGGAATATACTGTTCGGGTCAATGTCAGAACATTTAGAAATCGAAAGAATAGATTAGCGCACGCTTCGCCAGAAGAATGTACAGCCCGAACCAGATCACTGATAAGATATAAGAAGGTGCACCATCGATCCGAACATGGCTGCGACGTACTATTGGACATAGCTTGGAACTGAAAAGAGGTATTCAATAAGTCAGATGAGAAACGAAGGGCTCATAAGCCGTGGAAAACCAATACTGACACATACAATAACTGCCAAAGAAGTCATGCTTAAAGTTCTGGGGTGAGATCCGCGAGCAAAAATATGCAGAGTCTGATAGGCGAACCTAGTAATCAATCCAGTTTCTGAGGTAATGAAAGGTCAGGAAAGGCGATGCCCGTACAAATGTGACAAATGGCACATACGAAGAGCAAAACGCATGAGGCGATTTAGAATGTACGTCGTTCTAAAGGATTACCTAAAATTAACGTACAACTGACACGAAAATGGGTTACTCACGATTGCAAATTGGCTGGTGAAGTGAACTTTCTCAGATAGTAAATCATTGAAATAGCTATCAAGATATCGGCTGCACTTCCGCATGTCAAGGCAGCAGTAATCACCCAGCTAAAGCGAGCAACGGTGGCGACTCCATTGAATGGCTTGTTCGGGACATCCATGAAGTTTTCAACGGACATGGCGACCCCACCAATGAATCGAACCAAAGCTAGTACAAAACTGACAATACTGACGGAGAGCCGTCCGGAAAGTCTGTATATCCGAAAGCAGAAGGAGCACTGTCAAAAGAGAGGTCAGACTAGACTGTTAAATGAGCAGACCGAAAGACTACCTGAACCAACAATGTAATGAGCGTTTCAAGGACGACGTTGGTTGAAATTGGATAGGAGTTGGCTTCAGCCGTTTGCCATCGTGTAACTGTATCGTAGTAAATAGCCATTCCGGCAGTGAACGAATGGAATGTTTCTAGACATCTGCGGCGTAATTCATTGAAGTTGCTTCTAAGGCTCGGTCCCCGAAATCCACTCACAGAAGTGCGGACACCTAGGCATTTCTTCTGATCAGAAAAAAATCAAATAAAAGAATTATAGGGAGATCCGACTCACCACCAACTTCAAACGAATCCGATCATCCGAGAACCTGCGAAAGTAGGTGTAGCCTTGGGATAACGAAACGCCATAAAGGATTAAACTAAGAAATGTCGCCACCTCGACGGCTCCGAGATTACTGTTTGCTTGTACGAAGAAGTCTGCTGGGTTGATTCTCGAAGGCATTTTATGATACTACCAGAGCGAGCGAAGACGAAAGTAAAGTGAAATACTGAGGTGCCTGCCTTGCTGGATCACGGAAGCAGCTTAAAAAGAATGCGACGGTCTTCGAGACCAGGGAAATGTCCTTCAGGACAGTATGAAAGAAGAAGCGGGATGCCAAGTGCCGCTTGATTCTCGAGGGCCTCGCGCCCATATAAGCCACCACTAATAGGACCATGGTGTCGGAACATGACCCTAAGGTCTTGATGATCTGATGTCGACGACAGTGGCAAATATAGGCATCTTGGGTGAGGACATAAGGAGCCTGGAGGGTCAGATCCCTTCAGAGCTGCCATATCGTTTCTATGCTGTACTGGGCGGTGATTTAGTTAGACATGCATTTCTCGATCGATGATGATTTCCCACACACCTGGTAATCCTGGGGCATAGCTACTTAGCAGCTTTCTTGTGGACTCGGCTAAGGAGCATTGCCAGAGAGTCGTTATTTGACCTCTGAGGACGCATGAGAAACTGAAGAGTAAACTACAGCCTCCTCTCTGTCGAGTGTTCTGGCTCTTTTGTAATACTTTCAGGGCCGAATCTTCAGTGGCATATGGTAACTACATTTTGGCAGTTGACAGTGAGAGCTGGAGCTTTACGGTGACTGACAATGATTACACCAACCATACCGTGATGTGCCACCCGGTATACGTCTATATTTAAACAGCGTGCAAATCGTAATGCATCTGGTATAATAGTATCGTCTAGATATCAGATAAATTAGTCCGAGTCGAGGAATATGATGAGGTGCTTTTGATACATCCCGAGTTTGGATAGTTAAAATATCCGTCGATGTTCTTGATAGAATTAAGATGGAATCGAGGAAACCTGCCAAGGTATCATCATTGATTGGGAGAAGCGCATGAATCAGAATCAGCTCTATTGTTCAATAGAGAAACACATAAATACCACCCAAAGCTAGGTAAGAAAGGTATTACGAGAAGGAGGAGACTCAACCCCAAATGTGATGCCCGATGCCCGACAAGTATACTCGCAATGACTCTAATGAACACTTTCGCAAGGAACACCCGCCAAATCCCATATCCCATGTGTTCCTGCACTTGGCTGCATGAGCATCAAGGATTCAACGTTGATTCATTCAGTATACATGCGAAGAAAGACCGCCAGCAATGGCCTCACCGAATTGAAACATTCTGTCGGTCCACCGTAACGGTGGCCGTGTATGTCTGCTGGCGTAGTCGCACACATGATCTGCCAGTTTGAACCAGGTTGAAGGTTCTCGAGACGTGACTCAACACGCTAAAATGGAACAGTCGTTAGAAAGAATCATGATGGACTCAAAATAACTTACCAGCGAGTGCGATGAATCCAGGCCTAGCACACAGCCCTGTATAGGGAACAAAGAAAGAATGAGAAATTGGATGTCATGTCACAAGATCCTTCGAGTTATACCAGGTCAACAAAGTCTCCCCATTTCGTCTCGCAATCAGGCTCATCAAAGCCAACACTCCAGAATCCCCAAACACCTCTTCCAAATCCCTAAAGAGAAACGCACCACGTCGGACGTCAGTCACAGAGAACGAGAAACATCGGGAAAACACCGAACTAGGTCCTGACAAAAATCTGTGTAGAGGACCTTCCCGTGAATCTCCACAGGTGTATCCTTGCATAGCCGCATCATGCTTTCACCCGCCGCCTCAGGTGCCCAAAGCCTAGCCGTGTATTCCCTGGTAGCGTACCGAAGGCAATGCTCGCCGCCCTTTAAGCCCTGCCATGACACTTCGCTCTCGAGAGATGTGACTGAAGCAGTGTATTTGATGATTTCCTGGAGCAATAACTGAGGACCTAGGCCTTGAGAGCTAGATACCGCGAGCCAGGTGGCAGGGAGCAAGAAAATCGCAAGAACGGCGACTACGGGACGTAATTGGCGTCTGGAATTGCGCATATTTTCATTGTTCAACGTCGTTCTTGGGTCGTTTTTGTTGACCGAGTCTGGCGAAAGATGATACCTGACCGTTCATATTTGGTAAGTACTAGCCGAAACGACGAAATTGTGTAATAAAAGTTGAATAAAAGGCTCACATAGGCAAGGTGCACTCCATGAGCAAAACCGAATTCAAAACGAAAATAAAATAAAATTCTGAATCACAACAATATTCAGCAGACAAATACAGCCTAAGCAAAGAAAGGGCGCTGAAGATACTGTTTCTGGGGGAAAGGCATAGGTGAGGTATAAGTATGCGCAGCACGAAGGGGGAAAGTGCCTTAAACGTACTCCATCCATGAAGAAGTAAAGGTAATCATGCTGCCTATGTGGCACGATGGTGCGCAGTGCGGAGATGCCATTTGCTTCATGGTTCCCGGGACGTAGACGGCCTACGGTCTACAAAGGCCTCCTGTACCCCTAAACCATTGTATTGCTCAGAGCCCACTCATAGCGAACATGCCAGTTATATTTTTCTACACAGACGGAAATAAGCAGTATATTTTCGCGAGGTCGAGGGTATTCGCCTAAATCAGAATGTTCAGTATTTTTCTGATGCGCAACTGAGAGTGTATAACGCCTCCGTAAAACGCAAAACGTTGAACGAAAAGAAGGAACAACAACGACAAATCTTACTGCATAATTATCAGGAGAGCCGAAGCGGAGCCCCAAATGTACAATTGCGGCCACTGTCATATTCGTTCGGAGTGCATAATATATTCGAGCTCAGTAAGCAATGAGCATCTTGATTTCCCGCATGACTTATCCGAGCAAGAGTTATTATCCAAGGACCAATACATGCATTCTCGAAACCCCTACCGCATTCCGCCTGATTTTGCAAAGCTTGCAGAGAGCTATGACCCATTAAAGAAACAGTATGTTGACACTTTATATAGCTTCCAGGCCTGAAACAATGCCGATTGCAGTCTAATACAAGATAGCAATTCTGGTCGAACGACAATCGATTTCAAGGATGAAGAAGCGCTAAGGTTTCATCATTTCTGACATTTCTCGTTGTGTATGCTGATGACGAGCATATAGAACAGGCGTCTCACAGAAGCCATCATGCTACGCGACTTTGACGTGAAGCTGACCATACCAAAGAATCGGTTATGCCCTCCAGTTGAGCAGCTTTCTCTGGATATTGGACGGTTTTCTCAGTGGAATTAGGTTCCTAATAGGATGAACTACGTGCTGTGGATTCAAGATATTGTGTATGCCCACCAAACCGTCTTGAAACCTCATCAGCGTCAAATTCGGGGGATTGATATGTCAGTTTGTTCTCCTTTTACATATTGGACACACTATTGATTTTTTCTAGTGGGACAGGCGCCAATGCTATCTACCCTTTTATAGCATGCAAATTAGAACTTGCCTGGGATGTGGTTGCAACTGAGCTTGACGATGAATCGTACCATTTGGCTCAGAAGAACGTTACGTCAAATGCATTGCAGGATCGGATCCATGTGAAGAAAGCTTCAGTTGAAGGACCAATTCTGTTCCCGCTTGCCGAAGATGGGGACACCAATTTTAATTTTACGATGTGTAATCCCCCGTTTTATGGCAGCGCAGAGGAGATATTGCGGTCTGCAGAAGAGAAGGTGCTTGTCCCTAATGCTGTGGGTTCTTTCTTTAAACTACGTGTGGCACCATACTAATAGGTCTGGCAGGCTTGTACGGGCGCAGATATCGAGATGATATACCACGATGGAGGTGAAGCTGGTTTCGTTACCAAAATGATTCAAGAAAGCGAAAGTTTTCAGACCCGATGCAAGTGGTACACTTCTATGGTCGGGAAAATGACTTCCGTATCCGCCATAGTTGAGCGTTTACGAGAGCTATCAGTGAGTACCTTCTATTCCCGCAACGATTCATATTGAACGCCTCTTAGATATCGAACTATGCTATCACAGAATTTGTTCAAGGCCAGACTCGACGTTGGGCGGTAGCATGGTCGTACAGTGACACTCGCCTTCCAGATGTGAGTTAGTCATACTACCCCTATATTTCGCTTATTGATGCTTTCTATCCAGTCAGTTGCCCGTATTCCATTAATTTCAACCAAACACGCTCTATACCAGTACATGCCACCTAAGAATACCCTAGCGCAGCCGTTTCCCAGGGCGACGATACTGCGACTACGGCAAGCGCTGTTCGCAGTGCTGGATTCAATGTCAGGAGTTTTGGCAACTCGTATATCTGATGAAGAAGGGCTCTTTTTGGTCGAAGCGCAACAGAATACCTGGTCAAGGAGTGCCAGGAGGAGCAAACGCCAGCCTCATGTGGCCGCAGCTTCTGCTAATGGGACCTCCTCGCTTACTCCAGACATCAAAACTGCGTCAAGCCCTGGACTGACATGCAGCTGTCGGATTGTTGACACGAATGGGGATGCGGAGGACCAGGGAGAGGACGCAGGGTCCACTCGAATCGAATTCCAGTGGATATTCGGGCAGGATAGAAAACTCTTTGAAAGTTTCCTCGGGCATGTTAGCAGAAAGGTCAAACGGGCATTACAACAGTAATCGAACACGAATCTTTCTTTGCCCGAACAATTGTTCTTTGGGTCTGGCTTCCATTTCCGCGTACTACGTTGTGCAATATTTGACAACAATAAACTTCCGTTCGCGGCCCAGATTCTTGTCGCGGCTTCCACTACACCGTGTCGTCATTTGACATAGTGGATTGCTGTGTAAATGTCGTCTGGGAAACCCATTAGCTGCGTTGCAGCGCAGTGCCTAAAATAAGACCCAAGTACACCACTAATCGTTGTACTTGGGTGTAATAATTACATATCGCCAGCCGTACAGGGCAGTACACTGTAGTAAAATATATTTCCATCCATGCGCTCATTCAAATCAATGATCTAAGATAGAATACAGAATTTTAGTAAGATCCAACAACTGAGAAGAAGAAAAAAGAAAGTTTTGGAATGCGCAGTGAAATTCGGACTCGAAAGCGAGATGTTTCGCTATCTGGTTAGCATTCGTTCCACCACCAGCGCAGACACTATGATTTCGTCCATGAGCTGGTGTCCATAAGGGTAGATGAGCAGGGTTGCATCTGGAAGAGGTGGCGACCTATCCGGTGGTGGAGGGGTGAAAATGGCGATGTCAAGCCCCCGCACCTCTGGTGAGGAAGATGTCGAAGATCGTGTGGTAGCGTCGGATGGTAAGTAGCACTGTATTTACATATCTATCAATGATCTCCATTCTTGGTACGAGAGATATTTATCACGTACGACGCATCTTGGTGATCCATCATCGAGGATATCTCGACAGTCCCAGTGTAGTCGGTTACCGAGTATCCAGTTGAAATGTCTCTGGTATCCAAAGATGAAGCAGCCCATACCATCACAGTAGGCATGACAAACTCACAGGAGACGAGTTTACACTGTAAAGAGCGCTCGACAAACGTGTCGTAGTATCTCCCATACGTATGACCGCCCTCTTATTGTTCAGTGCAAACCTAAAACACTTGATTAAAACAACGACAGAAATTTGAGGAAATTGACTCACGCAAACTCTCCTATCAAATCAGTGTGCCCGCCTCCAGTACACCGGAAAATCTTCGTCATATAAGACACAGGCAAGAAGGGGTTCAAGTCGAGTTCCACCGTAATCCGATAAAGTGGCTGTTGAATAGGTGCATTTGGAGGAGGCATAACGAACATGTTATTCTGCGCCCACTGCGTGAAGGAATACGACACTGGTGCTGGGGGTGGCGGAGGGGGAACCCTGTATATAATATCAGAATATAGTCAATCTTCGCAAAAGAATCCGGGCATACCGAGGTCGTGATACTATGGAGTCGTAGCTATCGTGAATATCAGATTCCTGAAATTCTCTCGACCGAAACATTAATGTTTGAATACTTTGGTGGGTTCGCTTCCAACGGTTTCTCTTTTGAATCTGAACGTCCAGAGTTAGCTTCTACGATTCTCTCTTGCAAGGATTGGGCATACCAATAATCATTGCGGTTGGTGATGGTAAGGAATGAAGAGTTGTCCGACAAATTAGGCTAAGCCGGAAGCAATACAATCTCACTAATTAGACACACGTGATAGAAACGCGATGATTTATTCTTTCGTCGCGCGTGAAAAGGAAGGTCTATGCGAGAAGAGGGATTTCGAAAAAATTCTGATAGGTACAGCATACGGCAGTAATTATGCTTGGCAAAAATTAATATACAATCGAAGACAACACCTTAATATCATTTTTCCACCTCAAGAAAATTGTTTTGCTATGAGGACACCTATTGATAATAGGCAGACGACAGCCGTAGCTGCGACTGGCCTAGTCAATACAACATCTTGTGTTGTCCGTGGTGAGTTTTGGATGTAATGTCTTGCGAATAAGTCATTTTGGATCCACAGCAACTGAAGGAAAATGTGGTGTCAAGAATTGGTCGCCGAATGTGATATACCACAGGACATACTTTATTGGCTACTCTTGCAACGGCGGTCTTAGTGGCCAGATCGAGGTCTGGGTGGTTCATGACGGTGTTGACGAGGATATCCTCAACGTATCCAAGAAGAATTGCACAGTGGATATACTCGATTCTCAAAGCTGGCTTTGTCACCCTGGAGCACCTAGTATTAGGGACATTGATACACACCATAAACATTGACTTACCGATGAGCAAAACCTGCCTGTCCAGTATGCATCAGCCCAACTTTGTCCAAGTACTGCCAACTTGAGATTTTCGAATAATCCATCGTCACCAACTTCGCGAGATAGCCAGCCAGGAAATCCTTCCTAAACTTGATTTGTGGGTGTTCCATCGAGAGTTCTGAAAGTTTTGCAGGTGCTTCTCCAGAATATCCGGTCTGACGAGGAACAAATGACTTGGCGGTGATGTCGAATGACAAGAGCTTCTCGTACACCAGGTCGATGATGGTGGGTACTAGTGGTGCGACAACAGCACCAGCGGCGTGCAGAGCAGCGGCGTCATCGTCAGTAAATCCAATAAATGCACGGAGATACTGGATGCGGGTGGGTAGGTCGTTCAGGGAGGTTTCGGAAATGTGCTGCATTGTGGTCAATTGGTGAGTGTGATGCACGGAAGTTCCTTTATATGCATTGATGAATACCTCTTTTTTTTTTTTTTTTTTTTTTCGTTTCTAGATTGACCCCAGACCACGCGTGTGTCCGCCAATCATTTCGGTTTGGGAGCGGGACAAGTCGCTAAGCTCGCTAAGAATAATCCGGATTATTTGAATCTGGCGCAATCCCACTGGTCAATATCTCTTCAAACGACCGCTTTGACCGAGCGTAATTCTGCGTGGGCTATTCCTCGTGCCATTACCCCTCGAAAGACGTCATAAGAATGTCTCGCGTCGATCTCTAGGCTCATAACAGCCTTTCTTGGTCCACTTTCTGTAGGTCCACCCAAGGAAATATGAGAAACATGGTGCATGAAGGAGGATGGAGGCAAGCCTAGAGCACTCAGAAAATAAGTGTCGGTAAGTGTCGGTTCAGGTCTAACCGACGGGCTAGACCTCGTAAAATTTTGATCCTGGAGTATCCTCGAAAGAAAGGAGCGTGCTAATGTTATGGTAATGAAAAAAGGACTGCAGGGTTTGAACGTTGAACGTTGAATGTTGAATGTTGAACGTTGATACGTTGTATGGTCGCAATGTGTACAAAATGAATTGGTGCTCATCAGACTCACTGCTGGAAAGAAATCACTGACTGCCATTGCTGAACGAGCACGTGATGTGAATTGGGACGCGTCTGACTTTTAATTACGAGTCGCGACGCGTTGCGATTTCAAATCAGCGCTTAAATACGCGTCTTTAGACTGCAGCTTGACTTATCTTATTAACATAATATATGAAGCATAAGAACTGCCATAATACTAGATATAGACCAATGGAGTCCATTATCTCCCACTCATCATGAATTTCCACATTACCTGAGGAATTGAATCATCGGGGTAGACCTATCTGTGGCGTCATTAGTTGTGCATACAACATAAGGTTCAGTAATTAGACTATATATCCCTTTATAGACTTCTGTTTTTCTCCAATCTTATCGGTTTAATTACCTCATCACCGATCATAGCTGACATGAGGATGCACCACACCACCTTGAAACTATCACAATACTAGTAAGGCTGTGCGCCAGCCTCAGGCGCTTCTTCACACGCCTGCCACCATATCCATGGAAGAAATCTTTGGTGTTCGATTTATGAGGGATATCTTAGCAACGCAAAGCAGACAAAGAAATCCTAGAAAAACATAATCATTCTGATAGAAAGAATCATTACTAAGGCGAGGCTATGCGCCAGCCTTGTTTTAAAGCTAAAATATATACTGATAAAAGCAATAACAACTGAACGGAGTCATTCCCCGATCATCTTTCCCAATGACGACCTTTGGAGACACTTGTGCTGTATGCTTTCAATGCTTCGCATGCTCTGGTATGCTTGGAAACTTTGCAACATTTCTTTGACTTACTAGCCCCGTAACATTAGCATTTTGCCTGTCTTCTCTTTGCGGAGGTAGATGACCGTTGTGGTTGACAGCACGCAACTAACAGAGTTTCCCAGTGGCCTGCAAAATTCCTCTAATAAGTACAAACGAAGAAGATAAAAGAATGCGCGAGACCGAACTTGGATTGTGGAATCAAGGACCAGGACAAGAAGGACTGGCATCTGCTGAAGCCAGACAGTCACAACCGCAACCTGATCGAAGGAGTGAGTTTATCGAAATATGTTGCTAAAGTCTGTTTTACTTACGTTGTCCGTCAAAGATATGAATGAAGATGTTAGGCGTCACATTCGTGAAGCCTCAGCCCCCGAGAATATAGCCGCTCATGTCGGGGAATCCGAGCGTGTACCGACTAAGAGGGAACCTAGTAATCAGAGGTCCTCGACGGATAAAGAAATAAAGATTTTGACAGAACGGGAGGTCTCCAAGGATAAGCAGCATAATGTATAAGTTTCAATAAATTTCCAGTGGCCATAACAGGGCCATAATCACAATGAGTTTCTTCCCAACTCCGAAGTGACCCAAAAGTGACCTGCATCTTGTGACCTGACATGGTTTGATTATGTCATAGCGTGTCGGAGGCGGCCCGACTCACCGGCACAAACATCACAAGCCCGCCTGCACGAATTCATTTCGCGATCCCGAGTCCCCTTCTCGTTGGCCTCTGAAAGAGCTATATACACGTATGGAACCGCAGAAAACACGACACAGAGAAATAGCAACACCAGAATTTTGTGCAGGTCTTCAGTTTGAGGTATTGTCCGCTCTGACTGAAGGATTATTTGAGGATTATGCACAAAACTGTTTTTTCTGATAAAGAAATACACAGGTCTAGACATTTTGACAAGCTTGTCCGGTGGCCTTCAAAGCGACACTCGACCATCTCCTTCACGTCCGAATGACGATACGCTCTCGCTCTATACATGCGCATTATATCACGCGTCAAGCGCAAGATCCTGCACGAAGGAGAATTGTCGGGGTGGATATGTCTTAAACGGACCGCGAAGACATAAATGGGAAAGCAAAGAACTTCATTTAAAAGTATCACCTGCTCTACCTGCTCTTTTTTTGGTGCGCCAGCTAGTGGACCACATTGCAAATGTCGAAGGCTAACATGCGCTTTGAACAGCTTCTCAGCTCGGTTATGAGGGACGGGGGTATAAGAATGCGCAAAGATGAGCGTTAGAGGAGCTTAATCTCCCAAACACCTCAGTTCAAGTTCAAAAAGGATGGGATCGAAGACTTTTGCGACGTTATTGGCCTTGATATCGTGCATACATGCACTTGCAGACAACACATTTGGCGTTCGAGATGGGATGCATTTTTCTCTCGAATCTAGGGCCACCAATATTGATGGATCCGTACCAACATACAAAAACCCCAAAGCATCGATTGAGGATCGAGTGAACGACCTGCTGCCTCGTATGACTGTCGAGGAAAAAGTCGCTCAAATGTATGTGTTCAATCCTTCATTAATGAATATTCCTCTGACCATTTTCACAGTATTCAAGGAGATCTTAATGGCTGGATGGACCTTAATGACCCTCTGGACGATACACTGACATTCAACCAGACAGGATTGGTATGAAATATTTGTCGACCTTGCCTTTGGTTCTAATATACTTACAGGAGGAAATGATGCGCTTGAAAGGTGGAAGTATATGGGGAGGGTACTTGGTCCCATACGACAAGTTCGTGTACGGTGTTACAATTGGACAAAAATATCTTATGGAAAATACCACTCTCGGAATTCCTGCCCTCATACAATCTGAAGGTAAGAGTCTTTATCTTTATCAACTTCAAATACTCACAACGATTTAAGGACTCCATGGATTCACCAATAAGGGCACTATATTCCCATCTCCAATCGGACTAGCAGCATCGTTTAACCCAGCTATCGTCACTCAAGTTTCGAACATAACAGCCAGCGAAGCAGAAGGTCTTGGAATCAACCACATGTTCGCTCCGGTTCTGGACCTCTCTCGCGAGCTTCGATGGGGTCGAGTGGAGGAAAACTTTGGCGAAGACCCGTTCCTGACAGGGGAAATCGGTCACGCTTTCGTTACTGGTCTGCAGTCGGGCAGAAGGAGGAATGCGAGCAGCACAGCTATCGCTCGTCTGGCAGCTACTTGCAAACATTTCGCGGCGTTCGGAAGTCCCCAAGGTGGCTTGTAAGTCCACAGAACCATAGCTTTCAAGCACGTCGAGCTGACTTTGTGGAGATAGAAATTTGGCTCAAGTTTCCGGTGGCGAACGTGAATTACGAACCATGTTCTTGAAGCCGTTCAACCGGGCATGTGTGGACAGTCTTGCAATCATGACTGCATATTCAAGCTACGATGGTATTCCTGCTATCGCAAATTCGCGTGCGTCCAATAATTTTCATACCTTGAACCCATATATCTAATCAACTTCGGGAAACAGATTTGTTAACTGACATTGTACGCCCATTTTACTAATGCCAACACCATGACTTTGCTCCCTTACGCGTCCATTCTCTCAGCTTCGGACTGAGTGGGGTTACAAATACTATGTGACCACAGATGCTGGTTCCGTCGACTTGCTGATGACTCTGCATGGCACTTGTGATACGAGGGAGTGTGCTGCGAAGACCGCCCTCGAGAATGGCCTTAGTGGAGAAATGGGAGGCGGTAAGGCTCAGTCCCGCACTTGCCGTCCTCTAGAACTAAATCTGTTTTAGGAACGTATACTTATTTGACGTTGCCTGGTAAGGAAATGTTTTTGACTGACCGTGTGCTTACTTCTGATCTGTTCGTTTCTCAAGACCAAGTGAAGGCTGGTACTGTCGACGTCAAATTCATAGACGAGACTGTTAAAGGAATGCTACGAGCGAAATTTGCCATGGGACTTTTCGAAAGTAAGATACGATCTGCTCCAACACCGTCAGTAAACTTACAGATACTTTTTTCAGACCCCTACCCATATTCAGACTACAAGTCGATGATTCGCACCCCTGCTTCTCGAGTTGTTCTCCACGAGGCCGAGACGGAAAGCATAGTCCTCTTGGAAAACAGAAAGAATACCCTTCCCCTCAAGAAAAATATAGGATCGATTGCTCTTGTTGGTCCTCAGGCAAACCGTGTTTCTGTTCGTACTTTGCACATCTACCCAAAAATATTTTCGCTGATTGAACATTATACAGTTTGGGGACTACGTGTTCTTTAACGCATCCTTAGCTGGAGTTTCGCCTCTGGATGGATTTAAGCAATTCATCGCAAATAGCTCAAGCTCCACCAAGATCAACTTCGCACAAGGCTGCCAACTCTGGTCGAACGACGAATCTGGGATCGCTGATGCCGTCAAGGCTGCTCAGTTGTCCGATGTTGCCGTTGTCATGGTTAGTTAGCGTATCTCATACCTCAATTCCGTTGGCCTCTGCTCTTTATGTCGCTCATGATTTTCTTGTCCAGGTGGGCACGTGGTCTCTCGACCAGACTTTGCTATGGACTCCAGGCACGAACGCTACGACTGGCGAACACGTCGATGTGGCTGATCTCGGTCTGGTTGGCGCTCAACTGAAACTTGTTCAAGCCGTCAAAGCTACTGGAAAGCCGACCGTGGTCGTCTTCGTCAGTGGGAAGCCTATTGCCGAGCCATGGATCCAAGCTAGTGCGATGTCATATTTTTTTCTCTAAACTTTTTCTGAATTGAAGCTTCTCTTCAGATGCGGATGCAGTTGTACAACAATTCTATCCCGGAGAACTAGGAGGTAAGAATGGGTCTTGTGTTATGAGAATAATATTTAACTCGACTCTTCTTGTAGGCGTTGCGCTTGCTGAAATCATATTTGGAGCAGTCAATCCTTCTGGTACGTCTTCATCATTCTCGGTCTTTTTCTTTGCTGATCATCTTATTTTATACCTCTAGGTAAACTACCTGTGTCATTCCCGCGCGATGTTGGGACGACTCCAGTATTCTACAATTATCTCAAGGGAAGCAGGCCCATCGACGCTGGTCAGGTCTTGGATGGAGGCCAGTTGATGTTTGGCCATCAGGTAGCGACAAATTTATTAGAGTGAACTTTGCTTGACTATTCGTATCCAGTATGTCCTCAACAGCCCCGTGCCTCTCTGGAGCTTCGGTCATGGCTTGAGTTACACAACCTTCAACTAGTCAGTACAGCATCATCCCCGATTTTCCACCGAAGTTAGTTCTCATAGTTTGGTTATATAGTACGAATCTTGTCCTGTCTTCCTCGACGATAAGCAAAACACAGGACTTCACCGTCACCGTCACTGTACACAACACTGGGGCTGTGGATGGCAAGGAAGTTGTTCAGGTACGAGGCCCTCTTTAATCGTTCTCAGCCATCGGTTCTCACTTTCTGCGCCCTAGGTCTACATGACGGACCTTGTGAGCTCGGTCGTGACGCCAAACCAACAATTGGTGGGTTTCCAAAAGGTCGATGTCCCGTAAGTAAACCCCGTTGTTCTCATTATGCCATTTTGACGAACCACGCGTCTTCTGCCGTAGGGCTGGCAAGTCTACTACCGTATCCATCAAGGTCCTTTCTTCGCAACTTGCGGTGTGGACCCTACAAAATTCGTGGGTGGTTGAATCTGGAGCGTTCAATATTAAAATTGGAACAAGCGACCAAACCTTTGCTTCTACGACTCTTACTGTACAATAGTAGACTTGACTCGTGGCGGGGATGCAAGGGGTTTTTGGTTCTTTCTTTTTGTACTACAAGTAAACACATTTATAGTTCGATTTACTACTATTAGTCCAAGTTTGGCTATTTAGATATTCTGTATTCTATGATTTTTATATATGGGATGGGATGGGATTGAAGATTTGAAGGGGATTGGTGTATTACGAGCTGGAACGTTGGGGTATATCGTGAGGAATTGGCATCAGTTTTCGAAAACAAGAAGCTGGTAATAAGGAAGTTCTGTAGAGTTATAAAGAAAATAACAAAATAGAAAGCAATAATAAATGGAAAGCAATAACGATAGCAATGGCAAGGTAATGAGCGTAACGGGAGGCAAGGGGTGGTGGATTTTTAGGAATGAAAGAAAAATGAAAGTCCGGTGGAGTGGGGAAAGAAGAGTGTTGTTCATTATCGCTATATTTTGGTCCAATCTTGAAGAGTTGGGGGGTGGAAGAAAAATCGATGACCTAAAAGCGCTTCAAGTTCATGAGGACCTTGGGGACACTTGCGATCTTGTACATTGGGGCTCGGCGACTGTTGCTTTACCTTCCACTTGATGCACACTGTTCTCAAGCAGTAAAGTGGATGTTCCATATATTATCCCCTGCCGTGGGCGTCAAACCACCGAACCTTGTTGTACCTTTCTCACATAGGAGATCAATCCAGCGCAAAGCTCTGTTTGAAGTCGACAAATGTCTGTGCCTTCCTTGCGCCGAACTTGGGCGGGTGCTCTGCAGCTCATATTGAGCAGATGGTTGGTAACAAGCTTGAAGAAACCGGTGAACATGGTCCAAGATTGTATTTATAGTCACAGGACCACCATCCATTCTGTGGATCCTGCATGATACATTAGAAAAGCCAGGGAAACGAATTTCCATGTAAGAAACGCTAGGCAGGAGAGCAGAAGGACTAGTGTAGGTATCTGAAGGGCCTTGGTAATAGTTGAAATCAACCCTTAAAGTTCTGCTGCCTGGTTTCAAATCAGGGTGAATTTGTATAGCATAAACAGTTGGGGGTGGCGGTAAGGACCTAGGGCACTCGAAGGGCGAATGGGCTGGAAAATTTGGCAAGATAAGATAAGATAAGTAATAAGCACGTGGGACAAGATCATGACAAAAAAGGGTGGGAAAGATGGATGAAAAGGGAAATTCAACATACCGGCATGGCTAGCATAACCGTCGTTTGGACTTGGGTTTACCAACGTCGTTGATGACCACAATGACACATGCGACCCTCCATACAAAGTCGTCGATGCCGGTGTAGAGGGCACGCCTCCTTCTAAGCTATGATAGCTCGACACACTGGTATCAACCGTTCCCCATGACGAGGAGTTCGACGCTGGCCTGGGACTGTTCACTGGACGGAACATCCGCTGGCTAGGTGACAGCGCCTCATGGGACAACTTCGATTTATCCGAGCAATCGGTACCCCATGTATCCACGGTGGACATTGAGGCATTTCCTGGCGACTGGTACGCGGTGTAGGCGCCATTCGAGTAGCGCGTCACGGAAGGCGTACTCGAGCGAGGATATTGATGGCTCATGATGACGAAAGGATGTGACGTTAGGGAGAGGAGGCGGGGACGGCGCTTGGATGAGGGCGCGATATGAGTCACTGGAGTGTGGGCGGGGATTTGGCGGGATGTACTTATAGACCCGCCCTTTGTTGACCGACGCCCTCCTGATGTATACAAGCGCACATTACGACCGGCACCTTATCAGCGGCGGGGATTCCTATTTCGTCCAATATCCCGCCCATCGGCGGTCGGTTGCGATGCTGACCCACATTGGAGTCACGCTTATCGTCGGCATTTATCCAAATCAGGCCTGATGCGTCGGGAATCTGTATGCAAATAGAAGCGCGGGGTGTACAAGCAATGTCCATTTCGGGCCATCAATGAGCGCCTATTCCTAATTTGGACAAGCGGCGGGATCGCAGTGGCATATGTTTTGAACTTTTGCTCCCCATCAACATAGAAGATACTGATTAGTGCATCTAGCGGCCGCCCGCTGACGTGCGCAATGATACCGAACGGCCTCATGAGCAACTGATTGGTGAGTTGGCGCGGAGGTATACAGTTTTCAGCATTGTTCTGTCGTTCGTGGCTCCGATGTCGGTCCTGTTATCCGCATGTATCCGTGCGTAGTACTCAGATTACAAGCAAAACGGATGTTTGGTTTATTTGTTCAATGTTCATTTTCGTACCAGAAAGGGAAGATTCCCAGAATCTATTTATACGTGGGTACGTTACCTTCTTACGCGATGTTTTGTGGATTAAGTATCATGTAAATATGATCATGATGATATTGAAGTATTTATGAACATATATCATGAGCATCTATTTTCGAGGGCCGTTATTTAACCGTAAATCTGCCAATCTTAAAGCTTAAATAGTTGCGGGACGAAGAGATTCGGTTGATAGTATAATATCTTCAAATTTACTTTCTTAAGAGTACTGGGAAAGGATTTACTGGTGAGGTGGTTCCGATAATTCAGCCTCAAAGAAGCAGTTCCGGAGGTCGCTACCATAATTTATGGTTAGCTTAGATTACGCATACTATCGAATAGATATGGCCTACGTCGGGAAATTGGTACTTGACCGAATCTTCTAGGTCAAATTCTGCTGTAGATGATTGACTGCTATGCATGAAAGAAATGTTCATCGAAGAAATAATAGATTCATAGAATATTTTGACCGTATTTTATGTCAGTAACGGCAGACAATAGTTTGCCGTGCTTGGAGTGACCCAAAAGGTTCAATTTATCGGGTTCATTTTATACTCTAGGATGCAAAGGATAAAATCTATCCGGATCTGTTTCTCACGATTAGCATCGGTCATTTTATATTCTCAGAGAATATTTTTTATTGCTTCGTCTTCTCCCCACCCATGAATCTGTGTTGGATATGCACTCGCCTAGTCCATCAGTCTAGTATCACGCACCATCAAAATACACGCGCGTTGTTGGACGCGCCTATCACATGAAAACCTTGTCGTTCCTCTTTCTGAGAGCGACGGAACAATTTTCTTTATTGTTTAAACCTTATTTATTTTCTCTCTACTCCTACACCACGCCTATTTTCCCTCAGTCAATATCATCGTGACTGGTGTTAGTAAAATTTTATTATTACTTTGTTACCTCAGAGCTGATGAAAGAATTCTTGGATAGAATGTAATTTTTTAAATCTTATTGTAAGTAAATACAACGGACAGGTCTTGGAAGAATTGAGCTCCTCTCTGAGCTGTCACCACTGCTTGAAAATTTCCGCCTTGAATCACCAGATATAGATATGGAGCTACTGTTTGGACATTACGTACCCACGTTTTATTGTTAAAGATGCCGAACGCAATACTGCGTCTGGAAGCATTGCATTTAAACTATGACGACTTTGTGCCTCATGATATCCTCGCATCCGCCTCCGACGTATTGATCGATATGCCTTAATTAAAGGATGTCTATGGTTATCATTCGATAACTGCATTTTTGGGTCTGTGGGAGCGAATCAGATTTTCGGGTAGCAAGTGTGTGGATGTCTGTGTTGCATAAATTGACGATGACGACCTTAATCTCATAGAAAACGTATTGGGATGTGTTCATCGAGCTGTCTCAAAGCTTATCATTCCATACAGTAACTCGTCCATTGATTTTTTCAGGATAAATTTGGGTACAGACTCTCGCAAACTCAGGACACAGAAAGGGTTGAGATTAAAGTTCGAGAACCTCTGCAATTTCGACACCTACGAGCTCTTATCCGAGTTCTTTGACATTTGCATTTTACAGCAATTCGATCGTTCCGCCACCTCGAGATAAGCATTGGAAGACCTTGGCCACAACATTTTTTTCACTTTCAAAAAGGTTTTGGAGTCATTGCGTTCATTGACTACCCTTGACGCCGACGTGCTGTTAATTAGGAAGCTAAACGGTTCACTGGGATCAGAATCATCGGATACGGCATCGGATGATGATAACGAGTCGGAGAAATCCTTTGTTCTAAATCTGAAGGAAATACGTATAAACATTCCCAAAGACTCCGTTGATTCTTTCTCAAACGTGGAGGAGCTCACGTATTTTACGCTACGAGCCAGGCTATCATATATCGACGATCAACCCTTCAAGTAGAATGTCCGAATTCAGAAAGCTCTGCAATGATATTGAAGGCTTAGAAATTAAGTGGCAATACGAGGAAAATGGAAAGCAGTTTGTCCATATCGACAGAAAAGTTACTAATAAAATTAATTTCTTTTATCTAGCTTCTCTGCCTACTTGAATAATTACTCAACGTTGAAATGTTAATAAACTCCATAGATCCATCGCTTTGGACGCCGATAGAGAGCTATGGGATAAGCTAGGCTGATACTACATGAAATCCGTCGTGGATGGAAATTATCAATTTTCGCTCTGATCTTCAACCTTCTCATAATCGGTACTGCAGGAAAATTCCTTCCACGCATCAAGACGGGTTAAGGCCTCTTCCGAAGCCCGTTTTGCTACTTCATAGCAATCATTTCCAATGGCAATATTCTCAGGCACAGGTTCCCTGGCTTGTGGCCCTTCTCCTTTTACAATATCGACCACACGCTCAGCACCCTTCCTTGGATCTCCAGGCTGAGTGCCATTATACTCTGTTATAGTCAAGGTTTTAAAATAATGATAACTTTATACGAGATGACGGGTGTTCAACGCGTAATGGATTTATTCACTGACCGATAAAGACACGCTCGAAAGTGTCTGTGAGTTCCTTATATTCCGCTATTCTTCCTATTCCAGCCGCTCGCCTTCCTGGTTGAAGAATAGAAGTCCTGAAATGCCCAAAGTCTAAGCAAATGCTTCTCAATCCAAAAGGACGGATTTCTTCGTTCAACGCAGCGGACATTCCTGTAATGTAACGTTCAATGAATTAGAGGGGAAATGATCAATGAAGCCCTTAAGGCGAAGAAGTTTGAGACCACTTACCACGAAGGGCCCACTTTGTCGCCGCATATAGCCCAGCGCACGGCATACCACTATGTATAGGATAGATTATTAGAGGTTTAGCCGATAAGTAATGGTAACCTAAGAATCAAACAAAATTGCTTACATCCATGAAGTGAAAGAACCGATAAATATGATCGTTCCAGTTGCTTTCGCGCGCATGTATGGCAAACAGGCCCGCGTAACGTTCAAGGCTCCAAAAAAGTTGGTACTATTGAATAATATCAGACTTTGCAGCTTGGACTGTAGATTCATGATGAGACGATACCTGAATTGTTCGAGCGTTTCCTGAGGTTTGAGTGTAAGATTGAAAGTCAGAAATATAACTTAGTAGTCCAAGATATACACACGTAGTTTCTTCAAGAGTACCCGTAACAACATACCCTATTTGAAAGGTCAGAGAGAAAGAGGTTTAAGAAACACGATATCACTTGCCTGCATTATTGACTAGAACATCTATTCGACCATAAAGCGCCACAGATTTCTTCGCGATGTCGTGAAGAACATCAAGGTCGGCAGTAACGTCCAGCTCGAGGATCTCTGCACCGTGTGCCTTCAAGCTGTCTAACACGTAGAACGATGGTGAGCGGGTAGTAGCAATCACTTTGTCCCCTCTCTCCAGAGCAGCGAGGCAAAGTTCATATCCAAGGCTAGAGCTTACACCATGAAGGGTTTTGTGAGCAACCGCTTCGCATACGATAGAAGTATTAGCTTAACATACGACGTTCCAGTAATGAGCCAGACCGACTGAGACGACATTTTGCTATATCTCTTGCGCAGTAGACAGAGTACTCGAGTAAGTAGCTTTTGAGTAGTCAGACCATATCGTGGTGATCCAGGTTTTATAACCAGTGACGCAGGTCTTCTCATATTTTTGGTCAATTTGAGGCTGGGGCATAATAGCCTCTGCGAATCTAGCGCGCACAACCATTGAGTGGTGCCCCTTAAATTCTTGAAAGTGTGCCCACACTGGCTTATCCTTCAATGAGTTACGGATCAAGTGTTAGGTAAATCATAATCATTTTGGTCTTCCAGACTCCCAAAGCCCGAAGAGAATTTCTCTGTAAGGACTAGACGAGGGATTAACGTCGCACAATTTCAAAAATCAGTGCTAGATGAAACATCCTTCCATTCCTCCAGACGTACTAAGGCCTTCTCTGATGCTGTCTTAGCTACGTTATACGCATCTGTACCCAGTGCAATGCCCACAGGCAAAGGTTTTTCTGCAGCAACACCTTCACCACGGATTAGATCAAGGATAATTTCTACACCTTTTTGTGGGTCTCCTGGCTGTTTCCCGTTGTATGCTAGTGGACCAGAAATCAGTCAGAATAAGGAATTACGCGAACGGTTAGGTGCAAAAACCTTGCAGTGCAGCTTCCACATTGTCACCGATCTCTTTGTAATCGGAAATTCTTTCGACCTTCGGCGCTCGCTGTTCAGATTGAAGGAAAGAGGTCCTGAAATAACCAAAGTCTATGCAGATACTGCGAAGACCGAGAGGAGAAATCTCGTCATGAAGAGTCTCGGATATCCCGCGGAGGGCCCATTTTGTAGTAGCGTATAGACCAGCGTAAGGTGTGGATCTGATTTTGAAATAATGTAGAAATGTATGTGCCAAGTCAATAGAATTACTCACTTCCATCCTCCGAGAGAGCCGATGAAAACGACGGTCCCGGTCCGTTTCTCTCTCATGTACGGAAGAAACGCACGACTAACGTTCAAAGCCCCGAAAACGTTGGTGTTGAATTGGTCAAATGTTTCCTCGGGCCTGCAAACATGCATCACTCAGATATTAATCCATAAAACAAAATTCATAGTTGTACTGACGTGCTTTCTTCAATTGCACCAACAAGAATATAACCAGCATTATTGACGAGCACGTCAATTCGCCCATGAATGGCCACTGCCCTCTTTGCCACTTCGTGAAGGGTATTAAGGGGGGAGGTAACGTCGAGTTCGAGGGTGTCTGCCCCTTCGTTTTTGAGATCATCTAACTTTTGTATTGAACGTGCCCGGCCTGTAGCGATGACTTTGTCACCGCGTCTCAAGGCGGCCAAAGCTAAATCACGTCCCAAGCCAGACCTAGCAATCAGACGGTTTTATAGACTGTGGAAAATTATGGGTGTATAAACGTACGTTGTTCCCGTAATCAACCATACGAGCTGCTTTGACATGTTGAGAGGAGCAGATGAATGCAGGAAACATTGCTGATTCTCGCCTGTATTTATACCATGCCAACGTTCAACATTCAACGTCCAATGTGACCATCCTTATCGGAGGGAGAAGAATGGATTATGGATCTATAGCTTGAATATCGATAAGCTTTCCATATTTGCTGGATAGTAACTCGTCGAATCTCTTATCGATTCATCGACAATTCGCAAGGACACCGCGTCGTTCCGTGCAGACATAAGTATTGTATTTTTAACTTTTCCGGTCCTCGATCCTGATAATTGGTTCATGATGTCAATTTGGGAATCCTCATAGAACTGCACGAAAAAGCATCTTACATTGCATTCGCAGGTTTCCAGTTTCCGACAGAAGATTTACGGACGCACTTGGAAGACAAAAAGTAGTGGTGTCTGCCAGTGCTAACGGTACGTTCCAGGTAAGTCCAGGTAAGTCACCCCCCGCCCGGAGTCCACTGTCCCGGACGGTAACGCTCATTGTTAGTCATTGTTTGTGCGGCAAAATAACAAGCGGCCATCAATCGGAGGTCAATCGGACTATGAAATGGTGCTACCAAGTTCCCGTTTTCGTTTAGAAATCAGCATCGACTAATCAGAACATGACCTATCAAGTCAATATCCGACACCCAGATACCAGTACCACCGTTGACGTTGGTCATCATATTTCTCAAACTATGACTTACCGTGGTAATTATTTCCAAAATGTGCTGATCTGGCACCGTAACTAGAACGTTTGTGGAAAGCTCCGCGACCAATCCGCGACAACAATAGAACAAGAGGTGTCAAGAATAGGCATGTTCATAATCACAAGGATTACTCGTACTTGCGAGGGCATCGAAATCAACACCGCGTACATTATTAACCTGGGTCAGTGCGAAAACAACCCGAGTATGATCGCCGACAGGGAGCAAGATTCGGGAACACTGACAAGGAACCTTTGTTGGTTAGGAACTTGACGGTCAGAATGCTTTTGAATGTCGAGAAATATTCGATCAGCACCCAGACGCATGGACTACCCATGATATGTCCAATGAAGAAGTATACGGATGCTTCTCGGGAAAAGCAAGACGTCTATGGACCGGGTATCATCCTTTTGTTGGGCCACGGGGCTGGTTTCTGTAAGTTACACGATGTTCTGTGCGAGCTGTTGACTCATGTTTCTTGCTAGTCAAGGAAACATGGGAGCCCACTATCGAGGACCTGTTCGAACTCGATAAAGGGAAGGTTATTCGCGAAGTATGGGCTTTGGATTGTCAGAACCATGGAGAGGCATGTGTTTTGAATGAGGACATCTTGGTTAGGAATCCCGACCTGCTCAGTAAGTACCTTCATGAGCTAGGGACTCGGAAGCGCTCACTGTCTTGTAGCCATCTGGGACTATGCAGATGCGTTTGCCCACCTTTACCGGTCAGGTTTATTCGGCCCTCTCGACCCTAAACTTCACGAGGTGGTTTTGTGCGGTCATTCTGCAGGGTCTGTTGCCATGTAAGGAATTCAAATCACTTTGCTCAATTCTCTGAAAGGTTCATTGTCAACAGAACTTTGTCAACTTCCTATTTCAACCCACCTTATCGCATCCCGTATTCGAGGCTCATTCTTGTGGATCCGCCTATCTGGGGAAGAGAGAAGCAAGGCCATGAGTCGGAGATTTACAAGATGGTGAAAGCTATGACCCCCATACGAAAGGATATTTGGAAGAGCTACGATGACGCCGCAAATTGGCTGGGTTCCAGACTTCCATGGGGTGCCTGGGATGGGAGGGTCCTTGAGAAATATATGGTACGAGATGATCAAGAAGAGCTACGAATACGACTAAACGTTTATATCGCCAGAAATTTGGCCTACGCCCCCTGCCAACAGCGTTCTATCCGGACAAGACTTCAGGAGTGACGTTGACGACTCATAGGCAGTGCGAGAATATTGCTTTCACAGGACAACGCTTTTCATATGACGCTCTCAACCGCCTCAACCAGATTTGTGAACATGTGCCCATACATCTGATATATGGCGGAAATAATGATATGTTGTAAGTCCTTCCAAAAATGAAGAAACAGGATATTGATTCTTGGGTTTGACAGCGAAAGGGATGTTCAAGACTCTTTACTCAACTCTCAGGAAAGAAGAACCTTCGCTTCCGTTGTGCGACTGGAAGATGTTGGGCACCTTGTATGTACTAAATATGACCGGTTGCACCTCAAATTAATTTCTTGATACTTCTAGGTCGTTCAAGAGTCTCCGACCAAGCTGGCATCGGCTATCTATGATATTATAATCGGTCAGGTAGACGGAAATGCGAAACAGGTTTCGAGCAAGTTGTAGATATAGAGGAGATGATGCGTACGAGTTACCCTGGCATTTTGTTTCGGTTGAGTGCAGTACAATGCCACTTCAGACTATAAACGTTGTTGCCTCGAAATTCCGGAACCACTAGATCAAAAGTGACGATCATTCACGCCTGGTATACCAACTGATGTATGTAGTGTTTCATATTCAGCGAAGGTAGGGAGCCATCTGCCTCCATCCCATGAAAAGGACCATCCATGTATGGATGTGCGATCGTGCAGAGGCTTTGACACATTCTTGTTTTTCCAGACACCCTTAAATCTTGTTCGCGGTCCAAATCTCGGACATATGTAGCAGCGACAATTTACACATGCCTTACTTACTCATTCACCTTCTAGTACTCAGTAAAGGACCTCCTTGCTCCTGACATGGATTAGAAAGAAAAACATTCCTTAATCCCGAAGTTTGTAGGATTTCTTTTGTGTGGCCTCCTTGGCGTCGCTCAAATGATACGTCCGATTATGCCTGGTGCTATTTCCAATGTCTTAATGAAATCTTTGGCCCGGTTCCAAAGTGAAATCCTACTCCTTATTTGTGAGCTCTCGCGAGATAAAATTGGTTACGTGCTCTGCCGGCTGATTCGTAAATGTTCCAGTCTTAGAATGAATCATGATTCTCTGATGATGATTCGCGTGGATTGGCCATCAAACCCGAGAACCACTTGACGGACCTTTAATTTTAGCGCCTGGCCCGAATTACGCCCCTGAATCAGTCCATACCTTCGTGTATCAACTTGGTGGATCAAAAATGCTATGGGTTATAAAGGGTTATGGGTTTTGAGGGCTATGGGGTCGACTATACTCAGTTCACTCGCAGAAACAAGGGGAAATCAATGATGGCTAGGTACCTATAAATTCAAAGTTCACTGGGACTTCCTAATTGGGAATCGGCAAAGGCAAGCGCTTAAAGCAGCGCCGATGTTCAAACATTCAAGCCTGAACTGGCGACGTTGTGTTAGTCATGGGTACAGGATCAGTTGCGACGCCATATAGTCCAGAAGCGAGCCATGCACTCTGTTTACTCAACGTATTGTATCACACAAGGCCGTACATTTTGATTTGCCCACGGGAAGACTCAATCTAATTTAGACAATCATGTTATGTAGGGCAAGACGGTCTGATGCATACTGAGCCACCTAAGTATATCTGCCGGGAATTTTAGAAGCAGGGATATCGTCTCCGATCTCATGGAAGAACGATAAAAAATACTCTAAAAGCCCCGTTCCAAACATCGACAAGATAATAGATACCGCTAGAGAGCAGCGGGGAAATCCATTGGAGGGTGTATAATTTGTTATCGATCTCGTCAACGGAGAGGGCTCCGCGAACGGAATACCATGACCTACCAGTTTGCCATTGGGCCCTGATGCGTATGGGGCGGTGAACCTTTTCTCACATACGACATTGTCGCGTCTGGAAGAGTAGA
The DNA here is from genome assembly GCA_964017145.1 of Agrocybe praecox. NCBI lineage: Eukaryota > Fungi > Basidiomycota > Agaricomycetes > Agaricales > Agrocybaceae > Agrocybe > Agrocybe praecox. Next base: position 4,079,122 of record OZ024843.1, on the reverse strand, counting down.
CGGAGGTAGTAGTAACAAAGGGACAACATCAACATCAAGGAAATTGGTTGGTTGAAGAGAGAAGTTATATATACTCTACCACTCTTGAAAACAGTCTCCATTTCTTCAATTATTGAGTGATAATCAATATCCTCCGTTCCTTCCGTGCGTGCTGTACGGCGTCCTGCGTCGAGTACTATTGCGGGCCGTTCTGTATTAATGCCTGGATTCGATACGAGTGCTTCAACGGAGACCCAAGGGGAGATACTTATTCGTGTAATGGGAGGGATATTTCTACAAAAAGTGGCATGGTAATATATATATAGACCGCCGTATGGAATTGCTCCGCAGAGAGATCCCTTCCATCAGAGCGCATACCCCAAACCCACTGGCGGCGGCCCCCAGCTCGTTATAGATCCAATAAATACAATACTTCCAATTTGTTTCTCGAGGCTCGCATGTAGGGTATGAATGCTTTGGTGACGTTTCAAGAATTAACCGACGAAATTTATGGGCGTCGTCTCGACTGAGATCTATCGACAATGACATTTCGGCCCCACGAAGGACTTCAAAAATTCATGATGATGGGAGGATTCCTTTCCTTGAAGGATAAATCAGAGCATATCGATGGGTCCTGTCCTAGCGCTCTTGAGCATGCATCATTGGCTTCAAAGCTGTGTGTATCAAGGTGAAAGAAAGTTGGATGATATCCCAGACGCAGATACATCTTCATCGACATCACCCGGTAATGGTGAGCGCGCTGAGTCGCTGACAATAAGGTATAGTATCTTAGGCCGCACAGGTGTAGCTGAATTGTCACCCGATAATCAAACCAAAATACATCACAAATTTCCACTGTTCATCCAACTTGAAGTAAATCGTAAGAAAGGATCAAAAAAAATCACAGGGATGCGGTATTCATGCATGTATGTTACTATGTATGTAAAGGGGCGTACGTATGTATATGTAGGCGTAGCGTAACGTAGAGTGTGAGTGTATGGTGTGTAGTACTTTATGGTAGGTAAGCGAGATGACAGCAAGGACAGCGATGAAAGTGGTGGTGGTGGTGGTTGATATGTATGTACGTCACACGTACGTCTGACCAAAAAAGAAGAACAAATGAAGACAAGACCCAAGTGCCAAAAAAGAGAAGAAAGAAATGTTCCAAGAAGAATAAAAGCGAGACGAGAGGGATGTGTGACGAAAGTTCCGTGTTCAAACGTTCAAATTTCAAGAGCCAAAAAAAAGGAAAGAAAGAAATAGACCTGATCGAGCCCTTGACTGAGGCCGAACCACGAAAAAGTCGAGTCGAGTCGAGGGATCCCAAGATTCAAGAACACATCAAAAGCTACCAAGCCAAGCCAACAAAAATCACCTCCAAATCACCATCACCTCGCACCAAACCCCTGCGCAGGCCTCAAAGTAGTAGACACATGCGACATGACCTTGGAGTCGTAGTGCGGGATCGAGGAGGTATATTTGGCTTTCGCGTGCGGGTGCGAGTGCGGGTGTGGTGATGCAGGCGATGTCGAGCTGGGGGTAGGTGGGGGTAATGACGAGGACGGACTGGCGCTGGCGCTGCTCGGGCTCACAGCAGAACTTGACACACTGTTTAAAGGCAACGGAGACCTCGAAGCCCGCGCATAAGCATAAGGATGTGCGCGCCTTGCGCTCCTCTCGGGTAACTTTCTTAGTACCTTGGTGGTCGCTTGCTCCTTCCCGCTGTCAACTCGGGCAGCGACGACCTGCCCCTGCCTTCGGCTCTGCCGCGCATGGGCACGTAGACGATAAGACGAACTTGTACGGTATTCCCCGTCGTCGGGGTCTTCTTCAGAGGCAGAGGAAGAGGAGGAGGAAGCGAGTTGGTCGATTTCTTCTTCTTCTTCTTCGTCGTTGTCTTCGTCTTCGTGGTCGTCACCGTCATCGTGGTCTGCGGAAGCACGAACATCGTCCTCCGCTTCCTGCTTAACCTGAGCGCCCCCACCACCATTACGTCCACCAGCAGACACAGGCGTAGGGTACGAATGCTCATATGCGCGTCTAGTATGCATTTCTTGTTGACGATGATCATGATCGTAACCACCCTCGTGTTCATGCTCGTCTCCCGAATCATCACCCTCGCCTTCCTCATCCTCATCCTCATCCCCACTCACAGACAAATTCGTGATAGGCGGCGAGGGCATCATCGAGCGCGAGCTGCTGCGCGGGTGGTAATATGCGCCTGTATGCGGGTGCGCGTACTGGCTTGATGAACTTGAGGGAGGAAGGTGAGGGGTGTGTGAAGAGGCCGCCGATCTATGCGCATGAGGAGGCGAAATGGCGAGAGGGAACGGAGGAGCGGGGTAAGGGTTCGAAGTGGGATTGGGATACGCGTTATTTCCCGGACGCGAAGACGAAGACGAAGGGTACTGGGACGGATAACTCCCGCCCGTATTATAATACCTCTCCCTCTCATAGCGGTACCTCCCATCCTCGCGATCGTCCTCCTCGCGATGGCGCGGCCCAGGGGCGTGCGCGTACCCGTGTCGCGCGTCGTATGCGTTCGCTGGGGGGCCAGGAGGTGGGTAGGATGCCGAGTAACCCTCAGCGCGAGGTTGTGGGTACCCGGTGCGTTGCTGCTGCTGCTGGTGTGGGTGAGAATACTGCTGCCGCTGCTCCCTCGGCAGATCAAGATATGGTGGTCTCTGCGGGGCATACGCCCGCCTGCGCTTGAAAGGGCCCATCTCAGGGTCGATGCCTGGCGGTGGTACGTGAGGCGGTGCAGGAGGGACCTTGAGAGCACGCGAGTTGGTCGAGTTGGTCGTTGCACTAGTAGGAGTAGGAGGATTCGTACCAGGAGGAGCCCCCTGAGGCCCGACATGGTTCCTGTAGTGTCTACGCATGTTTGAGTTCACGTTGAATTCCCGACCGCAGTTTGGCCATGGGCAGCGGAATGCTAGACATTCGATAAGTACACAAGGAAAATAGGGACATAGAATACAACTCACGCGTCGCGCCTGTATGGGTGTTAACATGGATCCTCAAACTACTCGGGCGATTGAACCGCTTAAAACAAGTCGGACAGACATGTTTCTTTCCGTTTCCTCCACCGCCTCCATTACCCCCTACACCACCCATCCCACCATCCGCATCCGCATCATCTACGTCCATGCCCATGCCCATTCCGTCCATATCCATATCTAAGTCCATATCCATGTCCATGTCGGGCGAACCATACTCGTCTGCGTATCCTCTGCGAGGAGCACTGGCGCGCGGGCCTGCGTACTCGCTTCCTCTGTGAATGGGATATTGCGGAGGTTGGTGTGGACGACGGTCCCGGTACTGCTGTTGGCCAACGTACGAATGGGGATGAGACGGTGGCGGTGGCGGAGAGATAAGCGCGCCTTGGATGGGTTCCCTCGTGAACGCAGAGGAAAACCCAGCCGACGAAGTAGTGGGAGTATGACTATCACCCGACCTTGAGCTCGAACTCGAACTGCGATAATCGTGGGCATATTGAGCCCCTCTCGAAGACGATGTAGCCGAGGAGGAGGAAGAAGGTTGTGCGTGTCCAGACGCACAACACGCGCAATGTCCGTTTGTGGTATCATTCGCAGTTTGTTGCGTCATCCGTACGGTCGACGTTGACGAGCCAGACGTGGACAAGCGTCGATTTTGCTGATGATTCTGAAAGGAACTAGGCTGATGCTGATGCTGATGGGGAACCCTCTGACGCGAATGATGCTGTCGATCCGAGGAGTGCTAAAATGACGCCAAGAAATAGGGGGATCAGCGGGCTGAATTAGGAACGTGGGAATGCGAATGAAAGGACAGAAGAAGTAGAAGAAGCAAAGTCGAAATTTCAAATAGAAAAGAAATGGCACACGATGCCAAACGAAACGCAGCGCTTCCTCGCTCGCTCGGGTTTAACGCGCATAGCGTGTACGTACGTACGTCCAGGAATACGTCCCTTGAGAAAAAATGAAATAAATGCCCAATCCAATTCCAAAAGTCCTTTAAGAACCCAAGCGCCGACATCCTGGCCAAGCTCGTAAAAAATCCCAAGAGCCAACACCCAACCAAAAACAAGAAGACCCAAGAAAGTCCTCGAAAAAAAAGAAACGAAAAAATCCAGGGCCTTCATTCCCTACTAATCCGATTTTCATCCTCCTCGGTCCTTAATGATCGCCACGCCGCCCACTGTATCGGGTAACCAGCGCGCGAATCGAATGAAAGGATGAAGGGATGATCGATCGATCGAAACATCGAAACATCGAAATATGCGGGGCGAGACTCGAAGCGAAGCGAAGAAACTAGCGAGGGGGAGGCGAAAAAATAGAATAAAAATAAAAATAATTAAAGGGGACAGACGGCGAAGAATGGAAAGGCGAAGAAAGGGGAAGGCGAAGAATGAAAGAAAGGAAAGGAAGGAAAGAAGAAAAGGCGAACCCCAAAGACCGACCCCGACCGCAAAGCATGACAGTGCGAGCGGGGATACGCACGTCGCGGTACGGGAAGTCTGGGTAGGGAAGTCTGGGTAGGATAGGGTAAGGTAACGGTGGGTAAAAAACCGCAAACCGAAACCGAAACCGAAACCAAAGCAAGGCCAGACAAACCACGGAGTAGGAAGAATAGGCAAGGCAAGTAGGATGGTAGCAGCACTATCCACCCCGCGGAGCGCGCAGTGCAAAACATACCGTCTATTCTAACCGCAAACCGCAGCCGAAACCAAAGCAAGGCAAGGCTAGACAAACCACGGTCTAGGAAAGTAAGCAAGGCAAGGCGAGTAGGGGGGTAGCAGCACTATCCATCCATCCCGCAGAGCACGCAGCGCGCAGTGTACTGTCTATGTATACCGCACCTATGTATAACGCGATAGGTAGCGGTATCGTGGATAACAAAAAAAGAGTTGAATCAAAGAAAGAAAAGGCAAAACACGAAAATTGACATGACATGACACAGACAGACAAGGGGAAAGAAAGACGCAAATCATGATTTTCCTTCCCTCCCTCCCGAGACGAGACAATGAACGTATCAATCAGCGATACGTACTGTGTGAAACAGGGTGTATGTGTGTATGTATAAAAATGGGCAGAGAAAGATATTCGGGAGGTTCGGGAGGTTCGGGAGAAGGGTGGACAAGAAAGGAAGACAGGATAAATCGAAATAGAATCAAAAGAGGGGGCGGGGCGGTGGATTATAAATAAATAGTTCATGGAAAAAGAAAGAAAAGAACAGAACAGAACAGAACGAAACAGAAAAAATAAGAGATAGAAATAAGTACACACCTCAATACCGGGATACCCAGGGCCCACAGTCGATATCATGATCGACCCTCCCCGACGACTCCTTCGAGTGTCTCCAAGTTCGTCTCCTTCACCTTCTGATGGAGGGTCGTAGTTGTCCTCGTCTTCGTCCTCGTCCGCAGGCGCAGGTATAGGACGAGAAGCAGAAGAAGAGGTTGAAGCAGCAGCAGCAGGACCGCTACGCTTTGAACTCGAATGAGCTTTAGATTTGTTCGTTTTGTGCATTAGGTGATCTATACGCATCGTAAACAAGAAAGGGGGGAAGGAAATCAGTTTAGTCGTCGATTTTGTTTTATTTTATTTATCCATTCAAAACACACCGAATGGTGCAAAGAAAGGAAGGAAGAAAGGAAAAAAAACCCAATACGCACCAGGGAACATCTCATGTATACTCGGCAGGGACATCATCTTCGTCCGCGTCGTCGGCGAGTGTGAGTGTACGTCCACTGCGGTCCGTGAGCTTGAACTTGAGCTGGGGCTTGAGGTGCTGCGGGACGTTGGCGACGACGAGCCTGATCCTGAGCCTGATCCCGAAGCAGGGGAATGCAAATGCAAGGGCGAGTGCAAAGGCGAGTGGGCAACTGCGAGACGGTGCTGCATCGCTGTTGTTGGTATTCCTGCGGATGAGGCTGTCGCGGGAGTAGTGGTCTTCGTTGAGGATCCTGAGGAGGAGGAGGAAGAAGAGCTGGAGCTGGAGCTTGAAGCTGAAGGCATATGCATAGGTTGTGTGTATGCGTATATCGGGAGCTATATATATATGTGTGTGTGTGTCGTAGGTGCCCACAACGCGTATCAGAGAACAAACAACCAGGGAAGCGAGTAAGTCTAGTCAAGCAAGTCCAATACGAGACGGACGGAGAGACAGGCAGGCAGGCAAAGACAGAGCAGAGCGAGCGAGGCAGGCAGGCAGACGAGCGGAATAGCGGAAATCGAGAAGAGGAAGGGGGAGTTAGAACACCGGAGGGTTATATAGCCTTAGGGAGGCCCTACATATTTACATATATATGCACGAGCAGAATAAGATTTTTAAAACAGGGAAAGAGGAAAGCGGCAATCCCATCCATCGCGTCCATAAAAAGTAACGAACAGATTAGATCGAGATCGGTTTCACTCGATGGGTTGCTGACTTGCCTTAATTATGTAAGATGATATTAGTACCTATTAGTATGATCGCTATTAGGTTTAGGGTTTACTGACGTGGGATTTCGTCTCCTCTTTGATTTCGGGGTCGGCGATTGGGATCAGGATCAGGATCAGCAAGATCCTAGATTCATCTTTCACCGGTCACCAACTGCGGGATTTCATTTCGAGTTGCGCGAGTTTTTCATGATCGAGCTTTTTCTTCCTTCTTTTCCTTGTTCAGCGCCAGCGTTCATTGGGTTAAATCGTTGCGTTTCATTGAATCATTTCGTGCTTGCTTGCGTCCGAATAGATAAATTAAAATTAAAAACCAATCCATGCAACGTCCGGCACTAAGTACTAATCACCCTAGGAACATCAACTTTTCAGGTCTGGAAACCCAAACTCGTGGTTTTTCGCTAGTTTTTGGGTGACCTGAAAAGTCGAGCTTCGCAAGGTGAATACATATGACTCGAATCTTCGAAAACACTCAGTCCATACCTCGTACTAATCAACATACATTAATCATACCATAGCACCCGGGCCATTGATTTTCATAAAAGAGACCTTACCTCGAATCTATCGACTAATAAATTGCACCCGACAAGGTGAACTCCGGACGAAACAACTTCAATACCCGAATCTCAGGCCTCAGGTGTGAAAAAAATACAGGCCGCTGAGAGTGCATTCTTAATAGGTTTGCAAGTTAGCACTAAGCTGTAGTGAGTCTAGTACTAGGATCCACTAACAGGAATCATAGTAGCGATAAAAAAGGAAAAAGGCTGCGTCGGTCAATATGTCAGTGTCGATTTTCGTTGAAGGGGGGGGACGATTAACTTAATTTGGGTGTTACTTGCCTTTCTTGCAAGACTTGGTTACTACTCTCTCGCAACGACGCTGACGCGGATGCAGATCCGTCTAGACTCTTGATATTCGATGGGGTTAGATGTTAACTACGTATAGTAGGCAAATAAGTAAATAACCGCCTGGATCAACGCGAGCTTGAAAGATGGATTGCATGCATGCATATTTAATTATCCACCACCAGTGACCGCCATCCGTGCGCAAAACGTACTGACATCCGTTAAAATCCATCAACTATAGCTACACATTATTCTCTCCAAAGTCCCAGTGCCAGTGCCAGGGCATAGTAACTACTATGTAGTCCCATAACGGCTGTATCCCCCCGCCCACCGGGCACTTACTTGTCAAGATACATCCATAAGCCGCGAAGTAAAGTGCGACGTCACGGTACATACATATTCCACAGTACATACAAGTAAAATACTCCGTCTCACACACACGAAAGCGCAGTAAGCGCCAAGCCGTTCCTTACCTTTTCTTCCTTTTCTTAAAAAAACCTCAATTCAATTCAATTGAGTTTACGGCGCTACGACGATAGTGACGAGTCACGATGATAGGGAGGCGCCGATGCGGTGATCGGTCGGTCCCGGTCCTGTCACTAGTTGACGCTCGAAGAGAAAAAAGAAGACGAAAAGATCGACAGCGCGTGCGTCACGGACTTTGGAGACGGCGTGTATTGGCCTTTGAGCGAGTTTTTGGGTTAATTTGTACAGGGTGTGTCTAGGATTTGTCAAAATGTTTGAAATATGGTTAACCAACTCTGAACCGCTACGGTCTACTAAACTGCTATTAACCGCTCGAGCGCTCCGAACCTCGAGGGACTCTAGATTGTTCATCGAAAATTAGATCATAACAAGAACAAGAATAAGGTCGTGAGTTAGCCCTAGTAGTCCCGGGCTTCAAGGTCCCGCCGCCTCGCCATACCCTTCCAATCTCTGCCAGCTACTGTGGAGGCGGTACAGTTCCTCGAACCCGAAAACTTGGAGCCACTGGCGCGCAAATCCGCTAATTAGGTACAATTTACCTCCATTATCGGGGCCCTACTAATTGCTATTCAAGGTTCCATCATCCATCCAAGGTTCCGACCCAAGAAAAAAATGACGTCGATGTCGATGAGTAAGTTCGGAGCGCAAGGTCCCGACAGACAAACAGACAAACAACCTCGTCGAAACGCGATAAGATGAGATGCAAAATAAAAACCAAACGAACCACTTGAAATTGAAATTGAATGCGGGGATAATTCATATCCAACTCTGCTCATTCCAAGTTGGTCTATATTTAGATCTCGTCGCGTCGCGTGAATAGTATGTAAGCAACTATGTACGATTTGCACAAACGTACCTAAGACTCGAAGGGCAAAGCTAATCAAGCGCTGAGAGTTGAAGATTGGGCGTCTGGTGGTACTTGTCAGGCTTTATTCTGAATGGAATCATGTCAGTGAGCGACGGTGGAATAGTGCTATAAGTAGAATAGGAGGCTTTGAGGGAGGGAAAAGAGAGGAGAATAAGACCTGTCAATGAACGTGAATGATAATCAGAATCTTCAAGACGTATCCGATTTTGATGTACATTTTCAAGTACCTGAGCCGAATACCCTACTACCAAGGTCTAATTCGTATGTATCATGAAAGCGAGGGATCATAGGATGGTTTTATAGCACACATGATTAAACCGGTCAGACCACAGTTATAGCTACCAGAACAGGGAATTGTCCAAAAGCACCCAGGAATGCACATAACGATCATCGACAGACCAGCCAGTGACAGCGCGCAGGAGAACGGCCCATTCCATCTCAACGTGACCAAGATAGCACCTCAGATGTGGATATCCCAGAGAGCGGAGCTTGTAGCCTTTGTGCGGCTTAGCACTCCCTTTGCTCGAACAGGCCTGATCATACAAAGAGATAAAAGGACATATGTCATATTATACACGGAGACTCTGTCGACCCCGGATGTTCTATTTTTATCTTTACACGTAAAAGCGACGTACAAGGAAGGGAAGTCAATTTAAACCCTCTTGTTTTGGGATTAGAATTGATGACTTTTACTCGTTCTATCAAGGGGTGGTTAGCTATCTGAACGTGCAACCCATCCTGCAAAGTTCAATCACAGAAAAACGAAACTGCCGCCGGCGATCAATTTTGCCGCAAAAATCCTGGCCAGAATTGGCCAAACTTGAATGCTTCTACTGTTAAAGCTAAGGATATCATTGTTGTAAACTATAGATCAGTGGAGTCGAGGCTGGGCCTCCCACTATACTGTATATTTACGTCAAGCCAGAAATATGGTAAGTACGTGGGATCCAAGTGGCCTCAAACCCAAAATCTTCCCTTTGAAGGCACTATGGCATGTACTTAAATACCCGTTCCAACGGCAAACCGTCCATAAATTTCTCATTGAAGGTTCGTTTGAATACTACAGAATACTATGGCGTATACTTAAGTACCCGTTAATCAATAGCTCGGAGCCCCGTAGAAAGCTATAATACATATAGCTCTATGTCAGCAGAGTTGAATGTGAAGCATGAAGAAGCCGGGGAAGTACGGTGATCTCGGTCATTTGACCATTATTTCTCTAAAAAAAATTTGGGAGAAGTTTCAAGCAAACATAGAGAGCCTGTGAAGGGGTTCAAAAACAAATAGGAGTTAGCTAGATGGGCGCTCGAGTTATTTTAGTGAAACGGTTCGAGGTTCATATTCATGAATGGATGAATAATCCTGATTCAGGACTCTTGGTCATTATAAAGATTCTCGGAAGACATCTTTGCGCTTGCAGTGATACCGCGGAACAGCACGCGTATCTAAGGGCCGCCAAAACTCGACTAAGTAAGCACTAAACATAGCCCAAATTTACTGATTTTCGCTCGTCGACAATAACAGCCCTGACGATCCCATCATCAGCACATCAAAGCTTCAAAATTACGCCGCCCATCTTGCCGCGGAAAGTTACAGATACAGTCAAGCCTGTCTTATCCCATAGCTCTCGGTGGACGTCCAAAGCTATGGGTTATTGTAGGTTATGGGTTATTGCAGGTCAAAATAATAGCCCTCAACCGATGATTCGGTGGAAAAAAACCTATGGGATTACGCAGGTTATGGCTTTATACGGTTATGGGATAAGACAGGTTTGACTGTACATACGATTACGCCTAGTACAGTACGTATTTCGTCGGCTCACTTTCCGAGTCTACTATGCATCTCGCTAGGGTAAGTAGGTGCTAGAAGAACATAAGATCATAACACCACACCACATGCGTAAGCTGTCTCGTCTCTACCTCGTCCCTTCCTTCTCCAACACCAAGTAGCGATAGCTTTCCAGCTGATTAATATCATCCGCAGCATGTTCTTTCTAATTTAACCCCATAGGCTGTTCATCTTTTTGGAGTGAGTGTCCCTTTCCAAGTCAATGGGAATATGAAACAACAAGCCTTACTTAACTGTTCTCTTTGTTCTCTCTGTTTTCGTCAGGCTCGCATTCGAATCCGAACTTTTGGTATGCTACTTATAAATATACTTGCACACCGAAAATCCTTGGTAAATCTTTTGTTTGGATGCGGATGCGGATGCGGAGTTGAAGAGATATTTTTAGACTTTGGAAATCCTGGCGGGTGGATTGATATGGACGATAATCCGCAAGCCGCAACTTGTTGAACGGTTTCTGCAATGTGATCCTGCTACTACAGCCTGCTATAGAATGCACGGTACTACCAACAGAATTCACAGAGTCATTTCGAACATATAGCTCACCGCACGCTACTTTCGCCGGAGACAAACAAACACAAAACAGGAAAATGACATGAGGATTGGCACGAAGATTGTTGAGAGGATCCACGCATGCCAGTGCATTGCTAAAAACTGATTGGATTGGAGGTGACGCGGTGACGCGTGTGATGATGTATTTGCGGCAGCGGCAGCGTTTTGGCGGAGGAGTTGACACGTGAATCCCAAAAGAATTAACGATGATCTTTGATGTTGTCGACCCTTGTTCATTGATCATGACCATCTGCTTATCCAAAACACAGGGGCAATAGTTATTGGCGCGGATTATGATTACTAGTTTATTTGTCATATCCTTGTTAGGTCCATCATATTATAAATTCAATCGAACTGTCGATTTTGTGCTTGTTACGCAGTAGTCTCTGCAGATTTAAATTCCATATCCAGATGAAAAATCGCCGACTTCCGTTCTTGGTGGAATGGGTGGGACAACAGGTATCTCAAAGAAAGGATAGAAAGCTCCGGAACCCAAATAATGTGTATCAGTTGATTGATCAGACTTAGAAGTAAATTCGATCCAAACTATTGGTGACACCTCCCGACTGACATGACATACACTTATTTTAAATGGAGACAACAGGGTACGGGGGGGATCTGTACTTACGTTTAATTGAGTACAGTCAGCAATTCGGATATGATAGGACATGTGTGAGACGACGTTGGGTTACCGGGCTCCTGCCGAACTTACGTTGCTTCATCCATGACCGTCGTCGCAGCACTAGTATCATAAATAGATTATTTTTTACGAAGTTTAGGTGAGAAGGACATTGTCGCCCGCTTCAAAATTTATGCAATGGACCATTTACTCCGAGTGTGAACGCGAGCCAGACATTATTCTGAGCCTTATCAGATAGTACAGCCTAGCGCAGTGATCCTGTACGTACATCACTGATGCTTTGCACAAAAAATCCTGATCGAACTGGGATAGAAGAACTATAAATCCAGCTAAGGTGCATGAGCAGGCCGTTATCTGATAAAGTGGATGAAGCTTCTCCCACGTGCCTGATGATCTACATACCTGATGATACAAACTTGATACAAACAGGGACAGCTTGGTATTGGTTTCCCGATATGAAGTTCTTTGCTCTCGTCCTTCACTTAAACTTCACCTTGCGTAAATCTCACATCCTCGGGTTTCTCACTCACATCTCCGCAGTACTGGAAACCTATCACACTCTCTCGCTCAACATAGCCTCAAGCTACAAAAGTGACTCGTCACGAGCTTAAGGGCCTTTGTCTTCTCCTTCACCCCCTTACCTCCGAGAACGTCAAGGTTGATCCTACTGGCTGAGCCTATTCAAATATTCATGATGGACACTTGTGCCGGAAATCCCTATTTCGGCTATCTTGACAAGTCGCCGTGTCCTTCTTTGCTTCTTGTACCTTCGATGACTAAGTGCCTGTCTTCTTGAAAGCTTACAGTGCTGACGCAGCTTCATGGTCATCTATGACTCGCTCCACCTCGATATTCTCCCTTTTGGCTAGATTAAGCACTCTTACAGAGGATTTGTCACCTCAACTGACACTTGCACCATATTTATCTACAACGCAGAAAGTAGGATGCACAAAGAACGAAGAACGAAAGATTTCTCGGCGAGACACACGTAAGTAATACGGCCTCCTCACTCAACTTCATCACCGTTACAGACGCCAGAGCCGATCAGCCCGCTTCAATGGCAATATCGACATGTCGTTCGATACGACGATTCCCATTCACGAAAAGAATACTAACGAGGCCGGTGACTATTGGTACGTGTACCGGCGATTAATAGATCGCGCAAGTCAGGAGAGACTAGAGTGGATCAAGCGGATCCTCGTTTCATGCGCTGATAGAGGACAGGGATCCTTATGAGGCTTCACGAATCAGATTTTCGAACTTCTGATTGGATTAGAGGCTTGTCCGCGGGGTGGGAGACGTTCGTAAGTACTTTTTGTTACTTGAAAGAGCGTGGCGTAACATTTGGATGCAAGACTAGTGTGAAGATACATACCAGATGCTTGATCGTGCATTGCAGAATTATTCTTCGGTTTCAATGCAAACCTAAGGGGCTACTCAACGAACGACCCAGAATATTGGGACGAGCGTCAATCACCACGGTTGCAATTGCTGTGCGTCGAGTCCTCAAGGCCTTGCACATCCAAGGCATCCCAATATGTGTTTTTGGATTCCTCAAGTGTTTATCTAAGGATTCTTCCTGTCGATCGAGCTGTGTGCGTAAACTGCGGCCCTACTTCCCGCGACAAGCTCTGTATGTGCTACTTTACCTATGGTTTTGCCGCGGGGGCGTTGTCTAACCCTCTTAACGACGTTTCTTATTACCATTATCATTGAGAGGAGGCCTATGAGTCAATGATGTTGATCATCGATCTCTCAAATGATTCGCAGTACTGCTCATATGGTTGTGGTTTAGCCCTGCATTCTCGGGGATACGAAGTACGAGTACGACTTAGTGGGAGCTCGTAATACGTACATGAGCTACAAAGGGAATTTCCTATTTACTAGAGATTCCTTGGTGGCACGCAGCCCATGGTGCTGCTAGCTTTTAGTTATATATAGAGTTTTAAGTAATTGGGTCGTGACTTAGCCAGCCATGCACGCATGTGTATGCCGTAGGCTGAAGGCAGACTGGCTTCGATAACCTGATTGACATTAAATCAGCCTCTTTTGAAGTAACTGACAGCGCGAATTATGTGTCATGGATGCTACGTGGATATGGATGCTACGTGGATATGGATGCTACGTGGATATGGATTACTATAAGTAAATAAGAGTACTATATGTGAGTAGTACCCGTGCATGCACGGTTGATCCTTTGACCTGGGATGTGAGGATCGCAAACTTATTGACTTAGCTGGGTTAGCTGGGCTCAGCGAGCTGACGTCTGTGTAGTTAATCGATCGCACTGTCCCACCTCGCCCTCTCTAGGATTCCTACCTTTTCCGTGAAGCCATTTCAGAGTAGGCGGTACGCACTATTGAAGATGCCATTAGGATCATGCAAATACCTGTAGTCCGAGTCGTATACTCAGGCGCACAAAAGCAAGTGCCAACAGACTAACCACACTTGCTCTAAATGCACTTCTGATGACCGAAAGTATGCCTTATTTCTCTTGTCAGGCAGCCGCGGATATTACCATTAATCGATTAACCTTTCGAGCTGCCTCGCGTTTTTAAGATTTAAATGAACAGTCTCTAAATGACTTTTGGTATCGGGGACTCGGTGATTAAACCGAAGGTGAAGATCTCAATGAAATAGGCTATCATAAGGACGGTGCTTTACGCATCACCCTTCCTTAATTCGATGACAATCGCCGTACTACTGCGGAACTTGAGAGTCGTACAACCTGACAAAGTGTCGCTTGCACGATCTTTGCATAGAAAATCATGCTGTTATGGCATACTGAGGACTTAACATCAATTCTCACAGCCTCTGAACGTTAATGCATAAGTACAAGTAGTAAGACTACGTACAGAAACGTTTCTGTTACGAAGTGTAAGATAACGGGGAGATAATGGTACTGGCGTTGTACTACGGTAGAACGCCGGCCGCGGTCTGTTCTGACCTTCGGTATTCTAATCGCTTCTCCGAGACTCATGCTCAGTTTGACTTTGAACACCGCAAGAATGCCGCACGGTTCTGAAGGTTGCGAAATATATCATTTATGCCTCTAGGCAGTAATCGACGCGGAGATGAGCATTTAGTTTGGGTCATTAACTTTGCGGTATGCGGCGGCAATGTAGTCGGCAATACTATCTATACGCCCCACGTACTGAATACTACAAGTCCTAAAGGAACGGGATCATTACTTAGTGCTTAGTATTTACTCTTAGTGTCCCAGTATCTGTGCATAATAATGCAAGGAGCAAGACCTATCAGAATTCCATGCAGAACTTTTTCTTCCTTCTTCAATGACGAAAGAAGTGAAAATAAAAAGGCTAAATATTTAACTTCTCGATTGCTTATCTGCTATTTTGACTTAGGCGTCACTAGTAGAAAGGACTAGAATACCGACCTCGCTCAATCTAGGTTACCGATTCCCGAGGCATACGGGAATTTGAATATGACTAGGTGATCCACGTTTGGTTGGGAGGATTAAGGACAATGGTAGGACGGGAACTGGATAGTTTGCTACCACTTGGCAAGAGGACGCTCTGAGATTATTGTGGGCTCTCAAAAAGGGGTCCACGGTGAGGGATCCTACAAGATGGTTATCTCTGGGCAACTCGAAACTTAAACTTCTTCCAAATATCACGGCATTCTGACGGTGGACGACGATCCGTGTCATCTAATCCTTAGTGCCGCCTGGATTTCCTGCATGCAAAATGCACCGCACAGGGTGAAATCCCAGACCCTCAAGTTTCTTGTTCCTACCTCGAGGAAATCGCAGTAGCTCACCACATCATTATCCCGGTCAGTTGAACAAGCGTAGTCGCCGTTGTTGTCGCTGATGGTCAGTCTTAAAGTTAAGCCAACGTTCTGCTGGATTATTCATTCATTATCACGATTTAGGCAAAATATTCTGAACGTGATTCCCGGAGTGTGGTGCTCAATAATGGGATTAATAATGAGCGTCCCAGTACTTATTGGCTGAGAAATCCATCCACACAGGAGAAGGTCACTGACCCGTTAATGTCGCCTTCACCGGTGAATAATGTATTTTTTCCTTCCTGGAATAGAATGACCAGGTACGGGATATACATATCTGCGTCTCAGGATACGTGAGCTTGATTTCTGCATTGATATGAGATGACTGCTGTGGTCGTGAGAATCAGAAGACGATTAGAGAAAGATTCCGGTCCGACATGATTCTCGAGTGTGAATCATGGCCGAGTCTGGAAGTATGAATATCCTCCTTGGCAAATATATACAGGCTCTCCTCACCCCCATCGGTATAGAGGACGTATAGCTTGTTTTCTTTCCAGCTTCAGCTATTAAGCACTTGGCCACGTACCCACTCGATGGTAAGTGAAGGCACTGGATCCGTGCTTGCACTCCGGTAGGGGATACTTATATTCGTTTGTACCCTCAAATCGCAACTTGTGACCGTTGTATTTTAAGGATGTGTATCCCTTCGAAGTCATCAGGTTCTTGGAATTGCTCTGAAAACCGGTAGCTCGGTGGGAGTCACGAATTCTGCATATGATCGTACTATATGTACTATGTGCTATTTATAGACCTTCGCTCTAAACGGTGACCCCTAGCAGTACAGATTTTTGACTTCACTGTGTGTGAGAGAGAGATCAATGCAAATACAGTAAGAGCGACGGTATGCCACACGCTGACATAAGTTTAAAGCTCCACTCTGAAACTTCTTCAATCCCATTCGTACCTTTTACTTCCGCTGCGGCACGGGTATGTGGCTATTAAGCCTCGCCCGCTCGACGTTGATCATGATGTAACTTTAAAAGACGGATTCGCGCTGGCTTGCCGCAAGGGACCTCCTGCCAAACGGGACTAGGATTTTAATATCGCGTCCTAGTCAGTATCTACTCCAACAATCATTAATATTTACTGACAAGCAATCGGAGGCAATCCGATTCAGACAAGCACACCACATGTAAGCATTCGGCCATGGGATGAGTGAAAAGGCACCATGTGCTGATCGTCCAGTGAGAGAAAAACGTAAGGGGTACATACATAACTTCGATACATATGTACAAGGTGGGTTAGACTCGCCTTTCGGTGCCTATGGCCTTGCCCAGGGTCTCGGCATTCCAGATTGTTCGCCGGGTATCACGTCGTGATTTGCACTACCCTTAAAATAGAAATCGGAACCTTTCAAACTGATACTTAATGTGCTATGTTCTGTTCAATTCAATGAGTGGAATAGAGCGGAGAGGAGGAGCAATCATCATTGAGATTTTTAAAGTTAGATAGAGTAGCGAGGTGTCAGTGGTGTGATCCACACAAAGGATTGCTCGAACCTGTGAATATTGACCAAGAATAACCCTCTAGTTCAAAGAGTCGTCGACGGGTTTCATGGCTGCAGGTAGATTGACAGTATAATTGACCTGCTGATTACGATCGAGGATGAGTGTGGCTGAAGAAGATTATCGAATGATCCCTGTGCGTCGGAAAATGAATATAGATACCCTTCTCCAAGTCGTTACAATCCTTTCACAGAAATCCTATTGATATGACTTCGATTTTAACACCGCAGGAAACCAAACTTGAAATTTCTCAAAACAGAAAGATAAATGAGCGGAGTCATTTCCGACACAGAAGAAGAACTAATTAGTAGCGTAGGATGCGGGAGAAAGCTCCGCACCATGTGTCGGCGCTATGCCCTATTATAGCAGTACAACGATGCGGATTTCTTCTTTACAGTAACCGGAGCTCCATGTGTGAGGAACCTTGTATGCAAATCATCTTCTGCAGGAAAATTTCCCATTGTAAAATCTTTGTTAAAATTTGGTAAGCATTTACACGATGTCAGTTACGCAGGGAAGGAACACATCCGGCTCTGATATTTGCTATTTTATTTTTGGCAATGATTTGCAATCGAAATCGCTGTTCGTCAACGTAAGGAACATTGGCATTGACTGACAGTGTGTAATTGGGGCTTATATGCGATTGCGGATTTAGATGTGCGGTGATGGAATGAAAGAACGAAATTCGCGCAACTGAAATGACACATTGCTTACTTGCGGTACAATCGGAAATTGTATAATGTCATGTCATTTTCTTCGCAGCTCCAGACTTCTTCAGACGCTTTAACGCGCTTAGTTATAGATAGGATTAGGATTAGCAATCATCTTAGAATCAGTACCTGTTGTAACCTCTTGCATTTACTGATAAGACTAGCATGATTTTTGTCGAAATCCACATTTCTGAATTTATCTCTATAATGTCTTTAGATGAGGCTTTCCACGAAATCAGCTAATGTTTTGATTCAGGTGAAACAACTCGCGCACGATTCTCATCGCCTGCACGATACTTCCCTGTTTTACTAAAAGCAATCAAAAATAGGCCGAAGATCCTTGATTAGCAACCAGTAACTTACATTAGAAATGATCGGCATTTCCAAGCTTGCGCTTCATCTTCCAAAAGAGGGAATGGTGTCCGGATTGGCATGCGCAACGAGGCGCAACGATGGAAAACCTAAACTGGGAGAAAATCACGAAAACAAAAACAGCGAAAAATCTTACCGAGGACTCTCCATAAACCGAGCTCGAGAGCTCCATCGCCAAGGTCTACTTCCGCGTCGTCGCCAATCACGACAATCGTCCCCTGCCCCTTTCGAAATTGCCTGGGATTATGTTGCATTCCAATTTCAGCAGCATTGAATCCGTCATGACGACTGCGTATTTCCTCGTTGGTGAAATCGTTAATCACCATCTGGAAAACTTCCTTCGTCGATTTACCTATCGCATGAGCGGTCACACCGCTCGCATTCCCGAGGGTAACGAATGCGCCTGGTCCCAATTTAAATTGTCTGCTATTTGAATATAATTTGCTTTCTGAACGCAATGTCGAGGTTTTGGTAATCGAATAGTGCCGGTGCCAGACCAACAACAACCGAATCGTAAAGGGGCTGCGCAGATTGCGAATCATCGTTACCAGCGCAATTTATGGCAGCTTCTCCACACGCAGAGTCCGAAAGTAGAAGAAACGGTCTGTTGGAAAGATTAGTTTCCTAATTTACAACGAAAAATGCCTGACAGATTCACCGTTTCAAACCTACATATATAGTTCCTAGTCTGAGGAGCTACGGCACCGACGCTTGTTTATGCAAGGCGTTGGTTTCTCGTTTTTCCTGTCAGTTACGTGTGTCTTTGGATTCTCTCCCTTGAAACCCAAAGAGTCAAGACGCGAAATAAGCGATGCCGTGGATTCCTTGCTCGCATTGCTGCACAGCCTAAATGGGATTGAATATTCCTGTAGTTTACAAAAAGCACCGGTGTCGCTGTCGATCCTACATGAAGAGTACCCAAAACATCGATTAACACACATATTATTAGTGGGCCTACTCTCAAAGTTGAAGACATCGCCATGCATTGTTCTGGGTGTTTCATAAAATGAAGTCGGAGTCAGATTATATCAGTCTAAGATTGTAAATTGCGTCATGCATCAACGGCAGAGACCGGCACTCGGACCTTGCAGCCCGAGTGTCGACTTAAATCAGATTTGCTGTCATCACGGCCCACGGATACGAATCTGCCGGTCACGTCCTGCCGTCTCGGCACATTCATTTTAGGCGCCGACGGACGACAAGCCTAGTGAAAGGATTATAGATAAGCGCGCCTTGCCAATTCTATTGCTCTGTGAATCTTTAAAAGGACTCTCCGATTCGGACCATAGTTGATTACTGCAGTTGTGACAGTGCACTCTGCCAGGGTTTACATTACTCTCATCCTGTATGTTCGTTCAACTAGTACTTGAATCATAAGTTTCTTTTCATCATCTGATGGATTATTCGGCACTGACGGTGTATTTGAATGATCCTTGCTTTGAATGTTGAACATTTTACTGCTTGCAATTCAGTATAATTTAAGCGTGCGAAACTTATTCTTTGCAACACCGTCTTATCCTTATAACGAATCATGAAGCATGTAGCATGAGGCCTCATGCTTAGTGACACATGCATTAGATGAAACTTCTGGGATTTCTTTTTTTGTTTTGTTTTGAAAAACTTGTATTTGAGGGAACTTCTCGGATTGGTGACTTAATGGATTTTTGTATGATCTTACTGAGGATCCGATTAACCATCAACTTAACGATCCTAAAAATAAAAATAAATCATCTGGTGGCCCAACACTCCATCATCAAGAACTTCTGGAATGTAATTCCGAGTACATTGTGATACCGATACGATGGGGTCTATGGGATGTAGAGATCCCACCATTATCAAACTGAAAATTCCCTTGATGTGTCTTGCACCATATTACCGGGTTCGATTTATTACGCGTATTGCAGGATTCCCAATTCTAAAAATGAACAAACGTGCAATTTTGAGCTTGTCATTTTTAGTCTGTCTGCACTTTTCGAAGAATCTGGCATTGCAGGAGCGTTGATGCAGTACGGGAGAGCAAGTTCAGGTCTCAAAACAGACAAAGAAGGGTGGTTCCGAGTACCCGTGTATATACCGTACTTTCGGGAAACATTTTCTTCGGGTCATATGGTGTCGCTAGAAAGTCTAAACAGAATTTACTCATGCTCTGACAGTAGGCGCTGTCCGATGTTCATGGAAATCTGCATTTATTTGTACTGCGAATGAAATTGACTCTAGAATGCAACGAATTATTCGAATGACATCGCCATGCTCTGAAAAAACTTGTATGCAGTAGAAACAATCTGCAAAAGTCTCCCCGGCAAAGGGTTTAGTAGCCAAATGGAACTGATATTAATAAGTAAGTATTAACCGTCGGAATTACCACTACGGCTCGATCTTTCTGGATCAAGTGAATGGCTCTGAGTTAAACGGATAGCTCGAGAACGCGTCGAGTTCAGCAACCTGAAGAATTGGTGATTCCATTGAAGGGACGACTTGAATGTGTTCGGCTATATATTTTATGCCATTAGTTCTGCGTGTTATCTAATCTACTCTGTCCCAGTTAATAGATTGGTCAGGCAGGCACTGGACTGCATGCATGCCGTTGAAGGTGTAAGGTGTTTGAACATGTTTGACGACAACCCATAAATATGAATGTCCCCCTTCTCTTCCTCCTTAGACTTACATTTACTGGCTTTCCTTCTGGATCAAACACGACGAATCTTGGTACTGTTATTTTAGCTCATTTCCCCCTGAGTATTTTTCGCTCATCTAAAGACGGAGGTTTTCAAGAAGGCCGGCTTTTCGACGATGGCTCATTGTAACAATTTAAGATATCCTTCACAAAATATACAGTATGGTACATATGAAAGTTAGGCACAGTACATCAGCGTACTAACAACGATATTCATTCGTACATTGTTCGGACAGCTACTCGGAATCAGAAGTGACGAGCGAGCTACCCCCGCCGGTTGTGGGGTATACTCATCGGGCACACATCTTTTAGCGCGAGCGAGCATCAGCGCGACATAAGCGAGCACAAGCGCAACTTGAAAATGTAAGTAAGATGATTATAATTAAATGGTAGTGTACTATCACTAAGTATTACTACGATATAAATTGCTTATTTAATTTACTTTTTACGGGAGTACGATCTTTTTTATCTTTCTTTTACCTTTGGATGTGGTCCACTTGCTGTCAATGAGGGAGACCTTCGTTCTATAATTAGGTCCTCTACAGTGAGATGATGTCATCAGTTGGGAAGTTTCGGAAATAGAGTGGGCTTACATCATGCAAGCTCGTCGTCTGCCCCTTTCCTCTGGCCAAACACCCACTCTTCTGGAAGGTCAATGTATGGATTCCAGCCATGGGCGTGATCTCCTACATCCAATCCCCACTGTCTGCTACCTGCCACTCCAGCCCGCGGAGAATCTTCGAACATTTCCTCTTCAAGGTAAGCGAGGCTATTGAGGTCAACGTCGACTTCCATCAGGATTGCTGCCTCTTCGGTCGTGCATGGAACCGCCCAAGCTTCGTCAAGGAGATCTACAAACTTCAATGATAAATTTTTTGGAATTTTTGTGAGGCGAGAAGACCAACAACTCATATGTTCGTATCCGTGTCTTCAAATTCAACAAGTATAATCTCTTTGTTTCTAGGCAGCTCCTACCTCAGGTCGACCTTGAGCTTGAGCATTTGAGTTATTATGCAAATGCAGTGAGATTATACTACCTGCAGGTATTTTTTACGCCAAAATTATATTGAATAACATTTCGGCTTATATAGAAGTCGGGACTCATGTAGGCAGACTTAAAACACTGAGCAAGCCCTTCGGCCTTAGACCTTATTGATGGATTTATCAAGCTCACTGACCAATTACCGGCACACGAACTCCGAAATGCGGCTTGACAGGGCCGGATGATTGCCAGTCACGCGCACGGGCTCGCAACTCCTTATGTACTTATAATATCTTATCCTCTACGCAACGTCTGAAAATATACTCGTTTATGAAGAATATATAAGCCTGAATGTGTTGCAACGATGAGTGCTTCAATTTTTATACCACCCAAGTCTTATCCGTCCCTAGAACTCGTAAGCTCAAGGATTACAAGGATAACTTCACGTCGAATCTTCCTTGAATCTTCCTGTTTGGCTTATCGCAGGAACCACATACAATTCAAATGGCAGTAATGTTTTACAAATGCCGACAGTGAACCTCAGTACCCCCCCTTTCAGATCCGGTTCAGGGCCCCATTTGTTTTTTCAACACCCAAACGAGGCCATAAGGTCATTGCTACGGCCCGTTCTGCTTCCAACAAAAAAACAGGAGGAGTTAGAAGCGGGCCTACAAGAATGAGCGTGCCATGAGCATTCACGAGCGTGCCGAAGCGTGGCACGCTTACGTGCGTTTAAGCACGGTTAGCGTACAAGGCGGGTGGCTACGTTTACAGACACAATATTATCTCGTATCTGACAGATTAGAGTACCTTCTGTTGAGCATCGGTGTTTGAAATTGAGGTAGTGTTGTACCCTACAGTATAGTATGAGTAAATAATATTTCTCTGGGCAGAAAAAAAATTGCACAACGCAACTCATTTTCCCCCTTTTCGCACCACTTTGAGGTCAGATTGAAGCTTATAAATTCTAAGTCCCCAGAATGTGCGCGAAAAGAAAAGTTGCGCAATTTACCCAAAATGGCGCACTTTGAAATTTAATCCGCATACCTATGGTTCAAATTAGGTGATGTGAGCTGGCTACACAACCCTTGAGCTGTACGCGTATTTCGCTGCGCACGCATATATTCCGTTCTGTGCAAGTAGTAAGTACCTAGTATGCCGACATGCCAGCGCTTGCCTGCTGCGATCCATGATGCGGTACATCCTGAGTGTGTTGGCATGTCATTGCAACCGTGGTTTCTACTCCTCAGAGAAATGAAAAATTTATCTTGTATATCCAAATGATCTATTGGATAACTAGAAATACATATGTATGCTTTGCTATTTTTTAAAAGCATATTTTGTCTTATTCAGGATTGATACCCGGTGACTTATATTGAGTCTTCTTAAACATATATATATATCACAGTTTGTCTGATTTTATAGAGTGAGTAATGTATCAGTTTGACTAGCTAATGTTGTGTATATATGGCATGTAGGCAACTCGACGACAAATTGGAGAAATCATACGGATATCAAGGCATGGCCCGGCACCTCGGCATGTCTCGCACTTGCATAGACGAATAGTTGCGTGAAAAGTGACGGATTTGACGGAGAAAAAAGTGCGCGCTGGACTAAAATATCAGCCAGGGTACATCATCTACCTTGAACCATAAAAGGTGGGCCGATTAATTTTCAAAGTTGCGCGGTTTGGAGTACTTTTCTTTTCACGCACATCACGCCATATTTTTGGGATTTGGATTTTACAAGCTTCAATTTAACCCTCAAGTGGTGCGAAGGGGAAAAAAAGTCGTGATGTGCGATTTATTTTTTGTACAGATTGACCGCTATATTGCGACATGCGTGGCAGTGCACGCACAAGGGTGCGATGAGTGTGCATCAAATGCTGTGGTCGTGCAGAAAGTAACTACGGCTATACATGGAGGACATTTGGTGGAAAAATACATCTTCAAACTCAGTTAGACAACACGAAGAAGTAGTTTATCTCTCTATATGACATCATTAGAACCAAAACTTCGACACGATTCCGGTTATGCTGTAATCAATCCGACTCATACCACCCGCAATTACTAGATATATATATCGTAGAAAACGGGTTTGATGGAATGGGTAGTTATATTAAGTCATTATTAGATATGGTACATTTACAGTTAACCGAGATATATTAAGCAAAAAAAAAGTGCGTATGCATACTTTTAGGATCTGAAATACGTACATTATGGCCAGAATAATTATTTTGAAAATATTTAAGCGTGCCAAGCGTGACACGCCTCTTCCACACAGAAAAACCAGTGCCTGTTGAAATTTTGAAAGCCAAAGGCGCGGACATTCTCGTCCTCGATGTGACCTCCCTGATTGAAATTATCCACGAGACTGCCAAGAGAGCAACTTCTATTCACGGACTAGTAGATGTTCTGGTCAACAAAGCCGGTGGGTGTTTTATGATCGTTACTGAGTTGTAGGGCTCTTCACGATCATCCTTGATATCAGCATTAATGTCTTTGGGGCTCTCAACGTCACACGCGAATTTCTACCGTACATGCGCGAGAGAAAGACCGGGACGGTAATGTTCAGTGGCTCTGTAATTGGTTGGGAGTGCGTCACTCGTTACAGTTTACTCATCAATAGGAGAGTTGATCTAATACAAGTTCTCGCAGACCCGCCCCATACGATCTAGATGGGCTCTTCGAGGTTAGTTTCACACGGAAATAGAAAAACAGAAAGTGCATAAACGCATTATTAGGTCTTTCCGAGGCCCTTCACCAAGAAATATCACCCTTTGGCGTACTAAGCATCTGCGTAGATTCTGGTTACCTTAGAACCCTAGTCCTCGAGGACGGGGTTCTTTGAAAGTGTCGAGAATTCTAGATTATAAGGAACTCGTCGACAGGAGAGAGGGAATATCCTACTTTCTGAATGCTTACCCGACACAAACACATAGCATTCAGCGGACGCTAACCTGAAGACCTTGCTAAAGCCGCTGAAACCGTCATTGATCTTGTGCAAGGGGAGGGAATGGCATCCTGAAGGACTCCACCAATCCGTGTTTCCCTTGGAACAGATTGCTACGAAACGGCAAAGACCTCGTCCCAAGTAACTTCAGTGACTGTGTATCCCCAAACGACCGCGACATACCTGCATTGTTGACGAGTACATCAACCCTTCCATTTCTACTGACCGCCTTCGTTGCAAGTTCTTGAAAAGCCTCAATGGGCGCGGCTACGTCCAACTCCAAGATGCCAGCTCCCTTCTCCTTGAGTTATGCGAGCTTCTCCCGGATTAACCCTGCGCAACCGGTAGCAATGTCTTTGTCTCCTCGACTGAGAGACGCAAAAGAGTGTTCTAGTCCGCGACCTTAGATAGCGATATTTATTATATATATTCTTTTCTCCCAAAGAATTCAAATTAGCACCTATGTCGTCCCCATAATGAGCCAAACCAGTTCCGAACTTGACATAATTATCGCACTAGAGGACATCCTGGTTAGTGCGCCAGGATTCATCGTGTGGTAAATGAACCACCTACGGACAATGTTATAAATTAATATGTAGTTGTGGAGGAAACAGCATGAGTCCCGTTATGTTTCAAAAAAAAAAAAAACACCTCGGAAATTTGGTTGTCACATGTCCATTTTAGAAATCAGGTTAAAACTCCGATAAAACCAACCTAACAGAGGAACAGAAGACTCTTCACTCAAAACAGACTCGTTCCAGACTCGTGAAGTAAACTTCAAGTTTAATAAGAGCTACAAATACAATTATATGCAAGGATATGCAAGAAAAAGGCCTAAAATAGTGGTATGTGACTGTTCGTTAGCCCTTTATGCATGACGAACTGTGACACAGACAGGAACCGGCACGAATTGGAATACTTAAAGACAAATGTATCACCCATTCACCGACATCTCATATGGTGACTTGCCACCGGTCTGGCCCTATGAGCAGAGAGGAGCATTGTGATGTTCAGGATGGCACTCAGTTGAAGCTTGATCGCCACGCTTTCCGACGGCCACTTCTCCGGGGAAGTTGATATCTAGCTTATAAACTAGGGTGGGCTTACAGAAAGTTAGCAACTCTCATAAGATTTGTTCAGCTTTCCATAATGCCCTGACCCTGATTTTTTAAGAAGGGCCCGACTGTAACGAGTCATCGACAAGGGCAAGCATCGCTACGAAATCTGTGAGTGCCCAGTACCGACATACATTCTCATAGCAAGGCTAAAACATATATGGACGTAAAGCCAAGACGTGGGTACGTGTGGCATCGGCATCTGTCCAGTCGCACAAGCGAGGAGCTATAAAATGACTCGACACGCAATTCCTATCATCTCCAGAAATTCAAGAATCAGCATAACCACAATGGAAGCATCTCAACTGGTTTGGCTCATTACCGGGGCCACGTACGTCGTATTTTGGACTGCTCATAACCTCGATTGATCATTCGTCCACCTAGGTCGGGACTTGGTCGTGATCTGGCGCTGGCCGCTTTGAAGAGGGGCGAAAAAGTTATGGCAACCGGCCAAGCGCGATCTATTGTCAAGTTGAATGATTTGAAAGCGGCAGGGCAGACATTTTAGAGCTCGATGTCACTTCTTCCCTGGAAACCCTCCATGACGCCGCAAAAAAGGCCGTCGCGATACATGGACGTATTGACGTCGTGGTAAATAACGCAGGTTGGTAAGAAGGCAAACCTATTCATGAATTTCTGCTCAGCTCCGATTACAGGGTACCTTCACTGCGGCACGATTGAAGAATCCACGTAAGCGTTAATCAACTCGCTATCAAATATGAAGCTAACCTTCTAATCAGACCTCAGGAAACATTGGAGCAGTTTAAGTAAATTTCTAATCCTTCTAAAACCTCTTATTCTGTTCTCTAACGGGGGTCTATAAGTACGAACGTTTTTGGCGCTATCAACGTTACTCGAGCATTCCTACCATACATGAGGGAAAGAAAAGCTGGTATGGTTGTTTTCATAGGCTCAATCGGAGGATGGATGTACGTATAGAATTGTGACGTCAACCAGATCAAGTGCGTTATTTGACTACTAAATAGGGAGGACCCTATGCGGGACTTTATGCTTCAACGAAGTGGGCGTTGCGTGGTACGCTTCTATGTTCAATGGATCGATGAATTCTGGAATAACGAGCTGAAACCCAGGTATATCGTACTCCCTTCATCAAGAAATAAGCTCATTCGGACTACGAGCTACTTGCATCGACTTTGAGTTCTTCCGAACGCCGGTTCTCCAAACTGACCAGCGTTCTCCTAAGGTGGAAAGACTCTCGGATTATAGAGACCTCGTGGGAAACGGGGAGAAGTCCTCCAAGATCAATCCCCCTTTTTTTTTATTCAACAATTTCTTGAAAATTCCAGTATAGACCCTCAGAGTATAACGGTAAGCAGCCAGGAGATCCGGCGAAGGGCGTCAAAGTGGTTCTAGACATCGTGAGGGGTGAAGGTGTGGCGTCTGGTAAAACTTTCCCACTCGGTGTTTACTTTGGAACGGATTCCTATAACGTTGCGAAAACATCTTCCGAAACGGCATTGGCACAGTTGGAGGATTGGAAAGATATATCATTTAGCACCGATTTTTGAAGCTTGTAGGTACATAATAGTCATGTGAAATTGTTTTCTATCAATTTTATCTCACTTGGAGAGGTAGGTGCTTTTACGAAAGATGATCAACGATCATCATCAGCGCTCAGCGCCCGGCGCTACATAGAGAACCACCGGCCTTTTGCTAAAAATATACTAGTTCTTGCAGTCGCTTCCATGATTTACCGCCTTGTGTGCTCTTAAGCAAGTATGTAGTGGACGCGTGGAAAGAGCCAAAGTATATAAGCCACTGCTTACAGTTCCAAGAATGAGAACTACCGTTTAAGTATGTGAATATTCCCGACCGCCCCCAAGCCCAGGAATCGGAATGATGGTGCAAATCATATCATGTTCAAGTGTTTCGTATTGGCACAGCCGACGTATTAAAATTTACGCCCCTGATGGCTTGTTGATTTTTATCATAAGGGTCGTATGTAAAACTTACATGTACATATAAAGCTAGGAACATGACCAAACGTCTTCCTTGCCCCCCCACCACTTCCCAGGAATTGTATCGTACTGGCAACATGGAAAAAGCCCCGCAGGTGAGCGCTCCCTCTTATATAGTTGTCTAATCATATGTCCAACCACAATCCATCCAGACCACTCAGCCCCAGGCAGTCCAACAAATGATTCTGCCACCTGGCGGTGGCAACAAGAACGCGAAGAATCTGCCTGTTGACAGTGACGGGAGGCGTGACTGGAGCTTTGGTTTGTTCGACTGTTTTGGGGATATAAATACATGTGCGCCCTCTTTCCCTTACTGTTCGTCAACGATTGACACTTTAATTTTCCCTTCTGTCCCTAGGCTGCCTGGCGTGTTGGTGCCCCTGTCTCGCTCATGGGAGAAATCGTCGTCGCCTTAACCACTTAAACCAGAATGGCGTTCCGGATCCCAATCGCGAGAGCGTTGCAGGAGAGGACAGTCTCGTTTATGCCCTTATCGAAGTAGCCTGTGATATGGGCTGGATTCTTCAGGTACGAGCTCTGCCGCAATATATTCATAAATTATAATAGACTCGCTAATTTTCAACTCCACCAGATTGGAACGCGCCGAAACATCCGTGAACGTTATAATATCCAAGGGAGCGGTTTGAGTGACTGTTGCGCGCCTTTCTGCTGCCAGGCATGCGACTTGGTTCAGGGTAGTCGCGAGATTGCCCTTGAAGAAGAAAGCTTCTTCCAGCGAAACGGTCAAGCTTAGACCATGTCAAAATTCTTACTCGACAATAATTATACGCCCCAATCCACTACGTAGTCCAGTTTCTGTTCAAAAGGTGGTACATACGATGCTGCTCTGTCTAGGCCTAATGTATTTCTCTCTCTCAAGAAAACCTGTGCACCCAGCAGAAGTCTGCAGACTCTATGGATGTGATCTAAGATATGCTTTACCCTTGGGATGGTAAGCCAGTCGCGCGGCCAAAGAGGCCAAGTCAACGGTGTATGTAATGAAATAATTCAGGTTTGAGTGCAATGAATGCTAGGCTCTGATGTGATTGATAATATCCATACCATTAGCTCGAATATGAAAGCTGCAGAAAAGTGAGAAAGTAGTTTTGGAGATTATAAGTTCAAAGCATGTGATGATAGCCTGGGCACACACACGGCCTAAGGCCTCAAGTTCAAACCAGCTGGTATAACGTCTCATTTCATGTACCATGTCTGGAGCGGCATCGTAAACCACACCTTCAACTTGAGGGTACATGTGTAGTACACGTAACGGTACGATGCTGTGCACCATTAAAATGTCTCAGCTGCACGTTCTCCCACAGTTATACAACAGTGTGGGAAGTACGCAGATCCGTGTGTCGGTTAAAACCCAGAATCAGTAAAAGGAAAGACATAAATAAATCACTTCACCCCAGGATACCGTTGTGGCAGTGCAATTTAACCGACTGCCGATCCGTAAATAGATTAGATTAGATCCCCTCCTACGCGCACATAGCCGAATCCAATCCATCCTTTGACCGCAACTGCCACCTTGCGAGGCTGCTCGACGCGCCTCAGAGCGCAGTTACGCCATACAGCTGCATCCTGGACCGCTCCACCGTGAATCACGAATAAACCTCTTCATGTGAGCTTACTCATCTCCCTGTTTCCTGCTTATTGTAACTCCAAAAAATCTTACTCCTTCAATCATACCCCTTCAATCATACTACTCAGCAAAACACTGTGCATAGAACGATCGTCGCACCCGGAAGTGGTAACAAAAATGTTAAGAACCTTCTTATAGACGTCAAATGAAAACGAGGATGGAGTTTTGGATCGTCGAACTGCTTTAGCAATGATATAAATCCGTGTAAGTTACGCGTTCACTTCGTCGTCTCTCCCGCTTATTTTGCGCATCCAGGCTGTCTGGAATGTCGGTGTACCTGTCTTGTTATTGAACTAAACCGAAGCCGACTTGACAATTCGAACATCAGACAATTTCCAGACCCAGAGCGCAAAGATATCTTCATACTGGATGGCGTTCTCGCCGCCATCGCCAAAATGATGACCTTAAGATGACCTGTCCTATTTGTCTTCTGGATGTATGTGTGTGCTTCTAAGCTCAGTATGGACAAGACACCGATGCACATTAGATCATTGGGCAAATATAAATCTGCGAGATCCCTTGCAAGCTTGCGAGGGTGCATATCTCGCAAGTTGCTCGCCACAGAATCGCACACATGTCGGGAGTTCGTTGGTGCAGAGGTCGTGAGAAAGGAATTAAACCAGGGTGTATTTCATCCGTCGAAGGGGAGGGCCTGGTAGATTGGCTATGATTAAACGGAATGGTACGTCGCAAGATCAGGGTAGGTTCAAATGATGTTTTAAAAGACGGTTTAACTCGCCAAACCCAATTGATAGTTCGGCCGGTGGACGACATCATGGCAAGTCCAAACCGCTGAGGATATCCTCAAAAATCCCGCATTTTCTTCCTTTACAAGCGAGGTACCTAATTCCCTCGTGCCACACCGTGATACCCTGAACCAGCTGCTCTGCACTCCAGAGACCGTGGCTGACGATCTGGTTCTTACCAAGTGGTGGTTAATTTCTAACAAGAAAGATCTTCGTAAAAAAAATCATGCCTTACATCGGGAATCTTTCATTTATGGATAGAGCAAAGATAGCGAACTGCTTTGAAGTCCATGTCAGCAAAAATCCTCAAAAACGACATTTGTGGTTAACCATCTTACCAATCGTACATGCCCACACTATCTTTATCGCGTCTCGCCTGAAAAAGAACCGAAAGAATTCCGCCTTGGTAGAAGCCAACATTCTTGACGCAGCGTTGGAGGTACAATTCACGACCGGAGAGAATACAGTCCTATTGGAGGTTGACGTGGACTTTAACAGTCTCACCTATCTCGAAGAAGAAATGTTCGAAAATTCGACCCGGGCTGGAGTAGCAGGGAACCAAAAATAGGGATTAGATGCAGGGGACCATGCTCATGTATCCATCATGGCTGGAATCCTTACATTGGCCTCCCAAGGGAGTGGGTGCTTGGTGACAGAGAGGAGGCTGACGCTCGACGTACGTATCCCTGCCCGCCCTAGACCCGAAACACACTCTCGCACAGGCTCGTAAGTGTCACGCAAGTCTTATTTAACTGCTCGCAGGTCTCTCATAAATATCGCGCATATTCTCGCAAGTGTCTCGCAAGTGTTCTCGCAGAAAGATGTGTTCCCTAGATCACTACTTGTCGTGACTCTATCCGAAAACGATACAGTATTAAAAGTTATGGATGGTTCTGTGTGCCTTGTATCCGTTTGTTGGGAGCCCCGCCCACAGAATGATATGTATTCTCCGTATCTCTGTCCTAGGTCAGGAGGACGAGATCGAAGCGTCTTGAGGTTGTGAAGCTGATTGTTGACATAACTCTGGAAAAATTGAGACAATATCTAATCAATGCTTGCGATTAAATTCAACTTGGACATAGAAAGTTGCTCTGGAGGAGAGAGATTCTTCACAGATAGCAATTTATGAGTAGACCCTATTATGATAAGCTTAGTACGTCTTTAGTTATCAGTCGGCCCCTGATCGAAGACGAATTCAAGGGCATTGGCCATGTGTGACAGACATGTGATGAGCGCATAGCTGTATATTGGGCTTCCAGTATTGGCGATTAGAGGATCAGGGTTGATAAAGGGATGAGCCGCAGTATATCGTTGTTCAGAACCATGACTGTGAGCATGATAGGAGGCAACGAAATGGCGAACCAAAAGGTGACCACTGTAGTGGCGATAGTGGTTCCATATAAGGTGGTGTTTTGACCATACTGTGCCTCTATCCTCAATTTGAGTCCGCGTCGGATAGTACTAATCTACTCCTTTACGCCGCAGTACATGTATGCTCCTTCGGATCCTGTTAAAATGGGCAGTATAAAAAGTTGTAATCCAAGGCAAGCAATCCAGGTTTACCTCCGTTCTCTAAGCATA
This sequence comes from Agrocybe praecox, assembly GCA_964017145.1. NCBI lineage: Eukaryota > Fungi > Basidiomycota > Agaricomycetes > Agaricales > Agrocybaceae > Agrocybe > Agrocybe praecox. The sequence continues at coordinate 4,047,414 of OZ024843.1, read as the reverse complement.
AACATGCCGTCTCAGCTTGTATGGCTCATTACAGGAACTTCGTACGTGGGTCTGCTGGAGTAACACATGGAGTAGTAACTGTACAACCTTCTCCTCCTAAAAGGTGTGGTTTAGGCTACGAGCTATGCCTCGCCGCACTCAGGAGGGGAGACAAGGTCATCGCTACAGGTCGCACAAGATCTTTCCACAAGTTGGATAGCTTAAAGTCTCAGGGCGCAGTTACTCTTGAGCTGGATGTGACCTGGGATCTCGACGTTCTTCGCAGAATTGTAAAAATGGCTGTAGAGATTTACGGACGGATCGATATCCTGGTCAACAATGCAGGTACGATACCCTAGATTCAATTCTCTGTGATATCGTTTGAGGTGAATAGAAATCGCTCACATTGATCATATATCTTTTAGGATATGTTACTATGGGGACCCTGGAAGAAACGAAGTACGCATACTATGAGCATCTCTCAAATACCATTAACGTTGCTCATTCGATCACAGTCCGCAAGAAACTCAGGCACAGTTCAGGTTCTGTTTGCTTATTCATCACATTTAGCTTGCATCCTCTTAGATTAATCTGAATCACATGCAGTACAAACGTCTTTGGTGCTTTAAATGTCACTCGTGCATGTCTGCCTTACATGCGCGAGAAGAAAACTGGCACGATCATATTCATAGGCTCCATAACTTCTTGGAAGTAAGTCCATACATTCTTATATCGTCTCATTTCCCGATTCTCATGTCTTGTAAAAGTGGTCTGGCATACCTTGGGCTATACTCAGCAACAAAATGGGCTCTGCGGGGTAATATTTGCATTTGTCTCATTTCGGTGATCTCGTATTCAATATTTTGGCAGGAATGTCAAATAGCCTCAACGATGAGATTAGTCAGTTCGGATTGAAGAGCATTTGCATAGACTTTGGATATTTTAGGACACCTGTTTTTGAGTTGGGACAGCGTACGCCAAGAATAGATCGAATCGCCGAATATAAGGAAAATATAGACATATGGGAAAATTTCTTCAATGGTGAGCATTTGCATTAAAGTCTCTTTCTGTATGCGACATTTCTCAAACCTTGAATTTATTCAGAGAGGAATGGAACCCAGATTGGAGATCCAAAGGAGGGCGCCGAAAGAGTTGTTGATATAGTCCGAGGAGAAGGTATGGCCGCCAATAAGCCATTTTCCACCAATATCGTTCTCGGAACGGACTGCTATGAGGTGGCCAGGGACGCATCAGAGGCGGTGCTGAGACGCCTTGAAACCTGGGAAGATGTTTCGGTTAGCACCAACTACGAAGCGAACTAGTTAGCCTAGTAGTAGCCCGCGCGCCAGAAATACTTCCTGCTTATCAACTAGAAAATCCTACATATACCAATATTTGACCTCATGCCGTTCCTGGAGATCTAAAAATTGTGTTCGCAGAGACTTAATACGGTCGCTCTGAGTCCCGACTCTTTTCTGTTGAAAAATATCATCGGAGAACTCGAACGCCCGTCAAATCACGTTGTTCCACTACTCTTTGAGATTCGCTATTTGGTTCTAGCATAAAGGTGATGAGATTATTATGTTTATGCAGCAGCTGTCAGAAAACTATTTTAGTAGTAAAGTAAAATATGTCATAATAAAGTAAAAGGCGAAGCAAGCAAGTGGGTGAAAGCACGGAGTGCTCTCCGGCCACCCCTGAGATTTCTTTGCGAAGGGTCAAAGAGACGAAAAGCGACACCCAAATTAAGGAGTCTAATGACGCGGCGAGTGAGTCTCGTTACCCAATTTTAGGCAAAAGACGACTGAAATACTAGCTTACCTAATAGCATAGCAAAAGAATAAATTTATCGCACTGGCGGCATAGTGTAGCAGATAAATTGCTCGTGAAAGGCAGAGTTATCTTGAATGTATGGGGCCAGTATAAGGGCATGCTTTCTGAGATATGTTAGAAAGGCATCACTGGCCCATCTTCCTTTCGTCTTCATGACATCAAAAGGCATGCCGCGTAATAAATATTCAAGAACGGAGCCAATGCGTATACCGTGGCCCTGTAAGGGGTCCAACTTTGCAGCGCGTGCTGCTTTGGCCAACCGTTCGATGAATTTCCTCTTCGTTAGTGGCTGCAGGCCAGAACCGCTATTCTTACGGTAGGCGAATAGATGGTCATTGGCAAGGGGCTGATTGACCTGAAAATGATTTTCCAGAGCCTTATCTGGGTCGGTGGGGCCATTTTGCTTTGCCCAGAAAACATCCTCCCCCTCTAATGTTGTTTTGGAACGAGGGAGATGTAGTATAGTAACCCAAAGACCATTTCTATCCTGGTCGTGGGATAAATTGCTGCGTGTGATGTGACGGGAAGCATCAAAGCCCTCAAGCTTGGGTACTGTGAATTCCCCAACGCGAGCTGATGCATAGAAGCAAGTGGTTAAGCAGGCAAAAACGGCTGCATCTAAGGGGGTTGTCAGATCAAGGTGCTGTTGTAATGCCACCATGAATTTAACCGTGTATGGGCGCCTTTTCTTACGCTTTGATGATGGTGGGGAAAGCTTGTCTGCGGCTCGAAGCATGGTTTCTGTCTCCGCCCGGTTCATCATCCATGAGACTCTATGCAGGAGATGCCACGCACGAACACCATACAGATAATTTGAAATGGTTTTTCCCGAGTATGATGCAGCCAAGCTTGAAACAAAAGCGGAGAGAAGATTTTGGGATGCAGGAGCTCTATCTGTCTCCGTGATCTTACGAGAATCACAGAAAACATGATAAATGAGAAGTCCCGCCCCATATGAAGCCTTCGTGTCTTCTTCCCATGCATGCGACATCACGGAAAGGATCCGCTCGGCATCATCATGATTGAGAACCAACGTCTCTGCATTTGACACAACGGGACGGGGACGCCAGAGCCGCAAACGATCACGGGCATGGCAGTGTGGACGCAGCTCTGATTCTTGAAGTTGTAGGTTGCGTGGATACGGTGCCGGTCGTCGTCGGAAGACTGTGGAGGATGGTAAACCAACATCCCTTTGCTTTCCGGGCCTAGCTGTGGGTGCACTCGATGAGAGCATCATTCTCTGATTTTCGAGTCTGCTGCAATTGGGCGCTTCTGTGGTTTGTGACATGTTGCTCTGAACCCTTTGATCTAATGTTTCCATCATGTGGCTTGTTGACACTGCCACCAGTAAATCCGAGGTGCTCATCATGGAAGGTGTCATTGATGTCGATGATGAAAGGTTGAGCCTCGAAGGGGATGGGTATGCGATCAATGAGGAGATTGAAGGGAGGATAAATTCCTCTTGATGGTCCATCTGCTGGGTTTTCGGCACTGGGTACATATCTTGTAAGTATGTTGCAACCATATCTTCTTGATAATCTATGTACGCGTTTGAACACATTGTTGGTTTGACGGTTTCTGCTGCGCCCGTTCCACCATCCCTCCACAACCCCTCTGTTGTCACCGTAGACTTTGAAATTAGTGCCCGGTTCGGCATTGCGACATAGTGCGAAGGCAAGGAACTCAAATCCCATGGCTTCGGCCCAACCAATGTCTCTTCCTTCAGACTGCCAACCTGGGGTAAGAATCCACGCTCGCCATTTTGAGCCAATAGTGATGGCGATGCCAAAGCCTGAACTTGCGTCTGAATAAGCATTGAAGTCGACGACTGGTGAGGGTCCTGGGATGGGTCTCGATAATGGGTCAGACTGGAGGATGGTTTTCCACCAGAGAATATCTCCCATAGTGTATCGGGGTGGGGTATGTGGGACGAAAGGACGACTGTTGAAGGTGCCAAGCATGGCCTCCAAGTTGGTGAGATACGCTCGTCCTTCAGGAATGACAAGAGTTGTGTGCAGCAGTTTTCCGTATAGCTTTTGAACTTCGACCAGAGTGTGAGTAGGCTGTGATTCCCACGTTTCGATGGCAGCAAGATACTTGGCTCGCTTCTGGTCAGGCACTGCAACGGTTCGTGTTTGTAGGTTCCATAGAAAACCCAAATAAGTGACTGTAAAACTGAACGGGGTAGTTTTGCTCTCTTCCCATTTGATTCCCAGGCTGTCAGACACTCTGTCAATATCAGCGTCACTGTAGCTGTAAATTCCTTCATCCGTGTTTGGCAAATGATCTGTAGAAAAATCCTGCAGAACGCAGCCCATATCTTCGTCAAATTCCTCATAAAAACCATCCGGCATGATTTTTCCTCTATACCATACTCTGCTGCCCTCTTGAATACGACCGCCATTGAGCTGGATTTCTTCTCTCCATAGTTTTCGCTGTTCATTGTAGGTAGCAAGATGTATTGCAAGAATCTGAAAGAAAATATGATCATCAACCCATTTAGAAAGAGGGCCGACACCGTTAGCTCTGAAAATGTCGGCTCCTGCGTCTGCGAGCAGACCGTAAACTCCACCTGCCGATCGAAGCCCAAAGTTATTATTGGTATTGACTGCAAATCTGTCACTTCCTTTGAGGCGAACAACGAGACCTGCCCATTGTTCAGGCGAAACTGGAACAGTTCGATAAGCTTCTGCCACATCTCTAACAGAAGCACGAGATCCTGGAGGTAGCCTAAAAATAAGGAGTGATACAGCATAAAAGGTGCCCCATGTACATGGGAAATTATTGATATTGATATAGGAATTGATAGAAGCGATGTCATGGGATGAGTGGGGACTCAAAAAATCATGGACAGGTCTGTACTTTCCCGGTTTTCCAGGCTTGGGTACCAGTGACAAAGGAGAAGACTGAAAAGGACCGATGAGATCTTCCAGTTCCTTTTGAGTGAAAGGACCAATATAACGGCCTGAGTCGAATTCCTTTTGTGTGATGATGTCATGAATATCCGGTAAGTTGTAAAGAGAGGGATGGTTGGGTGGGACGTAAGTTGTAGAGAGATTCGGTATGCCCACATCAAACCCTTGAACCAGGTCTCGAGCGATATTAGGATACTTGTTGGCGAGCCCATGTTTGATAAGCTCGCGATTCCATGCCTCCGGCTTGTATGGGGTAAGACCCTTAAGCCTTCTCTGCTCGAGGACATGCCTGGGCTCCGTGATCGGATTTTGCGCATCCCGAACACCGATGTCGTTCGGGGTGAGCTGAACTTTGACAACCTCCAGGTAACTGCCAGTTGAAACACAGGGCTGAACCATCCTTGCCAACCAATCTGCCTTGGCTGTTTCTGTGCGCTTTCCCCTTCAATTCTGAGCCATCCCACAGTTTCGCTGTGTTGCATCTGGTAAAATCGTGGTCGTGGCGTCCGAGACATGTGGCACAGATTCTTGACGCCGTTCGTGAGTCTGCACCTTGGGTAAAACCCGCCTCGTCATGTTCCTTATCTCCAGATTGCACATAGGACCTGGATTTATTTGCCCCACGAGGTTCACGCGCCTTGCGAATCGACTTGGACTGATGTCTCACAGGTGATCGCAATCTCACTCTCTTCCTCGAGCTCTGCCCGTAAGACGGGGAAGGAGATCTCGAAGCCTCCTCAAAAGTTCGCGAGAAGTTTCTTGAACGTTTGCGTGGTGTCCTCAGGTCCAGCATAGTTTGGAATGAAGATGTGGCTTCGTTCATCTAGCAACAGCACAGCACAGCACGGCACAGCACGGCACAGCACAGCAAGATAAAAGCGTAATATAACGATTTACGAGGAACGGCACAGCAGTAAAAGCGAAGCAAACAGATGCCGCAATCACATTGAAATTTTGTTGATAATAATTGAAGGAGAATGTAAAACAAAATGATTAGTATTTCGTACACATGTTGTCAGGGTTTCCCCTATTTTTCTCTATTTTTATATATTTATTTCGCATTTTTCCCTTTCTTAATTATGTAGATATCTTATCTCTTTTACATCTTTGATTATCTCCTTGATTATCTCATTGATTATCACTTAGATTCTTGATTAGATACTTATCATCTTTATTTCCCATGAGCACTGCCTCAATTGCTCCACATCATTCTTCTCCTTGTTTCATGATGTCATTGTCTTATTCATCATTCCTTTATGATGTCATTGTCTTACTCATCCTTTTGTTTTATGATGTAATGTAGGAATATTCTAGAATAGCTGTAGGGTATATATACTGGACATGTAGGTAGCTGTAGCCCCAGCTTCAATCTCTTAGGATATCCACTATCATTGGTGTGATCTCTTAGAACCATTGAGTGTCTCTCTCTCTTTTCATCTCTCTCTCTCTCTCTCTCTCTCTCTCTTGCTTTGTCTTTGTTGGTGGCCTTGTCACACTGATCTTAGTGTTGCCCTGACAGAAGATTGAAGCTATCTCAGACAACTCCACCAATCACCATCCATCATCTTACCCTCACCTACACCAACCTACATTTATCTACACCAATCTATTCATCTTTCTTTCCACCATTTTCCCTCACATCCTCTCACCACATATATCATCATCATCATCATTACCAACCCTTCAACCTCCAATATCCTCCCAATCTTTTACATCATTTCTCCCTCCCCAATTTCAACATCTCCTCAAGACACCTCTGTTTCTACTGGATTTCTCACTCTCTGCTGTGTGTTGTGTGTGATGATGAGCGTGCCGTAGCTTTGAACGCGAATTTCGACTAAGTCCGCGTTTGTGGCACAGCCACTTCCGGATTTGGACGCGCGCATCAAACGCATCAAAAATGCGCTCACCATAATGAGGCCGTGCACAGCTGATTCCCCCGTTGAATTCTCCATTTTTCTTATGTATTATAACCCCATTTTACACTATTTCCTATCATTCTATGTTTTATTCTTCAAAATCACGGTCTTCGAGCCAACCCCAATTTACCATGTGCGGCATCATTGCGTGCTCGGAAAGTGCCGAAACTCCGCCAACTTCGCACTTTTCAACATTGCAACGTCTTGAACTTCAATTTCTGGCTTCCTCATGATTGTTAAAAATCTGTAAAAATACATTTCGTGTTCGTTACTATTCATTATATTTTCTTAGCCCATACGATTGGTTCTCTTGGCTTATTTGACCCATTTATGTAGATTTTCTTTGAAGTAGTATAAAAAGTGTTGTATATATTGTAGATAAAATACACTAAGTTGTACCACTCGATTTCGGTCTCGTTCTCGTCTCTATTATCTCGTCTACAGTTTTAGGCAACTAGAACTCTCGTTACTCGTCGTTATCTTGCTCCAGAGTGGTTCGAAGTGTCTATCTACACTTACACTCTGCCATTTCGTTTTACCTTGGTTTTGAAGCCTCGGAAGCACACCCGCACTTATCTACGCTATCTACATCGAGTATCCTTGGTGTACGACCACTCTATATTTTTGTTTTTGTTGTTTCGCACCTAGGAGGCTCGACGGCGTATCATTTTGGAGCCCACCGTGAGGGTGCTTCTTAAATCATTGCGCCTTCAAACCAACCTCGTACTCGTCAACAAACCCTTCGTGACGAGCTCATTGCTGCGTTCCAAAACCCCAATAACCTTGCCGACGACTCGCTCTTTATTCTTGTACCCGACTCTCAAGCTACACATAACAATCTACATTCACCCACTTCACCACTTTATTCACCATCTGATCTACCAGTTTCTCTATCTACATCATCATCTACACCTTCACTTTCGTATCTTTTCGTCGATCTACCATCCCCAACTCCTCTTTCAACGTCACACATCACTTCTCACATCATGACTACTCGTATGCCAGCTCGTGGCGATCGTAGTGCACCAACATTCGACCCCTCAAAGCCAAGAGAACTCAAGAGATATTTCTCCGAGCTCGAGTTCCACTTCACAGCCGCTACGGTTACAAATCAAGAAGAGAAAAAGCGCCATACCACTCGTTATGTCAATATCGACGTCGCTGACATCTGGGAGACATTACCCGAATTTTCCGATGCTACCAAGACCTATGATGACTTCAAAAAGTCAATTAAGGAGCTCTACCCAGATGCCGATGAAGAATACAAGTATAGCATGTCGGATATGGACTTACTCATCGGGAATCGCAACCGTCAAGGCATTCATACACTATCTGACCTTGCTGAGTACCATTCGCAATTTCTGGCCATTACTAAATTCCTTATATCGAAGGGACGGCTATCTGACATCGAACAGAAGCGTGCCTACGTCCGAGGCTTCCAATCATCCCTTTGGGCGAAGATTTCTCAACGTCTACAGCTCAAATTCCTCGACCATCTTCCTGACGAGCCATACGATATCTCAGAGGTTCAAGCTGCGGCTCGTTTCGTTCTTCATGGGACTCATTCTTCTGTTATGAGTGCTGCCACCTCTTCCTCTATATCCCCTAGTCTCGACGCAGTCGTCAAACCCGAGCATATCGGTTCTATCTTTACAGAATTCACCAAGTCGATCATTGAGGCTATCAATAGCACTCAGAACCGTCCTCGTGCAAATCCAACCTCATCAGACTCTGGTACTCGAGATCTACGTTGTAACTTCTGTGGGAAGGATCACTTCATTCGAAACTGCGATCTTGTGGAAGAATATCGACGTGCTGGGAAGCTCAAACGAAATACAGAAGGCAAGGTTGTCTTACCTACAGGCGCCTTCGTACCTCGAGACATTCCAGGCAACTTACTCAAGGATCGTATCGACGAATGGCATCGCAGGAATCCTGGACAACTAGCCACAGCTTCTATTACAGCTAGCACTATGCTCCACACGATCTCATCTACCAACAATACATCTACCAACAGCTCTACACCATCTACATCAACTTCAAACTCGTCTCAACCTATCTACCAACTCACTGCTGACGATCGGATCGCTTTATTGGAAGCTGAGCTTTTTAATCTTCGTGCTCAGCGTCCAGGTTTTGTTCCTCACATTCGTACTCGTGCTCAGAAAGCTAGGGCAACAACTCCCGAAGAAGATCAGGAGATATCAAACTCAGGCATTACTGAAGTACCATCTACATCTACATCTACATCCGATCAAGACACTTCCCAATCAACTTCTAATACCTCCAATGCCTCTACATCGACTAATTATCCATCCTCCGTCAATAATGAGCCTGAACATCCATTTAGGAACGCTCAGGATGCCAGCTACCTTCCCCCTCAGCATAGGAACGTTGCTGCACCAAACAAGAACGCTCCGAAGAAAGCTGAGCCCGCATATCGTAACCAACCACCTATTCAAAGCCCAGACGTCGTATCTACCGTCTACAATCGCTCTCTCGATGCTCAAGTGACTATCTCGCAACGCGAACTCTTGTCAATCGCTCCAGACGTTCGCTCACTGTACAGGGATGCAACCACACCTAAACGGAACGTCAATTCAACTCCACAAGTCCAAGCGAACATGCTCGAGCAAAATAGGACTCAGGAACGTCTACACAATACCGTCAGCTCAATGTCTACGTCTATAGCCATTCCGGCTAGCCAACATCGCAGTCCTCCTGATGGATCTACCGTTATTCCTGATCGGTTCGAGCAATACTACAGGTCTCTTGGTCCTGGCGAAAGACCCGATCACAGCAAACTTATTGTTGCAAAGGAATCTGCCGCCCTTCGTTCTATCTTTCCCATCGTCGACAACTCAATGAAGATCGAGTGCATTCTGGATCCTGGCTGCCAAATTATTGCGATGTCCGAGGCCGTCTGTCATGCACTATCTCTCGTCTACGACCCCACAATTATACTCAACATGCAGTCTGCCAATGGAACCGAAGATCTCTCTCTCGGTCTCGCTCGGAACGTCCCGTTCTGCGTAGGCAATGTCACACTCTACATGCAAGTTCATGTCATCCGAGAGCCTGCATACGACATCCTATTTGGTCGCCCATTCGATGTGCTTACTGAGAGTGTAGTTCGCAATTTTGGGAATGAAGATCAGACCGTCACCGTGCACGATCCAAACTCGGGTCGTACTTCTACAGTACCAACTGCACCTCGTGGTATGCCTCGTTTTATACGCTCGGGAGATGAGGATTTTCGCAGGCAGAGGATCTAGAGTCTTATGCTCAAGAACTGGCGCTTAAACTCGAGATCGTAGACGGTCATATGCACATTAGCGCCGTTCAAGAACTAGACTCCTTGACAACATCTTCACTCTCTTATTTTTCAGCTTGTAACCCGGACATTCCTTCTATCTCGCAATCTATTCCCTCATTCGACGTATCTACATTGTTCTACACTCATATGCCTTCATCTCTCGACTCTCATTTATTTTCTAGCTCTTCAACTCACTCAGACAATTCCCCTCATGTTATTTTTGCTAACTCTAAAAAGAAATACAAGCCTGTCTCGAAGAAAATCCGCCCTATCTACGGCGAACTACCAGACAAATATCGAGTCGTTCGCAACATCTCTGGTGATCCCCTCGCTACTCTACCTACCCTCGATCCTATTCCACCTCCTTTCACACCCACCGGTCGCTATACTGAAGAAAGAAAGAAGCTTTTTGACATCGCACACCCTCCAGGATTTCTCCTACCGGCTGAACGGAACCTCATGCATCATTTCATGATGTTACATCAAGATGGCTTCGCATGGAATGATACGGAGCGAGGACATTTCCGTGAAGACTTCTTCCCTCCAGTAGAGATACCAGTCGTCCCGCACAAGCCTTGGATCGTCAAGAATCGACCTATTCCACCGGGTATTTATCATGAGTTATGTAAACTCCTTCAGAAGAAGATCGACGCCGGAGTTCTCGAAGGATCCTGTGCTTCCTATCGTGGTGGATGGTTTGCTGTAGTCAAAAAGGATGGAGTATTGTTACGCATTGTCCAATCGCTCGAACCGCTCAACGCCGTCACTATTGCGCATTCAGGAGTCACTCCATTCACGGACCAAGTTGCAGAGCAGTTTGCGGCTCTTGCATGCGTTGGACTTCTTGATTTATTCGTTGGGTACGACGAGCGTGCACTGGCTGAATCTTCACGCGACTACACTACTTTCCAAACGCCTTTTGGTGCTCTCCGACTCACTACACTTCCTATGGGATGGACCAACTCGGTCCCAATCTTTCATGATGATGTTACATATATTCTACAACCAGAAATCCCTCATACAACCGTTCCCTACATCGATGACGTCCCTATCAAAGGCCCGAAGTCTCGATACATTCTTCCTACTGGCGACTTCGAAATGATTCCGGAAAATCCAGGCATCCGACGATTCGTCTGGGAGCACTTTCAAGGCCTTAATCGCATCGTGCAACATATGAAGTACTCTGGCGGAACATTCTCCGGTTTCAAATCGACTCTCTGCGCTTCCGAGATTACGATCCTCGGACACCGATGCACATATGAAGGCCGTCTACCCGATACTTCTTGTTTATCTGCTATCGTTAAGTGGGGACCTTGTAAGGACCTTTCTGATGTTCGATCTTTCTTAGGAACGATCGGGGTTTGCAGGATATTCATCCGCAACTTTGCCTATCGTGCACATCATCTCACTAAGCTCATGCGCAAAGGAACCGACTTCCAATGGACTCAAGACCAAGACAACGCTCAAGAAGACCTCAAGAATGCTCTCCTCACATCTCCAGCACTCCGACCTATCGATTACACCTCTCCCTCACCTGTTATTGTTTCTGTCGACACTTCTTACATTGCAATTGGCCACATCCTCTCTCAATGCGACTCAGACAACCCCCGAGTTCGCTACTATGCTCGTTTCGGCTCTATCACTCTCAACGATCGAGAATCTCGTTATTCTCAACCTAAACTCGAACTCTACGGCTTATTTCGCGCTCTACGATCACTCAAACTCTATATTATTGGAGTAAGGAACTTAATCGTCGAAGTGGACGCCAAATACATCAAGGGAATGCTTTCAAATCCAGATATCGCACCCTCAGCAACTATAAACCGATGGATAGCAGCCATCCTCATGTTTCAATTCGAACTAATTCATGTCCCAGGTACTCATCATGGTCCAGATGGATTATCTCGACGTCGACATCAGCCCGAAGACGAACCCGAACCTGAAGATGACTTTGAAGATTGGATTGACAACATGCACGGTTTTCTACATATACTCAATCCGACACATCGATCTCCTGTTATTCAACCTCCCATCCTTATCTACATTAATTCAACATCACCTCAAGACATTTCCGTACCTCAAGACACTTCTAACCTTCCTGAAACGTCGACATCTACATCTACCACTCCTTACTCAATTATTCCTCGATCTGACGCAGCACACAAGGCCGACGAACGCATCCTCACGGTCCAGACTTGGCATGAGACACTCACTCGACCGGACAACATGCAAGACAGTGAATACGAGAAGTTTCTTCGATACTGCACTGAGTTCTTTGTTTCTTCGCAACGCTTATGGCGAAAGGACCATCAAGGACGACACAAACTCGTAGTACCAACTCACCGACGTCTCTTCATCATTTCATCGGCTCACAACGAAGTTGGGCATCATGGCTTCTTCGCAACGAATGCTCTTATCAGTGAACGCTTTTGGTGGCCGTTCATGGCCTTCGATATCTCGTGGTTCGTTCGGACATGTCATATCTGTCAACTCCGTCGTACTCAGAATGTACTCATCCCACCGGTCGTCGCTACGCCTGCTCCATTATTTGCTAAAGTCTACATCGATACTATGCATCTACCTACGTCCGAAGGCTTCAAGTATATCATTCAGGCTCGTTGCTCTCTATGTCACTTCCCAGAATTCGACAAGCTTCGACGCGAGACCGCTAGGACCGTCGGAGAGTTTATCATGCGAGATCTTATCTTTAGATATGGTGCACTAGTCGAAATCGTCACGGACAACGGCCCCCCAATCGTCAAAGCAATCGAGTATTTGGCCAAGCGATACCACATCAATTATATTCGCATTTCGGGCTACAACTCTCGTGCAAATGGGATCGTCGAGCGGAGCCACTTCGATGTTCGTCAGGCTCTCTTCAAAGCATCGGATGGAGACCAATCTAAATGGTCAAGATACGCGCACTACGTCTTCTGGTCGGAACGAGTCACTATTCGTCGTCGCATGGGGTGCGCTCCATATTTTGCACTCACAGGAACACAACCACTACTCCCTTTCGACATCTCCGAAGCTAACTATCTTCTCCCACCTCCAGATTCCATCTTATCGACCACCGATCTCATTGCACGTCGCGCTATAGCTCTATCTAAGCGTCGAGACGATTTGGAGCGTCTACATTCGAGGGTTTACGAAGCACGACTCAAAGCTGCCGCTCGTTTCGAAGAGGAACACCTCAACACGATCCGAGACTTCGATTTCAAATTAGGAGACCTTGTACTCATTAGGAACACGAGAATCGAGAAGTCACTCAACAGGAAGATGCGTCCTCGCTATCTCGGGCCCCTTATCGTCATATCCAGAAGCCGTGGAGGTGCCTACATTCTTTCCGAGCTCGATGGTACCCTTTTCGATCGCCCAATCGCTGCATTTCGAGTCATTCCTTATTTCTCTAGGCAAAAACTCGATCTACCTCCTCTTGACGAATTACTCGATGTTTCCCTTCAACGTCTACGAGAGCTTGAGAGCTCTACATCTCCAGATCCCGAAGACGACAACGTGCTTGACTCAGATGATGAAGAAGACCCCTCAAGACAAGAAGATTAACCACACTCAAGATTTCAGTAGGGAGGAGAAGCCCTCCTTACATATCGCATTTTTCCTCAATTTATCACATCATTCCCCTTTTTATTTTTATTCACAATGTTCTATATTTCTTACCTTCATTTTTGACACACCCTATTTCTTATTCATTCACTTTACATGCCCCATCTCATACATTTTATTTGTTTATTTGACCTTGCATTCATTTTATGGAGTCATTTTCACTTATTTTCCCTCATTTTCGCTTTTATTCCATCCATACATTACCCCCTTTCGTTCTCGGCTGACTGGGGACAGTCAGTATTTCAGTAGGGAGGAGATGATGAGCGTGCCGTAGCTTTGAACGCGAATTTCGACTAAGTCCGCGTTTGTGGCACAGCCACTTCCGGATTTGGACGCGCGCATCAAACGCATCAAAAATGCGCTCACCATAATGAGGCCGTGCACAGCTGATTCCCCCGTTGAATTCTCCATTTTTCTTATGTATTATAACCCCATTTTACACTATTTCCTATCATTCTATGTTTTATTCTTCAAAATCACGGTCTTCGAGCCAACCCCAATTTACCATGTGCGGCATCATTGCGTGCTCGGAAAGTGCCGAAACTCCGCCAACTTCGCACTTTTCAACATTGCAACGTCTTGAACTTCAATTTCTGGCTTCCTCATGATTGTTAAAAATCTGTAAAAATACATTTCGTGTTCGTTACTATTCATTATATTTTCTTAGCCCATACGATTGGTTCTCTTGGCTTATTTGACCCATTTATGTAGATTTTCTTTGAAGTAGTATAAAAAGTGTTGTATATATTGTAGATAAAATACACTAAGTTGTACCACTCGATTTCGGTCTCGTTCTCGTCTCTATTATCTCGTCTACAGTTTTAGGCAACTAGAACTCTCGTTACTCGTCGTTATCTTGCTCCAGAGTGGTTCGAAGTGTCTATCTACACTTACACTCTGCCATTTCGTTTTACCTTGGTTTTGAAGCCTCGGAAGCACACCCGCACTTATCTACGCTATCTACATCGAGTATCCTTGGTGTACGACCACTCTATATTTTTGTTTTTGTTGTTTCGCACCTAGGAGGCTCGACGGCGTATCAGTGAACTTGTAGATAGGGATACCAACTGTTGGGGCAGATCCAGGCCAACTGTTTCTGTCTTTGGTGGTCTAGGAAAATACCAGGTAGTCAACCCTGTGATCCTAGGTTTAGACCCACTGTGCTTGGGGTGACAACTGGGTATCCACTACATAGATCTTTTTTAGTTTACATAAATAGATTCCAAGGACACTTTCAGTAGATAGCTTCTCCCACACACACACCAGAGAGCCTCTACCTTATTTACACCACAATATGGACACTACCACCCTCCCCACCACTACTCTCCCCTCTGTGGAAGAGCTCCTACAACAAATTTCTCTTCTTACCCAAGAGGTGACTCTCTTGAGACAGCAGCAGCAACAATCAATCACACCTCCTACCACTCAATCACCTTTCTCTGCTGCTGCAAAAGAGGTCAATACTCCCCCTGCCAGTCATGGTGCCTTTGCCTTTGGTTCACAGTCTGGAATCAAAGTTTCCCCTCCTGAGCCATATGATGGTTCTATGCAAAAAGCAGAAACCTTCTTGAGTCAACTCAAGCTATACTTCTATGGAAAGGGTATTACAGATGATCTTCAAAAGGTTGTTTGTGCTCTGTCCTATATGAAAGGAGGAACTGCTGGGAAATGGGCCCTTGATAAGACAAAAATTCTAGATGGAGACTATTCCAAGGAAGGCCTTTGGGAAGACTTTGTCTATGAATTCAGGGAAGTGTTTGGAGACCCAGACCCTGCTAGCACAGCCAGACACAAGATGAATCTTCTGAAGCAGGGAAGTCAAACTGCTGATGAATATGTGGCTAGCTTCAGGGAACTGGTTTCTGACACTGGGTACAATGATGCTGCTTTGGTTGAGAAATTTCAGACTGGGCTGAACAGATCTCTCAGGGAAAAAGTCTACAATGTTCCTGATATGCCCAAAAGTCTGAATGGCTGGATTTCTTGGGCTACTAAGTTGGATAGACAATGGAGACAGATGGAGGCTTTTAATAAGTCTACCTCTTCAACCTCTTCTCCTTTTTCTAAGGCTCCTGCATCACAGAAGCCACAGTCTAAACCAGCTGCCCACAGTCCTTCTCCCTTTGCTAGTAGTCAGAGAAGTTTTGTTGCTCAGGCAAGGCAACCAGATGTTGTTCCCATGGAAGTTGACTCTGGATGGAGATCAGTCAGGCCTCTTATCTGCTTCAAATGCAGAAAACAAGGACATAAGGCTGCTGACTGTAGATCCACAGTCAACATTAATGCCATGAATCATGAGGAGTTGAAAGACTTCTATGGGAAACTCATCAAGGAGGAAAAAGAAGGACAGCAACAAGAGGAACAGAAAAAGAATTTTTAGAGGCACCATTGGTGAAGGACATGTCCCAATGGAATAGATTCAATGTATTAGAAGATGAAAATGATAAAGTCAATCCCACCTCTTCTCAATCTGATACAGAAATCATGTCCTCAAATTCTGATTCCCTTCTCCCTTCTACTCCTGAGAGAATATACATCTTAGGGCACAAACCAAAAGCCTCTACCCATTTGTCAGTCATTCTCAAGACAATGGATACAGGAAAAAGGTTGCCTGTGAATGCCTTGCTTGACTCTGGAGCTACTGGTCTTTTTCTGGATACTGGTTTTGTAAAATACCATAATCTCAACACAAGGAAACTTCCTAGAGCCATTCCAGTCTATAATGTTGATGGTACTCTCAACAAAAGTGGCTCTATTCATGAGGAAGTGGACTTGACTATGGTGTACAAGAACCACACAGAAAAGGCTACATTTGCTGTTTGTGACTTGGGGGACAAGACTGCTATTATTGGGCATACCTGGCTCTACCTACATAATCCTGATGTCAACTGGAAGTCAGGTGATGTCCAGTTTACTAGATGTCCATCTGACTGCCACATGGAAGTAATTAGAGCCAGGAGAAAGAGACAGAGGATAGCTGCAGTACAGAGAAGACAGCTCCCTCAGTTTGATGATGAAGGTGTAGATCTTGTAGATCACTCACCTGACTCTGACTCTGAGATTGAGCCTGAGGATAGGATTTTTATCTCTTATCTCCATCCTCAAAAGCAGTCTATCAATGCTACCTCAACTGTGTCCCAGAAATTGGCAGAAGAGTCTCATCAACAGGCTGAATCCCCAAAGAAGACCTTTGAAGAAGCTGTCCCCAAGCATTATCACCAATTTAAGGGAGTTTTTTCAAAGGAGTCCTTTGACAGGCTACCTAACAGAAAGCCTTGGGATCATGCTATTGAGCTAAAGCCTGGGTCAGAGCCTTACAGATCAAAGATTTATCCTCTTTCCCCAAATGAGCAAAAAGAGCTTGATGCCTTTTTAGAGGAGAATCTGAAGTCTGGTAGGATTAGACCATCCAAGTCACCTATGGCATCCCCTGTGTTCTTTGTCAAAAAGAAGGATGGCTCTCTTAGACTAGTCCAGGATTATAGGAAGCTAAATGAAATGACCATTAAGAACTCTTACCCCTTACCTCTCATTTCTGACATCATTACCAAACTCAGCAAAGCCAAGTATTTCACCAAGCTGGATGTCAGGTGGGGCTTTAACAATGTTAGAGTTAAGGAAGGGGATGAGTGGAAAGCAGCTTTCAGAACCAATAGAGGGCTGTTTGAACCACTGGTCATGTTCTTTGGCTTAACCAACAGTCCTGCAACTTTCCAAACTATGATGAATGACATTTTTATAGAGCTTATTGATGGCAATGTGGTCATTGTTTATATGGATGACATATTGGTCTTCACTGAGACTCTGGAACATCATAGGGAGGTAGTCAAGAAGGTCTTGCAAATCCTTGAACAGAATAAACTCTACCTGAAAGCAGAAAAATGTGAATTTGAAAAGGAAAAGATTGAATATCTTGGACTTATCATTTCACAAGGCAAGATTGAAATGGATCCTGTCAAGGTAGAGGGTGTTTCTAAATGGCCTGAACCTGAAAATGTCAAGGATGTTCAATCATTCTTGGGATTTGTTAACTTCTACAGAAGGTTCATAAAGGATTTTGCAGACATTGCCAAGCCACTTCATGAATTGACAAAGAAAGGGACAGTCTGGAGATGGGGACTTAGACACCAGGAAGCATTTGACCAGCTAAAGCTTAAGGTCACATCCTCCCCTGTTCTAATCTTCCCTGATGACAACAAACCTTATAAAGTTGAAGCAGATAGCTCTGATTATGCTACTGGAGCTGTACTGTCACAGGAAGGTTTGGATGGGAAATGGCATCCTGTGGCCTTTATGTCTAAGTCTCTCTCTGAAGTAGAAAGGAATTATGAAATCCATGACAAGGAGATGCTGGCTATTATCAGAGCACTAGATGAATGGAGACATTATCTTGAAGGGACTCAACATACCTTTGAGATTTGGACAGATCACAAGAATCTAGAGTACTTTATGACTGCCCAGAAGTTAACCAGAAGGCAGGCCAGATGGTCACTCTTTTTGTCCAGATTTGATTTTTCTCTTCATCATAGGCCTGGTAAAAAGTCTTTAAAGCCAGATGCATTGTCTAGGAGATCAGACCATAAGAAGGGGGAGAACGATAATGAAAATGTAGTTCTCCTCAAACCTTCCTACTTCAAGATCCAGGCTCTCAAACAGGGTCATACCACATTGGCTAGTCCTGAGACTGATCTTCTCAAGAAGATTAGAGAAGCAAAGGACTTTGATGAGAAAGTGGTCAAGGCAGTACAGGAGATGAAGAAGTCTTCAACCAAGAAGATAGATGGACAGGAATGGTCAGAGGAGCAAGGGCTTGTTCTCTACAGAGGAAAGGTGTATGTTCCAAAAGACAAAGACCTTAGAAGGAAAATTGTGGAACTGCATCATGATGCCTACATTGCTGGACATCCAGGAAAATGGAAGACAATAGAGTTAGTCTCTAGAAATTATTGGTGGCCAGGAATGTCCCATTATATTGCAGCCTACACCAGAGGATGTGATAGATGTAACAGGACCAAGACATTCCCTGCTAAACCTGTTGGCTTCCTGACTCCAACTGAGATTCCCTCTGATGTTTGGCAGACTATTTCTGTGGACTTTATCACTGGCTTACCTGAATGTCAAGGGCATAATGCCATTATGATAGTTGTAGACAGACTTAGCAAGATGATCCACATCATACCTACTACAGATGAGGTCACATCTGAAGGTACTGCTAAGCTCTACAGGGACTATGTTTGGAAATTGCATGGTCTACCTATCAAAATCATCTGTGATAGAGGTCCTCAGTTTGTCTCCAAATTTATGAAAGAGCTTAACTCTATACTGGGTATTCAGACTGCTTCATCTACAGCCTACCAT
Organism: Agrocybe praecox; assembly: GCA_964017145.1. Taxonomy (NCBI): domain Eukaryota; kingdom Fungi; phylum Basidiomycota; class Agaricomycetes; order Agaricales; family Agrocybaceae; genus Agrocybe; species Agrocybe praecox. Next base: position 4,028,470 of record OZ024843.1, on the reverse strand, counting down.
CCTCAAACTGATGGTCAGACTGAGAGAGTCAACCAAGAAGTAGAACAATATCTCAGGCTCTTCATAAACCATAGACAGGATGACTGGGTAGAATGGTTGGCCTTGGCTGAATTTTCTTACAACAACAGAGTTCAGGCCTCTACCAGACAGACACCATTCATGCTCAACAATGGTAGACATCCAAGAATGGGCACAGAACCTCTCAGAGACAGCAAGATGGACACTGTAGATACCTTTGTGAAAAACATGGAAGAGGCCAGGAAAGAAGCAGAGTCTGCACTCAAAAAGGCTGCTGATGACATGGCTAGATTCTATGATAGAAACAGAGGTGCTCCTACTGAGTACAAGGTTGGAGACATGGTTTGGCTAGATGGCAAGGATCTAAAGACTGATAGGCCTTCCAAGAAATTGGATGACAAGAGATATGGACCATACAAAATCACCAAAGTTGTTGGTTCAAATGCCTATGAGCTCCAACTGCCTAAAACCATGAAAATCCATCCAGTGTTCAATGTAGTTAAGCTCATGCCCTACCATCCTGATACTGTTGGAAGAAAGCCTCCCTCCAGACCTCCACCTGTCATTAAAGGAGAAAATCCTGAATGGGAAGTTGAGTACATTAAGGACAGCAGATTATTCAGAAATAAGCTGCAGTACTTGGTTAAATGGAAAAACTATCCAAATGAAGAAAGCAGTTGGGAACCTGCTGAACATTTGAAGAAGGCAGCCAAATCAATCAAAGAGTTCCATGCCAAGCATCCAGCTGCACCCAGAAGGATTTCTGCTCTTACTTTTGATAGACTTTCTTTTTCACCTTTAATTAACTTCACTGAACCTCCTCCTCCTCTGAAACCCTCTAAACTTACTCATACATGTGCACATTGTGGGAAATGTGCCTTAGAGAGGGGGTGATGTCAGGGTTTCCCCTATTTTTCTCTATTTTTATATATTTATTTCGCATTTTTCCCTTTCTTAATTATGTAGATATCTTATCTCTTTTACATCTTTGATTATCTCCTTGATTATCTCATTGATTATCACTTAGATTCTTGATTAGATACTTATCATCTTTATTTCCCATGAGCACTGCCTCAATTGCTCCACATCATTCTTCTCCTTGTTTCATGATGTCATTGTCTTATTCATCATTCCTTTATGATGTCATTGTCTTACTCATCCTTTTGTTTTATGATGTAATGTAGGAATATTCTAGAATAGCTGTAGGGTATATATACTGGACATGTAGGTAGCTGTAGCCCCAGCTTCAATCTCTTAGGATATCCACTATCATTGGTGTGATCTCTTAGAACCATTGAGTGTCTCTCTCTCTTTTCATCTCTCTCTCTCTCTCTCTCTCTCTCTCTTGCTTTGTCTTTGTTGGTGGCCTTGTCACACTGATCTTAGTGTTGCCCTGACACATGTGATAAGGTAAGAAAATGCACCTCACGAAGGGACTTCTCCCTGACACTATCCACGACTTCGTCATGAAGCTTTTCCATCAGCTCGTCATTGATCAGCCCTATGTTGAAACCTTCGTCACGTTTTAATGCATCGAACCATTCTCGCCTGACTTTATTCTGATAAAGCAAGATAGTTTGGTTTCCGTGAGGCCGCGTCCGCATGGGGTGACTTTCGAGACGCAAGAAAAAGGAAGCCAAAGATGTAACATATCGTTGAGGCCATACACCCGATGTCGACATATGATGGAGCATGAGGGTCTTGGCTACCGACAGTTCTTCCCAATCCAAGAAGTTGTCCATTCTGACGTTCTTCGATGCTTTTAGCGACGAGGACGGTCGTAACGCGACAATGCCATCATCATTCTTCGCCAGCGTGAAAGTGTCTTGTGACGTCGCCTTTCCATGTTCAGCCTGAGCCTCTTGACATCCTCGAAGGGTGAAGTAGTCCAGTTCCACATATTCAAGATGCTGTATCTTGTTTAGAGCATAGGCTGCCGGTCTGGGTGCGAGCCATGAGCTAACTCTCTTTTCCGGGTCGAAAGCGGCGAGTTTCGGCTTCTTCTTCTCCAGCTCTCATCTTTCCGACTCGGCTTCCTTCTCCGCCTCTGCTCGCCGCCTCAATTCCTCCTCGCGAGCCTCTTGTGCTGCTTCCTCCTCCGCTATCTGATCATTCCGGACTTGCTCGTTCCATGCCAAGATCTTTCGCTCGTTCGATTGTTTCCAAGCGTCTTTCAATTTATCAATGGCACCCTCGTTGGTCAAAGGAGTGTCACCAACATGTGCCGCAACAAGGGATTGCCTGATGAGGCTCCATTCGTCTTCTTCATAGTTCGGACAAACGGCGTTCGTGGGGTTTTCGGTTATGTGAGGCATAGATGCCGACTGCCGTCAGATGTCCACTATGAGAATATACAAAAAACCGGTCGCAGGGAATTATTGCGATGATGTTGAAAGCCTAGTATAGATTTCCGAAAGAAAAACTTCGAATGAATGTTCGCGCTCGAAGGTTACGAGGCGCTGAGATTGGCAACGAGCGGAAAAGCACAGAGGATGATGGTGGTACGAGAATGAGGAAAGCACGTGCCACCTCATCGGCTCTCGCAAAGACCTTATTCTAGACTGTCACTCCTTACACTCGTTCTATTTTAGAATCACAATCATGACGAGTATGAGTGAATATATAGGAAGTGGTACATCTGTGGGATGTCTTAAACGGGAGTAGCCGTGAGAACATCGCTGATTCCAAGATTCGCAATTTCGCACTAAGTAAATTTCCCACATCCTTCGGATCAACGACAAAAATGTTGATCTGAAGTTCCAGAAATAATCCAAAAGAGTACTTAGATGGATAGTAAAAGGGCATTAAAAACCAACGTGCATATCAGAATTTTACTTCTATTGAAACAACACATAAGTACATGTTCTTGTGAGATGGGGAAGGAATGAATCCAACATTGGCACAAGGCCTTGATTCCAAGTTTATCATAAATCTGTCAGAAAAATACACACAAAATACACACAAACAATTGACAAACAAAAACAAATTTCAAAAGATTATTATTTTGCCGGGAATCTCCAGTCTTAGACTCCAGACCGCAACTCATGGATATATCTAGATCTATCTGCCTTTGCCTATTTCTTTTCGTCATGCTTCCTCTGTCGACCCAACACCCACCATTCCCGTGGCAAATCCAAATCTGATTCGGAGGTGGCATTGAGTTTGGATCGGCCTACATATCCCATACCACACCGACCCGTTACGGTGTACTGGACGCAAGAGTCGATGTTGATAAGGTTACAAAAACGAGCGGGAGCAACTTCGATTTTCTCAAAGTCCTCGTCACCTATGACTTTCGTCTTCGTCACCTCCGTCATACGCCCGTGCATCATCTACGTCCATGTCGAGGGTGTTCAGGTTACCGCAGGGCAGGAACTTTCGTCCACGTCGCTGCGCTGTTCCGAATTGTCAACGTCGTTCTCAGATGTACTTAGCCTTGACTTTGACGTCTGTTTGACTGGGCTTTCGTAACTCGGCAGTGATGGGACTGCTGTTTTGCTGGGGTATGGACCAGGTTTCTTTGGTTGGTCAACTAAAACGAAAACGAGCAAGAAAAACCAGGTCCGGCTGAGGTGCATGAAAATGATGTTAGGTGCACCGGGAGTTCATGGATCTCAAGGAGTTCAATACCGTAGCGATAAAACTCTCCCTTTCTCCCAACAGGTTCTCATTGTGGTACCCTCTCTCACCAAGACTCTTCTCGCTTGGATATTCGTCTTGAGCAGTATACACACCAAATGGATCAAACATGAAATTCGATTTGCGGTGAAATCCAGCCGCGTCGAATAAGTCTTGCGGACACCATGCGGGAGTTGCTTGGGGAGGAGGTGTGCAGGGCGGTATGTCCGCGGTAGACGCATATGGCAACAGAGAGCCTTCTTTCTTGATTGGGTTCTTCCAGTTGGGTTCTTGAGCGCTTGTTTCCCCGGTCCAGACCTTGAGTACATTCCTTTCGATTTGGCGTATGTCAATGTTCTGGTATCCATGATGCGGTTTGGGGGAGTGAAGTTCGACTTGAGGTTCACGTCCTTGGACGCCTTGGGAGCTTCGAAGAATCGTCTGTGTATGGTTGAAATGTGAAGATGATATGGTATGCTGACTGCCTTGACGCGCATCACTGACTGGGGCTGAGGTTAACCGTTTGCACTCGTCCAGGTTGGGTTCTAGTTCGAAAGGCCTGAAATCGACGGAAGTATATTGCCCATATAATATTCGGTCATGAATGCGTCTTTCCGCGTTATCATGATATGGTATAAACGGATGGTCCTCCATCCTACCAACCCTTCTCGTCTGGGTATGGGCTGGCACCGGGATAGTGACGTTGGTGTTTACTAGGAATTGGGAATGGCACGAGTACAGAGAGGACATTTTCTAAATTGAACTTAAACACGCGCTTAACGCGTCGGGAATGTATCAGCTGGACGTTCGGTGAGATTAAGCGGTTTCGCGAATTCGCTTTTGCGATGAGAGAGAAAGAAAGTTGTGAAAGATGAACGCGTTTGTTTGAATCGCACTTTTATAATAAAGCTGTAGCACACGACTACTCGTGATTGATTGATTGCTTATCAGGGCCTCGCGACTGCCGAATGTCAACAATGAAGCAGGCTTAATGAATAGTTGGCCATTTTCTTTGAGTCCTTTGTTTCGATTCAACGGTCACAGTGGCCCGGTCACTTGTTAATCTTGGCAGTTGAATGGCACTGGGCTCTAACACTGCCCTCTGCCTTCGTAGAAGGTTTGATTTTTATTTGAAAGAAGCTATTGATGCTCCCATCTAGTATTATTGACGGACGTGCTTCGAAGGCCACACGTAAACGCTCAAGGCAGGAATGAAAAGGTGTACGTTTTAAATATGAACTCAGGAGGACATACAGACATGTAGGGAACTCTCATAATAAGTTCATATATAAAATGAAAAGTCGCCATAACTGGTTGGTATCTGTTCTTTATGATTGCCTCTTTTCTGGTGGGTTCGGCCTGCATATACTAGCAGGCTTTTTCCTGTTTCAAATTCTCCTCTACTACTACTATCTTCACACAATTGTTGGTTAAGTCTCATGTCACTCTGCCAAATTTACCCTGACACTAAGTCAGTTTTCCTATTTGTTAATTGACATTCTTTGCATTTTCTATCATTCTGAACTTTATATTTGTATGGACTTCTCGGCTCCGGTGTCAAGAACGCATCAAGAAATCCCATTTCTGAGATTATGCACCGCCGGACTGTCTTTAGCATTGTCCCTCGGACCCTTTCTAACGGGTCACAACAGGACTCGTTGTGACACAATGCGCAAAGACGGCGACCTCGCCGACGCCCGACGCGTCGCGTATGCCACTCGTTCGACGTCGACGTTATGCTCGACGTTGGTAACAGTATTGGCCCGCCTGTAGTTCTCAGATCAGCAATTTCCTGCCGTGTCTTTGTATGTCCGCCAATGCTGCCAGACTCCCATGAGTGTCCGATGGCGAGTCCTTCGACATTACTTACTCTTCAGCACAGGTGAGCCTTCGCTTCGGCATTAGTTACTCCGCAGCAACATTGCGTCGAGGATGGGCACCGCAATGGTCGGCGCGCTTGGTCGACAACGCTCACGAAGCAGCCGTTCGGGCAATTGAGCGTCGGTGGTGATGACGACGTCGTCAACAATGCCGACTCCGAATGTCACTGTCACGCACCAAGGTCAATTGTTCGGGGGACAGTTCCGCGAACCAGAAAGTTGGGTCCATCGGGTCACAGGTCCAAATGGACCTTGTACCTTGGACTCTGTACCTTGAACCCGAGCTTTGAACCGCCCAATGCGAATTTGACTCGCAATGCACTGAGGTTAGACCCAAATCTTGTACCACCATTAGACCGTGTATGCACCTCATTTTTCCGAGCCAAAACCTCTGCGTGACAATGCATGAACCTCGTTTGGACTTGAACTTTGAGATGTACTCATTTTGGACTTGCCGTAGACCTCGGCCAATCCAGTGGCATATCGGCTTTGCCGGCATTCCAAAGGCATCTGTAAATATATATAAATAAACCGCCCCTTTACCGTACACATTGCGTACTACATGCAATGGAGGAGGTAATTGCTGGTAGAGGCCATAGAGGAGTTTCCTCTCATACTGTATATAGAGGATTGGGGACAATTAACATTCCAAAACCTCCACATCATACATGACGACGACAAGTGTATCCCAGTAAGGCCTCAAGCTTCATGTTCGACCAAAGCATCTCACTTGGCGGTGGCAACGTGACAACCAGCTACTGAAATGCGGTGCCAATGTCGCATGGCAGTAACAATCGAAGTGGCGACCGACGTTGCACCCGACGAGGACTGAGTACTGAGGCGGGATGATTAGATAAACATTTATATATCACGTGCGGTACAAAGTCCAAGTACAGGTACAGTCCATGGACTTCGTTCCCAGTCGATCCAACGCTCTCCCGCCAACAGTCCCGCGGATTTCAATCTCAGAAATGAGATGCCCTCGAACGCATGCTCAATGAACAAAAATATAATTATCATCCAGATTCTTTAAACATACTCCATTGATTTACGACTAGTACTCTGTTTGCTTCTAATATGCTCTGGGACCCAAAAAATCACCAAGTCGTGCGGAACTCCTCAAACAGTGATCAGGCCGCGGAAGAGGTCAGGGGTATAATGACTGTCGAGGTAGAGGGAACCTGCGCAGTAGATGTAGCGGGGGCCGTGGCATTAACTACAGGGGCAACGCACAGAACCTTGGGGGGTTATTTACGTCAATGAACACGAAAATTGACAATGTGATGAATATATATTACCTCCCCAACGCGGATGTTGGTGCAAGCTGCGTTGACGTTAGGGTTATCGGTGAGTAAGTCTCCGACGCTAATCCCAGCCTCCGCTGCAATGAGGGCACAGAAGTCCCCATCTTGAACGACGTGGATACTGGTGCAATCTTGTCCTTGAAGACCAAGACAGAGGACCTAGTACGAATAAGGGATGAATCAGTAAGATCATTGGATTATATCTCTATGTCATGGACGATGATCTTACTTCTCCGACGAGCAAGTTTGTGCAATCCTGGTTGATGAAGGGATTAGCAGACATCAGCTGGAAGCTAGAGAAGATGACATCAAAAAATATTCAATTGTTAGTGTTTAGAGGCCTCTGATGCATAGAAACGTACTTCGAAACATGTTCCTGAGCGCATATCGCGTCACAGGTATCACCTGGCTGAACAGTGTGCTCCCTAGTGCAGTTGGAAGGGATAACCTGGGAAGACGAGAAAATTGCTGCAGGAAACGCATGAAAATCAGTTAATGTGACGACGAGTCACCAACATGAAAGCTACCTGTCGCAACGACAAATGCAAGTTTCAAGAATTTAGCAGCGAACATGTTGCAGATTGAACGAAAGAAAGAGTTGATGGGGTTCTAATAACCGAGTGGATGAAGAACTGAGGAATTCAGTGTCAAACCTCGCCCTCTTTATACCTTTGACCGACCCATATTTCTCAGCGCATACCATATAGTTCCCGAGTCATTGCCCAGCAATCGTCTCAAAGTCGCTGCGTCCGCCGCACTTGACTCACACAAAAAATAAAAAATTCCAACTGGAATAAATCTCCCACGCCGATGTATAAAAAGCAATGTTCACAGTAAGTAACTCGGGGATGCATTTCCCCTTTAGTCAAGCGAGCGCCCGTGGTAATAGGCGAAGAAAAAGAAACCTACGAGTCATTCCCTGTAGAATATCCACTGCTTTCTTAAGGTATCGAGATCGGTCTCACCACTGGCCACTGCAACTCGTACGAAGTACACCCTAATGAAGTCCTTTAATTACTTGTTAGCAAACGTAGCTTACGTCGCACGTACGTGGTATAGAAAAACACCAAACTATGGATACACAGGGCAATCAGCTTGACAAGGACGTCAAAAAATAACGAAAATTCTGGCACTGCATGGTAAAATAGACAAGCTCTCTCGCTTAAGCCGTATATCCGAATATCCTGCTGCGACACTTCTCCGGCACTTTCAAGACGAAATTGGAAAACATATCTATTTTTTGAAAGGGAACCAATCAAAAATAGTTGTTAGTAGCATCAGATATTAGTACAGCATCCATCACGGTTAATTCTTGTTCTGACTTATGACGGACAAAATAAGCACGGACGGGATAATCAATGGAATGACATTAAGAGTAATTATGACTCAACCCAAACTAGCCCACTAGTCCACTCCCGTATTGTCTCGCGGTCCAGGCACCTCATCTTCTGAGGATTCCTCAGCTTGGGCATTATTTCTACCAAAAAACCTTTCCAATATGTTTCGAACAAAGCGGGGCATAGGCTAAATAAATCAAAGTACAAATAGCTATCAGAGACATCCACATGAAAACATAAATAAACTTACAGAAACTTCTTCCTCCCCCTCCTCATCGCTATCGTCGCCCTGCTCTTCCTCACTTTCTCCAACATCCGAGTCATGTTCATGGTGAAGCACCGGCACCTCGCCGAAATCAGGCGCTCCCATGGCCAGAACCGCTGCTCGGGGGTCTCCAAAATCAAGGTGTCCCCCAGGCATATCCCCACCTGCACCATCAGCCATAGCAAACCGACCAGGTACATTATTATCGCCATTCATAGCTTCAATTGCCATCAGATCTTCAAGCATATCTGGAGGCAGCTGTCCGGCCATCTGAGCAAATTGTAGAATTCCTCCAGGGAAACGTTCGGCAAAATGGGGATTCGCGTCAAAGAACGCTTGCATCTGCTGACGGAAGGCTGCATCTGGGATCATTTGGGCCAATCTGCGTTCGTCCATAGCACGTTCCTGACGAGTACGATGTCTCCTCGCGGAGCGGAGGTCATCAATTCCCTGGAAAAATTGCTCGTCGTACTGAGTCACGGCTGTAAGAGGGGGTAATGGATCACAGGCGATTGATTTGGCTTCCAGGACTTGCCGTGGGATGAACGAGAACAAACGATGGAAAGAGGTTTCCAGAACCATGATGTGCCGATAAATGGAATATTGTAAGTTCCTGTTCTCGTATTGTGCCAGAAAAGCCTTTCTCCGTTCAGTTACTGGAAGCGTATCAGGAAGAGACGTAAATTCCTCTGTAATTGCAGAGGTAAACCACGAGGAATGCTCTTTCCAGACTGGTGATGATCTTTGTACGTAGAGATGAGACAGAAGGTGAAGAATCGCGGCAGAGGCCGATAGGGATCTATCAATAATTATATCATGAGCAAAAAAAAAAAACTTTTTGATGACATCCTGGAAGAGAGAAAACTTACAGAGCGTCTGTCACGACCTTAAAGTCGCGATGAGAACGGATATTCGCAGGCAAAGGCACATCAAGTTTGTCTGCCAGCAAGGGTACCACTGAGGGAAAATCTCTCGCCGCTTGTTTCAGTGCCAGACTGCTGGCCGTATAATCCTAAAACAAGTCAAAATATTTCAAGAAATGACAAACATAAAAATAGGATAACACGACAAACCTTATCTTTCGCAGCGTCTTCTGATATCCGTAGCGCTAACGCCCTTGCATACGCCCATCCAGGCATAAGAGAAGGATCCAGGCGTGCATTCTGTGTTTTCTCATGACCGAGGGCTTTTCGGCCAACAAAGTTGTCATACACGTCGAGCAGCCATTGGTGCATACCCGCCTTGATCGCAAGGAAATCAAGATGAAGTAAAGAACTGTGAGGATCAGACCACGGGTCTAGGGAATACATTAATCGGGCGAACTCGAATGCGGTTCGTACACAACCCCTTCGCTGTAGGTCGCTATAACGAGTCGATTAGGTGGCTATCGACAAATTGACGATAAAGATATCTTACACCACTTGACGGTGAACAGCCAAGAAGAAAGGCCGATTTTCCACGTAATCGAAATCCAAGCGGTTAAGACCAGAAGTAAATGTGAAAGCGCCGATGAAGGCTCGTTCATAAGTGAACAACGCTCTATCAATGAAGTCTATAGCCTGAGCATGTTCTTTTTGCAAGTCGAGTGAGTCACTGAACCACAACATTTGTGGATGACAAGTCTTACCATCTCGGTGCCTGTAAACTTCTGATATCTGGAGCAAAGTATCTGCATGCCACGGCAAGGCACCTAAAAGATCCCAAAGCCCTTGAGGGTCTACGACACGAATACTTTAGCTGATGACTCGTGTTCGACCAGCATGAATCGCACCTCCTGCAAGGACAGCACCCATGAACGCCTTTGTCATGCTTCGATACTTCTTGCTGTATTCCACTGTCCACCACTTCTCTTGCATTGGCGTCCATCCATGTCGCTCGAGTAACTCCTTCGTCTCGTCATCAGTGAGTGAACGAAGCGACAATCCTTCACGACCTTTAGCTGCCCACCACGTTGGTTGTGGACGTGTGAGGTTCGACTTGACAGAGGGAACCTTTTTCCGACTTGACGATCCTTCTGTCCTGCTAGCTTGAACGACTTTCGAACCGAAGAACCTCCGCATCTCGGCCTCGCCATCGAGGTGTTGCAGGGAAACAGATAGCAGGTCAGCTAGGGGTGCTTTACCCGTTTCAGCTTGCGAGATCTTCTGCGATGCAGGATACCTAAATCAATGTTAGCTTAAATTGAATCATGAATGTCATGAAAGACATACTGAATCGAGAGTTCTGCAAGAGCCTTGTCCAACTCATCGTTCGCTGCTTTCTTCTCTTTGGCTCTTGCTTTCTTGAGAGCCTTCTTCTCATTCCGAATGGGGGCAACCGGCGTACTCGTTCGCGGTGTCGACTTTGCTGGGTCTTTTGCTGGCGGTGTGTCTGCAGGAGTGCTTTGTTCAACGGGTTTCTTCTTTTTCTTCTTAGACTGTGCAGAAATTAATCAGCTGAAAGGTAAACTTTTAAAACACACACACACACCTTTTTTGCTTTTTTCACTGTTACTTCCTCTTCATCGTCCCCTTCGCTGTCCTCTGGTGCAAGAAGCTAGACCCTGAGATTAGTTGAAAATTAATCAGTGAATGCGATAAGATAAGATCTCACATTGGCGAAACCACCGCCAATCCGAGGTTTTGAAGGTCCTGAAACTGATTCTTCACCTTCAGAGCTTTCCTCAATATTCTCTGCAGGCTTTGCGAGTTTCAAAGCCTCTATCTCTTCCAGCTCTCTTTGTTGGCGTTTGTTCAGACGCGGCGGCATCCTGGGCTGGTCAGAATGTATATAACTAAAGAGAATTTCAAAGAGCGCCTGCCAAACGCACATCGTGATGGTCATGTCACGACGTACATACATATTACTAAGCAAAACGTTGTCACAGCAACATACAGCGACTTTTTTGAATTAGGACTACCACCAACACTATATTTACGACTTACGACTTACCCTTACGAAATATTCCCCTAAAATGTCTTACGATTTGCTTACGATTGGTACAAGAGCGAAGACGCATATCTAGGGTTGACGCGGATGGTCCATTACTCTAAAGTAGCCGGCCACATCCAATTTGTGGCACGAATTCCATTAGGTCAACTCTGAATTTCTGCTGCCAGAGCCTCCTGCTGCAATATACTGCATCCCACGAGTCCTGGGTAAAGGATTATAAATACGGATGAACAGGGAAAATTGGACGATTCTTCAAATTTTCCCTTTATCCCTTCCGTGCTGGACTAGTTTGTTGCTCCGATGTTCTTAGAGAATATTCTCTACGTGTCTGTCACGGTGATAATATTCGGATTCATCTGGAAGAGATTCCAAAGTGGAAATGTGATCAATTTACGAGGGCCAAAGAACGAAAGTATTCTCTTTGGATTATATCGTCTTATAACAGAAGCAGCAGACCCCGGACTGCTCTATGAACGTTGGGCACTTCAGTATGGTCCAGCGTTCAACGTTCCTGGGGGTCTTGGATCTAGTCGTATTGTCATTTGTGATCCAAGGGCAAATGCGCACTTTTACTCGAAAGAAACATTTGGCTATGTCCAAACCAAACTTTCAAGGACTTTTATAGAAAATTTGGTCAGTCAAATTCAGTCTTACTCAACACAGAAACTTATTCTTTGCTCCTTACTTAGTTTGGTCGTGGTTTGCTTTGGGCCGAAGGTGAAAGTCATAGAAGGTACCTCTTTGTTTAGAAGCTTGTACACCATTAACATGCAACAAAAGACAACGCAAGGCTTTGTCTCCGGCATTCAGCAATGCAGCAATTCGCAAGTTAACAGCCGTATTCTATGACTCTGCGTACAAAGTAAGATACCCTCTGGTCCAATGAGATTAATATTGATCGTCTCTATCATGGTCAGCTGAAAGCAGCCTGGGACTCTTCCCTAGACGCGGGATCTGGTCAAACAATAATAGATGTTCAAATTTGGTATGTTTATATTTGTATATCTGCGAACGCTCTCATCGAAGCGGTTCACTGTTTACAGGATGAATCACGTATCGTTAGTCAGACCCCCCTTGGAACGCAACACGTATGCTGATCACTTCATCAGACTGGACTCTGTTGGTATCGCTGGCTTCGGGCACGATTTCCACGCCTTGGAAGGCAAAAGCTCTCCGGTTGTAGATGTGTTCGAGTCGTTCGGCAGTGATCGTGACACCAGTGCCCTATCTCGATTTGTCTTTCTCATGGGACCCGTTTTTCCTGTACTCCAAAATTTACCCACGAAGCAGAACAAAACACTCAAACGCCTAAATTCGACCATGCGCGGGATTGCCGATGAATTACTTGCGAGAAACCGCAAGACAGCCGAAGAAAAGACACCTGAAGATAAATCGATCATAGGCCTCCTTAGTACGTCTCAAAGAGTGTGTTGCGTCATGATGCTCAAATTTGATTTTTTTTAGTCAAAGCAGAAAGAACGAATTCTTCCCTAGGAATGTCGCAGGATGAGATACTCGCACAGGTAAGTTCTGTCGTGAATCACTCCAATTCCTACACACTGACGATGCGCTTCCAGATGGTATGTTCGATCATCACTCAACACTTACTATGCCGTCCTGACTCTGCAAATATTAAGAATGTTCTTCTGCTGGCGGGTACGTCCACAAAATATCAAATTTCAATCAATTGGCTGATGGAAAGGGAAGGTTATGAAACGACATCTAGTCAGTCTTATTCTTCCTTCCTGATACGTATCTTTTGTTGAAAGTATCCATGAAACGTTCCAGTTAGTTTGACGGTGAATGCGCCTGCAATATGATGACTAGATCATGCCTAATCTAGAATCTTTTCCAGTGGGCACTGATTGAACTGTGCCGGAGACCCGATAAGCAAACAAAGCTTCGCGACGAGCTGTCTTCGTTTATAGGAGATGATCCTTCATTTGATCAACTTTCAACTGGTTTACCATATCTTGACGCTGTGGCGCAAGAAGTTTTTCGGCTCCACCCCCCTGTATCAGAAACGACTCGAGTGGTATGTATCTTTTCATGTTCTATGCCCACATCTGATATCACTGTTGCGCCTAGGCGGCCGAGGATGATATCATGCCATTCTCAACCCCCGTCAAGACAGCCTCGGGAGATGAAGTTACCTCTCTCATAATCAAGAAAGGCACTGTTATAACGTCTCCGATCCGATATATGAACCGTGCCGAGGCATTTTGGGGTCCAAATGCAAAGGAATTCGAGCCTGAAAGGTGGCTTCAGCCCGACGGATATGCAAACGCAAAAGAAATCCAAGGCCACCGCCACATTCTCACCTTTTCGGATGGACCAAGAACATGTCTAGGAAAGAGCTTTGCGCTGGCCGAGTTTAAGGTGGAACTTTCTTCTGCGCAGCTATCTGTGATACTTACTCTGTGAATTACAGGCAGTGTTGTCGGTTCTGATTCGCCACTATGTTTTCGAGCTTCCCAGTGGACCTGAAACCAAGATCGATAAACATCCATCCATCTTACCTCGGCCAAAGGTATCTGGGGAAATTGGGGCAAAGCTCCCGCTGATAATTAGGCGGGCGGAGTGATTCTGGTTTTATTTTCCGTTAAATATTACAATAGTAAGCACACACTAAATAAAATTGTTCTAATAAATACTAAATACATGCTGCACGGGCAGTTTTATTCCAGGTTGTTCATACATATAAAAGCCCGTTTTGGAATCTCAGTTTCCGCGCGCTATCATCTGGCTCCCCAGAATCATTGATATGGCTTATCTTGATGGTTGCTCTCTTCGTCGGGCTGCTAAGTATGAACAAATCATGATCAGCAACACATCAAGGCAACAGGAACGATATATTCACTTTTGTCGACGGAAACTCGGTACTTCTCGAATGGACATTTGATGCAATCCTGGATGGATTTGTTGTCCTGAACGATACCTAGAATGGCATTTCTGGTCAGAAACATAGTGGTTTATGCTGAGTGGAAAAGACTGACAGATATCGGGGCTGCGGCGGACTCAAACTGGAGGAATGTGCTAATCGCAGGAGCTACAACGATCTCACCACGCATATTCGTCCTCGCATTCAGCCTAATCGTGTATAATGGTTATATGTACGGCACCAGAAAATTTTGCCACATTTTACTTACGACACGAGAAGGGAGTTGGAATAAACTGCGAAAAAAACGGGTTATAGAATTTGGTTCAAAATGTAGAAGTCTCACGGAGGTACGCACCCTTTGCGAGGAGAACATAAAAACTGAACCAGACCACTGACAAGTTCGGTCACCAGATTATTTCACCGAGCAAAAACGACATTGCTTACTATTTTGCATGGCTTGGAACTATTAAAAGAGTCGACGGTAAGTCATATACATCAAGGTTCTGATAGAATATTGGCAGACGAACACAAATGATGACCGCCACGGATGTCATACTATTAACATTAATTCAGGAATTCGAGGTAGAAGATGACTTCCTAAAAATATACACACCTCGTAAGTAAACCAGTTTCTGAAATATATGATTGATTAATAATAAGTTTTCCGCTTGATGTTAAGAGGAATACCAAATCTTACGCAGTGAATATCGAACCAGACGATTGATGACTTGTGTTGTGCTACAAGTTATGAGAGGACATCATCAAATGCGAGGAAGGAGGAAGAGAACAAAATGACTCACGATTGTGCATTCTGTGGGGAATCCATCTGCCTCAGGTAGTACAACATCGAAGCGGCGATCACAACATCTGCTGCGGCGCCGCAAGTCAAAGAGGACGTGATCAGCCAGCTCAACCTCACAACAAAGTTCAGACCATTCGGTGTGGTAGAAACATCGATGTAGCTGTATGCCACCAATGTCATTCCGCCAACGAAGCGCAACAGAACAAGTACAGAGCACCCTAATGCCAGGAGAGTACTTCCGGACAACCTGTAAATGCGATAAACGAAAAAAGACTGAAATTTAAGTGAGTTTCACCCCTCTTAGCGCTTGGTACTAAGACTCTCACCTGAACCAGAGAGGTTATTAGATTTTCGATTGCTCCCGTCGTTGTGAGAGGATATGAGTTCGGTTGGGTTGTCAAATATCTCGTAACTGTGTCATAATAGATGGTCTGCGATGATGTAAAGGAATGGGCCGCTTCAAGAAATCTTCATTCAAGCGTCAGATTCGTCACGATTTGGTACAATTCAACTGACATTAAAAAGGCAACCTTTTTAGGAGGCATAACCTTTAGCCTTCTGAAGCAGTCGATCCTGCATGTATGTTACTTACCAGCATCTGGAGTAATCGTTTGTCCTGATTTCGGGAGAAATAAATGTACCCTTGAGATAGTAGGATACCGAACATAACGAGACTAATGAAAGTGGTAACCTGTACCGCGCCTAGATCCTCGTCTGACTGGAGCACAAATGAGCTCGGTAAAATAGGGCCCAGTGTCATGGCAGAAGACTTTGGCTGAAAGGAAGGCAGGCCAGCCGCAAGATGACTCGTCCCGTCGAGGGAAGGCGAGGATGAAGGCGTAGTCTGGAGAATGATAGTGTCACAGATAAGCGGGGACGTGGCTTGAGAATCGTAGGACCTTTCTTTATAATCGCTGATGGAATGCCCTTGACTGGTACTTTCGATCTCATCCAGAGTACGGAGATTATTCCCAGTAAAGTCATACAGTTAGAACTTAGAAACAACTGTGCTAGATATAGTACCCATAGATACGCCTACGACACATCTAAAATTAACCAATATTAATCGCCCCTAGACAGATATACGACAAGATCACGATATTGGCATAGATTCGCTACCAAGATTTCTCAAAGCAATCTGCATCAGTCAAATCGTACAGTGCGCGGCGTCCATAGCCGAATACATTGTTCCTTGACCGCAACTGCCATCGTGCATATCTGCTCGACGCGCTTCCGAGCCTGGCAGCTACCCTACCCAGCGGCTCACACAAAATAATACTACAGCCATCCATCTAAGTACAGCTATACAGGTAAAGCCCATGGTGTATCTTTCCCGAGCTTTCGAATACGAAGAATAGGCATATATGTAAGAATATCAATCATCTTAACCCAGGAATAATTTAAGCTTTGCTCAAGTGGGAGAACAGATTGAACCAGAGTCACGCGCCCAGCATTTTCTAGTTGATTGAGAGATAGTATTGGATATCAAGTACGGAAGCTCAGTTGTTTGTCTGTCAAACGACTGAGGAACGCTTGTAGAAATATGTACTCAGTACCTATAGTTTTAACTCTATGAAACGGAATCATAATTTCTTACTTATTTTGTTTTCTTTATGCACCTAATTAGGATGATAAAAATAGAAATTAACTATATGTGCATCACAGAATATTTGGACGTCATTACTTAAAATAGTTTTTACCGAATGCTAATACCAAACGAGCTTCTTCAGTATTTTGTCTCTACGTGTACTTGACCATGTTTGAATAGTTACGCCCCATGGTAGCTTGCGCTTTTTCAGAGTTTTTAATGTGATTTATGATGATCTGTAAGGAAGTAACGCGGATGCACGGCTAGAGCCAGGAAATTCATCGGAGTGGCAGGAAGTCGTGAAGCTTTGAAGGTTCGCTTCAGGTATATATTTCCTGTGTTTCTGTTGAGGTATTTAATAATAATCACTTATTTATCCCAAAAACATATTGCGTCCTTTTAATTCGAACAGGAACCTACAAGGAGTGATGCGAATTTGATATGAACCAAATATGCATATCAGACTAGTAATCCAGCTGAAACCCTGTGATTTCTTTCATGATAGAGTGGTAATTGGCACTCGAAGAGGTTGATTCGATCGGTCTCTCAATCGGACACTTGCCTTCTTCAACATCGACCGTACGTACCACGGTACCTTCGGTATTCTCTGTGCCTTCTGCATCGGTATCCGCCATACCTTCAGCATTAGGTCAGACAAACCTTTAACATTATGTTCAGCCGTACCGTTAAGATCAGGTTCTGTCGTTCCTTCAGGTTGAGCATCCATGATTTCCTCCTCAACAACATTCAAAGACTCATACAATTATTCCCTATATAGTAGAGCAATAATAAACTAATATTCATCCACAACGGAAAGAATGAATAAATGGACGGCGAATATTTCCTGGGATCTTTCCTTCTGCACTAATCTTATTGATCGTCATGAAGTCCAGCACCTCAACCTTCGGGAGAAACGGCGCCTATCGTACGTACTTGTTGACTTTGTCTTCGCTTTTCGTTCACGCGCATCCAAGAGTACATATAACGACGGAAGATGATCACCACTAGTCATCGATCATCACTCATACGGTCAGAAATTCCCGCCTGAAACGAAAGCCAAGTGAAAAAGAAAAAGGAGTATGACTCGCATTGCAACGCGGGTCTTCCTGCCCATCCTGGGCCTGTGCACTCCTTCTGCGAACGTATAAAGGGACCATGTCTAACTTCACATTTGCCTCAGATTTCAGCTTTTCAACAAAATCACCGCGAAAATGTTCAGTGGAAGCCTTTCGAACCTCGTCGCAGTTATAGCATATGGTAAGTACCTCCTTGATTCCATGCCAGTCAAGACGCTTGCTCCTTGTATGCCACATATTTTAGGAGCTGCTTTTGGTGGCTGGTCTTCGTCGTCAGTAGTCCTGCTATAGCTCCCATCCCATTGTAATTATAAGACTCATGAATAACTTGAAGATTCCAACTAGCATCCGTTAACGCTGGAGTAATCAATCGAGCATGCAGCAGCTTGGTTCCAGGACGGGTCATATGTCTCGCCCGCGAAGGACAAGACCGCACACGTTGTACAATAGGGAGACTCCTGCGCTTTGATGGTCCATAACGCTGGTATTACTTTCGGTGACCTCTTAACGAACAACCCAAATATCAACGCAGCCTGCATGGATCTTGGGATCGGACAGGTATGAAATGACTTCGTCCGGGGTATAAACGAGCGATGCGGTATACACCACCTCAGGAGTGCAAACTAGTGACGCCGTGTACAGCATTTGCGGTCTATCACGACACAACCGATGCCGTATACACCACCTCCTGTGGATATCAGACTATCGAGGATGTATACACCACTTCAGCTGTTCCTACTAGTGGTGCCGTCTTCACCACGTCTGCTCGTCGCCCATAGTCTGATGGTGTGAAGAAAACGAAGTATAATTATTAAATAAAAAAACGATACTTATGAGGTATATAAAACATACATACGTGAGAAACCTGAATCAACAGAATCGTTTGCCAGGAATTTTGCCATCTGGTGCAACTGCCGCTGCCGCTGGACGATCTTCAATGTTCAACCTTTATTGGGATGGTAATGGCAACCACTCCGGGTAGTTAGTTTGTTAACCACCAATCTTTTTTTCGCATGACGTCCCGCATCAATCAACAATCCGCCGAAAGGACTGCCGGGTGAATATCGAAGATACTATGACTGCAGTTTCGTGTTGGTCGTAGAAGAATTCAACACAATCGATTCAGTAGTGGAAAGCGAACAAGCAACTTCGATGCACAGAGGGTACGTATAAAAGAGCTGAACGTGAATTCGAGGCCTGAATAGTTCGATAGAGGATGGGATTTGATGTCTCCTATAATACTTACATCAGTATCGGAAATAATGACAAGAAACGAATATACTTACCTTTCGCAACCCGGAGTATAAATATCTATAGAAACAAACGCAACCCACAGGCATTTCTCGCAAACCATCAACCAGTTACACACAACGCCTTTTTGGTTCATCAAACTTCCAGTTCTAAACATCGTCAACGCCTCGAATTCCAATAAATATTGCGAGAAATACAAATACGATATATGGAAAAAATTGCCATAAAAAAGTGAAAAACTGCAATATGAGAAATAATGAATACGGTTCCAAAAGAAAAAGTAAACTGCAGGAAAGAAAACATTCCGTTTACCGTGTATAGAGTGGTATAAGCAAGGTTACTACAGCCTCCCAAAAAAACGTCACGGAATCCTATCATTAAAACGTTCACAGCCATTGACGACATCGGAAGAAGGCCGAGGATCTTGATATGACATGTGGCTGACCGTGGAAGGGTATCCAGGACTGTTTTTTCGGTCTAGACACACATATGGTGGGGTCTCGACGTCACCCTCCGTCTCGGTCGACGTAAGCTACATATGTATTTCTGGTGCCTTAGATTTTGCTTCCTTTCGACCCGGGGTGCTTATTTTAATCGAAGTTAGGAAAGAGACCGTTGAGCGTTGTTATTCGCCAGAAGACTTTCCAGCTTGAGACGGGAAAAAGGGTCAAAGACTATCGTCTAGTTGATAACACGAAATTAAAACCATACCTGGTCCATGACCTCACCGCTACTCCTCACATCCGCTCCGTTCAATACAGATGCTTGTCCTTCCTCGTCCTGTGTGCGCAAATATCCCCACAGTGAGAATCAGAGAAGAAGTAAGCTAAAGCCCCCATGCGCACCTGCTCTTGCTTCGACGAAGCGGCCTTCTTCACTGCCACAGATGACCCTCCGGCTCCGTTCGCGAAATGAGCCTCTTCACGCGGTACAATATCGATAAGGAAGTCGAATTGGTCAGACTTGCTCAACGCTTTAGCAATGTCTGCGCGCGACAACGTCCGACGCTTGTTCGAATCCGCCACGATGAATGCGCGAGCGGTGATCTCCGCAATGAATACTATACAAAGGTTATATGAGAAATCAGCCCATTTCTATTTTGCAAAAGAATTCGAATTCAGGGGGACGCACTTTCGCAGGCCTTGCAGAACAATATTGGGGCTAGTAAGTCGAGGCATTTATTTCGTTAATCAAACGAACGGAACACGTAGAAAAGATAGATCTACCATCTGCAGCAATCATCTGAAGTAAACTTAGCTTTACCATATCTCATCAGATAATTTGAACACAATACCTTTACATCCGGGTCGCTCTTCATAACTTTCTTTATTCGTGCAAGAGGTAAAGGTGGATGTCGGTAGTCTGGCGTTTCTTGTTCAGCAGAGTCTATTTGTCTTTGCCAGAAAGAGCGAAGAAACTCGTTCAGCGGCTCTCCTGCCTGAACGAACGGCGTTTGTTGTGCAGACATAGTGGTGGTTAGGAACGAAGGACGAGCGTTTAGGATCAACAAAGATAATTATTATTGAGATCATTCATAGGATCACGTGGTGTTATATTCATGCACTAATACAGTATGCAGGGCAGCGGCTAGCCAGGAACTAAAACGAATGTTTAAACGTTTGATTTTTGCCCAGAAGACCCCGTCCCGTTCAGAAGATGGATGTGGGTCAGACACGTAAACGTTCAAGCTGAAATAAATTATATATTTGCTAGGGGTTGTGAAAGACTGGGAAAAAATCTTACAATACATAAGCGAGGGAGTAAAATAACAATACTTTAGTGAATTCCAGAGTAGAGGTAGACTTTGGAGGGGTGGGTTGCTAGGAGGTATTATGTATGATACATTAGAGGATCATTAACCGGTATACAATAAATTACTTTATGATACTTTTATGTCGTCCATCGCCACGGGACGGCGTTCAATCGTCTGCATCAAGGGAGAGCCGATATAGAGCTTGAAATATTCTTTAGCTTCGCGTGGAAGCTGCTCCTGGAGACACTCTGGAGGCATTTCAACCACCTCTCTGCTCCTATTCTTCCGCCTCGTTTTCGTAACATTGACTGGTACGACAGGTCCATCATCCTCCGAGGGTATAATCTCTTCGTAAGCCATTTGTATCGCATCATACACGCCAGTAATTCCAAGATCAGGGTTCTCAGCCAGTATCGCACGACACAACAAACGGCGAAGAGGAATGGGGTCGTAATACGTTCGCTCCGCAGGCGGAAGTAAAGGTTCCCTCATCTGCTCAAACGTCGGCAACTCGAACTGGCTCCGATAATTCTCATTTATCTCCCGGAAGTTCACCCCCCACTGCGCATACAACGGCTCTTCGAGCTCGAATCGGCGGCGCGTGATGAGGTACAAGATATGCTTGAGGAGCGTCAAGTTGACCTCAACACAGGTATCCTTGAACACGATGCCTAGGAATCTGTCGCCCCAACGCGGTACCGCGATGAGCCTGCGCGTGGTCATGTCTTGCGTAGTGCGCAGCATGAGGAGTTTGATGATCGCATTGTAGGTTTTGTTGTCCACTTTCGCTCCGTGCTCAACGAACCTGTCGAGTATCATCAGGGCACCGGGGTAATCGCGATGTGCCATGAAAGTGCGGAGCGCAACGTTCATGTGGGAAGACACGTAGATACGCTCTCGGGATTTGGCGAAGGCGCGGAGGAAGAAGCGGACGAGAGGACGAAGGGCCGTATGAGCACCGGACTTGGCTTGCTGGAAGAGTGTGAGAGTTTTAGGATCTAGAGATCTGTAAAGATCCATCATATTATCAAACGTATGGATAGTAGGAGTGACTTTTTTCTTCTCCGACTTCTCCGCCTTCTCAAACATTTCCTTCAACATCGACAAGATGAACAAAGCGACCTCGTTATTGCCCACACTCAACTCTCCAGAGATGAGAGCATCGAACAACTTGATGTTGACCCATTTACCCCGCTTGGCCATGATGTCGAGAACTTTCGCACACAAACCGTCGTCCCAGTTCCGTGTTTCCCGCAGAGTCGCCAGCAGGCTCATATACGCGCCAAACAGACCGCGTTGGGATCCGGTTTTCAGCTTCGTAGGTTGTGGGTAATTTTCCAGAATCCGGAGCGCCTCTTCAGGCTTCCCAAGGCGAACTGCGCTGGTGAGGAACGTCTTGAGAGAAAGCACCGGTGGCGTGTATCCAGGACCTCTCGATATCCGGAAAGCGTCCACTATCGGGGCGATGACCTCCTCTGAAATTTTGAGCTTTAAAGCATACTTGAGGTAGGCAACCATATCCTTCTCCCTGTAATACGGGTCCTGCACGAGCTGGACGAGGTGCATCATCGTAGCTTCATCGGCGTCATACAACCCCGGAGTGAGAAGTTGTAGGATGATCCTGCTCGACGGCTTGAACCCCTTCTTGGTCATCCGCTTGTAGACAGATTCTGCAAGCTCATATTGTCGCATATACAGCAAGCTCGAGATTATCTGCTCAAAAACGAACGCGTCTGGAGCTTCTTGCGACTTTTTGATCTTTGCATCTATAGCCATATGAATTATCGTGTCTCGGCTGGACAGCGGGCGCCGGATCCACGACCGGTGAAGTGTAGGCAATATCCCTTGCAGAATAACGTTCGCATTCTGGGTTCCATCCGCTGGAGGTGGTGTAAGTAGTTTTTCAAGGTTGATGATAGGTTTCGGAAGGTCGACGGGTCGCTGTGGGTTCAGAAAACGTGGAGAGGACTTTGTGTATGTTTTGGAATTATTCCTGGAGATTTTCAAGCGCCCTAGCATAAGAAAACGAGTGCAGTATCGTTAACCATGGACGGGGATGTGGTGGTAAAGAAGACAGGTCAACCGGTCACAGAAGAGATGTGTTTCCAGAAAATTGATGGCTTTTCCCGCGCCGCTCACGTTCTTCGTCCTTCATTGACATTTATTTGTAACGCGAAGAAAATCGTAAGCATAAAGACATATTGATTGAGTTACATACACATGTGGCTATATTACACTACATACAAGGTTGAGAAAAGAGATGATTTGATGCGATAGTGATACTTGAAAGGAAGTGCGTGTAATTAGGGCATGCAAAAAAACAAAAAACAAAAAAAGAATGTAAAATGGGTCGTAAAAATGCAACATCGTAAGCTCTGGGTCGTCATGATGGAATTCTAGCCATTGTAGTAGATGTGAAAAAAAGAACTTTTATCGGAGCAAAGTAAAGTAGTAATAAATTACTACCTGAAAGCAAACTATGACATCAAATTCAACCGTTTGCGCAGCTGAAAGAGTTCAGCCGGATGAAGACGACAGACGTCTTCACATTCCGCAGGATGTTCCTTGACACAATGGTCCCGGAGTTCGTCCCACAACGCGGTCGTCGGGAAGCTTTTGGGCTCCAAAGGCGGCCGCCGGGAAGCTGCGTCCGAGCGCAGCTTCGTAGATTCCAAATGACAAGCCCGACATACGAGTTTGCCATCCGTAGGAATGTACATGATATCGACATGCGAAAATTCGGTGCCGAAGAAAGTAGGCGTATGGTGCTGGGAGTTAACATGAATACTGCGGTCATGTTTATCGAAAACTGCAAAATTTCCAGGGCCTGGTCGACGACAAGATGAAATATCCAGGTCCGGGTCGGATGATTTCCGTCTCTTGAGTGACGGTAGATCCTCTCTGGGGGAAAAGTTTCTTGAGGGATTAGGGTCGCTATTGGAAGTTGAAGCCGAATTTGGGGGGAAACTACTTAGAGACGACCCGCTGAGAGGAGGTGGGGAACCAGAGGGAGAGTGTACCGGAAATGCAAAGGGACTGCCAGGCGGAGAGTGAACAGGGGAAACCCTATAAGAGCTGGTGGAGCTGGTAGAAGATGACGTCGAAGCCTTGGGTACCTCTTCTGGTTCTTCCCTTTCCCTTTCTCTCTTGACTCCTCTCGATTCAAAGGTCTCTACGCGACGTCGTAGAATATCTCGGTCGTTCATCACTTTCATACACAACAAATGCCACTTCTCCTTCTCCTTCTGCTCCTTGATGAGTAAATCCATAAGCATCGTCTGCAAATCGCGTGTGTCCAATCTCGACCGTTCGCGGTAGACATTGAACGCCTTATCGAACGATTGTCGGGTGACCATGCTCGCAGGTAGACCACCGCCCGGAGGTATGTTATGCCGCCGAGCAGGAGACAACGGTCGTACTGGTGCACCAGGTCTCTGTCCATACCGCGCGCGAATTGGGATCTGCGACTTGAACCTCGAGTGGTTCGGGTTCACGGTCGGCATGATGGGTTGGTGCTGCACAAGGCTCCTGGGGGCTGTTCGAGGGTCTGTGGTTGTTGTCTGTGAAGCCATACAAGACGTACATCAGAATCCAATACACATACACGATGAACTTGCAAGCAGCGCGCTTACTCACTTGATTCATGATGCGATTGGAAGGCTGAAAATACGACAGAGAGAGAGAGAGAGAGAGAGAGAGAATCGAGGCACGTTAAGAGAGTGTGTGTATGTCCGTCCAGGCTGGCAGTACCGCGTTTTTCCTTTGAAAAAGAGACAGAGACAAGAAAAAACGAAAAATGTCTGGTATATACCACCAACTAGAGCCAGCCAGAGGAGTGATATGCAGAAACACAGAGACTACGGGCGTTAAGGATTGTGGGCGAACATAGTTTGTGGGTTCCTTTAGTATCTAGTTGAACAATCAATCAGAGCCGATGCAGGAAAGACCGCTAGAGACGCCATGAGCTGTCAGCTAACAAAGTTCTCCTACAATAAAGACAATAAGCCTCCAGTTATGCCGTTGCCTTCAGCACAAAAAAGACGCTTACCTGTGGGATAAACGAGTCTTCTTTCAGGGATTCACGCCTCCCAAGGGATATGAATTCAGAAATAGAGATGCCAAATGCCATCCATCCTATATACCGGAGGGTGTGCGAAGGTTGAAGTCATTAACGAAACTACGATTTTCTTATTGTGAGGAAAAGATGTTCACACGGTCATTACGTTTCCCAGCACAATAAAACTAGGACAGCACATACAATCCGAACAACACTGACATAGTACATAGCGAAGGAGTCATAAGAGAACTCGTGGGTAATCGGTACAATATAGACTGTTGAGAGGATGGGTTATCAACGGCAACCTTCCATGTAGTCAAAGCAGAGCAGATAGCCAAGAAGAAGAAAAAATCGAATGCAGACAGGGAGTGGTGTTACAAGATAGAGAGAGAAAACACATGGTATCGTAAAAAAGAAAACAAGAACAGAAAAACTGGGAGATATTAGAAAGAAAGAAAAACGTAACGTCTATAATGGGAATCAATAGCATAGTACATAGGGTGCCGTTTGCGGAGAAAGCGAGCATAGTATGATGGTATATGTTAAATCAAGACAGAAAATGAGCCATATCAGCGAGATGAACGGGGTGGGGTAATTAACTGCTTGTGAACGCGATGATAGCAAAAAAGGAAAAGAAAGGAAACAAAAAGGCGAATTTAGCCTTCGTCAGAAAGCCGTAAACGCGGCGTCGGGGGACTACATGCCACCAGCCGCCATCCGCTGCTTCATCTCGGCGATCTGGAATGGCTTCAACCTCAAAAGGTCCTCACACGCCTTAGGATGCTCTTTCAGACAATGTTGGATGAGCTCGTCCATCTGGGCACTCTTTGGGAACTTTTCAATCAGGGGTCCGCCCTCGGTTGATCCTGGATTAGCTTGTAGGAATGATCTTCGCTGAGTCCTGCGTGAAATGAAACAAACATGGAAAAGCGGTTAGTTTCTTTTGTTGATTGAACTTTGAAGGAAGCGAAAGATATACATACGTGCACATCTTACAGACATAATTCGCGCTCTCTTGTCTGTACAACAAATCGAAATGCGCAAGACCAAGTTTCGGTGGCGCAGGAGGGGCAGCAGGTTCGGAGGTTGAAGGGGCAGCCGCGAAGGCAAAGACTGGTGGGGCAGTCGAAGTCGAGTTACTCGGTCGTCGAGGTGAAGGACGAGTATTGGATGATGAAGGTGCACGTTGAGAGGTCGGAGAAAGAAAAGGGGGAGACGGCTGAACCGAAGCAGTAGCTGCGTTGGCGTAGAGCTGCGGCCTGTAATACGGCGATCGCTGTACGGGAATATGTGGAGAGTTGAACGTAGCACGAGCAGGAGTTGACGGTGCAGCCTTACTCGCCTCCCCTTCCGTCTGTGCCTTCGTCTGAGGTTCAGGGCCTTGTTGGTGTTCCAGCTCGCATCTCTGCTCTAAATTCGCATTCGCATTCTCCTGGGTATCATAATAAGGCGGTGGTGGTGGTGATGGTGGTGGTATAAGATGGGAATGATCCACACGGGGTATAGTTTGTGCAGGAGGAGACACTCCCACTGGAGGAAATGTTATTGCTGCTGCTGCTGATCGGGATGCCGCCGATCGCGCCCTCGCTTCGTTTTCGATGATCATAGCTTGCTCTTCAGCAATTTGTCTTCGGTGTTGTTGTTGCTGCTGCTGCTGCTGTTGCTCTCGTTGTTTTTCATGATCTTTCAGCACTTGTAATTCCTCACGTTCCAGCCACAGTTTTCGTAGATTAGCCTCTCTGATCGCTTGTTCTTTCTCCATCCTAATATCAGCTTTTTCACGATTCTGGTCTCTCCCACCCCCATTCTTTGCCGCCTCACCCTCAGCCCCCGGCTCCTTCTTCACCGCAACCGCATTCCCACTCGTGTCTGCAGGCCCACTGGCGTCCATCGACATTGGTGAAGACGCAAACGCAAGCACACTATCCGTCACAGTCTGCCCCGCATCTTCTGTCTTCACCCGAATCGCAGGCCGCCGCTCAACGGGACTCAAGCTCGAACCGTCCTTCGAGTCCTCAGAAGAATACTCTTCTCTCGGTCTCTTCCTCGTCGTCGTCTCACTATAACTATGACCATTGATATTACTATGGCCATGACCACTGCTACCGCTCGTAGAGGCAACACTAGACGGCGGAGGCGGATGCATCGACGCACCCGAGGAGCTGGGCGTACCCCGATAATAATGCCTCGAGCTGGTGGAGGGGTTCAGCGGGCTGCTCGTACGCGACGTATGCGTATGTGTATATGTAGCCGAACTGGACCGCATGCACATGGCAGCTGCCCTCCGATTCGAGGAGGCACCCGCGTCGCCTCCGCCGTCGTACGATCGCGAGGTGTCGGCGTCGGCGTCTCCAGCAGGACTGGGGCGGTAAAGGATACTACTGCGAGCATCATCGGCGGAGGCAGAGGCAGAAGAAGGCCTGTGCATGACAGGTGAATAGGGTGATGATACCCTCCGTCTTCCTGAGTCGTCGCACGTGGTCGCTATTGTGGTGGTGTTGATGGATATTGAAGGCGACGATCGAGAACTGCCATTGCCAGAATTTCGAGTAAGAGCAGGGACGTTGGCCAACATCTGGGGAGAGCTGTCCCTCCGTTTATGATGTGCAGATCCGATTAAATTTAAAGGGCCTGAAGATCTTCTATTCTAGATGACAGTTATATCAGATTAGCTTTTTTTTATTTTATAAAAATAACATAAGAAAATATATACATACCAACGCTGTCGAGGAGGAATCCAACCTCGCACGTTCCTGCTCCTCCGACAATCTCATATAATTGTCAACCTCAGAGGGTCGAAACGGCGGCAAGCCCCTATCCTGCGCATCCTTCCGCAAAGCATCCCTCTCCCCACGCACCTTCTCCAGCTCCGCATTAAGCCTCGCAACATACTTGGTCGCATCCCCAATCATCGCATTGCCCTCCTCCACTTCCTTCCTCAGCCTTTCCAGCTGCCTCTGCGCCTCCGCATCCTGCTTTCTTAGGTCTTCAATAAGGGCCGCATCCTGTCGTCTCCCCAATTTAACCTCTGCCACTTCTTTTTGGAGACGTTCAACCTCCTCGACGACATGCTGGAACCCATACTCTTTCTTCTCCAACATCTGCAGGAGCTGCGTGTTCCGCGCGCGCGTGTCGTTGATGGCGCCACCATATTCGTCGCGCATTCGAGTAAAACTCTCATGCACATGATTCTGTGCTGCTTGGAGGATAGATTCGACGTTGGCACGGAGCGGGGCAAAGGCGTGATCGACTGCTTCGTTGATCGATAACGGGTGTCGATGTGCAGTTGCCGACGTTGGGGACGGGGATGGCGCTGGAGCTTGTTGCGCCTGCGGATGGGGTTGTTGTTGTTGTGACGGCTGCGGTGGTGGTGGTGGTGGTGGTGGTGGTGGTGGCTGCAATGCGTGCATAGGCATCGTGCTCGGTCGAGAATTCTGCTGTTGTTGCATCACACTCACTTGCACCGACCCAGGCGGGGTGGGAAGCCCAAAAGACTGCGTATGGGTATAGGGCGCTGGTCCTGGTCTGTCATATTCAAAGTTGAGCGGTTGGGGGCGGGGTTGGGATACATTCTACAATGAGTGTATGTAAGAGCCATGGGGAAAGTAAAGAAGATAGACGACCCACCGATGGTGCAGATCCATGTCTAGTCGGAGGCATCTGGGGTCTCCGAGCAGCATTTGGATCCAATAAGTGTGCTACGGAAGATGGAATTCCCTGTATGACACCCAATTAGTAGTAGATGGAAGGAAACAACGGTCGCACTCACACCGAGAGCCTGGACCTGAACCTGCGGCGGTTCTGGCTGATTCACACCCACATTCCCATTGGGATGATGGTGATAACGATATGGCCCCGCCGTCTGGTGTCGAGGATAACTCGTACTCTCTCCATGATCTGAGGTGTAAACTTGCGTCTGAACGGCAGGTCTGTTTCCTCCATGCGCCTGTTTACCATGAAGCACATTGCCATTGGGCTCCTGACTTGCACTGCTTGCATTACGGGAGTCCGAGAAAGAATTTTGCGAATGCGAATGTCGAGGATTTGGGATCCTTGGTCGTTCTGGTCGTAGATTAGGATTAGGATCGGTGTTCATACTTGTCGTCGTCGGCGAGTACTGGCTCATCGTAATAGTTTGCGTGGCAGTAAGTGGTGTATTCGTTCGTGTATTCGATGTATTGGTATTCGTTCGTTTCCTTCGTCTATTCCTATTCATACACTGGCGAAACTAAAAGCCTTTGAAAAGCCTGTGTAAACATCGTTCAGCAATGAATCATCACACTCCAGAGTTTAAGTCATAGCGTAAGCGAGAATCGACATACAGTGTTTCAACGATATATCAATCCTTCCTTGACATTTCCAAATTCCAGATTCCGATGGATGTTCTGGATTTTCTCTTATTCTGCGCACGATTCTTCTTCTTTTCTGATCTTCTTGTTCTTCTTCTAATCGTTCTCGTTCTTCTCGTTCTGTTTCTTCTTCTTATTGCTTGTTCGTCCTCAACTTCGATTTTTAGCTTTAAATGGACCTACTAAGCGGACGCGACTCATTGGCATGGCATGCTAGTGCTGTCGACGGGTGCACACGAGCTTTCTTGCCGTTACGTAAGATTTTCCCGCGCTACTAGTAACACCTGTAACTGTATATCTATTTTTATCTTTTATACAATACTTATCCAATACTTATCACGACGAAATCCGTGTTCCAGGTCCCAGTAAAACATGACAGAGGCTCTGAATTTCGAACCTGGCATTCCGAATCTAAGTAATGGTAAATTGCTCTTCGCTACCTCCTCTGAAAATTAATACCAGACAGCTAAAAAATTTGAATGAATGAAAACTTCTAAGCGTCGTTTAAAAACGCACGTCACGGTGTGTCTTGGCAAAAGTGCATTTAACGACGTAGCGATCAAAACAAAAGGCATATATTGCAATGTTGTCATGCAATGATTAAACCAAGTTCAACCCAGTCAAAAGTTAGAAGTCAAAGCATCCTTCCTTCGGGAGCTCACCCCCGCCTTATGATAATTAACACCAAGCGCCTAATACATCAATAAACCTGCAAGCGTCATTTAAAGACGCACGCACATATTTTTCTCAGTTGCTTCAAAGTTCAAGCGCTCAGCGCTCAGCAAGGAGCGCTTGGGAGCAGTAACGGTAAGCCAGGATATTCCCAGAAGCCGTGCGGCATTGGAATTATTTTCTGTAATATTTTGACTCCGCAATATGAGCAATGAAACTCCGCTGGAACTTTACCAAACATCTGGATCTGATATTAGCAATTACTAAAGCTTCGCTTCTTCGCACTATTTGTTCTCTCTTGCGCACTATACTCTGGAGATTTCACGCTCGGGCGCGATCCAACGCCGAGAAAACCTGCCTGCAACCTGGCTCACCCACTACCTGTCCCAAACCTGTCCTGCTTGATCGCAATGTCATGCTACGGGGCCTGATGTACCTCCTAGACGACTTGGTAATGCATGCTACACGGCTCAAACCTTGTCAATGAAAATCTGCGAATTTCTTTTCTCTGATATTTTTGTACTACGTCGCGGGCTTCAGAAATACTCTGTGATGTACTAGAAGGCAGAATGTAATCGTTTCAACTTAGTTTATCATCGTTGCAGACACTGCACACAGCTCGGTCCATCCCGCACTATATTCCACACTTCCCTTGTACGGACTCCATTCTACTGTTCTATGTCCCTTAATAGCATGTAACCCCTTATGTTCCCTGTCCCTTATGCATCTTAAACCTCGGGCGCAGCTTTAGATTGTCCAAATACAGACATCAGGGACTCCCAAATACGGCTGAGGATTCCGACTTGCTCAGCTTTATTTCGAGTTGAAGAATATCAGTAAAAACTTCTAAAAAGGTAGCGATTAAACCTCACCGGTAGTATCACCCGCGATCATGACAGCGTTTGTAATCTTCATGTTTCTGGCGCCGCTGAGCTGCCTGTGCTCCCTAGGCCCTTGGTGCCGATCTTCTCTCTCTGTATTATTCCCAGCAACAAATACGGATTTGTCAATGTCAACGCCCTCTGCGTTGTCGAGTTGCTTATATGACCTCAAATTTTGTTGGTCTTGGTCTGGATTGTCGGACTGGCCCGCCACATCACTATCCTTGACGATTCTTTGGACCGGGTTCCCCTTGCCAGGGAAGACGGTCGTTGTAGTTGATGTGGGTTGAGGTTGAGTATGGAGATGGTGGATATTGGAGGCGTTATTAGGCATTGCGGTGCAGGGCGTAGTATGATCCACTGGAAACACATGAAGCGTCTCTACTTATAGCAGAAAGTCAAGGTTGTAATTGCGGCGCTAGTATGAATTCAGCTGGTGCTGGGGTCCTGTGAGGTTATCTTTAACTCGAGCTATAAGAAATACGTATACAACCTTTCACATCTAATGGAAGCTGTCTCTCCTCATTTGATGTACTGACAGTGACATATAACAAGTGGTTTTTCATTAGAGTCCGAGTAACCGAAGTTGTTTCAAATTTGAGTTGTGCTCGGATTTTGCCCCTTATAGTCAATCAGTCGAACTTTCCGGTAAATATAAATCAAGGACGTTATCCCCGTATAAGGGGTATGCGTACATAGCATAATACGTTAGACACTTGCATTAAAATTTAGAGAAAACTAGAGGTAAACTAAAAAGTGAGTGAGACATGTGGTGCATCAAACACCGTTTCCAGGATACAGGTCCGATTCAACCTTCAAAGAATTGTTATATTAAATTAGAAACCCTGTTTCTGTAGAGGCCCCTCCTCTTTTGGCGTATGTCCGCTCATGGCACCTACTCGCCAGAGTCATGCCGTGGTAGCTGCCATAGATTGCCGCTATAATTATAATAGAAGTGTAAAAGTAAGTTCTATTGGCTTACGTATTATTCCGTCATCAGCAAAACAGTCATTTTAAGAGCACCCTATTTGGGTCTATTTCCCAAAAAAAAAAAACTAAACATATATTTTGAACAGCGCAAAAGGTGTATTTTCAGTTTTTAGTCGAAGACTATATTGAGTCCGGTCATAACTCTTTTGACTGACCGTAAGTACCATGCCATTGCTATGCATAACTATGCGTATATAACTGCCGAGGTTGAGAAGAACATGTCTAACGACATCGGCAATGAAGGTTGAAGTTTTGAATCCGTCCCATGTTTAAATTTCATATCCTACTTTGACACTGTCGAATAGAACTCATCGTTCAATCATCATTACCAATTTAGCGCCCGTCGACGGTCACCTTAAGTGCATGATCGATCATTGAACTACGTCATTTATTTCCGCTTTCGGAAGCAAAGACCCCTGCACCCATTGCTGTCAACATAGCATTCCTATAATCCCATAACGATACCAGTACTGGTGGATACTATCATATTAATCTCCGCGGTCACTTGTTGGCATTTCAGTCTGCTGGAGCGGATACCTTTCGATTCAATAGGCATACATTAAATGATACGCCTTGTGTTGGTTTTTAACTCTTTATTCTACAAACAGATATATAGGTTCATCGCGGACGCTATATATAGAATGTCCGAGCCCCTTGTATACACTGATTAGCAGCAGAATTCAGCAGAGGACGTGTTATTTGATACCTTTTTTGTGTAGTCAAGAGACATCGGCACCAATTGGGCGCCGACGGCCATCAGTATTTTCACACTTTACTTTTTGGGGGTTGTGCAACCTAAAAAAAAGCGGCTAAGATCGTCAAAGTAACAAGCTAAGAAACCCAGGTACTCGAAATAAATTGCGTAGATTTAGGGCTGAAATGATGAAACAGGTCGATACAATAGCGTAACTTTTCACCTTTTGTAGATAGTAAATAGCTTTTTTGAAATCAAAAAAATAAGTTAAAAGCGACCAAAAGCGGAGTTGCTGATGAGGTTTCGTTAATTATTACTCTACTTGGTTAAGTAAAAAGTATTAATGAATAGCAGCAGCTGGACGTCGAACGTTGAACCAGAGCAATGTAAATGGTATATATATATATATTACTAAAATAGACGCTGGGTTAGGGATAGATGGTATAACTAATAGAAATGATTATAATCCGATTACCGATACCATGAGGATCATAAATAGTTCTACTATGTAATGAGCCTAAAGTCCGATCATCGTGGAGTCTGCTTGTTTTTCTGTCAGATCCAATCTTTGCTTCTTGAGGCTTATTCTATTCTACGATGGGTGCCCAGGGAGGTTTCTAGGTTGGGTAGTTATGACCGGCGGACTGAGAGAGTAGTTCGCAGTACAAGCTGGAATTTATTTGTGTGGTTACTGTGACGTCCGCATCGTCAACGTGCAACAATGTCGGCTGGTATTTGTATCCGTAGTCCGAGTGCATTGCCAGCAATACGTCTCGTTCACCGCTACGGTCCACCAGTCGTTGACTGTGCGCCGCCAGCACGATGGCGATATTTTGTCCGCCAGACAGTCAGTCTAGCGGTCAAATTATGTTCTCGGAAAACACAAGATATTCTTGTTGACCATTGACCGTTGATAAAGCGAGTTGCCGATGGGGAACGGCTAAGTAGGGGATGATAGATAGCTGATGTATGAGAAGGTGGCCATCGCAAACACATATGTTGCCCAGGGACAAAGGGCGAACAAAAGATGGAGGAGTATAATCGAACATATAATGTAGCAAACGGCCATGTTGAGCGATTTACGGGTGACCACGTCGGCGTCGGAAGACAATACCGTGAGATTTTTGCGATCCTCAAGCAAGCGGATAAAGTCGGTAATAGGCCTGTCTTGCTTGACAGCTGGTGCGTTGATCCCAAGTGGAGCTGATGGCTCTAAGCACTCGGGTACCAGCTCCTGCAGATCCAACTTCTTTAGTGTCATCTACATACGCACAAGAGGGGTAGAAAGTGCGCCTACGGGAATGGATTCTTGAGAGGTCTGCGCTCCGAGGGAGCACAGATTAGACAGAAGGGGCGTCGACGGCATGTTTGCGTCATCCATAGCAACATCATTGTTGGCCAGAGGAGGAGCGGGGTCGGGAACCAATGTCATAGACATGGTGGGACCAGGAGTTTTGCTATCAAATGCAGAGGTGTCGATGGCAGTATTCGCTGTAAGTGAGACAATGTCCGGGTCTAGAGAGGCGTTGCACGGCAAGCTCCCAGCTTCAGTCTGGGGGGAGGAAATCTCGGGCGATGGTGTGCCGGTTAAACGACTTGCAATAGCAATGATAAATTTAGTAAACGTAGAAGCAATGCCCGAAGCGGCATTCAGCACACTAGGGAAAGGAAACACAGCCTTGACGCAGAGGTCGCCCACAATTATGAGGGAATTGTTGACTATCACATTTTGGGAATTGTTGAGTATACTGTGCTGAGGACCCTCACGTTTGATTATCCCGGATGAATTTTCTAAGTATTTGAGTGTCAACGCTTGGTCCCGATTACTGTAATGATCGCACCTTTATTGTGGTTGATGATCCTCAGCATGGGTCCTTGGAAGGAGGAAATACCTGTTTCTGCGGTTGACACCTTGCACATCTGAGAAGCTGGGGCAGGTTTGTTGTCGTGTGGAGGTTGTCTTGAGAAGTACGGAAAACGGTGGCATAAAGAACTGACTGATTATATAGATATCATAGGGCATACCTTCAGGCCTTCAAGCTCAAGCCTTGGGCCTCAGGGCTAAGGGTGAAGAAACATTGCCAAAGAAAGAAAGAAAGAAAGAGCTACTGATTTCTGGACGCTTTGATCCAGACACTCGAGAATGAATCATTTTGAAATTTTGGTAACCGTAAATGAAATGACGGAGCCGCCATTTGGCATTGTCTGTAAGAACACGAGGCAAGGAAATGTAGAGGATGATTGGACGAGTAGTTTATGCCGAACGCTTAATTAATTAGGTGTGATGATGGGGAGTCGGGAGGAGTCGCGACACGTACGGCGCTCGACGTAAATTGTTTGGCTTTGATATGACTAAGCAAGCGCCCAAACATCACACGGCCCGGCTGTGATTTAGCTGTTCACACGAAATTGATCGACTCAACAGCTGCAAAAAACGATGTTGAAAATCGTCAGAAAACATCGGAAAGGTATATAAAAATAAAAATAATCCAAACAGCACCGTAAGAGTATCTTTAAAGCCTCTCATTGCTTAGCAGACCGTAGTTAAAAACATGTGTAAGCATATGTATCAAGCAGTTCAAACTATCCGGCTGTTTTTTGAAAGTTACGTCCTTATGCATAGATCTTATGCCCCGCCTCAGGGAGCAGAAAGCGAACTATACTATCTGTATTCTAGAATCTAACAATCCTCAAATTTATCACAAATGACTATATTACTCTGATATCCTCAGAGAAAGATAACACGAAATACCACTGGATCAACGGAGTCTGGACAAAGTGGGTGCCCGACAGTCACCCCCAACAAATTTAACGCTGGTCATTAATCAAACTTTTACAGAACACTGGGCACATACACTCTTCTTTCAAAAAGACAATATTTACGTCTCATTTTATAAATCTATCTCTATCGCTCGATGAGGAAGGAAAACACATGTAATGACGTACCCTCAAAATGTACGACCACTGGTGAGCTATCGTACGAACGGCAAAGTCTAACTTAACTGGAACCTACTGACGTGTTTCGTGGGAGACAAATTATGTACCCGCGCGCTTAGGTCTATCTATACAAACATCGACCGAGCTGTATTACATTCCACAGTGCGATGCTTAATTTACTTTTACAAATTACGACATACTACCGTCGTCGTCGATGTCTCGTTATCTACAATTGCATTTCTGATAAACATAAACCTACTTACCTTAGGATTAGCCTGACGAGGAAATAAAACGAGAAACGACTGGGAGATCTCACTTACATTTCTTTAATAATGCTCCGTTTCGATTATGATCGCACCGATTCAGCCTGTCTGGCAGGACGGATCCGTATATGCTACTCGATTTTTCGATGTAGTGCTTACCTGATGGTGTTATTGCGGATATAATCTAATGAAAACTTTAATTTTGATAATTATAAGTGACAACAAACACCTGGCAATGTCTTTCTGAGTATTCACACTACTTCAGTCTCATTGATGCTGGATTTATCTTTGCGTTGGGCTCGTCCGCACGACTCGAAGAACATAGTTTTCCCTGTCCAATTTGCCGTGTGCTGCTTGTAGTCAGAGATAGAGAGGTACGAGCCGCCATGGTTAACGACCATGGGTTTGCGACGAAAGAACGCTGAACGAGCACAGTTGTAGTCTGAGAGCGCGAGCAAGCAATATACAGCTTGAATCGAGAACTGTTTGCGAGAGAGAGAGAGAGAAAAGTGGCGGTCAATCCAGGGTTCAAATTTATGTCACATTTACCTAAGTTTTATATGCACATAGTACCCTGATCATCGGTTAGAGAAAATTGCCGCTATGCATGCACACTATGGCACCGTATAGTATACTGATATAAATAGAATACTTCCCATTCTTGAGAGCTTAAAATAGCCACGGAGCTTTCCGTCAAACAATTCATACTTTTTAATCTCGGTTTGTGACTATTCACTGGCATAGTCTTCTGCGGAATTGAATGAGCGACTGTAGTAGTATTTATTGTGTCAGTGCCTCGAGAATGTTGCATGTATATCTACTAGCGTTATCTTACAAGATCTTGCGCAGCAAAGTCGATTTTAATCAGTGCACGATGCACGATTTCCGGGCGTGTTCGACATGTATACGCACGCGCCGCAGCCTCCAGGTTGTATCCAACTTCTTGCCGGCAGCTGCACGTTGTTTACGCGTTGAGTGTTAAGTGTTTCGGACATGTTTCGAGTACACGTGTAGGGTGCAATGTACATCATTGCGCAGTATCTCAAACGTGCCTTACACGTGTATTCTGTAGACTCCAAGACACCCCGGGAAGTTGATGTTTTCAGGTCACCTCAAAACCCCGGAGAAAACCCCAGTTTTAGTATGAACTAAAAGGCCCACGGAAAATATGTACAAAATTCCGGAGTTTTTTGTGACCTAAAAGACAACCAAAAATAGGAATTTTGATAGTAGTTTGGTATCCCATGAAAGCATGGCTGATGTTCTTATTTCCGGTAAGGACAAAAACCAAGACGAATATTGACGCTTCGGGCTTCCTGAAAGAAAGACAAAAAATTTAATATCAATGTGGTCCAAACTTAGGACTAAAACGTAGTCTTTTTTGAAGTTTTCTCACAGCCCGAATTCTTGACTATTGTGTTTATTTTCGGCACAAATAAAGGTGTGACCGAATCTCTGAGTTTTTGATTGTCTGAAAAACAATTAACTCAATTGGTTTTTGTGTTTTCAGATGCGCTGATATCTCTATTTTCAGCAGAAGCTACAGACGAGCCGAAAACACAGCGGATAACTAATATATTTGACCGTCTGAAGCTATTGTTGAGAACCTAAGTTTCGTTCCAGTTTTCCGAATGAATGAAACCTCTGTTCTCATTCTACCTAAAAATTAATTCAAAACTTCTATATTTGGTTGGGATTTTGGTCTGACCTAACATCATATTTTGGGCCATGTTTATGGTGTGACACAAATTTTGAACGAATACCTAGTTTTTATTTATCATATCTAGTGTCCCAAAATTTGTATTATATTTCATGATTTATAATAGCCCAAATTTTTACGAGAAAACCTTGTTTTTCTTGCGGGTTTTGAGGTGACCTGAAAACATCGACTTCCCGGGGTGAGAAACTCCGGGGCTCTTTTTCTGCCACCTGTTATGTGCAATCTAAATCCAACGATCTTGTGCGCAGCGACTAGTCAATCAGCTACTGCATCATGATACACGGTTTCACAATTCACAATTCATGGAGTGCTTGACATTTATTTACCGTGTTGCCGCACTTTACAGGTGTATCATTGCATATCCAACTGGCTCAAAGGCTAATTATGTACATCCATTACAATTTACAAGCAAATAAACGCTATTACATAGGGTTGCATGTAAGCCGAAGTTGCATCGTTAATATAAACTGGCGACCGGTTACTTAAAAACCCGAAGGCCGCGATCAGATCATCATTGCATTTGATCGGTTCTTCCATTTTGGGAGCAGCAGGTTATCGATTGACATTGACCTGAAATTTTAACCTCCTCTTTATTCTCGAAGAAAGAACCGAAATGTCTGACGAAAAAGGTTAATTTCCTTTACTTTTACAAGGTTCGCATAATTTCACGTGTAACTTTCAGTCCTTATTGGTGTCATTGGAGGAAGTGGATTGTACCACCTCGATAACCTGACATTTGTGTAAGGGCGTCTATTCTTGACGTAATAATCTCTGCATCTCAAATATTCGTGCAGAAAAACAGTGAACCCAGAAACAGTGAGAACTTCGTGGAACTTTTGCTTAGAATAAAACTTATTCTCCTCAGCCATGGGGATTCCCTAGTTCACCTATTACCATCGCCAGCTTGCCGTCTGGCGCAAGCATTGCTTTCTTGGCCCGTCACGGAGTCGGACACTCCATCAACCCTTCTGCGGTTCCAGGAAGGGCGAACATCGCTGCGCTCAAATCCATCGGTGTACGCGCCATCCTTGCCTTTTCTGCTGTGGGCTCTCTGCGCGAGGAAATCTCCCCAGGATCTTTTGCCATCCCCACCCAAATCATCGATAGAACCAAGGGAATCAGACCCTCGTCCTTCTTCCAGGACACCAACGTCGTCGCACATGCCATGTTCGGAGACCCTTTCAGCAACAAGTTCGTTGCGTGGCTGGAAGACAGAGTGAGGAAGGCGTTGGAGAAGGAAGGCCGTGGTGTCCAACTGTTCACGGACAAGTGTATCGTCTGCATGGAGGGCCCACAGTTCTCTACAAGAGCTGAAAGTAAGATGTACCGCCAGTGGGGAGGTGATCTTATCAATATGAGCGTTCTCCCTGAGGCCAAGCTGGCCAGGGAAGCTGAGCTCAGGTGCGTGCATTTGGTGTCATCTCTTCAGTCCCCAAAAATCAAACTTTCGCGTCTAGCTACGCACTCATTGCCACTGCCACCGACTATGACTCTTGGAGACCTCAATCCGAAGCCGTCACCGCACACGAGGTCTTCAAGACCCTTAAAGCGAACGCCGATACCTCTCGCTTCGTCGCAGCCACCATCCTGGAGGAACTACAGGAAGCTATTACTGGAGAGAACGCCGCTACGTTCTTGGAGGAAGCCGGCTCGATGAAATTCAGCATCATGCCTCGTTCTGAAAAGCAAAGTCCCGCGGATCGTCAGAAACTGGCGTTTATCCTGCCCGAATACTTCTCCAGCGAAGAGTAATTTATATTGTCGCTGTACATAGTATGTTACCCATCTTAGATGTTTTGTGGACTCATTCTTGGTTTGTTGGTTTGTCTAAAAGGATTTTTTTGAAACGTTAGCCAAGTCGTTTAAATTTTCTGAAACGGGATAAGTAGCTGATAGCAGAAATTCCCACACAAAAATACACGCCTTACTCAGCACTATGACCATTACTTCCCGCTCTCCGAGACAACCGACATATGTGCATGCATCGTCCGGTCTCATGCCCATAATGATAGAACCCCCGTCTCCAGCACAACCCAAACTCTTCTTGTTCTTGTTCTCTGATTCTCCCAGCGCAGTCCAGAAGTAATGCCCGAAGACTCTGCATCGCAGGTCTTGTTCACTACGATATCGAACAATGTCCAACAATTTCGAGAACGCAGGGAAATCACCCCCATGGGCATTTTGATATCTCTCTTGGTCGTCTTCCTAGTATCAAAGATCACAAATTATCGAAAAGAGCTTCAGGTGTGTACATAGCTCGTCGTAATGGTTGCCCGTGCTTTATAGATAACACTGGTAACATTGGAATTTGCCATCGTAGCGCGTTAGCAACCTTCCTGGATTCCGAATCCCATTTTTTCCGCTTAGTTTACCAGGAGTGCTTTTGCCTACTACGTGGTGGAATCCGGGATACCTCTTCCCGTGGTACTGGCGCTACACCGGTGCGCGATCCTCCTTTTCTTCTTGTCAAGTACGAATATCAAATACAGTTTACTGCAATGTGTTTGCTCACTGTAGCGTACAAACGATTCGGAAACGACACGATATCCATCGTACCTTTCTTCGCAGGACCAACGGGGTTCTATACCTCCAATCTGGACGTAGCTCGGCAAGTTATCTCCGGCGCGCATAAATCTAGTTTTTTCAAGCATGAGAACTCTAGTCGGGCGTTCTTGTACGTCATATCTTATTTTGTTGCATTGGCGTTTACGACATCGATTTTTGGGATACGTACGCAGATTGTGGGGTATGAACCTCGTCGCTGCCGATGGTGATACTTGGAGGAAACACAGGCGGGTTATGGGTCCCGCGTTTAATAATACCTTGTCAGTGTCTTTTTAACCCCCTTCGTTTACGTACCATCGCGATGTTGAGCGACTAATTTCACATAGATATGATATGGTCTGGTCTGAGACACTGAAGACATACAAAGAGATGAACTTGGCGGAAGGTTGGGATGCGAAGAAGGTAATTGAGATTCCTGTGATCCAAAAATTAACATTCCAGGTACGTTCGTACTTACACACTAGACGTTTGTCATCTGTCTTCGTACTAACGATACCTAAATTCCATCCGACCCTCTCTCATAGATGGCTCTGTTAATCATTGGAAAATGTGGATTCGGCTTCGCATTCAACTGGTTCGACCCTCCACGATCAGACGACGGGAGCATATCTATCCAAGAAGCTCTACGCATCGTAGCTGATTCCCATATGGTCGCTATCCTAGCTCCCAAATGGGCGCAGAATCTGCCAATGAAGAAGTACGTGCATATTTTTTGCTCCGTGCTTTTAATTTCAGAGGTCTTTTGACCACTATTATATATATATTTATCTTATTTTGTTTTAGGATGAAGGAAATGAAGGAAGCCCATGATAAGTTGATGGGATTTATGCAGTCCCAGGTCGCAGAAAGGAAATTGGAGCTTAGCGCTGGGACAGGTGGGAGGACTGACGCGTTTACTATGCTCGTTAAAGCGAATGAGGACGAGGGAGGGAAGTATAAGCTTGACGATAACGAATTGGTATGATGGATTTCTAGATTCAAAACCCACACGATTTGATGACTTAATTGTGCAGATCGGGAACGTTTTTGTGATGCTTTTTGCTGGTCATGGTGTGTATTGTATTTTAATTTTTGGTTTCAGAAAGAAATAGTGATTTGTTGTATGCAGAGACGACCGCGCATACCCTCGCCGCGACCCTTGGGTCCCTTGCGATGTATGACGACCTACAAGAGGAGGTATACCAACAAATCATGGACGTCGTCGGCCTTCAACGGGACCCTGTACGTTTTTAACTTCTGACACTCTGGCAGTGTCAGCGTGTCTGACTTGTGCGTAGACTATGGAAGATTACCCTAAGCTAAACAAAGTCCTTGCCGCTTTCTACGAAGCACTGAGGTTATTCCGTACGTCTATATCCATATTCCATACTGCTTTCCTCCGGACACTGGTAAACTGGTAATTGATCAAGCAAAATGTGCAGCTGCTGGGCATATCATGATCCGCGACGCCTTCGAAGACACAGTCCTGCAGATCCCAAAACCTGTCGGAGAAGAGGGTTCTATAACTGTACCTATTCAGAAGGGCATGCAGGTCAGTTGGCTTTTGGTTTTTGTATCTTTACAGGTCACTTATCACTGGTCCGTATCGATATCGGGAATTATCATAGATTGTGGTAGATATGATTGGCGTCCGTGAGTTCAGAATTCATTCCTTTCCCTCAGAATCAATTGGAAGGCTCATTTGGACCACCACGTTCTAGAGTACAATCCAAGGTACTTTGACCGGCCAGAGGAATATCGTCCATCGCGATGGCACGGACTGTCGAATGAGTCGGAGGCTTTCTCTGCGTTTAGCATAGGTAAGGGGGATCAGAATGCACGTCGCTACCGAGTCTTCGTCTCGTTCTCAAAACGTTTATCCATAGGTCCACGCGCATGTATCGGTCGGAAATTTGCTACTGTGGAGTCTGTATGCTTCCTTGCGCTCATATTGAGAGACTTCAAGTTTGAGCCCCTTATGAACGCTGGAGAAACAAAGCAGCAATGGAAGGATAGAGTGTTGGATGGGAAGGTTATACTTACCTTGGGCATCAAGGACGTTCCGGTGAGAATAACTAGGAGGAGCTAATTATGTTAAATCCACGCGTTCCGGAGGATTATGACTTTAACATATTTTTTTACCTTGCTTTCATAACGGTAGAAAACACGCGTTCAGTGCCTGACGCGCGCCGCGCGTTCCAATCACCCCGGGAAGTCGATGTTTTCAGGTCACCTCAAAACCCGCGAGAAAAACATTGTTTTCTCGTACAAAATAGGGCTATTATAAATCATGAAATATAATACAAATTTTGGGACACTAGATATGATAAATAAAAACCAGGTATTCATTCAAATTTTGTGTCACACCATAAACATGGCCCAAAATATGATGTTCAGTCAGGCCGAAATCTCATCCGAATATAGAGGTTTTGGATTAATTTTTAGGTAGAATGAGAACGGAAATTTCATTCATTCAGAAACCTAGAATGAAACTTAGGTTCTCAACAATAGCTTCGGACGGTCAAATATACTGTACTAAATCGGTCAATTCGTCGGGGCCTGTGACCTGTGACCTCGATGACGAAATGTTGGTTTCGTCATATTCATTCAGGACCTGTGACCATTCGAAAATTTCGTCCTAACCTTCAGAGAAATATCTGCTCATACCTCAGTTGAAGGCATTTTGAGAGTATTTAAACTTCCAGCCCTTTGATTTATGCAAGAATAGCTGAAAATCGGCTGAAAATCGGAGTTTGTGACAAAATTAGGCCAAAATAATGTCCTAATTTGGCAGAAGTGTGACCAATTTTGAAGGTCCACCAAAAATCATTTCGTCAGG
Organism: Agrocybe praecox; assembly: GCA_964017145.1. Taxonomy (NCBI): domain Eukaryota; kingdom Fungi; phylum Basidiomycota; class Agaricomycetes; order Agaricales; family Agrocybaceae; genus Agrocybe; species Agrocybe praecox. The sequence continues at coordinate 3,985,820 of OZ024843.1, read as the reverse complement.
CCATGCTGTGACCTGTGACAAAGGCCAAATTTCGTCATGTCAGAGGGGTCTGTGACCTGTGACCGACGAATTGACCGATTTAGTACAGTATTAGTTATCCGCCATGTTTTCGGCTCGTCTGTAGCTTCTGCTGAAAATAGAGATATCAGCGCATCTGAAAACACAAAAACCAATTGAGTTAATTGTTTTCAGACAATCAAAAACTCAGACATTCGGTCACACCTTTGTTTGTGCCGAAAATAAACACAATAGTCAAGAATTCGGGCTGTGAGAAAACTTCAAAAAAGACTACGTTTTAGTCCTAAGTTTTAGACCACATTGATATTAAATTTTTTGTCTTTCTTTCAGGAAGCCCGAAACGTCAATATTCGTCTTGGTTTTTGTCCTTACCGGAAATAAGAACATCAGCCATGCTTTCATTTGATACCAAACTACTATCAAAATTCCTATTTTTGGTTGTCTTTTAGGTCATAAAAAACTCCTGAATTTTGTACATGTTTTCCGTGGGCCTTTCAGTTCATACTAAAACTGGGTTTTTCTCCGGGGTTTTGAGGTGACCTGAAAACATCAACTTCCCGGGGTGAATATTCAAAACAGGTAGGGCCAATTTAGTCATGTGATGAGGGATAATGTGATATTGTCACGTATGCTCATCCGGTGACGCACCGCGATGCAGTTGTCACGTCCCCCTCTTTCCCTTAAACTTGAACACAATTCAATAAGCCGGCGCGCAAATCACGAATATTTGACGAAGATAATGGCAATGACTTCCGCACCGCAACATTTGATTGATGTACCACCATTTCAACTTCAAAAGCTAATTACAGATGTCATTGAGCCACAGAGTGAGTGTTGCAGCCTGCAAACACTTGGAACAAACTAATTATCAAAAATAGTTTCTGAAGCCTCTTCTGGGAAGGTTCAGCTACGATGCGCACAAGCTATGGGTAAGGGTCGTTTTCTTTGTATATGCAAACTCGGTCCTGAAGATATTGAAGTTTAGTTTCGAATAGGGTCCGAAATCTATGCTGGGTGTTCCAACGGGGAACTCGTTCGCTTTGCGCTTCAGGCGGATGGGATTAATAAAGTGTGTATAGCGGACTGTATATCCCTAAAATTCTACTGAAAAAAAGTTTTAATGGTAGTTGGAATCGTACCAGGTACTCTCGAGGCAGGCTCTGCCAGGGGGGAAGCCCGTTGACGAAATCGTGCTGATACCCAGTTTATCGCGAGCGCTCGTGCTTTCAGGTTGGTATCTTCCATTTAATAGACATATCTGTTGCTCATTTTGAAATTTAATGTCTAGACCATCAGATCCACTTCTATACCCTTCCGTCTCTCGACCCACATCCTTGGAAGCCTATACGAAATGCCATCACCATGGCGGTTGACGACCAGCAGCTAAGGCGACCCTTCCCTACCCTTTCGGCTACAGGAGTACCTTTACCACCAGAGCCTGTGGATTTCTGTGTGATCAAGCGGAATGGGATTGCTTTATTCACGATGAAGGAGCGGTTGACGTACACGAAGGTGCACATTTCGGTGTTCGTATACGGAAATTTAAACTAACTCCTCCCATAGGAAGTTCCAATTGCGCAAGGGAATATAACGCTCGCTCGACGAAGTGGAAAGATACTTTGTCTTGCTGATAAGACACATTATAATATGCTTGACCTTGAAGCCTTTTCGATCTTCCAAGTCCTGCCCATCTCACAAGCTTATGACCCTACGCCCACCCCTATCAAGCCGTCTATAACAGTCATTGGCCCCAGTGAATTTCTCATTTTGTCTTGGACGGGTGCCAGCACTTTAGGTGTTTTTGTCACAGGAGACGGCGATCCTGTTCGAGGCACCCTTGAATGGCCGGATCATCCTGAATCAATCTGTGCGTGTTTCGACGTTTTTTTCTTCCATTCCTTAATAGTGGTTCCCAGGTCTCGATTATCCTTATATCACCTCTCTCCTGCCTAATAACACAATCGAGATCCACAGCGTCGAAACACAAGCCATCGTTCAGGTCGTAGGGGCACCGGCACGCGCAACCTCTCCTGATCCTTCTTCACCCCCAGGATCGGTAGGCTCAGGCTCTCATCGACGGTCAGGCTCGAGCTCGTCTGCACAAGGAGTCGACCCCTTGCAACGCTTGGGACTGGTGTCGAGTATAGGTGGATACCTGGTTCCATCTACACAAAGGTCGGACAGGCTTCGCACAGTTCCGTTCAAGCTTTTGCGAACATAGATTCTAGACACTGGCAGTGGATAGACGTATTCTGGTTACTCGGTTTATGGTTATACATGACTGATCGCGACTTCCTTTTTCGTTTTCAAAGACGTGACCGAATCAAAGAAGGCAAGTTGATCCCTTCCGTTTGCGTCGTCTGGCCAAAGCCGTTCCCGGATTGTCAGAATAATTCGAAAAGACCTCAAAAGAAAATCTTTCACCTTCGCTCTTACGATCGCGCAAAGCGCAGAATATACTGCATGGGCAGTTTCCTCTGGTTCTGTTTGCGGAAACTATCATAACGCACTGTCAAATGCAGCAAAAGCACTCGGGGGAAGCCAAACACATACCATGTGCCCACCCCTCTTCATGAATTGGATGCTAGTCGCTTTCTTCCCTGATATAGGGTCGGGTGATTGCATGTCATCTCTGATTTTCTGACCGCTAAGTATTATGCAATGGCGAGGAGGTATTATTAAAAACGCGACATAAAACACGATATTATCCTACTTACTCGAACTTGTCGCCTCCGCTGAGGACGAGATGGACTTGAGGACTCCCCATTTGGTATGCACGATGAATGATGCTGAAAGAATGTGCGAAGGCTTCCCCGGCTCTCGTCATTGACTATCAAGCACAACAGTTATATTATACAATCAGGAACGGCTGAGTCAAGTGTTCGCTATGGGAAACATACGGATTCATAAACTTTCGTGCACGACAAAGTTACTGCGTCGAATTTGCATGGGCCTGGATGACGAGAGGCCGGATGCGGCCGGATGGCTTTTTCCTGTTGATGGGATGGAAAACGCGGGTCAGTCAGTCAGTCATTCAACCATTAATTGATGTGCCTTTTCTTTTTCTTCCATGACATCGAACAGGGAAGTGTGGCCATGAGAGTATACATACCACGAAAGCATCCAGTACGTCCCGATGCCAATACCTGGACCCCATCTGCATTGCGAGATCGGCTCGTGCAGCCTCCCTGTCTGGCCATGTATCGCGCTTGTTCCATGTAAACAGGGTTATAATGCGCTCGGCTCTGTTTCTTGCTTCTCCGTAGGGCGTGAAAGCTGGATCGAGGAGTATGTATCCCAACACGCGAAGAGTTGAATCTAAGTCGTGGAGGAGAACGCTTTGTAATGTCAATTGTCGCGATTAGCAGATATGGAAATAGGAATAGGGAAGGAAGCCTTGAAACTGACTGACATGGCACTTCCTCCATTGCTGTGTCCCAGGAACACCAAGTCTCGTTCGTAGAAATTCACCCCATCCGGTCGTGAGAGCAGAAAAGCCGCCATCGCTTTGGAGTACTCTCAACCGCTCCCTGTAAAAAGTCAGCAACCAATAATGATAACTGGATGATGGTGTGAATGCCGATAAGCTTACACGTACACTTCTCATCTGCATAGTGATGGGCAAGCTCCTTCTCGTTCAGGATGGCACTTTCTCCGTGATTTGGACACTCTGTTCAAGTCGGAATGGATACCGTATGAGCTAGCGCTCTGGTATCGGACCACGCAAGAATCGCATGGTAGGGTCGCACCTAAAGACCATACTTCCGCGACAGGCGCGAAGCCTTTCTTCATTCCCAGATCAAAAAGATACGAGACAAGGGTGCTGAATGTTTCCTGCCATAAGAAACGAGAGTTTGATTAGCTTTGTTCGGGCGACAGCAGTAGACCTGAATTCCGAACTTCACTCACCTTGTGCATGGCGTTTCCGTGAGCCGCGATAACAGTGATGCCATTATTAGCAGCAGCAGTAGTCTGGTCTGGTGCATACCGGAGACCAGTGACTCGGAATTTGTAGTTTGGCCTTGGGTCGCAGATAAAAGTCGAGGTCCTCATTGCGAACTTGCTGATACCCACTTGACTGTCTGTCATACGTGTCAACGAATCGATTGTTTATATCGGGTCCTCTGTGACTAAATTCAAATTTTGACATGGATAAAATGTTCAAATGTTATCATGGTCAAGTGTGTTACAGTGATTATAGTACTGCTCGATGCAAAAGCGTGAAACACACGGATGTTCAAAAGTTTGGACTGCTGATAACAAGGCCGAGGAAGTTCGAGGACACTTTTTTTTTCCGTCCTTCTGTCTGTCTGTGTTCAAATTTATCATACACGCTGCAACCGCCATTGGCCAAGTTGGCTGCTTGCTGATTAGATTAGATCTCAGACTATCACGTGTTCTAGATAAGAGATTAGATTACAGTGTCGTACACACTCGCCGTCTAATTTGGACCAAGGTCCTGTGATAAAAATACCATGTATGTATATCATTCCAATGGTACCTGCCGGTTACAAGTTCTCTCTCTAATGCCACGGTAGGAAACCTCTTAAATTAATATTAATCACAGAGAAAAAAGACCACAAGACTAACAAACCAGAGAAAAGAAACCAAGTACATACATAGCTACATCATTGCGGGGCGCGCGGAGGCCAGTGTCATATTTATACTACATTGCATGATATGTATGTGAGTAAAAGATACAATAGAAGAAAAAACATCATCAGAGAGAGAGAAAAAAACATGAACATCATCACGAAAAGAAAGAAGAAGAAATGTGTACGGGATCGATTAAGGATTATAAAACCGAAGTGTGGATGTGAAAATTCGAAATAATAATAATATGAGCAGTGTCAGGGTTATATGGACGGATGAATGGGGGTGTTGTATCAAAAGAAGAAAGGAAAGGAAAAAAACGAAAGTCTCCGAGTACAGTAAGAGGGGATGGAAATAAAAGAGAAGAAAACCAAAAAAGATGACAATGATGATAGGATGAGCACCAGCATCCTCTTTCCCCGACCGACCCTAGTAACCATGATAATAAATTAATGTTTATTTTCCAAGCAGTGACAACAAGCGCTGGCCGCAGCAGAGGCATCCCGCGTATAATCAAGCACCGACCGTAGCCAATATACTCCCTACAGCAGGCGTCGCCCCTTCCTCCTCCCAATCCAATTTCACGGGCTCCAGATAGCTTTCGGGCACGAGTGCGTGTCTTGGTGTATCTCCATCTGGCTTGCTCTCGTCCAAAACTACCGCCCACCCGACGCCCCCTCCTCGTCCTATCACACGGACAACCTGGTCCTCCACCAACCTCATCTCAGCAGTGCCCTCCGGTTCAAAGGCGTACATGGCGCGATACAAGCCAGGATACAGCGCGTCCTCTCCATCTCCTTCTTCGACCGAAAAATCTCCTTCATCGTCGTCGTCGTCTGGCGTCCCATACTCGTCGTCCTCATCGTCGTCTTCATCATCCAAGAAATTTTTATCCAGTTCTGTTCGACTCGGGAAATGTGTCTTCTCACTTTCCATAATCTGCGCAGCATTCATACCCCCCGCGCCTACATTCCAGCTCGTTATCCGTCCCCATCCCATCCTGAACCCATCCCAACCTCCACCACCGCCTCCACCACCAATACCATTACCCATCCAATCGTCATCATCAACCAGCTCGTCCTCATCCCCGTCCCCATCGCTGCTCTCCACACTGCTCATGCTCAGTGTCTTGCCCCCTAAGCGCCTAATCAACCTCGACACCTTATTCGCCTTCGGCACGTCCACCCCAAGCCCCATATGTCGTTCGTCCGACGGAGAAAATCCAAAATCGCGCACTTTGATGTACACTTTCTCCTGCTGACCTAGAGGCAAAGGTATAGACACAGATGTCATGGAATTGGAAGAACTAGTCGAAGCCGCCGCCGCTCTAGCTTCCATTTGTGGCTGTTGTACGTTCAGCGCAAACAAGAGAGCCTGTGGACTAGGCAATGGCGACGGCGACGAGACAAAACTCTGACTGAGCTGACTGCCAATAGAGGCCCTATGGGGATTGATCACAGGCGAATTACGCGCCGAGCCCGTTGTCGAAGTCGATCTCTTCAGGGAATTAGTGCGGGAGATGGAGGATGGCCTCGAAGTTGTCGTTTGCTTTGACCGCGACGCTGCTGAGCTCGTTGATATCCGTCTCGATAGAGACCCCGCAGGTGAAGGTGGTGCTGGCCTGCTAGAGAAAATTGATGCATCGAATGTGCTCGATTTGGGCCGACTATTCGACGTCGTGCTGAACGCTGGACTGGAAGGAGCATTACCATATGCTGGCGCAGCGAGGACATCCATCGGTATATCTGGGATTACAATTTTAGAAGGCGGGGGTGAGTTGGAGTTCGATTTGGCTTCCTTGTCTGACGGTAACCGTGGCGGTGCTGTTTTTGTAGGAGTGGTCGTCGTCGAAGAGTTGGACTGGTATGCCGGTGATTGTGGTGGCTCGAGGTATTCCATCGACAGTTTTGGATGCAGATGTGGTTGGCGTTGGAACGTAGAAGGTGTAGGTGTCATAGGGGAGTTCAATCCTGGGGATAGCGGAGGATTAAGTGGGATCGACGGAGGTTGCGAATACCCAGGCACTTTGGTATGGGCGCCATTTGACGACAGATCCCCATTGGCATTGGCAGTATCTGTTTCTGTTTCAGGAGATGGTGGCTCCACTTCCAAAGTTCCTGCAGCTGATTGTTGCGGTAGAATCGTACTTGGTTTCTTGTTAACCCGCGCGCTGGTCGATGGAGCTGGCTTCACAGCAAATTCATGTGCCCCCGGTGTTGGGGGTGGGAGAAACGAAGAGGAAGGCGAGGGAAAAGGCGAGGCCGACGCTGTTGATCCCTCAAGGGATATCGAAAGTCGTGAAGCTGATAAAAGACCATGTCAGTTTATCATCGTTTATATGTAGCCGATTATCGTTGTAACATGCGGATTGAGCATGGCATGCGTGCATACCGAAAAATGTGAACAAAATGTCACCGAAATTGAAGTAAAAATATCCGAGAAACCGGAATAAAATATCCCACCACCGTTCCGTTTGTGTCTCTACAAAAGAAGTGATAAAAGAAAGAAAAGCATAAGGACGTTCACCAACACCACCATGGATGATTGCCCGTATAAGCTTTGTCGCTTAATGGGTAAAACACATACATAACAAGGAATCCATCTATCCATCCATCAAGGCACTCTCTGCCGCCAACATCCCAATGCAAGAACAACAACAGGATGTCTCGCTCACCTGGGGGTTCGGAATACACCGCTGAAGCCATCCTAAATCCTTGAATTCTGATAGACTCGTCGTCGTCTCAAATCCCTTTCTTTGGACCAGTGGAACCAATATCCAACAAAGATTGAGTGATCTTGACTTGGTCTGTACGTACGTATACTAGACCCGAGTTTGAGATATTTTCCTGTAGCAAGGAATCCCACCAAAGCTAGATATCTTCGTTGTTGATGAAAGAAGGTCAAACTCGGAATATAAAAAAAGGGGGGAGAACAGGGATAAGTAGGTAGGTAACCAAGGAAAGGGATATAAAATGATTGTGGAAGGGAAAGATCTGAGCCGCGCTATGCTGATCCCGCGTTACCATGGTAATGATTTGGTTCTGTTTGTTTTTCACACAATAATGTATGTATCACGTAATCAGGTCCAAACCTGCTTTTCTTTGTGTACACTTCACGACAGGTGTACATACACGGCCCACAGTCTTTCTGTTCTCCGAGTATACCATCCCACAGATTCTTCTTCTTTCTCTATACAGACATTCAGTTATCCTACGATGGAGAAGGAGCTCTGCTGAAAGTGGCACCATTATGGAGTTACTTATATGCCGGACAAGTTACCTGTGGTCAATCAAAGGCTTGTTCAAGCCGAAGAGAGACGAGTCTGCCTGCTTAACCTAAGCTGGATGTCGGCAAGCTTTCCTGAAAACTGCTAACGCCAACGCGACGACGCAGCTGTCTGCCTGTCTGCCTGCCTGCAACCTTGACACAGTGACTACTGCAACAAAACACTAGACTCATCTTGGCTACGGACCTTGAAATCACAACCCAAAGCGCCAGCGACTACTATCATACACCATGCGTGTATCCGAATCATTGTATTATTCTATTTTATAAGCCGCAGTAGTACTTATTACCGCCTGCGCGTGTGCACTTGTACCATTATTACTAGTGACCGCAGCGCTGCCCTTCGACTCAGACCATTATCAAATTCTCGCAATTCTTGCATTATCATCATCATCATGTCCGCCGCGGCCATGACCCTGTGGGCGCTCTTGTGGCGTTCTGCTCGAAAGTTGAAAGCATATCCCGGAACGTTCCGAATCATGATAATTGATTGGCCCGTGTGTACCTCGAGGCTTTACGGTACATGCCTATTCTAATTACCTACAGTGCGCGTCACCACCTCGCGATCACTGGTTTGGCAGTAAACAAACAAAAACATACCATCAAAAACTACATTTCCTCCGGCACCCCAATTTTCCCCAAAACTGCATAAATGTGCTTAGAATGATGAGGGCTATCAACGGTGTGATTTTTGTGTTGATTGGACAACATTTGAAAATTTCGACCCCGAAAAAGTGAAATAAACCCAACCCTAGGGTTAGGATCATCCCAAAATGGAAGGTACTGGCTGCCAAATTAGGTAAATTGGCCCGACAGGCAAGGGATTTCGCCAAAAAGCACGCGAAATTGCATTTTCCAACATTTTCTGTCCAGCTGACTTGAAATAATTTCATTTTGGAACCGGTTTTTTTTCCTCCGACCCCCAAAAAAGTGAAATACCGTGGGGAAAAATGAGAACTCGACGGAAATGGCGTTTTTTAGATGGGTTTCTTCCCAAATAAAATTGGAAAAAATCTATAAAAAATTTCTTGACCCCGAACGGGAGCTATCAGGGAGGTGGTGACTGGCACTATACGCGCGATTTTAATGACGCTTAGAAGGCCATTACATAGGTGTTTGCTGTTAATTTTCGAAAGGCGTGGCAAACTCTCAACGGGAGAATTATTATTATTTATTTTCGGACAGGGTTCAGAGGCTCGGTCATAAGTATTCCTGATGCATCAAGTTCGTGATGAAAGATAGCTCTCAAATACCTTGAGTATACCACCATATATGATGTGTAGTACTACATAACTCTCAGTGAAAAGCAAAGTCGTAGGGTAGTCAGATTGTAGTCACGCATCAGTCAGTAATTGATGGGACTGACTAATCTATGCAAAATTGTCGTTTTTTTTGAGTGATGTCCGACTGGGTGGTCGGTTAACAGTCAACTACTTCAGAGGCAAGTACCACCTTAGTCGGACAATTGCTACTCCTCAGTCATTCGGTAGTCGTGATATTCCTTCTGTTAGCCATTCACATCGGCTTCTGATAATCATAAAAATCAATTTATTATTGCTATCAAATACATCCAACAGGCTCCAATTGTGCCCCAAGCTCTAAGTGAAAAACTACGCTACACATTAGTTATAAGCTCCTCATTGCAGAGGCGCGCCGTGCAGGCCACTTCTGCTATATTTATCCATCTAAACTGACTTGAATCCGGTGAAGTTTCACAATAATCTAAAGTTGGCATCAGTTTGGAGCCCGAATCCAGCTGAATGAGAACATAGCGACCTACGACAGAGAATTTTAATGATTATTGTGATCGGTTCTGGGGAGCAGAAATGAGTGGATGTACGGCACTGATGCTAATTCAAAATACGTACCTGGGTTTCCCGTTATGACTGTCTATGGAATTCAAAAAAGGAGGGAGAAACAGTAAGTAATGTTCCAAGAGGAGGGAGCATTGCACGCACATAGGGATCCCATTCAACCAGCCAAAACCACAACACCCTTTAGCTTCAAGATGCGCGTCTTCTGAATAGCGGTCCACGACAAGGGGACAAATATAGCCGGCGTCGGAAGTGGCAAAGCATTGAGCAGTGCAGAGCAGCAGTGATTAGCAAAAGATAATTCAATCAGCACAAAGACAACAAGATTTAACAGATACACTAAATCATCCTGGTTTGAAGCTGGTGCCAAGTCCGTCTTAAAAACACGATTATATACTGTCCTAAAGACAGGAGTCTTTACTGTTATCAGAGCTATGATATAGAGACCCTCTTAGACGGCATCTTGGATCGTTGATTAATTGATATCATAGCAGTTTTTTTTTTTTACTAAGTACAATGTCAGTACACAACAAAAAGCGTAACGCAGACTAGATTGAGATCATACGTATCAGAATATACACTCCGGGCATGTCGATTTCCGTGGTTTAGAGACGTCAAACGGGCGGAGCGATTTTGGACGTCCAATTAACTGAGAATTTATAGGGTAAGCATCTGTTCCGACGTGAAAAAATTGATGCGAGAGTGTATAGGACATGGACCGTCACTTACCGGTACCCTGAAAATGTTCGCATTCGCACTTCCGAACGAGGCTGCACGGGAAGTATTATGTGTAAGTCTTGGGGATCCTGTCTCGGTGAGTAGAGCATAACACTGGCTAATGGATAATCTTCGGTTGTGTTGTTTACTCGTTGTTTGAGGTGCGTTGCGTTCGATACTTGCCAATAGACCGGTTGCGCAGAATTGGTGTATTCTGACTAGCCAGCTCATGTTCTGCTGCGGTAAGAATGCTTTTAAAAAGTAGAACATTCAAATATATGAGCATATAAAAATCTGTATAGCTCAAAGACACGGATTTTCGTGTATAAATACGGGTGATACACTGACATTTGTGGCTGCGGACGTTGTCTGTCGGGAAATTTGGAGCATGCGGCACGCCTGCCATGCAACGATAATCGTGTTGATTGCGGACGGAATAGCGCATATGTCGTAGAGAAAGCTTGGAGATTTCTTTGGTTAGGCAGAAGGTTTTGATTGAGAGGGACGATAGTCACGCCCAGTCTGTTCGTGGTGCTAGAAGGAGAGTGGCCGCAGGCGGCAGCAGCAACGCGACGCGCGACACGTTGATTAAAGTTCGAACCCAGACGGCATCACGGGCCCGTCAAGTGACTTCGTGATGCCTCAAGCTTCGGTTGATTAAGCATCGGACAAGCTCGAATATGGATGCTTTCTTTCCTCAACTGGTACTCGTTAGGTATTGAGGGTCTGTGTAATTATTATATACTACTACTAGTATTATACTTTGGTGCACTGCGTGAATGGCTGATTGAAGCCGACCGAGACATATGATCAGTATGTTCCGCTTGAATTACCTTAAAAAAAATGCACAAAAAATCCTGCTTCGATGACAGGACTTAGTGCTGCGTAACAGGCAGGTATTGACAGGACACAAGGAAGTCCTGTCAGATTTTGACATTTTCTCTAAGCAATAAGAGTAATAAGGCATTATATTACATATAGAAGCATGGGCAAGCATGTTTAGGTCTCAAAAAAGAAATATAGAGCGGTGGTTCCAACTACCCGTGTATATACCGTATTCTCAGTAAACTTCTTCGGATCATATGGTGTCGTTAGAAAGTCTAGACCGGATTACTCATGCTTTGACAGTAGGCGCTGTCCGATGTCCACGGAAATCTGCATTTATTCGTACTGCGAATGAGGTTGACTCTATATCTAGTATGCAACGAATTATTGGAATGATATTATTATTCTCTGAACAAAGGATTCAGTAGAGACAATTTTCCAGAATCTCCCATCGGCGAGGGGTTAAGCCAAATCAAGCTGATGTAAGTATTAACACATCAGAAGTTTAACAATTTAATTTTTTGTGGTTGTACAACCAAAAAAAAAAGCGTCAAAGTAACAAGCTAAAAAACCTAGGTGCCTGAAATCAAAAAGTTGATTCCTTGGTGAAACAGTAGGAAATAAATTGCACGGATTTAGGGCCAAAATGGTGATAAAATAGCGTAACTTTTCACCTTTTTTAGCTAGTAGCTTTTTTGAAATCGAGAAATAAGCTAAAAGCGGCCAAAAGCGGACAAGTAAATTGTAAGGTTACTGATGCATGTCAGAATTACCACTACTGCTGGATCTTTCTGAATCAAATCTACGACTTAAACAGCTAGCTCGGAAGCACCGCGTCGAGTTTAGCAACTTGGAAAAGTCGGTGATACCATTGAAGGGACAATGAATGTCCATATCCTTCGTATTTAAACTTTCCGAAGCCGGTCTTTATTTGGATGTCTCGTTGACCTGTGAATGACTATCAACGAGAATTTGGCATTTTACGTTACTCGTGAAGATCGTCGCTAGGGCGTCGATATACTGTTAGCGAATACCTTTTTTCGTAACATCATATGATTCTTTTTATCTTATATTCCTTCGTCATTCGTTTATTCACCCTCCTTCATTCTATGTTCCTTGAAACAGCTTCTCTACATTCCTTTCCTTCTAGACCTTATTGTCCTTGTGGTACACTTTCACTTTTCGTCCCATGTACGGTGCCTAATTTCCATATGTACCATTCTGTAAAGTCTGTGAAGGATAGCTTATATTGTTGTTGCAATGAGCCGTCGTCGAAAATCCGGCCTTCAACGTATCTATGTAATGTAAGTGGGCAGAGCCGTCTTGTAACAAGGATGGCATACAATCCAGTCCCTGTCTGGCCAATCTATTAGCTGGGACAGAGTATTAGATTAGATAGCATGCAGATTTAATAGTGTATGCTAGAAATAGATCCGAAAAATTGTCGAAAATAATAATAATAATATATTGAAGAAACACGTTGTACTAGTTACATACTACACAGTACCACTAGCTCGAAAACGGAGCATAGAAAATGATAGTTGGCTTGCTGTGTTAACAGTAAGGTTCCTGTACACGACAATTCACACATCAGCAAAAGCGAGAGAACCTTTCCACGCAAGGCGGCCCTTATAAGTCCCCACCAACACGGGCCAACCTTGTTTGAAGGTCAAGGTATGGCACGGCAGGCGGCGATACCTGTTTCTCCGAGAAACAGGTTAATAAATACAGGTCGCGTGTATTTATTAACCTGTATGCCGAAGATACAGGCTCGGGATTCCTATATATAGTATGGCCGATACCTGCATCTCGCAAATGCAGGACAATATACACGCGAGCTGATAAGGTTTGAAGACAAATCTGGAATTCTAAACATTAAGGAAAGCCATTCACTGTAAATGTAAAGCCTTGAAAGGAAATGTTGTTCTTCTAATCAGACGCGAGATATCAGATAGACTTGCACACGTGGTGGTCCTTGTGGTCCTTGGAAGGACCTTCTGTTCGAAGGTGAGCTCTTGTCGCTTTTGTTGATGGGCGTCCTCCAAAAACCCTATTAATAGTATCATGTAAAATGTTGACTATTTGTTTGTCTTTATTTGGTTTTTCTCGTTAGCTCTTCCAATCAACTTCCAATCCTCTCCATTTCCAATCTCAAGTCACCGGAAAGCTGGTTCTGAACCAAATTGTAGTCCCTCAAAAGCCTAATTGTCGATCTCTCTCTGCTTCTAGACAACAACATACTGTACACTCCAAACGGTGATGAAGCCCCATCCGATAGTAGTCCATATATTACTATTATCACGCGGTCTATGGTTTGGCCTTGAGACTTATAGTCTGTGAACACATAGCCGAGGAGTTGCATTTTATGCCGCCTCGCCTCTCCTCTGTGAAGATTTTTTGGGTCGGCGTCAGCGGTACGAGGCCCTCGGTTATCCCTGGAATCGTAACGACGTAAGGTTGTTTGGTCTGAACAGGACCATCGCCGGCGGGCACTTAAGATGGACTGCACTGTCTTCGTCAATCTCGTGGACAGTATCTTCTGCCGGGTCGAGTATGATATCCTCAATTGTACCTCTTGTCCCGTTAGCTGAGCCTTCGAGATTTCCCGTGTTTTCTGTCGTCTTCTCCTGTGTCCCTGTCAACGTTGTGGTTTGATGCTACATGGGGAACATTTATGATGGATCTAACATAAGATTGCGTCATGAAATACCCTTTTAAGCTAGTTTATGCGTTCATATGAAAGAAAAGTACCAGTCCAGATGCCCAAATACATTCAACATGCGTGAGAACATTCAAATCAAGGACCACGACGACGACGGCAACACTTTTATTCGCATGTATGGTTCATATTGTGATAAAAATACAGACTAGAGGTCATTAACCATCCATTTATGACTCAATGTCTTATGCCCAAGGTTTGTTTTCTCTCAATTTTTATATTTTTAGAATATCCCTCACCGCCCATGACCCCTCATAACCCATACTTTTGGCCGTCCACTGACAGGTATGGATTAAGAGGGAGTCCAGTGTATTAATGTGTCAAAATACCCGGCAACGAAGAAAAAAACTTAATTCCAAAAGGGGATGGGTTATGCGTTGTTCATTTCCCTGCGAACTGACTTGGTGGATCGAGAAAAGTATGGGTTATAAGGGGTTATGATCTATGAGGGGTGTGGGTTAAGAGGAAGTCAACCGTGGACCTAAACATTGAGCAAGCCCTTCGGCCTTAGAACTTATCGACGGACAACAAAAGAACAGTTTACTGTCCATTACCCACACATTTATGATTCACTGTCTTAGCCTTGAAACGTTTACTCTCTCTCGATATATGTTAAGGTTGGTTAGTTTCCTATGCAGTGACCAGTCGACTAATTTGAAGTGACATAGCTAGTCCAAAATAGCTGCCGTTGGTATGATATCGTTCAGGGAATCCTGTTCACCTACAGAGCTGCAACTTTAAAAAAAAAACAAGTTGATAGAAGCCGCCGCAAGATTTCATCTTCGAAGCCCCGGTTACAATTCCGCGACATGACCGCGACGACCTAGTAACGTAATTGATAACACATCTGTAAAATAGTTCCGAATTTGGTGCGATAAAATAGAGAGACCGAGGACAAAGAAAGGAATATGGCAAGAGCAATACCCAAAAAATAGTATAGTGATTGGCTCCGCGTGAGAGCCAATTAGATGGATATCTCGTGTTTATGGCCGCAATTTCGCCCTCGATTTTTTGCTATAAGAATGGATACTAATTCCATTAACCCATACTCGACCCAGTACAATGTCGAACACAACAAGGCTCCCCCAGCTTAATAATCAACCCACACCCATTAGACCAACCTTCCCTGGCGAGGGAAACACGATCCAAGGCATCGTCAACGATAACAAGGAAACGGGCCAGTCCACCAATCCAGACCAAAACCAACAAAACCTGTGGTCGTACAAGCAATTCGAAGGCGCAGTGGGCACCCTCGTTGAAGGATCAATTTTAATTTCTGGGCATAATCTGCAGAGAGAAAATAGGCTTCAAGGGCCCATGGAGCACGAGCAATTCAAAAACGCCCGAAATTTGACAATCAAGCACACCATCATGATCGCGGGCGATTCTACTTGTGAGTAAGAGGATCAGTATTTTTCATTGCTATCATTTCACTAATAGCCTTCAGCTCCTGAGACAGTCGGACTCGTCTTTGCAAACAGGATGGATGAGGCCTCGAGGCCTGAGGTTATACCTGGGATACCTGGGATACCTGAAGGCGTGTCTGGCACAGCATGATGGATAAGGTTATAACTGGGAAACCTGAAGTCGTGGGAGCCATTTGAGATGTCGATATAGAGATGGGGCATGATGGATGATCGATGAGGCGCGGAGCATGGGGGATAATGGATGTTCTGTCTTGTATTACATCGTCTCCCTGAAACTTGTAACGCACTCCAGAAATATCACAGAAACTTTTTGACAAGCCATGAGCCATATACCAGCAGGCATCACCAAGTCTTCGGGGAATATCAGCTGATACCATGATTTTGCGATTGAGCAAGAGAGGTGGACTTTGGTGTTGTCTGTGACGGTCTAGTGAGAGTCATGAGAAAAAGAGAAGAAACCAGAACGCGAAGAGCGCGTTTTCGGCGTGCTAACGCGTCAATGACCGACCAGAATGGTCCATGGGTAGATTTCGTGACAAAATTCGGACGGATATTATTGTCACTGATGCTATGAACACTGTAATAGACGGTTATCATTTATCACGCGGGCTTTTGGATGCGCTTTCTACGAAAATTGAACCAAACAAGGTGAGATTTCACTTTATGAGGTCGGAACACGAGCTTATGCTTACCTGCTTGTGAAGACCCTTTGGTACACCCACCATCGCCGCGCATAGTCGTTCTTCAGTTTTCGCCATTTGTTCACCTGCATCAGGGTCAAATCAGCATACACCTGGGGCTCTTTGAACCAGCTTACCTATCTAGTTCTGTCTTTCTCGGAGCGGAGCATCCTGGCATCCTGTAAGGGAGAGCACACGAGGAACAAGGTAGGAATTACTGTAAATGGTATGAGCGTGGCGGCAGTAAACAAACAAAGGCACGTGAATCACTCGCAGCCGCACAACGGCATCCCGATTCCCACAGCACATTCGGAGTTCAAAATGACTGCGCACACAATTTCGAAAGCAGGCAACAACAACGGTGATCACCACGATGCACAACGACGACGAACGACCGCAGCAATGACAAAAAAAGTACAACGGTGAACCAAAAATGGCGACACTGATTTTGATTGTGATTGTATCAAAGGACAACGCTCAACAGCATCAATGATGCCGAGGATGGCCAACACAGCTGCGAAGAACAACGGTGGCAACGATGGCAATGGAGACAGTGGGCTCGGTTGTTTTTTGGAGGCGAGGGGTGGCGTCCAGGGGATGAGGAGGAACGCTAATGGTTACATCACAAGACGTCAAAGGACCGTGACGATGTTGATGACGATGAACAGCAAGCACAACAATGAACAGCGGTTCGGACGATGAAGGATGAATGATGCCGAGACAGCGATGTTGAGGAGCATGGGCGCGAGCGAGAAGGACGGTACAACGGTGATAGGGAGTGGTTCGATGCTGTTACTTATTCTTACGTCTCACTTTTCTCCCAGGCTCCAGTCTAACCTTTTTGTACAATAACTAGCTTGTAACTATGTAGCTATATTTATATCATGTGACTACAGCAAAAAAACACTAAACTCATCTTGGCTACGGACCTTGAAATCACAACCCAAAGCGCCAGCGATCACCATACGTACATACCGACCACCATACTTATATACACCATGCACATATCCGAATCGGTGTATTATTTTATTTTCTAAGCCGTAGTAGTACTTAATTATTACTAGTGACCGCAGCGCTGCCCTTCGATTGGGACCCTTGCCAAATTCCCCCAATTCCTGCATTATCATTATCATGTCCACCGCGGCCATGACCCCTGTGGGCGCTCTTGTGGCGTTCTGCTCGAAAGTTGAAAGCGCTCTCGGAACCGAATCATGATAATTGATTCGTCCACGTGTACATACGAGATTGTACATGTGTACCTCGAGGCTTTACGGTACATATCTATTCTAATTACCTACGCGCGATTTTAAGGACGCTTAGAAGGCCATTACATAGGTGTTTGCTGTTAATTTTCGAAAGGCGTGGCGAACTCTCAAAGGAAAAATTACTGTAATTTAATTTTGGACAGGGTTCAGAGGCTCGGGCGAAAGTATTCCTGGAGCAATAAGTTCGTGATGAAAGATAGCCTTCAAATACCTTGAGTGTACCACCACATATGATGCGCAGTACTACGCAACTTGCGATATTTAACAGATGCACTCAATTATGCTGTTTTGAAGCAGGAGAAGCTGGTGCCAAATCCGTCATGATTTCAGTACTTTCTCCTGCTTTTGTGACCCCACCAAATACAGTCCTAAAATATTGTCTCGAAGATAAGAGTTGGTACTACTATCAGAGATATAATGCAGAGACCCTCTTAGACGGCATTTTGGATGGTTGACTAATCAATATCATAGCAGTATTTATTTTTACTATGTACAATGTCTGCACACAACAAAAAGCGTATCGCAGACTGAATTGAGATCATACGTAACAGAATATACACTCCGGGAATGTCGATTTCCGTGGTTTAGAGACGTCAAACGGGCGGAGCGATTTTGGACGTCGAATTAACTGAGAATTTATAGGTTAAGTATCTGTTCCGAGGTGAAAAATTGACGCGAGAGTGTATAGGAGATGGACCGTCACTTACCGGTACCCCGAAAATGTTCGTATTCGCACTTCCGAACGGGGCTGCACAGGAGAAAGTATGTGTAGGTCTTGGGGATTATGTTTTGGTAAGTAGAACCTAACACTGACGATATATAATCTTCGGTTGCATTGTTTACTCGTTGTTTGAGATGCGTTGCGTTCAAAACGATCAATGTATACGTGTTAAAAAGCCGATATGGGAAAGATCATGTAACATACCATAGAATAGACCATTTTACAATGTCGATAATTGCAAATAGGCCGGTTGTGCAGAATTGGTGTATTTTGACTAGCCAGCTTATGTTTTCCTGCAAGAAGAATGATTTTAAAAGGGGAACATTTGAATATATGAGCATATATGAATCACTAACATACCGCATATTGAACAGCGAGAACCCCTACGCTTGACGTCTGGCAACGACCCACCCAAAATATAGGGACATGCAGTCAATCATTAGTGTGGATTTTCGTGTATAAATGAGGGTGCTACACTGACATTGAGGTTGCGGACGTTGTCTGTCGGGAAATTTGGAGCATGCGGCACGCCTGCCATGCAACGATAATCGTGTTGATTGCGGACGGAATAGCGCATATGTCGTAGAGAAAGCTTGGAGATTTCTTTGGTTAGGCAGAAGGTTTTGATTGAGAGGGAGGATAAATACGCCCAGTCTGTTTGTGGTGGTACAAAGAGGCGAAGGGGCCGCGGCAGCAACGCGACGCGCGACACGTTGATCAAAGTTCGAACCCAGACGGCATTACGGCAAGTCATATTTCCGAGTTCGGCTTCGATCCAAGTGCCGTCAAGTGAGACTTCTTGATGCCTCAAGCGTCGCTTGAGCGTCGGACAAGCTCAAATATGGATGCTTTCTTTTCTCAACTGGTACCCCTTAGGTATATAAAGTATGTGTAATCATTTAATAATGGTATTAAGCTCTTTGCACCGCGTGAATGGTTGATTGAAGCCGAGACATATCATTAGCATGTTTCCCTTAAAAGAGCTGCACAAAAAATCCTGCTTCGACGACAGGACTTAGTGCTGCTTTGATATGTAGCGTGACAGGCAAGTATTAATAGGACACGAGGAAGTCCTGTCAGATTTTGACATTTTCCCTAAGCAATAAGAGTAAACTACATATATACATTCAACGTGGTGCACTGCATTTTGTTCGTTGATTACTATGTTTTAGTCACTTATTATGTTCTGAGAGAGATGGTTCTGTAATTTCTAATAAAGCTCAGGGCATGTATAACTTGAAGGTATGTTAAAACAGGACATTGTGGATGATTTTTATGTCCCTTTTCACTCCTGCCATAAATAGCGGAAAACTATCTTTAGATATCCCCGAATATCTTTTATCTAAATGGCGCTGACTATGTATATGAGCTGATAGCTATCACAAGGCAGGCGCCGATACCTGTTTCTCGGATAAACGGGTCAATAAATACAGGTCGCGTGTATTCATTAACCTGTATGTCGAAGATACACTGGGCTCCAGCTTCCCATATATAGTATAGCCGATACCTGTATCTTGGAAATACAGGTGCCAACACCGTCTCATCCTTACAGCGAATCATGAGGATCCGATTGATCGTCAGACGATCCTAAAAACACAAATAAATCACCTAGTGGTCCGACACCCCATCGTAAGAACTTTTGCAATGGAATTCCGGGTACATCTTGATAGTAACACGATTGGCTCTATGGAACCATTGGAATGGAAAGAACCTGCCATTATCAAACTGAAATTTCCCTTGATGTGTCTTGCACCATATTATACACGGCAGGCGCCGATACCGGTATATCGGAAATATATAACGGTCGCGTGTATATACTGACCTGTATTTCCAATATACAAGCATTGGCCATACATACTATATATGGGAACTTGAAGCCCGAGCCTATCTCTTCCACATACAGGTTAATAAATACACACGACCTATATTTATGAACCTGTTTCTCAGAGATACAGGTATCGGCGCCTGCCGTGAATTACCGGGTTCGATTTTTTACGCAGCCTAAAAATGAACATACATACAATTTTGAGCTTGTCATTTTTAGTCCGTCTGCACTTTTCGAAGAATCTGACATTTCAAGAACATTGATACAGCATGCGCAAGCAAGTTCGGGTCTCAAAAAGAAAAGAGAAGTGGTTCCGAGTACCCATGTATATACCGTATTCTCGGGAAACTTCTTCGGATGATCATTATGAAACTCTAAACAGAATATACTCATGCTTTGACAGTAGGCGCTGTCCCCGGTCCGATGTCCATGAGCATTTGAGTTATGATGCAAATACGGTGAGATCATACTACCTACAGGTATATTCTACCTCAAAATTGTATTGAATACTATTTCGGCTTATATAAAACTTGGGAGTTAGGTAGTTGGACCTAAACATTGAGCAAGCCCTGCGGCCTTCGGCTAGCTTCGGCCTTAGACCTTATTAGTGGACAACAAAAGGCCAGATTGCCATCACCTACACATTTACAGTGATTCACTGCCTTATGCCAAACGTTTGATCTCTCTCTCTCGATATATATTTCTATTTTCAGTATACGCCTCAAAGGCCATGACACAGGCCCAGAACCCATACCCTGGGTAACGGTTGTCCACCGACAGGTATGGGTTAAGTGGGAGGGGTGTATTGCATGTTGCAAAATATGTCAACTGATTGGGGCCCGGTAAAAAAGCACCCGTGTACTAGTCGTGGACGTTGGTTCACGGCTGATTTCTGTACAAATTTTAAAAAGGACAAATGTTGGTGATGGAGGAGACATCTTGCTACCCCGAATAGCATTACAGCCTCTTTAACCGAAACTCACCACACATTTTTCGTCAGTTTTCTATACAGTTGACTAATTTGAAGTGGCATAATCCAAAATAGCCGCCATTGGTATGATATCGTTCAGGAAATCCTAAAGAGCTGCCAGCTTCTTTTTTTAATAGAAGTTGCCGCAAGATACATCTTCTAAGCGCCGCTTGCAACACGACACGATGGCCAGGACCTAAAGTATTTGATAACGTCGTTAAAATAGTTTCAACTTTGATGAGGTAAAATGGAGAGAGCGAGGACAAAGAAAGGAATAATACGAGAACAATACCCAAAGAATAGTATAGTAATTGGCTCCGCGTGAGATCCGATTAGGTGGATGTCTCGTGTCTGTGGCCGCAATTTCGCCCTCGATGTTCTGCTATAAGTATGGATACTGATTCCAATAACCCATACTCGACCCAGTACAATGTCTAACACCACAACACTCCCCATGCTTGATAATCGACCCACACCCACTAGAACGACCTTCCCTGGCACGGGAAACACGGTCCAAGGCATCGTCAACGACAACAATAAGGCGGGCCAGTCCACCAATTCAGACCAAAACCAACAAAACCTCAGGTCGTACAAGCAATTCGAAGGCGTAGTGGGCGCCCACGTTGAAGGATCACTATTGATTTTTGGGCATAATCTGCAGAGAGAAGATGGGCTTCAAGGGCCCATGGAGCACGAGCAATTCAAAAACGCCCAGAATCTGACGATTAAGCGCACCATCATGATCGCCGGCGATTCTACTTGTGAGTAAGAGGATCAGTATTTCTCATTGCTATCCTTTCACTAATAGCCTTCAACTCCTCCTGAGACAGTCGGACTCGTCGACCGTGTCTGGCAGAACATGATGGATGAGGCCTCGAGGCCTGAGGTTATACCTGGGATACCTGAAGGCGTGTCTGGCACAGCATGATGGATGAGATTATACCTGGGCAGCCTGAAAACGTGACCGACGTTTGAGATGTCAATATAAGGATGATGGGTGTTCTGTCTTGTATTACATCGTATTTCTGAAACTTGTAACGCAGTCCAGAAGTATCACAGAAAATATTTAACAAGCCATGGGCCATATACCAGCATGCATCACCAAGTCTTAGCGGAATGCTAGCTAATAGCATGATTTTGCGATTGAGAAAGACAGGTAGGCCAAGTCGCTGGCTGGTTCGTCCTCGGAATTAAGCACCCAGGTTTAGCCCCCGTTGGATCGCGCCCCAGCGTGCAAGCTCCAGAGTACAGTGAGGAAGAGGAAGTAGCGTGCTCTATGATTGTCAACTAATCACATCACAACTGAGGTACTGATTCCCGTCGTCGTCGTCATCGTCGTCGGAGAGTACTAGTAAGAGCGTGAGATACACAATTTCAGCGACTATCGTCCCGTGTCGAGTCGTTTCTCACAAGTCCAATCGTCTGTCGAAACTGAGCGCGTCCTGAAGATGGTGCCTTGACACCACGATTCACAAATGCCAATTCTATAGTGTTTAGAAAGGGTGATGTTTTTGACGAGCACACTTCTCGGCGGTGGCCGCCGGTATTATGAGGTTGGTTTGACAGGTCTAAAATAAATTATGAGGGAACGAAAGGAAGTCTGTATGTAATTCATTTCGGGGAAGAGCGCGTTTTCGGCGTGCTAACGCGTCAAAAATCGACCAGAATGGTCCGCTGGCAAATTTGGTTACCAAGTTGGGACGGATATTGCCAGAAAAGCGACGAGCAGAAAAAGCAAATTGCTCTGTTTTCACCAGATGGAGCAGTCCAGGATGCAGCTGGGTGGAATAGCTGGGTTCGGAGGCGCGTCGAGCAGTCTCGCGCAATGGCGGTAGTGGTCAAAGGATCGAATGTATTCGTCTATGTACCCCGCGCGCGTCGGGGTTCGACACATCTGTACACGACCTAATCTAATCAGACTGGTACTGAGTACTGAGATTGCACTGCCACATCGTCGTTGTAGTGGTGGCCACGCCGTTGCCGGCAGTGAGTACTTGAGTGTTGAACGTTGAACGTTGAATTTAGTTAAAAATGACATTTGAAAGGTGTGATCGATCATTGCATATAAGGGGTGATGTCATTATGGGTATTATGTGAAAGGGGTGAAAAAAGGAAAAAAGAAACGGTGGGGGCAGGCCCGACCTGTCGTTGAATTTCGTTTGAACATTGAAATATTGAAAGTTGAGGCGCCTAATGACGATCGTGATTTATTAAACTTCCGCTTTAAGAGACGGAAAATCAATCCATACGTCATCATAGTATCACGAGTGCCTTTTCTTCATGTTCCTCTAAGTTGAAGTATTGAGTAACAGTAACATCCGGAAAGAATCATCTTCAATTTAGTTACATAACTGAAAGTAATTATAACAAAGTACCGCTATTTCTCCTGTTTCTGATTTCCATGTGAGGATAAGCCATTCATTTCTTGTCAGCACATCGAACGCCGGGTAAGGCTTCATTTGGATTGCGTGAGACGTTGTGCTCGGTTTTCCTACAGCCCGAGTTACAATCCAGAATCAGGTAATAGAGGGCGAGTCGCGTACACCCCAAGCCCAAACAAAGAACAGAAAGAGGATATATAAGTTAGGCGAAAAGGATAAACTTACACCTCCACCGTCAGAGTCGTCTTTGAACTTGTTGTTTCCGAGACCACCGTCGATCGTTGCAGGTTCTATTGCAGAAATGAAAAGTAGGCGATTAGCGCTTCAGCGCTCAGCGCTCAGCACCGAACACACAAATAGAAGCACTTAAAATATTACGCACATGAGAGAAAATATCGTACTGCATGATATCTTGATCGGAAACGGAACAACGAGCGATTTTCACTGCCCCCGTGAAGTGTTCCGTTCTAATACTACTAGGAACAGAGTTTGCTCTCTGCCATATTTCTGTCAAATCGGCACCAGAAAATGCACGGTTGTTTCTTGCCAACAATGCGAAATCCACATGCGGAGCCATAGAGAACTTTTCAATGTGGCCTTGCGAATGGTCAAACATGATATAGTGATAACTCGTCGGGCAAGCAACGGGCAAGGGAATGTGTATGTGAGCTGGTCGAACCGACCAGAGGCTCTAGCCAAACACGAACCAAACAAACGGTCAACATTTTCACTGCTGACGCCGACGGCGGCCGACCGGAGTATCCCGTAGAAATATCTGATTAGATCAATGTCCTGAATATCTTCAGGGGATATTCTTGGGATAAACGGGTCGGGCTTAACATGTCTCATGCTCATCTCAGACTTCAAGCTTCAACTCTCCTTCACCATTCTGGACGTAAAAATTGGCACAAAACATCGCGGCGTACATCTATTCAACAGCGGTATGCCGCAGGAACTCGCTTCCCTCCAGCGCGCATATCATGCTTATGCTCAACAAGAACGCACTGCGAATTTCATGGGCGAAACATACCAAGACCTTCGAAGTTCGTGCAGACAATCGCGTAAAGCGCTGTAACCGATTTTTGACCCAAATTATCAGTGTAAGACTGGGTCGCTGTGTTTCTTCTCTTCATTATGGCACGTGTGTCTAGTTTAAGTTGCTCTGTATTATAATAGCCTACACCTACACTGCTGGTAGGTACACGGAAAGGATTGGTACTGAGTGGAAGTTTTTGATTGTTTCAAGACACGTGTTTGCCATTTGTTTAATTTTGTTCTTATTGCCTAGTTACGGGTATTCCTGCTCACTTCACCACCATTTTTTTCTTGTATGACTTCCTTTCCCTATTGCATACAGGGAATTTTAAGCATATTTTTAGTAGTCATTATTTCAAAAAAATATTCGAGCCTGGGGAATATAGACGGAAACGATTGTGAAATTTGGATGTGGCCCGGTACTTGTTCCGCTCCTGTGGCTGTGGCTGTGGGATACCAAAAACAGGAGTGCCATCTAATAGGTCGTGCACATGCACATCACACGCAGCGGCTGGCCACATGTTATCTTTTTATCCTCATGTCGCATCGCTATATAATATGCACCTATCCACGATATTTGAGAAAATATCAGATCTACCTCGAGGTACAAAGCCCAATGGTACATTGTTAGTCCTTCATTGGCCAACGGTTCATAGCGCACGACCCCTACATCCCACAGGTCCCCAACAGAGTTAGAGGGTAGAGACGGAATTTTTCTTTCTCTCGGCAATATGTCGCAAAACAAGGGTAACGACGAAGGTATGAGCTATTATCACACTACTCGAGACCAAGTTGGACAATAGTAATATGATAATATCATCAGCAAAGCAGGAAATTCACCTGTTCGCGGACGCCAATAATATTAAGGTCACGGATAGCAATATAATTGGGTCCATCATGTTTGTCGTAAAAGTCTATCCACGACTTTTATATACTCATTCTCACCACTCTCGCCCACGCCATGAAAGACTTGTTGCCATCGCACGTCGTATTCTCACACAATTGCGCAGTCGTTCCGCCCCACCAAGGAGTGGTACCGACAACATAGCTGCACCAGGGATATCCCCATGCAAGGCCAATGGAATTCCTAGGCCTACCCCACCTATGGCGTCGCCGCCTGATGACACCGCACTTGCAGCTACAGCTGCCCACGTCGACATCGACGGCCCAGATATCGAAACAACGAAAGGTATTCTACGGGTTTCTTCCGCAATGGGTGGGTCGCACTACCCTCATACCAACACTGGTACTGCATCTACATCCGTCGCGCAAACGAGTTCTTTGGGGCCAGCGCCTAGCTCCGACATGCTGAATATTTACCGCATCCAATTTGCGGCGGTGGCGGTGGTCACTTATCTATTCCCCCAAAAATCCGTAGCGAGCTATGCGTATTCCCTGGGCGTCCTGTCTTACATCTGCTATCGGTCATCCCCTTTGCACGAAAAGAGTAAACCTGCTACAACTTCGAACTCTTAACTTCAACCACCGATTTACAGTCCCAACCGACTCCCTTTGTCTCGACTATCTATCGTTACACGACCACCTTAGTATGTATGCCGTCATCGACTGCATCGGCAGTCAGTATCATCTATCCAATCACCGACTTTCAAAATCTCGACCGACTACCTATCGTTTCAACGTTGAACGTTGAACGACGACTATGTTATATGAATCCAGGCTCGTTCCTGGCCATTTTACTCCCTCGGTTTTCCTGTGGAGAGCCGTTAGGCCATTATAATTTATGCATCATCAACTTGACCCGCATCATTCATGCATGCATGAATCCCCACTACTTTTAATTCAGCATCTTTCAGGACCATCTCAAGCATCTGTATCAATTATTATTATCGCGTCTTGCGCACTGCCCTCCTCCCATTTCTTATGGCCTGTGACGCGGACGCGGACGGCTTACAGTATTTTTGCATAATATAATTATGACCATGATTACCTCTATGAAAGGACGACCTTCGGTCGACCGGCCTTGCTGCTTATGCAATCATGTTTCAAAATACTCCCTTAGTGTTAACTTCGAATGCACAATGTAAGTAAAGAAACACAGTTCAACATATAGGTTGGACAGTGCGACGAAAACCACAACAAGTAAAAAGAAGATGAAACATCGAAGGAAAAAGAGTTCTTATCATTGATGAAAGTTCAATGTTGGATAAGGTGGCGTTATTCAAAACCTCGGGAATAACAGTGCATACAAAAGGCATGGAGGGGCAGGGCAGTCACCAAGACCCGTTCGGTTCAATGCATGTCATCCTGTGCGGTGATTTTCACCAGTTCCCGCCAGTGGGAAACGCGTCAGGTGCACTATACAGCGACACGCACACGGTGAAAGGAGATAAGGCACGATCACAACCTGGAAGGGAACTCTTTTTGCAATTTGAGACCGTTGTCATTCTCGATGAGCAAATAAGAACGCGCGATCTAGTATGGAACCAAATATTGCAGCACCTACGAGTTGGACAATGCAGCGAAGGAGACTTGAAGGAGGTCAGGAAGCTTGTCCTTTCGAATCCAAAGTGACGTACCAGATTTTGCCAATAATGCCATCCTCGCCACTCCTCGCCATTCAGTTCGCAAAAGGTGGGACACGAGCGCGGTTACAACTTAAAAGACACTGCGCAAAAGAAAAAGAAAGATTGCATATTGCTACGGCCGAAGACACATATAAAGGCACAGGAGGAGAGCTGGATACGAAAGGAAGATTAGCAGTTTGCGGGATGTCAGACAAAGCGACGGGCAAACTCACAGAGGAAGTCATGCTCGCGAAGGGGATGAAAGCGATGGTTCTGATAAATGTATCGACGGAAGGCAAAATTGCGAATGGTACAAGAGGTACAATTGAGGAGATATTGCTGGATTCGAGGGAGCCAATGCACAACGAAGGAACGGGGACAACAAAGTTGAAATATCCTCCAGCAATGATACTGTTCCGACCGGATAAAGGAACGAGTCTGAAGTTTGAAATTTGAAGGCCTGCGAAATGGGGTGATTCCAATTGTACCAAGTGCAGTGTCATTCGCAGCGAAAGGACAACACGGGAAAGAAATCAAAGTGACGAGACGACAGCTTGTGTTGACGCCAAGTTACGCGTTCACCGACTACAAAGCACAAGGTCAGACAATAGAGTATGTCATAATTGACATAGCAAAACCTACCACAGGGCAGATATCGCCATTCAGCGTGTACGTGGCGCTTTCAAAAAGTCGAGGACGGGACACCATACGCCTACTTCGTGACTTTGAAGGGGTCATATTTCAACAACATCCGTCGGCAGAGTTGGCGAAAGATATGAAGCGGCTTAATGCGTTGAACGAGAACACGAAGACATGGTGGGAAGAACGAGCGAGGAAGAAGAGTCAAGAAGTGGTTAGGCCAACCATAGTCGAAATTTACATGAATGGTTACGGTGTGTTGAGAAGAGGCTCCACGCTGAGTCGGCAAGAATAATTAATCATGATCGGTGGCGCGAAAAAGAGAGCAAGTTAGTTGTAGAAGACAAAACAAAGCAAGATAAACAAAGACAAATGTTCTTTCAAACTTCTTACGTAATTATGAGGGGGAGAGAACCTTGCTTGGCAGCAATGCGATTGTTCACTTTTTCATTAACATCGTGCATAACCTTTTTTTCATGGACATCATTTCTCTTTTTATACACTATTCCTTTGTTGTCAAATTCAAAAGCCAACCAGGAGCCTGACGCTCAACGCTGGGATCAATCCGACGTAGATGTCTGGTTTGGTACTACCTACAGTGAGAATTTTTCCCTGTCTTTTGAACTTATTTCACCACGTCCCTTTCCCTTTCACATGTGCTCACAATACCTCTTCCAATGTTGTATCACTGCAGTTTAACCCTCCAATTGTAATTTGCACCATATTCAGCGTCAACCATGTCGGAAGCGTCAACATCGTCACTGGTGGCTGTGGCAGTGCAGTCTGACTACCCGATTTGTCGTACATAGATTAGATTAGATTTCCCCACTGTATGACTGATTGATCATCGATCAATGACAGCGCCACGAGTATTTACATGGCAGAATTTAATCCTTGCTTTTGACCGTCTTTGACTGTATCTGCTTTCGTGCGCGTAGCGTGTTTGCTCGACGCGCCTCTGAACATCAGCTATCCCAGCCAGCGGTAGACTGCCTGATCCACTGCCAAGTTAAAGTATCATCCATTGCAACTTGGGCTGAATATGGGACGTTGCACATATTCAGCGCCTGAACGGTGAAAAGTTTACTACACCAGCACACATGGCCAACGACGACCGATCGTGACGGTCCATGGAGACCTTGTGTACGGCATGGGATGTCAGGAATAGTGGAACGTTTAATGATGTTCATAGTACACACGCACTACTACCTATTTGTTGGTGTGAATGGGAATCTGATACGACCGACCGGGGTACTCATACGTTGGTTGGACAACGTGTTCTGGTACACGCCGACATACCGACGTATTGACGTGCTCCTTGAGCGTCTGATCCTCGAGACGACGACGTCAGCACGGCTGGAAAGGGATACAACGCACTTTGCCTTGATCCTCGAGCGGAGAATCCGATGAATAATGGAACTCTTGGGGACATAGACATGGTGTGTACGAGCGCGCGACTAGTCCGACATTTGGGTAGGCAGGCGCCTCATGGTGCAACTTCTACAAGGATTACCGACAAAATTTAGGACTTCAAGACACACTAGCGCGCTGCGACGAGTTGACGAGAGTTGTATGGGTCCAATGCGATGTGGAGCGCATGAGGGAAAAATTTTCCACATCATGTTCTCTTCTTCACCTGGTTTGTGTCTGCATACAAAAGGTGCATATCTCGAATCTGTCAACCATTCAACGTGATATTGATGGCCTTAGGACGCGCTCAGTTTCGAAGGAGGATTGGACTTGGGAGAACGACTCGGAAGTGTATCGATGATCTGGGAGGTGTGATTGTCGTATTCTTTCTCATCTCTTGCAAGTTTCTTCTTCTCCGTCTAGGTAAGCTCCGAGTCTATGTCATGATATGATCATAGGAAATGTATTTCATTAGTCCTATTAGCTTTTGTCGACGATGACGGGAATCAGTACTTCAGTTGTGATGTGATCAATAGAAGTGCGGCAAGAAGTCAGCGTCGCATTGCCATGGAATGAGAAAGGTTATTCGAGCTCCATGTGTCTTGACATGATACCTCGAACTCTCTGGCTTTCATAACTTCGGTGTGCCCCCATCAACATCATCAACCAGTCATAGATCACGTCCTTGTCCTTGTCGTCCTCGTCGTGTAACGAACATGTCAAAAGCCAAATCCTGTTGACAAATGAATGAAATCAGTATGTACCCGTTGGTCTCCGAGAACTTCATAACCGACCCCAAATTGACTTCATGTTCAGTTTCGCGGATCGAGGAGTCGGTAGTGGGGAGATATAAGATCTGATTCATACCTCCACTACGCCATCATCCACCTTAGAGCGCAAACAGAAGTGTTCAGCCGAGGCTGTGCCAACTTCTTCTCTTATGAACACTCTGGCACCTCCGCACCTCCGAATCCGAATATCGATCCTTTCTCATTCGGGGTTGCATGCAGAAAGAATGGAAGCTACAGGGCAGCCAATCCCTATCCTGGGATGAAGGGTGCTCGAGAGGTCTGCGATACATACGACGGAGGTTGGCGGACTCATGACACGCAAAACATTGATCAAGGATCTAGAGGTCGGGAAGGTTCATTATAACGTCACGTACCGTAATAACTTGTGTTTGATTGGGAAACAAGTACTGAGCACCAGGGGTCAACGTTTCAACGTTAATCAATGGTTGGTGACCATGGCTGAATACAAGGTTCATACATCTTACAGGCTTGAATTTCGTTCTTCCCTTCACTCATAAGGTACATTTTACATTTCATGATCGTGTAAGTTGGTAAACCAGGAGGAAATAGAGACTAAATTATGTCTGTTAGACATTTATTTGGGCCTCCGAAAAACAGGTTTTATCTCGATTTTAAATTTGAGTGCAGACCTTGCATAGTATAATCTCTTGGCAAGCCTCTCATCAACATGTAGTAGTGATTTACCATACGGAGTAAGTGTAAGTAACGTGTAGTAATGGTAATATAACCATGAACGAACATAAGAAAAATTGAAATTGAAAGTAGAATTAAAGAGGTAAAAATAGATGCGGGGCCGCTCAAAAGAATTAATAAGCCCTTGAGGCTGTGTATATGGGCACAGCGTCTAAACGGGGAGAAAACAGCAACACGAGATGTGCTGTATACATTAGGTAAAACTGAAAATCCTATGTGATACATCGACATAATCCATGCGCTCTAGGTAGAGACTCTTTCCCGAGGATACTCGATTGTGTTCGGAGTTTGCCAGATTTGGATATACGATTCACTCAACTGAGCGCCCCGAGAATAGCGCCAAATGATGCCGGTGATTATGTAGCACGGAAACACTATGCGAGTGACGTTAAGCGCCGAGAAATTACTGTGACGGCGGATATCTATCCTAACTTGAAGATGTGCATCATTTAAATGCTTGACAGCGGATCCGGATTTGACAGAGTGCCTACATAGCTCACATAGGCTTATGCATAGCATGACTCTTCTAACTCGGGTCCACCTTTCAGCCCACGATGGTCTCTTCATGGTACCGCTGCAAAGCCTAACAAAGATAACCAAGATTCTGAGTGAAAATATGCATAGCATCATGTGTACATTGCTTGAGAAGCAATCTGAACAGGACAAATACAAATATGCTTCATAATGAGGCAAAGCGTCCTCTGCAGGAGCTGTACAATGGATCTCTTTCCTGAAAGACGTTGAGGGAAAAACTTTTACATGGGCATCAAGTTTTTTCCAGTGTCGAACTGTCGATAGAGCCGTTAAGTGGTAAATATGTTCCTGATATGCTTATCAGCGTCGCCGCCTTATCCCATCTCTTGGAGTCTTTCTGGCTTACTATAACTTATCAGTCAAAATGATGCGCCACGTCAAGGAGTAATATTGAATGTTGTGCCGTATGCTATCTAGCGCATGGTATAAATATCCATTTTCAGTCAACTTGATGTTATACCCATATATGCACATTTATTCGCTTCAGAACCAGCCGCCCACAAAGGCTATTTTGAGCTCCAACTCCAAAAAGTGCATTCCATCGCTCATAGTAAGGAGACGTTTGTTTCTTGACAGTAGAAGGCGATGTTTTAGATTTTGACGGGTAACATATCGTTCTCTTCCTAATTTATGGCTACTGTTCTACTATTATAAGTAGAGGCACGGGCGTATTAGCGACCAAGTGTATCATAGCTCACACACAATGTCCAGTGCTACAACAGCTCCCCAGTCTCAATACCTCAGCACTGCGGGTAATTCTATTACTCCACGCAAGTCATAGACTCAATATTGATAATTTTTTGCCTTTAACGGTTTACAATAGCTGCTGGGCGTCCTGCTGGGCGTCTTTACGACAAGCTTGAAGCAAAGAGAATTCTGAGATTGTCATATCACATCGCCAATCATATCTGGGCAGGTTTTCGGGCCATCTCAGGTACTACTACGCGTGAGTCATAGAGTCTGAACTCAAAACTATGGTTGCTGTCTTTTGGCTAACCTTCAACAGTAGTTGGGCGTTTCGGAAACATGCAAGCCTCCGAGAGCTTCATCAAATTGCTCTTCCATATCTGGTCCGGATTCCTAGCCATACTAGGAAAAGCCTGATAATTCTATTGAGTATTCTACTGGTATAGATCATAAATCCCAAGGCTTCCGACTTCTCTTCTTCCTTATATGTAGGACTTATTTATGTACTTCTCGCATTAGGCTCCAGAAGAGTCGTAATGAAGTGCCGGCACTTTCAACTAGAGGTCCTTTGCACAAGTATACTGTTCCGTATTTCATATGACCGACAATCTTTATCAATAACTAAAATCTATCGGCCAGCGCTTATTTAATATTCCGCTTATTCAATGTTATTTGCCATATTATTTCTACATCTACCATTAGTATTTACCCAAAGCATAGGTGAGTGAATTCAACTATTCTTAAAGAAAGACTAAACATGAGTAGTAGTAACTCGGGGAAGAAAATTAACTGGCAGACTAATGTGATTTTGCCCCGCAGCGGCAAATAAATGATCAATTAAGGTGCCGGCCGATGCCGAGGGTAGTGCACAACGGTGGAGCTTTAAGTGGCGAGCGCTAAGCCGATACTTTCGACGATGCAATGAATTTATCCAAATTTTGAGGAATATTCGCTCAAACACAGTAGAAGGTTGACATATAACGGAGTTGCAAAAATACCGATGATAGAAAACTTTTTCTTCGACGCTCAACCCACGCTCAACGTCTTAACGTCATCAGTTATTATTACTTGTGCATATTAGCATGGTGCTCTGGGTAAGGAACCTCCTAACTCATCTTTCATTAGACGTGGTATGACCTAACTCAGCGCCGCCAGAAGTGGTTTTTTTTGATACGAAGAGACTCACATCCTGGCTAACAGAGTTTCTCGAGTCGATCTCTACTCAGAGGGTAGGGATATATGTTACGCCACTTCGCAGTGCATCAAGTCCTATGTATCCTCCTAATTTAACCTATTCCATAAACGTCCTATCTACGCACGCATTGTGCTTTATATACGCATTATGTCCTCAGCTCGTAATGATTGGAAGCTTCTGGATAATCTTAATGCTGTATTTCTGGGGATATAAGGAACAAGCTCCGAGTACAATAACCACATAATTCATGGCGGTACATCAGATAAGAAGGCCTTAG
This sequence comes from Agrocybe praecox, assembly GCA_964017145.1. Classification (NCBI taxonomy): domain Eukaryota; kingdom Fungi; phylum Basidiomycota; class Agaricomycetes; order Agaricales; family Agrocybaceae; genus Agrocybe; species Agrocybe praecox. The sequence continues at coordinate 3,952,773 of OZ024843.1, read as the reverse complement.
TCTTAGTCTTTCCATTGAATGCGAAATGTCGTGTCTGGATTTGTGATAGCTCGAATTATTAATAACCTGGCCTCCCTTTTTTCGTACAAGGGGTAAGGCCTTTCATCATCTCATTCATATTCAGATCGTAATAGCGCGTCACGTATGCTCTCGACTTTCTGCTATAAGTAGAGACACTTCATCTGCGTTTTCCAACAATAAAAGCTATACCGCACTCGCGATGTCTAACCCACGAAATATACACAAGCTTCATAATCAACCCACAACAATTCCAACAAACGTTTTTACTGGCAAATGGGACACGGCTCAAGGCGTTTCAAATAAGGATGCGGCCAATGTATCGATCCAGACCAAAAACAGGAAAATTTAACGTCGCACAAGCAATTCGAAAATGTAGTGAGGGTCGATGTGGACAACTTCATGTTGGTCGCTGGGATATTGCACAGACCAACGAGGGCATTCAGAGGCCTAGGGTGCACGAGCAGTTCAAAGGCGCGCAAGGCTTGGAGATCAAAATGTTCACGGTAATTGCCGGTGATGCTACCACGCGTTGTGAGTGAATAACCTGTAAGTATATTGATCCTTACCTAAGTTATTGATTCGACATAAAGCTGAACAATATGTCAGCACCCTCAACCGTATCTGGCGCGCTCTTACGTCTTTGCTTCGGGGTTTCTAGTCCGAGTCGGTGCCTACCATCGAACATGTTTTGCTCTAGGGATCGTTCTCCCAGTCCTACATAGTACATAAAATGTCATATATTGCTCATGCTTAGTAACTTATCACAGAATTCTCCAAAAAAAAAGTTCCACTGAGGTTTTGGCCAGCCCGAATACCGTGACGTTACAATTCTCGGAGGACGATGGATAGGCCAGGTCATGGGCTGCTTTGTCCTCGAACCAAGCGGACAGGTGTGCAGATTTCTGAGTCTCGTGTGTAATAATATGAGAGCGAGAAAGAGCTTAAGATCTTGATCAAATACTGCTGGTCGATCATGCGACTGCGTCGGTAAACCTTTCACGGCGGACATTTAACTGTCCAGTCACGCCGCGGATTGTGCCGTCCAGTTACCTGTCCAATTACAAGGTGCTGTGACGATGAGTGGTGACAGATGCCGTTTTCTGCCGAATGAACTATAATCAGTAAAAATTCAACAATTATTGGCGCCCACCTGACTATATTAATTTCGATAATAGCTCTAAACACTTGATATATACTGATACCTAAAAATTCCTGCCAATGGATACATTCCAACAGCATGGCCACCCTTTAATATTTTTATGGGTACAGGTTATGAATTGGCTTTTTTGAATTTTGCAAGATGAAAGCATGTGAGTTTATTTTGTCAGAAAACTTACTGGGGTGAGCCTGTACCCTCTACACACAACTCAATCTAGGATATAGGGCAATGGTACATAGAATGTCAGAGGAAAGTTACCAACGAAATCCTCGAGCGTCACTGCCGAAATTAGCGCGTGACGGCTTGTGATTGGACAGGTACATTCTCCGTAAACGGACAGCACAAGCCGCGGCGTGACTGGACAGTTAAATGTCCGCCGTGTTTATATTATATAATTGAGTGCCACATTCGGCGCCTGTAAAGACGCAGCCATATTCACATAATATGACCTTGCTATCGCAGGGGAAAAACGGATGTGTGGATGATAAGGAAGCCTACGGCTAGATAAACTATCTCAGAGCCTAGAGATGAGATATCTGTACAAATGCCGAAAGATGGGACTAAGTATAACCTATTTAGATTAAGTAGATGACATTGATGTGAAAGGCGAAAAGACGTCAGAAAAACTGAATGTGCATAAAAAAGACATGGGGAACAGCAAAAAATAAGCCAGGAACGTTCGTGACGGGTTTCGAAGATTGGTGTGGCTTGATATAGTCTATGTAAAGAGTGCAATCATTTCTGAGTTATGTTTGTATAGAGTAAAAGCTGTTTAAAAATAATCTTTTGCCCTCGGCGACAGAAATGCGAACGCGGCAATTTGTCACTACAACATGTGAGATCTTGAGAACCCATCACAATCGATACTGCTGAATCTGCCGCATGATGAGGAAGGTCGCAATGACTTCTACATAGAACATTAGGAAAAAAGAATCACGCGACCATAAATACGGAATTCCACGCACCTGTACTAAGATAAGCAAAAGGTTCGTACACCGTCAGATTGTGTCCAGAAACTATGCCATATGTTCTGACGTCTGGAGGTTTCAAATCGTAGTGAGCCACGAGGGTGTTATCGATGTTCGTACACTGAGGAAATTGGATCGAGTTATTAACGAAGATGGGATAGTGAGCTGCAATAAGCAGAAAGTACTCACCGACCACTCCTGCCCGGGCGTCGTTCGGAAGCCCCATTTATACTCTTTTCCATCAGAACCTGTGAACTTTCTCGTCGTCGATCTAAAACAAAATGAACACGAATAATTATAAGGATGCCTGTACCCCAAGCGAGAGGAACTCAATGACATACGGGCCGAAGAAAGACGTCTTCCGTAAATATTGGGACATGGACATACTACGTATATTTGGAAGTCGAACAAAAGATATAGTGCCAAGAGATTCGTCCTTCTGGAAGTCTAGCTCGATGAGAACCATCTGTGGTGGCGGTCGGGCTCGTGACGTCCGATGGCTCATTTCGTATATTTTAGTCTTCGTGGTACCAGAATCTCGAGCGACGTGATAGTATCGACGCTCGTACATCTCGTCGAAGTCGGTGTTCGTTGTGTTACCGGAGCGGTCTTCATACACCAGAGGGAGCGTGTTCCGTGCATATGGCATGATCGTGAATCCTGACCAGCCCGGAAGCTGCTTTAGTGTTAAGAAGGTATTTTGGGGGGGGGAGGGAATTGGGCCAAAAAGCAGGTGGAGGGGGTGCTTTATATAAGAAATTGCTTAGAGTGCGGGTTCTCTTCTTCCCAGCCGTCGCTCGTCGCAACTTGACTCAAGATCGCTAGCTTGTGCGTACAGAAGGGTGGTCTCGTCGGAATGCTCAAAGAAGAAGAGCACAAGGTTGCTGAAATCCCACATAGTGACAGTAGGTCATTTTAAGGCGGGGGACGTGATCTGGTGTGGAAACACCGCCTGGTGAGTAACAAGGCAGACAGGTCGATCGAATCTGGGAAAGTCTGGCACAGTCAGCCTGTCAAATCGAAGCGTCTAACAAGTTAAGAATAAAGAGACTCACCAGGCCCATAACAAAGACCGGTAAGCCCCTGGTAAATGACATTGACGCAATCAATTGAAAATTCGAAGAAAGGAAGGAGCTGGTATTACTCAGAGGTCCAGATAAAGCCTGATTTGTCAGTTGTCCAAACTGCGTGAAGGAAGCGGTATGACGCCTATCTCAAAAAGATTTCATAAGGTCGCTTAGGAAAGATCGTCCGCGAAAACGGGAACTTGGAGCGGGAGCATCTAAGTTTATCACGAATAAGAAAAGAAGGGATCTTAAGAAACCAGAGCAGTATTAAAAAAACCAGATCAGGAACTCACTAGGCGCAAAATTGACGATACAAAGTCAAGGTCAGCAGTTCTCCCATTGATAGTTTGTAAGTTGATCAATTGGTTCTTGTTTCTCTCTCAATAGAGATAAGGATAGGTGTACATCTAAAGTGGCGTTCAACGTGGTTATTGCAAATAATGGAGAACCAGGTAGAGCTGTGTCCGGATGTGTTAACCCACGCGTTTCTTCCGTCAACCCTACCAGTAGCACGCGTAAGAGGTTCCAATGTGGTTATGAATAGACGTGTCTCGAAGTGCTCTTGGGCCAGGTGATCTAGGCGCTTACATCCAACTGCCGATAAATTTGACTTCAAATAAAGTGAATGTGGCAAAAAAGGCACTGGGACACCTTCGGCATTGTCGCGACATGACCGAGCGCGACGTTTTTACGACGGTTCTTGGTACGGTGTAAACCGGAAAGTGGCATATCGGACAAGTCCCACCCGACAGAAAGAAGAAATAGAATTTTCGTCATGCACACGCTCCACAATAAGGCGAGGGACCAAGTTGGACAGTCGTGGTTGTTGCAAAGCTATTTTGTTGGTTCTGGGCATCATGGGACGCCGAACAGAATCGCGGAACATTTTCTGGGGTAATCGCAGCAAGTAAAGTTCGGCGAAGTGTAGATGTGGCTTTAATTGGGTATCCCGCTTGTCACTGAAAGAGAAGTGGGTAGAAAATAATGACACAATGTAGCTTTATCGAAGGGCAAAGATGTATACGTTACCCAATCCTTCAAAGCTTCCAAGAACTATTTCCGTACGCCGTACATCGAATTCAAAGCCCTTGTGACCATGTCCACCTGGCCGAAGACATCGCTAACCTCATCATCTTACCCAACAATTCGGCAGTCATCTGATATTTCAGGAAATTGTTGATCCCAGTAAACTGTAATTGGCGAGACAGAAGGGCGCGCATGCAATGGTACGAGGTTCGGCGAATGAATGAAAAGGTTCGTAACGAGAACGCCCGTAGCCAGGTCCCCGCAGGGCGAGCACGGGAAAGAGTAAAATAGGATTTGTTTCGAAAGAATGACCGTCGGCCATCTACAAAGAGAACCGGAAGGAACTATCAGGTCATTGTCAGTCCCAGCTTTACGGTTCCGTATACTCCACAGAACTACTATATTGCTTGTATATCTATACCCTTTTGAAAATTACAAACGATGCTACAAGTGGGCGAACACTGTTTAAACATCAAAAATCAATATATACACAAACCCGGCGCAGTAACAAGAAACTCAACAGATATAAGTCTACAGAAATTAAGGGGCAAATACCGTCACGAGCTCGCAGTTGTCGCGTAAATTTCTTTGCCGATAACACCTGCAGAGGTCTTTGCATCGAGGAACAATTCGCTCATTTCGCTGATATCTTCGATCTCGATTTGTTTCCGTCCGGCGAGAGTCGCGAGAATTGATGCAGGGGTCAAGAGTTGCAGAGCATATCTAATGAGTTAAACCAATTAGTTTAAGAAGAGCTTATGAGATGGACAAGTGTCAATGAACATACCGCAAGGAACTGCTTTCGCCTTTCTGTGCAAGTTTCTCCACAACTTCTGGACTGAGCTTGAGCCCTTCAACATTAGCTCTCATCTGCACAACCTTTCCGACCTGCTCCCGTGAATAGGTATCCGTTTTGACGATCATGCATCTATTTTGACGTCAGCAGGTGGGAAAAGAATATGAGCAGTTTGCGGCTTACCGATCAAGCAAATCCACTGGTACACCATGTGCAGACACGATATCAGTCGTCCCGCGTACGAGTGAATTTCCACGATTGGTAGCAAGAATAACAGTGGGTGCTAACTGCGACTCGAGAAGGGCATTGAGGTATGTGAAACACTCAATGTCAAGCATGTGCACCTTTGCAATAGTGAAAAGTTAGTAAAATTAGACGTCTGATGGAATTGAAAGACGTACTTCGTCGATAAATACAACACCGGGAACGACTTCGGCCACGCCTTGGTCGACGTATCCTTTGACGATTTTATTTACTTCTCGTCGTAGCTTATCAGTCACTTCCGTCCTGCCACTCTTCACGAGACTTCCCATGACGCTCATGATATCCTGTCCACCCTGTGGTCTTGCATTTGCTGCATCTATATCGCCCAGCGTCACATCTTGCACCAATTCCTTGCGCTTGTGGACGTCTCCTTTAGGAAGAGGCACGTAGGTTTCCGCTTCCAGATCATAGGAAGAAGCATACGCGTCGGAACGTCCAACGCGCTGTCACGATATCGATATCAAATAAAGAACGGAATGACACTTGGTGGTGGGATGAAAACACACCTTCACCGCACCCGTTTGGTGCTCAATATACACAACATCACCAACTGTGATCTTCTCCTTGAGAATCGCCTCGTAGATCGTGGGGTCTAGACGCAGCTGTTTGGTCCCTTTCACAGTTTTCAACCCAACAACTACATGTGAGACGGTTTTTCCATAACCACTCAAGGGATTTTCGGCTTCAGTTGGTGTCAACTCGGTTACTTCTCCCTCATACACTTCTTTAGTTTCCTTTATCCGAAGACCTGGAGATGATGGGAAAAGGTAAGTCTTCAATAAATCAAATAAAATATAGTTAGAAGGAGCTAGAGAAAAATCTATATGATTCGACGCGTCCGTCTTCTTCGCCACGCCTTCTCTCCACAAGTAGCAAGTGCATACAATCACGTTTGCGCCGTCCATCGCCAGCTGACAGAGCGAAGGTTCAGCCACAACGTCGAGATTCGCAATGAAATGACATTGGCAGTGGCTCGAAGTCGAAACCTTGCAAGCTCACCACCAGTTCGCAATTTTATCAGAATACTTCCTCATCTCCTTCCAGCACTGAGGTTTTAGCCTTTCAATGGCGGATGAGAGGGAGAAGAACCGAGAGTCATGGTACCCAACGTGCGCCTTTGAACCATTCCATAAGACCGAGTGCTCACCGATAGCTCTCCGAAATGCCTCTGCCAGAACTTCAGTCTTCTTAACCTCCGTGCTGTACACTTCTGATCCCACCATAGGGCAGAACGGTACTTTGGCACCCAATTCTTGAGAAATAGCCAATGCCAGGGCTGTTTTGCCAGTTCCTGGAGCACCAACTAGCAAAAGACAACGACCAGAGAACTTTCGTGTCTTAATGAGGTCTACAACGACGCCGCAAGCCTAGCCAACCTCCATGAGAACATGAACCAGGTTAATCAAGGTATAAAACTCCTTACTTCGCGTGCATTTGTTTGCCCAATAAACCCAGCAGCATCAAGCAACGCGTAGCCTTCTGGCGTTAAACCTAAGCCTTTTATGTGTGAATGAGGTGCTATACGTGAGGTACGACTAGCTGAAGTAGTTGGAGGTGGTAATGGGGCATTGTGAGCTGGAGTCGTCTTGGATGTTGAGGCCTGCATCGTGGTTTACAGTGATAAAACAATTCTTGGCACCGCCAACAGTGAACTTCGCGTTTTTCGTGGCCAGCTTTTCCCACGGCCATATTTCTCGAGGCAGCCGTGTCTTTTGTATTCCAAGTAACACAGCAAGTTACACTATACAGTCATACTGGATTTCGAGACTATCTCCCTCAAGATCCCAAAGCAGAAGGGCTGAACAATCTGGTGAACATCAATCGATTGCTGGAACAATGCGAGTAACGTGAAGCACGAATTATATTCAAAGTACAAGCATAACCTAGCTGGCCAGCTTGTAAGGAATACTGTTGTCTTGGATGCTTTTCTTGGGCGCCTATGTCCTACCCATTCGAGTCTTCAATCTATGAATGAGACTACATTGAGTCGAACTTTAGTACGACACCTCCAAATATGTTTTTAGTTACAAATGGACATCCAACTAACGCCCTTATTTTTGTAATTTTATGTGGGTCACCTCCTATTCCTGCTGGCTCCAGAACCTGGAAGAGCAGGTCCTCCAGCGGCTCCTCTTCCCATTTCGTCTTCGTCCAAACCTGCTTCTTGTAAAATCTTTTCAACCTCCTCCAGCATCGGCTTATAAGCAGCTAAAAATGCATATCATGGTTCAGCTCTACTGAACCCCGGAAACAAGAAATGACTGAATCGACTGACCATATCGCTCTTCTGCAAGACCAAATCCATCTCTGCGAAGTTGTTTGCCTCTATTGGCGCTATTTTCCACAGCCTTTTGGGTCCAATACTCGCCTTGGGGTACATATGAGAATAGAAGAAGACATCAAGCAAAACAGACATACGAGATCGTGCATAAAACATCGCTAAAGTCTCTCCAGGCAGAGGAGTACTTTGAACATCTTCAGCAGAGCGTGTGGTGTCTTTCGAGACACCCATGAATGCAGTCGCTTTAGCACGTAAATCAGTCTATAATATCTACTACGTCAGTACAACATTCATGGATATGAAATAAAATAAACTTACCTTATCTTCAGCGATAGACACATCCTCCGCATCCTCAGCTAGAGACACATCTTCCAGGTCTTCCAATATGTCTTCGACAACTTTTTCCAATTTGACAACGTCGTCATCTTTCTCCGCAATCATGCGAGTCTCGTCTTCGTCGTCGACCAAGGTATCCAAATCTTCATCGTCCGTATCCTCGTCACTGCCGTCTTCGTCTTCATCATCTTCATCACTGCTACTCTCTATTTCTCCCTCAGGTATTATGACGTCACTCTTCTTCAAGCATTGATATGCTTCCATTTTATCAAGTTGAAGAGCGTAGAAATCATCCAACGTATATTCTCGCGATCCGCGTTCGTATATTCCGCCATATCTTGAAGACAAATGTATGAGTCAAGATTGCGATGATCTACGCTTGTAGGAGCGACATACATGTATAACGTGTTGCGGAGGACAACAAGCATAGCATTATACCGAGGCAAAGGTGTTGTTGACAAGGGATCATCGACGTTTATTCCATCTTCTCCCGTTGTTAATATGGCGGTATCTCGTTTCGGCTGGGATGGAGTTTTGGAATGACTCGCTGGCTGATTTATTTTCATTTAAAAAAATTAAACCAAGGATGACTTGCTGCACGAAGAGACTTACCTCAACGTCATAATCGTCTCCATCTTCGCCGCCTGATTTGCTCAGGTTCAGCTTCCACTTCTCGTCGTCGTCGTCGTCGTCGTCATCTTTGTCTTTATTTTGTTGCTGTTTTTTCTTGCCAGAGCGTTTGCCACTCTTGGCTTTTGGCTTTTTCAGAGTCATGCTGATCCACTTTCCTTTGCCCGTAAGCTGATAGCCGTACCTAAGATAATTTCAGGGTTAATCAAGGCACAGAGAACCCATATTTTTTCATGGACATACAAATCATTCCAGAAAACACTATCTAATCGTTCCTCACTCGTATCTTCATCGGTAACACCTCCGAACAGAACACCCATGTTGCGTGCTGGCCATAAGGTCATTGTGCACCCGCTACGAAGGCAAGGAGCATATGCATCTGAAGGCCTCTTTCGTTTTTCCCATTTGAATATGGGCACCGCAGCACCCGTTTTGGAAGATGAGGCTTTAGGTTTTATAGCGCTACCTGACTTAGTAGTCGACGTGGATTCTTCAGATGGGAACGAAATGCTGTTGCAAGGGTTAAGAAAGAGCAATTAAAGAATTGCAGCGACAAACTTTAGCAACCAGGTGTCTTCAAGCATCACTCCAACTGGTCGTTTCCCCTTCATGTATTCTTTACAATACCCGCCTTTGATGAAAATTAGCAAGGAAAATGACAACAGTCACGGGTCAATTTACCGTGCAAAACGATGCCCTCCGCACAAGGCAAGAAAGAAAATCCACTACGAGGTCTGTAACCCTGGAAATTCAACAATCGTGCAAACGCAAAAAATCAATATACGCACGATGGTCTAGACGCGGTATCTCTGAATTCAACCAAAGTCCATTTGTACTCCTGGGTATCGAAAAACCAAAGGTCGTTCAGATAGCGTGCTAATCCGTGGAATTTTTAACTGACTGCGACAGTGATTAGAAAAACGGGAACATACTGGTGATCCCGGGATCATAAAAACCACCAAAAAGTATTATATAGTGTTTCCAAACAGCCATCCTATGACCCGATCGTGCGGTTGGCCGGATCTTGGTATCGATCCTATCCCAAGAGTGGGTTGGGATATCAAAACACCAGAAATCACGGTAGTGGTGGAATGAGTTTTGATGAAGGGACGAGAACTCTCCACCTAATATTTCGTGTGTCAGGGTTGGCTTTCCACAATTATATGGTGCACACACCAAAAAGGAACAGTTTCCCTCCTCCTGCAGGTGAGGCAACCACGGCGTGAGCGGATCGCGGACCTGGGCAAGTAGGAGAGACAAATTTTCTCCATTCATCTTTTTCAGGGGAATATCTGAATACATCGTTATAAAAGTACTGAATATAACAGTCAATATTTTAGAAAGCAATAATCAAAAAAGGACCCACCGCCTTGCCGTCCTCACTGAAGAATTCTCCTCCAATGGACCACAAGTGATTTCCGCTTGGGCAGGCAGTTAAAGTCGCATTGGCTCGTCTACTTGGGGGTCCTTCCACAAGTTCCTCTGTTACTGTGTGCGCCGCTTCCCATTCCTTCTTCATCTACTACACGCACCGCGATAAGTTTCATCAAATACAGAGTGCACCTGGAACTGATCCGACCTTTTCCAAGATACCCTCTAGATCATCGTCGTCCGTGTCCGAGTCATTTGCTTTCTTTCCTTTAGATTTGACCTTGCCCTTTTCTGCGTTGTTTAATGTTCCACCAGATTTGGATTTTAAGACTTTCTTCGTTTCCTTTTTCTCGACTTTCTGAGCAGCCTTCTCCTTTTTAGCAGCTTTTGCGGCCGCGTTTGGCGATTTCTTCGCCATGACTCAGGCCGCACTGATGCCTAATCACAGCAATAACATTGAAGAGGGAGGCTAGTTAACGTTGAAGTAGTCAAACGCATAAAACATAAATTATTGTATTGATCCCGACCTGTGCACACACGTGACCAGGTCATTACAAGCGTCTAGTGTTTTCCCCAGTCTTTATAGTTGCCATAAAGTTTACAGAGCCTTGTGATTCTGCTATCAATACTTGTTCAGGCTGGCGGCCGCAAATCTCGTCACCAAAGATTAAAATATTTAGATGGGCCGACCTGAGCGCGAAATGTGCTTGAGCGGTTGGACTTTAAAGCTTTAAGTGTTTGAGTGCCGCCTAATATACGAGTTCAGAAGGTTTCTGGGCGCCCTGTTATAGGCGCCAGCCATGTCGGTTGTTGAAATTCTTCGAGCTTTGGCTAGAGTTAAGCATGTTGGGACATGAAGCCGATCTGGAACGTTTAGAGGTTGTGGACTTTGCGGTCGGTAAATTCGATGCTCGCTTCAGTTGACTGGATATTGTCGGCAAGGAAAAATGTCTCGTCCTAGTGATCAGATGGTCAGCCGGTTCCAGATGAGTTTGATCGTAGTTTTGGCAAGACGACAATCGGGGGGTAGGTTTATCTCTGGGGGGGCTTGAGTGTCGAATAATTTTTTCATGAGGTGATGATTCGGAATGATGATGGAATGGGTCTTCGGTAAACGTAGTGAGTATTTCTTGAAGCATAGTCTCCGACAAACTTCCGTCACACCCGTCCTCATGTCGCCGCACGATACCCAGACCATCAAAGGTAAGGTTTTCGTTTTCTGAAGACATAGCATAAATCCCGAGGCCAAACCCACGAGCGGTGTGCAACCGTTGAGATATAAGGGCTCTATAGCACAAAAGAGAGTCGTAGGATTCATCATCTTCCATGCTATCGCTAACAAGCGAAAGATTGAAAGAGCTGCTTGACCTAGGGGACAGAGGCTCCATAGTAGTAGTCGTTGTTGTATCCTCCGTGTCATTAGTCGTTTCCTCAGAGACTGAAAGCGTGGATGACGTCGTGTTAAAAAGCATTCCAGGAGCACTTTTTGTTTGCCGCGTACGAGTCTCAGATGTGGGATTAAAACTACGCGAACAAAAAAATAGTTGGGCGAGGGATGTTATGAACGAGTTCACAACTTCAAGCATATAATGGTGTGTAGTCTGTGGCTTATAGAGACAGTGTTTTGGTAGAGTGTACTAAGATTGTGGGTATCCTGAAGTTTTTCTGTAAAAAATAACTTCAAGCGATATTTAACAAAAAGACGTAGTGGCTGACCTGCAATACCAGACTTGGTCAGGGAATTGGTTAACCACTTGACAAGTATTATAATTCGTCCTGCTCCGCCTCCCATGATACACGCAACATAGCATATAATCATATTTGGGTCAGTCTAGATGTCTGTATGACATGTTGAGAGGAAGATTTGTTCATTGAATGACACTGCGAGTTGATCAGGAATTAGCGCTCGTCGACACGTCGTGTTTAAATTCAAACTCCGCTCGAAAGATCTTGCGATTGATATTCAATCTCCGATAGTTTTCTTGACGTCCTGACCCCGGATACGACTTGACATACGTATATCCTATATGTTAAGCGCTGTTGCTGCCAGAAAAGCAGCTTTAGCAGCTTCTCAGGCTGCTTCTACCCAGGAGACACCAGTTCCGTCTTGTTCCAGCTCTGGTCCAAAATCTTTCTCTGGTTCATCGCCCCAAGCGGGAGCATCGTTACCGAAGTCAAAACGCAAGTTATCTACACAACAACCGCGTCCAGAAGTCAAGAAGGCAAAGAATAGCAAAGATTCTCAGAAACAGAAACTAAAGCGCGTGGCTGATGACTTTCAAACCCAAGCAGATATCATCGTTGTTGATTCCGAAGAGGATGACGGATCAGATTCGGCTATGAGTGGTTTGGAAACTTTTAACCCGCTGGACCTTCTGGAAAACTCGAAAAACCCTATGGTGAAGAGGGCGTGGTCCCCAAGCCAACCAATAGTTGATTCATCGGACGAAGACTCGATTCAAGACGACGCTGAGATTTCTGGACCGTTCGATATCTCGTCGATTCTACCCAACCCGCAAGTTTCAAGAAATGAAATCGACGACGACCGGATACTGTCAACTTTCAAACCAGAGATGGATCACAGCGTACTCATCCTATCTCGGGAAGAGTGTTCAGCTTTAGGCTTGCAGGATGGCGCGACAGTGGTTGGGCTAAATTCTGAAGATACGCTGTGTCTATTGGGAACATGTAGCCTGTCGATTCTGCACGGCTCTATCAGCATATGCGGAACGACACTCAAAGCATCAGGAACCTCGTATCCACTGTATGCCCCGCGTTCAGCGCCCCTTCCCGTTATACGCGTCGGAACTAGGTCAGAATCAAGAGCTATTAACTTGCCACCGCGTCTCCAACAATTCCTTCAATTTCAAGCTATTGTCGTCCTTCAGGAATTAAACACGAATGTTCACGGTCTTGGTCGTGTGTGTCGATCATTTGAAGGCGTTTTTGAACCGTCAAGGTGGCAAAGAAGTAGTATAGAATCTCCTTTCGGGATTTCAGGTCTTTATTTGGTTTGCATGGTCAACATTTGGTATCGTTTTAATTCTTATCAATTTTCTAGGTCCGCCGACTGTCAAAAGAATGCCATGTATTCAACCTTCCCTCATCCTGGGCCGACGCTCTCAATCGTGCGGCTATTCCTAGAGACAGTGTTCTTGGTGGAGCATACATAGTCAAAGGTCCCAAGAACAGCGGCAAAAGCACGTTTGCACGGACTTTGATGAACAGGTTGCTCGAGTCGTAAGTTTTTTTGAATTTGAATTGAATTTGAACAAACCAAGTCAATAAATAAATTTACTTTCAGGTATCAACGGGTTGCATTCCTTGAATGCGATCTTGGCCAGTCGGAATTTACTCCTGGAGGTATGGTCTCCCTGAATATGATTACAAAACCAGTTTTCGGTAAGCATGTTCTGAAGATATTTTGATCACATCCTGACCAAATATAGGTCCACCCTTTACGCATCCCATCTTACCGAAATATAGTCATTATATTGGGTCGACGACACCGAGATCGTCGCCATCCCTTTACCTTGATGCAATCTCTGCTTTAATTCAAAGTTATCGTCTGGATGTACAAACACCCGACCTTGATGGCACGGAAGTTGGCGACCAAAGGATATTCGACGTCATTCCCATCGTCGTCAATACCATGGGATGGTCCAAAGGGTTAGGCGCAGATTTGACACAAAAGATTGAAAGTATGTTGGAACCTACCGACATCTTCGACATACACGCACCAGTGAGGGAAGATTGGCCCGTCTCTGTGCCCCCCATTACTATCAGTGGCCAACAAAATGGTTATGGCGCGTACCACGATTACTCGTCCATGGAGGCAACTACCGCCCTCGTGCATACTCTGGATCTCGTACCTTCATCATCATCAGCTGCGGGATACACACCGTCAGATCACCGAGCGATATCGATCATGTCGTATTTCCACGCTCGGTATCCTTTTGATGCAACTCCAGACGCATGGAACGAAATCAACGTGCAATCATGGGATGTTTCAAGGCCTTTATGTGCTATTCCACCTTACCAGGTCGATTGCGGTACCGCTTTTGACAAGATCATTCTTACAGGTGCAGGAAACGAGGACGTCGTGGAAGAAGAGATCGCCCAAGTCCTTAATGGTGCAATCGTGGGCTTTGTTGCCTGCGAGCCTGGAAATGTGGAAATCGGGTTTGAAACCAGAACATCTGGAATTCCGTACAATCGGACCTCTAGCCCTCCATCTCCTGCATCATCCAACTGTGTTGGTATTGGCCTTATTCGGGGTGTATCATCATTCACAACAGAAAACGGACCATCTTCACCAAAAATCTTTTTCCATATCCTCACTCCTCTGCCTCACTCGTTCTTGGAAAACTCTCACGTGCTCGTCAAGGGCGAAATGGAACTTCCCGTCTGGGGCATGCTTGATTTCAGGAACTTTGAAGACAAAGAGGCTGATGTTGGCGATATCGCTGGTGTTGATCGTGATAATGTACCTTTCTTGCAATGGGGCAAGGCTCCGGAAGGTGCTCATGGTGCCGACAAGAGGAGAATCAGGAGGAACTTGATGAGAAGAGGACAGATGTAATATAAGATTATGATTATACAGAGTTATATAGTAGTTTCATGATTCTGTATTTGACGCTTAGTTAACGTTAGTATTCTTCCAGTCCCTTTCTCCTTGATTCCCTCCATTTCAACCATTTTTTCCGGTATTTTGATGTCCATGGATCCAGCGCCTGACCGTTGGGGAGCATCTTCGATATGCGGTGGATTTGCTTCAAGTCTTCTGGATCGTGCATCTTCCTTAGCTTCGACGCCTGTGCGATCGTTGGGTGGTCCTAAGCATGTGAATGTCAGACTCTGGCTGAAAAAAATAGTTGTGCCGCTAACTTTTCCCGGAAAGACCATTCTGTGCCATTTACAATAATCCTTTGCCGACAGATAGTACTTCTTCAATTTCCTTGGATTTTCTCGAAGTTTGGGTGGGAGAGCAGGAGTATAGTACATGACCAGAGGAGGTAACGAAGATACATCAGACTTCAGCACTCCATTGACATCGACGTATCGAGCATCTGAGCGTTGTAGATTTAGTTGCCCAAGTTTGATTCGTTCCCAATACTTGTCCTCCATTTCAGGAGTCATCAACGTGTCCTGAGGGATTCGTCGACCCCACATCCATTTCGCCAGAAGTAGTATTGCAGAGCGAAGTGTTTCCAGTAGAGAAGTGGGCGAGAACATGCCGATTAATCTTAGAATCTTTACTCTCCAGAGACCAAGACGCGATTTCGAAGGAAAAAATAGAAATGAGGACGACGGTCCCATGATCGATCCTCGACGCAGAACGATGGAGTGCCAATGAGTTCCTAAGTAAAGAGCAACAGTCTGCAATGTGATGAATGTATATGAAACGCATAACAGAGGGATGAATCATACCCGTATAATGTTCTGCATCGGAAGATTCGAAATTGTGCTTTCGTAACCGTCAAACGCAGAAATGATGGGAAATGAAAGATACATGGGTTATAAGAGGGCCTGTTGATATAGCCATGCCTTTTAAATGTGCAACGGCGATGGTTCGTGCCATGACGGTAGCCATGAGGCGGCCAATCCACGACACAGCAAGAGCGAATAGATGGACAGAATAAAATGGATCATTACATATGTAAAGAAGTTTTCTTATGTTGGGTAACCACTGAAATATATTGTTGGCTCAATTGTTCGAGGAAAACAAGACGGAAGGTCAATGCACGTGTGCTGGATATTTGCTGGCTAAAAGTGAAAGTGCCTGCCAGCTTTGGGGATGCCACTTTATCGATGGTGTCCGTCGTCTTGTCGTTCCATTTGTGCATGGTGATATATGATGAGCTGGCAAATGGAGTTGATTGACTTTACAACCTTATCACAGTTGGATCCATATCGATGTGTGCTCAATCTTGCTATATGACCATGAACCAAGTGTTTTTAGGCCATTCGTGTCTTGAAAGTAGGCACAGACAAGGTGTAGTGCCGTGCTGAAAGACATAGGCTCTATCTCAGAAACCACAACACGGAAGGCGAGACGAAGGCGAGACCGTTATAGGGCTGAGCACACGAGGAGTGTAGCCAAAGCTCAATGATCCGGAACCTGGTGATTGTACCGAGCCCTGATACTAAAAGGAAGAGGTCGAAGGAGAGAGACAATACAGAAACCCTGATAAATAGGTTTTCTCTTCTTGAGGCTTCTTCCGAAGGCGGCGACAGGAAAAGGCCCGAAGAAAAATAAGATTACTGTGAAATCACTGGGAATCTCAAAGATGGAGAAAAACCTGTCATAGATAATTTATCTCGTTGTCTTGGTTCTGGATGTGATGAACGGCCTTTTCGACGGATTGATTCGCATTCAATCCAGATAATATTGGTTCTGGACTTGTGAATTTCTGAGAATTTTGATTCGCAGGGACATCGTCCACAATAGAGAGCATACTTGGTATGCAATGATAATGAGAGGTATATTTTCGCGGTTTCATATGAGCAGGTAGTGGTTCAGATGCCACACTGTTTTAATAAGATTCAATAAAGATCATTCTAGAATACCAATCGCGCGCACCTTATCTACGTTTGACCAGTGTAAACCCGTCTTCATCCACCTCGGGTTCTTTCGATTTTTTGTGTTCGATGAGCTGCGGCACCTCTTCATCGTTATCCATATCCTCATCCTCGTCTTCTTCTCCTTCATCATCTTCGTCCTCGTCCTCCCATTCTTCCGAATTTGCAGTAACCGTTTCTTTCACGACCGGTTTCTTGCCCTTCAACTTATCCGCAATCTCCTCGAATTTGACGATAAGATCTTGCTTTCCTGTCCGTGTTTCGTCCCAAAGACGAACAATATCTTGCGAGACGCTTTCCGTACTGCCATCTTCGATTACAGCTTCAAATTCATCCGCCATCACTTGTAGTAGCATATCTTCAATGTACTCCTCATCGGGTACCGGATGTTGTTCTTCAAAAGTGTCAACAATCACTGACGCAAGCCAGGTACGCTTTGCAGCGGCATTAGGTCCACCCCAATTTTCTTGTACTGCAATTCGCAGTGTCGTCCACATAGCAAGACGAGCGATGACTCCTCGTGCAAATAGCACTGATGACGCGGGAGGGACGTTATTTTGTGCTGAGGGATCCATTAGTAGAGGTTGTGCAAGAAAATCGACAAAATCAAAAGTAAAATCTAAGAAATTGAGAGCGATCAAAAACAAATTCCAGGTGCCTTGTCGTCATTACTTGGTTTAGTTGCCGTTGCTTGCCAAACCAAACAAGAGAGTAACCCAATTGGCAATACAGTTATCGCTTCCGCTTCGGCTTGGCTTCGCACACATGCGTTGTACCTAGTACTTACCAGTAAGTGGACCTTTGCCAATCGTTTCTTTATCAACAAAATTCTGATCCTTTCGATATCGCAATTGAGACGCTTTTTCCTGCTTCTCAAAAGCAGGGTATCCTACATTCATGTAGGGTAATCAAAAACCATACAGGGTGGAGGACACCTATGCATAAAATATGTCGTCGAGAGGTCCATGATCTACTACTAGTGGCAATCAAGCAAGTATATACTTACAACTAGGTATAAAATTGTGTTTACGAATAAAAATATTTGCGAGGCAAGTCATACTACATGCCTATGTGGTCGTCCTCGAGACGACGACGACAGAGTGGTACAGCGTGGAGAATCATGGAGGCGTCCCAGCAGACTCGTTGCTCTCGTATGTTGTATGCGTGTTTGTGTGTGCGTGGCGAATGGTGCGTATTTGCACGAGGTATGATATCGAGGTAGGGTGATGAAGAAACCATGACCAGGGTGCGTTCGGGGCGTCTATGACGCCTGTTTTTCTGGATCGGGGTGCCCTGCACGTTCAGCTGCCTTCCTTACGTACCGCTGAATAAGTGGTAGTTTGATGTGCGATAACAACACATGACGTTTCTCGGGATGCGAAGGAGGGGTTGGTGGTACCGCTAACGAGGCCGTCTTTTTCGCTGCTATTCTTGCTTCTTTTCTACGCACATACCACTGGATAGTAGGCAGAGTTACACACGATATAAGGACCCAGAAAAAAAGGACTCCGAAGTTTCTTCCGACTGAAGATATGGGAACGTGGAATTAGCCACAGACAGGTAAGGTTCAAGTCAAACTTACGAGTATTCTTCGTCCCGAATGCTAATGAGCGTATGGAATTTGAAATGTTGTAGAATGGCGCGACGTGTCCGTATCGATAAATCCAAGGAAGAATCTCTATTGGGAAGATGCAGACCGCAACGTTTGCTGGAAAAAAAAAGAATACGAGGATCAATAATAATAATAATAAAAGCGTCCACGAGAATAAACTAGGCCTACTGATGATCCATAAAATCATAAAGTAAGGGACGTAATTTGGTCCCACCAACGTTATTAAAGAATCGAGAGCAAGGCCACTTGAGAAAGAAACGAAATTTCACGTCAATGTACCGATAGCAGAAAACATGTCCACTTACACCGAAAGCATTCCGATCCAACTCAGCATCCAGAACAAGAAGAAACCAAAATGACCGTATCTATTGGGCACAATGAGATCAGGCAATTAAAAGGTCCGATGAGCGCACCTCCGCGTAAGGTCGAGTTTGAAAGCAAGATTGAGCAAAGAATAAAAGAACTGTTGAATGTTAGTCACTATCGAGCTTGCAGTATGTCAAGGGTAAGAAAACTTACGGAAAGAAAGAAATATGCAAAAAAGGAGGAAACAAGGCGAACTATAATAATGGATCTGAGGCATAGTATTTTGTTGAGTCCTGAAGCTTGACGGGCTCCATACCCAATCATCTAGTAGCGATGAAGGCGCCATAAGTAGAACATGGTAAGAAGGAAGAAATGAAGTTGCTTACAACAATGAAGAATGACAAAATTAAGAGATAGATCAGACCCACAAAGACTACAGCGCTTGCGCTGTGAAGAACCCTGTGAGATCTACATGGGTTTATAAGAGAGGTTTAAATCTTACACCGGTTGATTAAATGGAATCACATTAAGGAGTGTGTATGATATAGGATTAACGAGTGTTTGTGGGGACGTTGACATCAGAGACAACACGTCGACAGATGATGAAGGTAACTGGGAGACCAATCGAATAGCATAATCCAGCTTGATTGCGTCGAGGAATATTTGCACCTATGAGAACCGTTATGGGAAAAAACAACTAGTTCGAGAGATAAGGACGTGCATTAGGCCGAATCAGAGTCCGACTGGTCGAAAGGATGTAAGTTCATAGCTTCCATAGTGTTAACTACAGAAATAGACTCACTAAGCATTTTCGTTTCGTGCTTCTACTCCATACACCGTGATAGCTGCAGAGCCGTTGTATTGAGGGTTTGGGGTGATGATGGCTTCGAGAAGATTCGAAGTAGCTGCCGTGTTTACTGTGCGCCAACACACGTCAGAGTCTCTCGTATATGCTTGATCACAAATTTGAAGGCATACTCGTTACCACGACCCATGCTCGGTCGTCTTTGATGGCTTCAATCACGTCGATTTCTCCGAGAGGAAAATGTCTAGGGTGCATTACTTCCCACTTGATGATATGTGGAGGCGCCAAGGTGAGATTTCGGACCACAGTCAGCCCTATATCGTCCCCGTCGAAATCCTGAATGAATCACGGAGTAAGAGACAGTCAAGATGGTTAAAAGAGGCTTACTATTATCCATCCTCGCATTGAATGAGTAGGAATCTTCCATAACGAACCCCAGTAGATCGAAAAGATCGCAAAAATAGCGAAAATGACCGTGCTGAGTCCCTTGATGTACATACGTAGGTAGACATTACGTGCTGCTCTCACTTCTGGATCCTTCTCCATGAATTGTTTGGTGTGAGGTTCAGGAACGAGCACCGGGGCAAGCATTGGGACTACTACCGTATGCTCGAGGTTTAATGTTGGTTCTCTGGAGCATATTGGTGACGTCGATGAGTTTGTAGTGGCTTTTGAAAATGTGGATGTGGTCCCTGTCGGCGAGCCGAGCATGTCAGAAAAGTGTATACCGGTGAACTAAAACTTTAGCGTAGTTATCAACAGAGCATACAGTCTTGGACGTTAGTGGGGATGTTTGGAACAAAGACCAAGACAGTTCATGTTATAAGGACATGTTGAGAACGATCGAGGCTAACAAACAGCTTTTTCCTACCCTTCGTTTCAAATTGAGCTGCTTGTAGGATGTCAGTCTGGAAGGATAGGGGGATTGTTACGGAATTTCACAGTAACATGGACAAGAAAAGCAAGCAGCCGCATAAATCAAGTGAGCACAGTAAAACGGTGCGCCCCACGAAGAGTTGACATAAGCTCCTGGTAGATTTGTGGAGGATCCCGTAGAGATGGATGAGATTTTACAGAATTTCAAGAAAAAATCCACAGATCGCCCAAGGGTTGAAGGATGCCCACCGCGACGCCGCGCTTGCCATTTCGGAATATTTCAGTCGCCTCCTAAAACGACATGTACGCGTCGCAGTTAGAGTACATGTGTGACATGTGACATTCCCTTTAAATTGCCCTACGGGCGACGCCTGGACACAGAAACATCTAGTGTGTTGCAGGGATAGGAAAAGAAAAAGGTAAATTTGTCAATAAATTCCAAGATGTATATACAGGTCCAACTTGGCAGTGTATTGAATACTGAAAAATAGGCTCGTACAGGGAATTATCCATTGTCAGTTAATATAAGCCCAACAACTTCCGGGAACTTTATTCCTCGGTAATTCAACTACCACCCCCAAGGGAGGATGCAGACTACACCGTACACTGGAATGATCGCGCCGCAGGATACAAAAGTTGGAAGAGGGAGGGAAACGTAAAGACTTGATTGTGTTAAGTTAAAGTGATGAAATGATTTAAGAGAAAAACAGAAGAAGTGATAATAGTGAGGAGGACAAATCCTTGTATATTTGCGAAGTATATGAA
Organism: Agrocybe praecox; assembly: GCA_964017145.1. NCBI lineage: Eukaryota > Fungi > Basidiomycota > Agaricomycetes > Agaricales > Agrocybaceae > Agrocybe > Agrocybe praecox. The sequence goes on along the minus strand of OZ024843.1, from coordinate 3,931,908 downwards.
CAAAGGGAGGAAATGGAGTGAGGAGGAGGGCCGCAAGAGGGCCGAGGCCGAGAGCCATCAGAAGGGATAGTGAGTACTATCATGTGCGCCGGGTGCTGTAGTCGGCATGTGCGGCATCCATTACCATATATGGGTTTTCGCAACACCCCGTAAGACCTGTTCCACTTCGTGTCCAGGCTATATCACGTTGCACCTCCACCACCTTCAATTCTGGGCCTGTTCTGTCATCTTGGGTTTGTCTTCTGAGCAGCTTGCATAAACTCTTTTGGCATGAATCGATACAACATATCTGGTTTTCAACTTTTGAAATTTCAACTTCCGACTCTTCCGGCAGGTATGTTTTTTCGTTATTTACTCCACGCAGCTATGCTTACAACTTCAAGTTTTGTACAAGTTACGGTGTTACCATCTACTAATAGGACTGCTCTACCATCTTTTTGAGTGGGCTGTGCGTTATATGTACATATTAGCAACTCGTCAGCAAGTTTACTGATTACTGGTTGATCCATTTTTCATTCTTCTATCTTGTGTATCCACAATGACTCCAGTCAGATTTGAGTGGAGCCCGAAAATGACAGTAAATGACATGGGTTGCGATACCCTCGAAGTCACAAAGACCTGGTCACCAGAAATACTGCACAAACCCCGGCCCACGTCGACGTGTACGTGGGTACTGGTACTAATCCAACAAAACCTCATGCGCATCATCCGCAAGAACAGTAAAGCAAAACCCTACGATCCACATCGAATTCGAAGAAGTCGGACGGCGGACGTATCCGGCGGAGTCTTTATAAAATCGGGCACCCACGCAGACGACCGAAGTAGAGCGTCCCTTTCATGCCTTCTTCAAGACGGCCCCAAAGTTCTAAGAAAGCCAAATCCGACGCCACAGACTGGCTTCAGGTCAGCCTAGATGGTGGCATGCTACTACTTGGCCTCTTTCAGGACGTTGCTTCCCTGGCTCCAATTCCCTATTTGTCAGTCGCTGCAGGATTGACCGTAAAGATTGTCGAAGCGGTACAGGTAAGCCCGTTACACCATCTTGGTTCAAAACAGTCTTTTGAAGTTTAGTCCTACGTTTTCTCCAAGCGCTTTAAAGGAAATAAAGCTGACTTTCAGCAACTGGCCGACGATGTGACCGCCATTGTTGCTGTAGTTTGTGATTCCTACAAGGGATCGGCTGCCAAAGACGAATGGCCTCCACACGACCTCGTACCGGTGATAGCTAGCCTTCTGACGTGAGCTTCAAAACCATTACGTGGATTGTGGTATTAAAGATCACTGAAATTTCGCAGCACCCTCCAGCAGATTTATGATTTCATACAAAACCAACAAGCACGAAATCGTGTGTTACGCTTCATATATAGCTTATCTGACGAAGGACAGATAAAACAATATCGAGAGCGGTTAGCGATGGCTGTTGACAAGTTCCAGGTCATCGAAGGACATATATCAATTGGCCTTGTGGATACTGACTGTGTGATAGATAGCGTCACACCTCAACCTCAACAACGCAGTGGCCGTTATTCTGCAACAACAAAAAGATCTTGGATCCAAACTGGACTCATTTTCTTCTGTTGACATCAACAAGAACTCGTCGCCTGATCGAATGGTTTCACCAGCATCTACCCATGATCACTCTCAGTTTGACAATGCCATCGATAGCGATGTGACGAACACTGTGATTATCTCTGGAGACGTAGGGCACGAGGAAGGCACTGCTGCACCACATCATGGTGTTCGAACACATACGCAGTTCAAGGATTCTCAAAATGCGAAGATAGGCTCGGGCAGCGTCGTTATTGCTGGATCCGTGTCTGCACGTTCCTTTGCAGAGGCGTTGTCGCTCAGTTCTCGTGAGCTATCTATCTCGCTTTCATCAAGGTATACTATTACTGAAAGGTTAATTCGGCATCTCTATAGAAGCACCTCGAGGTTGATCGACAGTGTATTTATTTATTTAAAGGCGGCACTACAGCGTGCTTGTCGATATTACTGGCAGGGTAATCAATATTGCATCTCATTGTTACTATCCTGATTCGAGTGAAATAAACGACAGATTGAACATATATGAAAACTACACACAGCGAAGCCACAGAAGGAATACCGATACACTTCTCACCGTGCATGAAGTAAAAGAGGAGTTGCATCCGTGATGATCGATGGGGGCTGGCCACATGAAAGCAAAATCATTTGGATCCGTATGAGTTCCGATCCTGATATCCGTTGGGAAGGGAGATGGGTGGGATAGAACGCATGACTTGCTGCTCTGCTCTGCCTTTTATAAGGGGTTAGTAGTAGTAAGCATTGCATTTTCTTCTTTGTCATTCCCCTTCTCCTCTTTGACAATTGCCCAAAATGTCGCAAATCTCATCTATTCAACAGCGACAAGTACAGCAGAATCAAAGAGCATCGTCAAGCACGACGACTAAGTTCCCTGGAAAGGGGCACGTGTTGTTGCAGGCCAACGATAGTGACCATGCACTCCCGAGCGCCAATGCGAACCATATCCCGCAAGCCGTGTCGCATAACCAGCTCGAAAACGCAAAAGGCGCCAAAATCTTCGGATCCTTGACAGTCGCCGGGGACATTGGGATAGAAGAACTCGGCGAATCTGGTGGGCCTAGGACGCACGAACAGTTCAAGGGCGCTTCGGACGTCCATATGTCGAGTGGTATTGCCATTTCGGGTAATATTTCGGGGGAGGGTGCCAAAGCTCTTGCCAGTTTTCTTGCTGCGATACAAAGTGAGACGGGCGTTCAAATTTGAATTTAAACACAAAACATTCATTTTCGAATTTTTCTTGAATGATATAAAAGGTCCTGGAAAGCAAAACGTCCCGTCTTCTCCTAGTTCTGTAGGATCAAGTTCTTTGACCTCACCAGCTGAAAACCCAATACCTCCAAGTACGGTGCCTGTTCGAGGTGTGTGTCTCACACATATTTTATAAATTTCTTTTCCTGAGCTTATATGCTTCTCTGACTACTAAGTCAATAATGATGATACTTTCCAGACTGTACCAGTAGGTGTAACGTCTCCTACCCCTGAGTCAACGAACTCCAAGATCAAGGTAAGATCAAAATCCACTTTATGCAATCCATTCAATGACCGTGGGTCCGTGGCTAATATCGCGTTTCTCAGATTATACCGCCTACTCCCATATCAGACCCCGCTAGTTACCACGATATTGCCGAAGATTTGGCGCCGCGTCAGGATGAAGGCCTGACGAATTCCACAGATGTCGGGGTTTTGCCCCCAGAGCCAAAACCAGAAGAAACTGTTTCAACAGTTGGTGTAAATTCACCAGGTAGTCCCAACTTGCCACTGGGTCGAAAGAGTAAATTTGGATTTGTCAAACGAATTTGGAGGAGGGTGGTAAACGCATCTCCTTAAGAAACTTTTGTGGTAGTTTTATTCGTCCAAGATTATCAATAATCGGGCTTAGGGAATCCCCGTGGAGTCAATCGATGGCGCCGGAGTTGTATACTTATAGGCGGCTTGGCGGGCGTCTTAACACGACTTTCACTTAGGGGCACTGGGATTTTTTTTAAAACCTTTCCTAGGTTACCTATATAAATGGTCCTCAGGGATAGTTTCTTTAAACACATGGGTTCCTTCAGTGATCGTCTCGAATCAACTTATTCCAACGCCTGTAAGAATTGGATCAGAATACCTTCAGGTACTTTTTCTTTGATTGGCAGATTAGACTGGGTACGCCAAGTGACTTTCGGGCTGAACGCCGAATCCCGCAACAGTACTTTCCGTGAGACTTGGGTCGTGTATTGGACATTTAACTTATTGCCTAAAACCTATGTTATTCCACAGTAAATACATCAATTCTCTTGTTTACTTATTCATAGCGGGTGCGTCGTTCAAATCTGGAGGAGCACCTTCATTCATGACTTTGTTCACATCCATACTGAATATTGGATCTCTCTTACGCACCATCGAGGCCTTCAAGAGGCACGATCATTTTTTGAATATCAGCTGTAGCATCCTCGCCGACATTTCCTGCAATGATGATGGTGCCCCTAAGTTTTGGTTTCTTCGCACCATCGAACTGCTCATGTATCCTATTTCCCCCATGCTCAGCTGATACCGTTCCAAACTCCCCCGCAAGTACCAGGCCTCCTGCGATGTTGGCTTCTGTTGCCTTTGAGAACTGTTTGTAGACCTTCGGCTGAGCTACTGTGACTGAGGCGTTTGATTTTTCGCGCTCGGCGTTTGCCTTGCGAAGAGCTTCGAGCTTTTGATTGGGTGTGAGATTCTCCGATGTGTCGATAGGGGAAGTCTCTGTGACCGTCTTGCTCTGATTCTGTGTCTTTGGAGGAGGAGGTTGAACGTGTGACATTATGGGGTATGAGTCAAAGTTTGGAATGCTTGAGAAACATAGGTCTTCTCCCTACTTATAGCAAATCGATATCACGATGCTATTGGAGCTATGTGATTGGGGGCAGTACCGGGTCTAAAATCAATCTACGGTCCATGGGAAAATATGAAATCTATAGAGTAAAGGCTTGGTCATAGTCAATATAAATTTACATAAAGTGTGTTTTGGATCCCTTTATTAAATGCCATGCTCTCTGATGGAGTGTTCATCTAAAATTAAGTAGAAAAGCATGATAGGACCACCTTAAAATCAATACTTAGGATCACTGGTTTCAAAGTTCTCCACTCGCACCTTCTTGCCAAAATTTATGGAGCTCAACTGTCAAAGATGCGCCGGCATTCTCTCGTGGTTGGTGATCCCGAGACTGCGACCTCCCCGGGAACCTTTAGTTCCTTCATTAATGATGATACGGCGCAACTCGCATCATTTTAGGCTGTTCATTTATGTGTTCATTCGGAGTTATTGAATATTTATGTCACATTTTCACCCTGCGGCCAAAAATTCGCAGCCCAATTGCGCAACTAGATTCATGTTAGGCAGTTTCTGCACAATTAACAATGGTACTTGGTTTAGAACATCTTTTCGTTGGATACTAGATATTATATCATGTCTAAAGAGTTAAAAATGCCTGACAATGTACCTCCCCTTAGCTTTTATGATCTTTTATTTTTTGTCAGCTCATTTCATTGCCACGCATGAGTAATTTAAATAGAAAAATGTCTACGGTTCTACCTGTTGGAATAATCGGGGTAAATACAAGCACATCACGAAGTGATCACTTGATAGCCCGCACATTATTTTGAGGAGATAATATGTTTTAGTCTTTCTCTGGTATTTGGCTAGTAAATGTCACATATCCTCTTATTTTATTTATCTTCTTATTACTTGTGAGAAAGAGCATTTTCATTTAATAATACAGATATAGACAATATAGATAGATATAAATATAGCCTGAGATATAGAGATAATGTAGATATGTGGCGACCTACAATAGTATTGCTTGTTGTTGGACGAAGGTCTATTGGTGACCGACCTCGGGTGTTGCCGGACACATCCACGCCTCCTTGTACATACCAGATCGTCTGTCCTCGCAGTCTTTATCGCTCAATCCACTTACATCATTGCGTGTCTTGTCCGCTGCTACGTCCGTCAACACTTGTCTTCCTTTATATCTTCAGAGCTTACTATCATAAGCGAACTTCTAGCTACCTGGACTGCGCTCTATTCCTTTCGCCACATTCACTACTATGGCCAACTCCAAAAATGGGGCACCTGAGCCATGTCTTAACAATATTTCTTCCGCAATCTTGAGCCCTACAAAATCGTAAGTTTATTATACTACGTCATTTCATTCGATTATTACCTGATTCTCATGTCTTTCATACTCAATCACTGAATAGTCTTGCTGTCGAAGAAGTCGATATTGGCTCTGATGAAAATTTCCGTAAGCTGCTGTAAGAGCTCCAGAAACGAGTGAATATCCTAACGATCAAGACAGTCGCTAGCCTTAACCTTAATACAATGAAGATCCTATCACTTTCCGATGGCGATGCAATCTTTGTTCGGTAAGACCGTTTCTCCGTTTTTATCGCACTTACTAGAGCCTTCATAAACTCATTGAGAGCAGTAACAAGAGACGTGAAACGGTTCTTATCTGCTTTAACTATGAAAAAGTCAAGGAAGGTCACATCCAGATGAACAAAGTCGCTCGTAATAACCTGCGTGTGGACCCTGGTCACTTTGTGGAAATTCAAAAATGCGACAACATAGAAGACGGAAAAAGCATCCATATTCTGCCTTTTTCCGATTCTATCAAGGAGGTCAGCGTGAATATATTGGATGTTTACCTCAACCCATACTTTCAAAACGGTATAGTATCACGTGACTCCTTTAATATGCCCTAGCTGAACAGTGAATTTTGAAATTTGAATAATCGATCATTCTCACTTGAACTTGAACCAGTTAACCTACCAGTTCGAAAGGGTAATACTTTCCTCATACAACCTGAAGGCAAGCCCCCAATAGAGTTCAAGGTCATCAAAACCGACCCACCCAAATTTTGTACTGTCAAGAACCACACCTTCATCAATACAGGTGGGCAAGGAACAGTCATATCTCAACAAATCAAGGGTTTAACAATGCTATTACAGAAGGTGAACCCACCAAGCGCAATGACGTTTTTTACGAAGACGTTGGTGGTTACACAAAGCAGATGGACCAGATTCGTGAGGTAGTTGAGCTACCCCTCCTTCATCCTGAGCTCTTTGAATCCATCGGTGTTATACCTCCTCGCGGTATCTTAATGTTCGGTCCTCCAGGAACTGGCAAAACTCTCATGGCTCGTGCCGTCGCGAACGAAAGTGGCGCGTCCTTTTTCCTAATAAACGGTCCTGAAATCATGAGTAAGCTGGCTGGAGAGAGTGAAAGCAATCTCCGAAAGACCTTCGAGGACGCCGAGAAGATCGCGCCCTCTATCATATTCGTCGACGAAATCGACTCAATTGCGCCTAATCGTGAAAAGGTATATTCATCTAGTCATTTTTTGTCGAGTAATGCCCGGGTGGGTGCTGACATACAATTTATCTGAAGACGAACGGTGAACTCGAACGCCGGGTTGTTTCTCAACTCCTTACCCTCATGGATGGCCTGAACGTTCGTTCGAACATCGTCGTCATGGCTGCTACCAATAGGCCCAACTCCATTGACCCTGCTCTTCGACGCTTCGGTCGCTTTGATCGTGAAGTTGATCTCGGTATTCCTGATCCAAATGGCCGTCTAGAAATTCTGCGTGTCCATACGACGAAAATGAAACTTGCTGATGATGTTGACCTTGAACGAGTACGTCCGTTGTTCGTTTTCTCCATACTGTTTTCTAAGTACCCATACACCTAGATCGCTGACGACACGCATGGTTACGTTGGTTCTGATCTTGCATCCCTTTGCACTGAAGCTGCTATGCAGCAGATCCGAGAACAAACACACCACATCAACCTCGGGGAAGACAGCATTAATCCTGAAGTCCTCAACTCGCTTCACGTCACCATGGACAATTTCCAATTCGCTTTGGGAACTTCGAATCCTTCTACTCTTCGCGAAACCGTCGTGGAGTTGCCCACAATCACCTGGGACGATATTGGCGGGCTTGCCAAGGTAAAGCAGGAGCTGCAGGAGACTGTCCAGTATCCTGTAGAGTACCCCGAGAAATTCGTCAAGTACGGTATGTTGCCATCGAAGGGTGTTTTGTTGTATGGTCCTCCTGGTACTGGCAAGACGTTGCTCGCCAAAGCCATTGCACATGAGTGCAAAGCCAATTTTATCTCCATCAAGGTAAGATATTCACGTCCCATATACTACTATGATTTTGTATGCTCATTTTTCTTGTATGTCAGGGTCCGGAACTACTTACTATGTGGTTCGGTGAATCAGAAGCCAATATTCGTGATATCTTTGACAAAGCCCGTGCTGCCGCTCCTTGTGTCATGTTCTTCGACGAGTTGGATTCTATCGCTAAGCGTCGGGGTGGATCCAGTGCAGGAGGTGACGCAGGAGGTGCCGGTGATCGTGTACTAAACCAAATCCTTACGGAAATGGATGGTATGAACACAAAGAAAAATGTGTTCATCATTGGTGCCACCAACAGGCCTGACCGAATTGATCCTGCGCTCCTCCGGCCTGGTCGGCTCGACCAGCTCATTTACATTCCCTTGCCCGACGAGTTATCACGTTTGGCCATTCTCAAGGCCACGCTGAAAAAGTCCCCTTTGGCTCCGGATGTTGATCTTGCATCGTTGGCCAGAAGCACCCATGGATTCTCCGGTGCCGATTTAACAGAAATATGTCAGAGAGCGGCTAAGCTTGCCATCCGTGCATCTGTCGCCCACGATAAAAGAGCGAAAGAGCGGACCGACATGGACAACAGCAAAATGGAGGAAAGAGCCGACCCTGTTCCTTGTATTAGAACGGAACACTTCACAGAGGCAATGAAGAACGCTCGTCGTTCCGTTTCCGATCAAGACATCATGCAGTACGAGATTTTTTCTCATGTGCGTAATGTTTTCAAGTGCTTCTATGTGTGTGTTCGGTGCTAATTGTCTACTATTCATCTCTGCCTGCAATAGGACCTGCAACAATCGCGTGGTTTCGGGAATAACAAGTTCAAAGGCGGCTCTGAGGGTGTAGGTGTAGGCTTGTCCTTTCCCCTAACTTACCACCTACTTTATATTCTCTTTCTGTTCTTTGTTTGGGCTTGGCATGTACGCGACTCGCCCTCTATTACCTGATTCTGGACTGTAACTCGAGCTACAGGAAAACCGAGCACAACGTCTCACGCAATCCGAATGAAGCCTTACCCGGCGTTCGATGTGCTGACAAGAAATGAATGGCTTATCCTCACATGGGAATCAGAAAAAGGAGATATAGCGGTACTTTGTTATAATTACTTTCAGTAATATAACTAAAGATGATTCTTTCCGGATGTTACTTCAACTTAGAGAAACAGAAAGAAAAGGCACGCGTGATACTATGATAACGTATGGATTGATTTTCCGTCTCTCAAAACGGAAGTCTAATAAATCACGATCGTCATCAGGCTCCATGATCGCTTCAAGTTAAGCTCCGTTAGGTGAAGCGCGCTGAGCCAATTATGAGCGCTAAACTGATAGGATGACAAGAGATGACTTAATGATACAACCTATCCTATCACGAAGAGTATATTTTGCGATCGGCACGGACCTCAGACAAAGCCGATGCTATCTATGTATAGCAGCATTCAATTGCGATTCAAAATAAATAAATGAGTGGGCTTATATAACCCTCTACTAATTAGTTGCCTTCATAGTACTCACTACCCTAACGGCAACACTGTCATACTCATGGACAAATGCATAATCATATCGGGAGACGTCGGTCATTCGAAGAAGAACGAAACACCATCGACTCGGACCCATACATCGCTCCAGAATGTACATGGAATCAGTATGCGGAACACGTATTGTGTAGCTGGAGATGTAACCACCAAAGGTTTAGTTACCCATATCTACCTCAGATTAGCGACATGACAATGCTAACTTCATGCTGAATTTTCATCAGGTTTAAACGCGTTAGCACCAGTAGCATCGTGTAAGGGTATCGACCCCACCAAAACAACTAACTTGATCGAGTCCAATCCAGAAAATGCACAAGGGTCCAGCACGAACCCTCGACATCACCATTCTATTTTGTTCAGCTCCAAGAATGTGACCGCGAACGGAGTTCAAACAGTCTCGCAGCTCTCAGAAAGTACCACAATTGGTCCTGGAATTCATTCTATCCTCGCAAAGGCATCCGACGTCAGCATGACCGGGGGCGCTTGCATACCCGCAAATGTTGTCGGAAAGAGCGTCCCAAAGCTTGCCCGTGAAGATGTCAACGCAAAGAAATTTCCAGGCAAGCAAATGTTATTCATCACATATCAATCACGTTTATAATATATAGCTCAGGCTTTTGTAACGGTCCCCTCAAGTAAGGGAACCTCAATCCAATCGGAATGCATTTATTTTAAATTCAAAGCTCCATCGAAATCGAACCGTATTCATGCCTGTTGAATCATTGGACGTAGTACGTAGCTTATACTATAAATTCACAATACACACTATGTATCATGCGTTAATATTATTTGAAAACACCGGAAAAATTGTGGATCAGTAAATGCTGGTAGAGATGGGGAAGGTTGGCAAAGGTTGGCAAAGTCTTAGTATATAGGAAAGAAAAACGGGTGTGGCAGGAGACAGTACTATTCATCACCCCAAAAGAGATAACAGAAAAGTAACAAAAGTCTAAATAAATTTAGCATGCCAATGTCGACTTCTGTGATGCTACTGCTCTATTAATTGGACCGACTCTTTCTTTCCAGATCTGAATGTATGAGCAAAATATACGGATGGATCACGAAGACCTGAAATTCTAAATACAACGGGTCATAGAGTATATAAAAAAGAAAAAAGATAAGTAAAGTAACGGGAGTTCAACAGTGGGGCAAAAGGAGGGCAAAAGGGGAGCAACTGCTTTTCATCTCTGACGAGGCCAGAGAGAGCAGAGCTCAACCCTTCTTCGAGTTACAACGGATTCGTGATCTTCTGACAGGACTGGATACAAGGTCAGATCTCAGATCTTACCGGTCAATGTTCGACATCCAATTGCTCCCGAAGCATAAATTAGTTTGGGTTTTGGGTTTCGGGAGCACCGAGGTTCGAACCAGCGAGGTCTGCGAATTCATTTGTCCCACACTTTCGCATGGGCCAGGGCACACTGCACTGATAACCGTTCCACTATACTCCCGTTAGAGATTTAGATGCAATCCTTAACATAGGGCCTCCCTTTGGCTGTTTCCAGCTTCGTTCCAAGTCCAATTGCCAACGCGTGCAAAGTCGTTATAAAGAGCATTTTGGCCAAGATTACGAGAGGATTGTACGCTCAGCGTCAGTGAAGCGCATTTGTTCAATCATCGCGGAGAATTGAGCTATTAGCAGCCTATCTCGAAACTCAGACACCTTCCTGGTATTAACAAGAAGTAATAAATGTACAACACACAACCGTCCAATATTACTAGTACTATATGTATACAAGCGCCTAATGTCCATGGCTGTTGAAGTGGAACTGGAATCCTCCCTGCCCACCCGGGAATCCTCTTCCACCAGCCCCGGCCTGTTGGAAGAATTGCGCGAATGGATGCTGCCCATTTGCAAACGGATGTCCGCCCTGCTGAGCCATTGGGTCCATGGGATCCTCGCCGTTGTCAAAGCGCTGCCGCAGCTCAGGGTTCGAGAGTACTTCGTAAGCTTCATTGAGCAACGCCATCTTTGCTTCAGAACCACCCTTATCTGGATGGGCTACCTTGGCCTGTTTTCGGCTGGAAGGTCGTCGACGTCAGTAAAAGCAAGCTATAGAAAAAAAGACGAGCGTACAAAGCCTTCTTGATTGTCTTTGCGTCTGCGTCTCGCGAAACATCTAAAATCTTGTAATAATCCTTTTGCTTGCTTTGCTTCAGCAATTTCTGCGCTCTCTGCAGTCTCTGGTGGATCTAGAGAGAGAATTAAGAACAAGACTCAGCGAAGATAGGAAAAGTAATAGCGTACATCTCGATCCGATCGACCACTGCTCTCAAACGCTCTCTCAAAGGTCCGTACGGCCTCTTCAAAGTCCTCCTTGGCCAATAATGATTCTCCCCGTCCAACAAGTCCGTCAACGTCTTCCTTGCATCCGTCTAAAGTCAAAAGCTCATCGCACCACCTCTCGCGCTGGGTCTTGTATTCCGCTGACGATTTGGCTATATCTGACAGCCTCGTGAACGATTTACAGAGTGCACGAACGAGTTTTTGCCGTTGAGGGGATACCTTCGACGCAAGTGGGAGGGGAATTTTGGCCGTCTTCTTGCTTTTCTTCGCTGTTGTCGTCGACGAAGCATGGACAGGCACGCTGGCCTGGATGAGTGTAGGCGGGATGAGGGGGAGTATTTCCTTGTCCTCGCCTACTTGGGCAATGAGAGCTTCCTCCCATCGTTTCCACAGGTCACCGGTTTTGCCTTCGGGTGTCAGGAGGAGTTTGACTGAACCTCGCCAATCTTCTTTTTCCTGCAGTTCATCGAGTTTGGCGAATGACTTGTCAAATGATTTGAGCATTCGGCGAAGGGTCAAGCAGGATTTTGAGTCGGGGTCGTAGTGTAGACATTGTTTGAGAGCATTAAGGGGTGCCGGCGATGAGGGGAGTAGGAAATAGGATAATTTAAAGATGTGGGTCAATAGTTGGGTAGATGGTTGTAAGAGATGAGAGAGCCGCCTAAGTGTCTATCAGCATAGAAAGCATAGATCGGATGAAATCATACACACGTTAGGTCGCCGACAGTACTTTCGATATCCCCAGCAGCAAGTGAACATTCTGCACGCCATGTTCTAACCTCTATTGAGTGGCTTGCAATCCTCAGTGTCTGGCTAGCACTCTCAACACAGGCGTTCCATAGCTCGGCGTTACGCTCCTTCTCTGTCTTCAGCTTCATCTTTTCACCCTCTAAGATGTCAGCCTCGAGTTCTTCTGTCTCCTTGTCCTTTCCTTTGGCTTTGACGTAAGACGCGAGTGACGTCTTCGCAAGCGAGAAATGGCCCTCGCGGCTGTATATCCGGGCTTTCATGAGGTGTGCGTTGTCGAATGTCCCAGATGTGAGGGATAATACTTTATCGAAGTCTTCTAAAGCTGAATTATGTCGTTGTAGAGAGTAATAAGCTGTAGCCCGTTTATAATAAAGCAGATAGTCTGTCGGAGATTGTTCTATCCAAAGCAACTCGATTAGCAGCTGGCTTTAAGTCTAACTCCATGAAGGCTCACCTATAGCTTCAGAGTATATCTTAGCGGCCTCGTTGAACTGACCCGTAGACAGCAGAACATTTGCCTTATTGATCAGTGGTAATAGGCCTGGGGGGTATAGTCCTGAGTCTGCGTTAACAAAGATATTGTCATTGTGATTTGCTAGTAAAAGCAAGAGTGATGTTAGAGCCAATATGCGCATTGTCGATACCAGTCTACAGAGAGGCTGATAGCTCTTCTGAATTGCCAGCAAAGATTATGGGGTAAGGAAAGAAGTATAATGGTTCAACTTTCCTGAAATACACTACAGCCGACAACGTCAGGGGACACGTTTCGTTCTCACGGTCACAATTAGCCATCTAATCTAATCGTTAGCGCTCCACAGCTTGATTAACCTTAAATTGGGGATTCGACTCTGCAAATGAAGACTCAATCGTTCAAGCATGGTTCTAAGTCAGTTATAGAAAAATTTCTACTATCTTCCGAGATCGCTTTTAGTCCAAGCATGCGTTTTTCCCTGTTCGCAGCTATGCTTCTCCGGTTAAAGCTTGCCAGCAAGTCATGACACTTTCGGATAAAGCTCGATATATTTTCGTAGTATTGCGTGCCCAAGATAGTAACACGATTCCTACTGATGTCAAGGGGTACATAGTACTAGTAGTGGTAACCGATTAACCTGGCGTTGCCATTCGAGCGTATCGTAAACTCGTTCGATTCCCTCTCGATGCAAAAATTATCTTTTTTGTGTTTTCCTTGATGTGATTTGCAGTTGGTTTTCGGCTGCAAATACTAAAAATTTAGCCTTGAGAACACGACAGAGACGCGCAGATGTCAATGTTATGGGGTAAAATACATTGCTTTTCTCAGTCACGTGAAATATCTATACGTTCAAGCATTCCTCGGTTTGAACAGTAACCAGTATACTTACCACTATTCAGTCCTGGACTCCTGGATTAGCCTGGTGAATACTTCACCAATGCTACCACACAGTACAAGCGCTCGTTGATCGCAGGGCGGCTATTCTGGTTGCACCGTGGCAAATTATATCACGGGTTTGGAACGGCCCGAACTTCGAAGACCATCGCGTCGCGGTCCCGGACTCGCGGTCTTCAACGGTCCCCAGTGGAACGTAATAGCTGTTGGTCTGCCTTCTCGACGTTCGTGAGATACTATATCTGCCAGATAATCAGGGGGTCCAGCCAGTGTTCGCTACTTTCTCTTCTCACCCCTAACAAGGGACTTGTTGAAGGTGTGCACACTGCAGTAAACTTTCAGGAATCACTGAATGAATGCACTGACAGAAGAATATAGAAAACATTATGGCACGTTTACGACTTTGGATATTACTTGCCCTGCCATATCTCGCTCATGGGACGTCGACGGTATCACCCCCAGGCTATGATATACCAGAAAGCCAAGGTCTCGACCTCGTCAACTTGCTCATTGGAAATGGCGGAGACACACCTAACGGATCGGGTGGAAATATTCCGAGTACTGCTCCGCCTTTTGGTATGACACGCTGGGTTGCACAGGCCCAACCGCATTATGTCTCTGCTACTCCGTACAATTGGACACTGGACCGCGTAATGGGAGTCGTTGGGACGCGCCAGCCTGCGATTTGGATGGGAGAGAGTGCACCGATCAGCGTCAGCGCAGGAGTTGGAGAGAACGTGATCGTCGACTTTGAAGAACGGGGCCTACAAGTTCTTCGCGGAGCCGATGGACAGAAGAAAGAGGTCGTCAGTTCGGGATACTACAGCGTAGAATTGGACGATGGGCATGGGGGAAGCATTCAAATCGAGCAAACAGCAAGTATGTTCATTTTGCACTCTTTTTTTTTTTGTTATGGAGTTGACGAAAATTCAGCATCGCGTGTGGCTCATTTGCGGTTCACCTTTAATTCGAAACTCTCACCGTACATTTTATTCGAAATCGCAAGGCCATCAGTCATTACATCTACTCCCACCAATATAACCTTCCCACTAGGGAGCGTGACCCTGCAAAATTCCTTGGAAGTTTGTGGATGGTCAGATGAAAGGCAGGACACAATCATCACACCGGTATCGACTGAACCTTTCTCCAAACACTTCAGAGGTTACTTCTGTGCTCGTTTTGACAAGAAGCCAACGTCTTTTGGAGTCATACAAAATGGTACCTCAGTCTCGGGAAACATTCAAGGGCCCTTGCTGTACGCATATGCCAAATTTCCAGAGTCACGAGAAGAAACTGTGATTACTCTAAGAGTTGGAACGTCGTTTATCTCGAAAGAACAAGCCCGGAAGAACATCGACCTTGAGATCCCGGACCGTTCAACGTCTACTTCCAAGATAGATCTGCATCTCGTGCCGGGTACTTTTGAGAACACTGCCTATCAAGTACGGAAGTCGTGGGCGGACATTCTGAACCGCGTCGACCTGAAGCTTTACGTGGACGACAAGACGCAAGATCAATCTCCTCGAGATTTCGTCGACAAGCAGACGTTCTGGACTGCGATTGTTCATACACTCCAGGTGAGTTGGTAAACGTGTCGTTTGACTAACATTTCAATTGGCTGACTGGCGTTAGTTTCCTACAGAACAGCACGAACATGGTCGATACTACTCTGCATATGATAACCAAATTCACGAACTCCCAGCAGGCGGCGAGTCTTACACGGGATATTCAATCTGGGTAAATCATGTTCCGAACCGCCATTGCTTCGTTGATTATTTCTTTACGATTCTTTCATTAGGACACATTCCGTGCCGAATGGGCATGGCAAATTTTGTTCATGCCAGACCGTATACCGGGTTTGGTGCAGAGCATGCTCGCAGATTATACAGAGGTACACTTCATCGCACCATATTTATATGATTTTATTCTTATGTCATTATTTGGAACGAAACAGGGTGGTTGGCTGCCTATGTGGAAAAATATCGCAGAGACTAACATCATGGTTGGCACGCATGCTGACTCACTAGTCGCTGAAGCCGTGCTGAAGAACATTACTGGTTTCGATCGCGAGTTAGCTTGGGAAGCAGTTTGGAAGGACGCGACTGTTCCTCCTAAGGACGATTGGACAGTTCTGTAGGTATTTCTGCCGTTCGCATGCTCTGGATTGCTGTCTTATCGACCTCATTTACAGTTATTCCGATCGTGAAGAGGTATCTCCTTTCACTGTTACCAAAATCCAACTAAAGAATATACTTACAAATTCATGATATAGCACGTCGATTACGAAGTCCGTGCAGGCCTATCTTCAGTTTACAACGATCTTGCCAAAGGATGGGTCGCAGATGATATTCACTCAGAAAGTGCATCCCGAACGCTTGACTACGCTTGTGAGTCACTCTTCCCTCTTCCTTCTTTTACACGATGTAATTTTTGGCCTAGATGACGACTACGCCGCGTACGTATTGGCAAGAGAACTAGGCAAACCTGAAAACGTGACCGACTTCCTCCTGCAACGGTCCATGCGTGCCCCGTTCACTTTGTTCAACGACGCCACTGGCTTTATGGAGGCCCGAAACGCCGATGGAAGCTGGGCTGGTGAAGACAATGGTTGGACTGAAGGTGCGTGCATTAGCTTTATAATCAATGGCGGAAACCATACCTTGAGCTTGAAAACTGACCGCTGTAATTTGCTCCCTTCACTGGAACAGGTGATAAGTGGGCGTACTCTTTCGATGTTGTGCACGACGTCGATACTTTAATTACGCGACGCGGAGGGAAAGTCAAATTCGTACAAAGCTTGGAGGATCATTTTAACGGGGGGCACAACGATCATAGTAATGAAGTAAGCCAATCGAACTCCTTGAGAAAACACATGGAGACTTTCCATTGACGTTTGCTCACGCATGATAGCCATCACACCACATTCCGTATCTTTACTCCCTCGCCGGTGCTGCTTTCAAGACACAGGAAAGGGTTAGAGAAATCGCCTTGGCCAATTATAACAACACCCCGACAGGACTTTCCGGAGTAAGTCTCACTATGGTCATTGCCTTAATGTTACCTTTCATTGATTATGCTTGTGGCAGAATGAAGATTGCGGGCAGATGAGTGCCTGGTACATTTTCAGCGCATTGGGTTTTTATCCAGTGAACCCTGTTTCTGGTGAATACGTCGTCGGATCGTACGTATTGATCCATTTCCTTCAGACTTTGTATCATTGGGGCATGAGCTAATTTTGAATTTGACGCTATGATAGGCCTTTCTTCGAGCAAGTGACCATCGACCTCTCGCGACCGGCGTCTCCGACTACACCTGCCTCTTTCCTAGTGCCCACTAAGAAGCTCACCATTACCGCCATAGGAGCTAGGAGTAAGCCATACATCAAATCGCTCACTATCGACGGCATCAAAATAGATCAGCCCATAATCAAGCATGAGCAAATCGCTCGTGGCGCAGACGTTGTCTTTGAGATGAGCGATGAGATTCAGCCATGGGGTAATGACGAAGATATATTGAAGGCCTTTGTCGGCGAAGGAAACGCTGCGAAAACTCAGCAGGTAAGTGTACTGGCTTCCTCTGAGCCCACCCCAATGGGTGCAACTGACTATTCAATTCGTGATGAGTTGTAACGTTTCATCGCGGATTTCTCTATTGTGTGGCTCGTTCTTGGAGATGGTGGCGATGGACACCGTTTGATGCCGTTCCCTGTATGTCTTGTTGATATACTGGTTCATCCTACACTACATACTGTGCCCATTTCATGAAATAGTATATGCTAATTACCACAATAAGATACGTGCTACTTGCCACACATGCCAAGTCCAAATCTTACAAAATCCACTGGTAACTATCCAGGAGTTGGACAATATTCTGGGTTGATGACAAAATGAAATTGACTAATGTACTTATCAATCAAGCCGTGGCGGGGAGGAATATTGTGGTCGCTGAATTTGATGACGACAACGTGGGGGTTGTCGTCCATGATGGTCCCGACGCATCTAGATCATCGTGCTCCACAATGCCAGGGTTTTTTGCGCGGTCTGATTTCTATGATGCAATACCTAAAGGCCTAAAGGCGTATGTGAGACTGTGCTAGCGCTAAACATCGTGTTCATCAGCAGGGTATTTCATGAAATTCTTACGGCATGCACTGCATCCTATCAATTGCATCTGTGGCAATTCATACCTTTCGTTACGTTTCCCTCTTAGCAGAAATTGCAGTCACATCCTAATTCGCCTGCAGGCTGCGTTTAAGAATCAGCTTATACCACTGATGCGGCTGGTGAGGCCTGAGGCCTAGGACTGGCAACTCCCGAATTCCTCCTCTCTTCGCAGGTTTCCCTTCCTTCTCGCCCCCCGATGTCGTTCACCCTACAATTCGGAAAGAAATCAAAACTCGTGGCGTCCGGATATTGCTGGTGCGAAATTCTTACTCGGTTGTCATCGTCCTTCCTGTAGGCTGCTGCACTTAACGAGCTTGAGATCAGCCTTGGACCTCCGTTAGCGCCAGATCCCGCTCGTCTAACCCTTTCTTGTGATTCGTCTGAAGCCCTGGTCGATAAAAACAGCTCGCTCATGAAACCCATATAAAAGAAACAACTCCGCTCTTTGGCTCTTAGCATCTCTTTCTAGGCCCCTCCAGGACATAAATCCTATTCCTGCATCCTTTACCTCCACAAACTTGACATCATGGATTTGTCCTCAAAAGGTGCCCACCAGCATCAAGGCAAGACGTGCCCTGTTACCAAACAAGTGCACGGTTTTTGTCCTGCCCAAGATGGCGACAGGCGTTCCGTATGTCCCGCCCTGAACACTATGGCTAATCATGGCTACATGTATGTGCCCGATTAACTGCCTTCCTGTTTTTCTGCTTGGTGCTAAAAAATCTTCTAGCTCGCGTGACGGGAAGAACCTGAGCGCATACGACCTCATTCGCGGTCTTAAAGACTGTTACGGGCTCTCAGGACCATTGGCATTCTTCCTCTCGTACGCTGGGTTCTTACTGTTACACACGTTGGGCAGACGCATATCTTTACACGAAATCAACAAACACGACGGTGTCGAACACAATGCTAGCCTCGTGCACCACGATACCCCAGAAGGACAGAAGTTTGCACCTATCAAGATCGATCCACAACTGGTTGATGCGTTGTGCGCGGACGTCAGGCCCAGCGCCAAAGAAGTAGAATTCCGTTCGGGCTCGCACGCTAGCGAACGTTTCTTAATGAACTTTGAGGATGTAGCACGGGCACGGGTCAGAAGAGAATATGAATGTGGGCCTATCACGGCTTTCCAGCAAGAGATTGCTCGAGGGGAAATGTCTATTATTCTAGGTGTCTGGGAAGTAGTGACGAGAACGAAGGCGGGCATACCAATGGATTACTTAAAGCAATGGATCGCAGAGGAACGCATGCCGGAGGGATGGAGGCCGGACCATACGGAAGGCCTTTTGAATGTTGTAAAACGCTCAAGGTCTATCAAAAAGGCATCCGAGAAGCTTAAGAATGAATAGAATGCTAATAGTTCCAAATCCAAGTTGTAGATACTTCTTAAAAGAAATCCTTTCTTGAAAATCCTTTATTTTTCTGTCTCACCGCGATATATAATTGACAAGTCTTCCATATGTACACTGCATTACATTCAAAAATAGTCGTTGCGTTTAAATCCTGGGAATTACTATTGATGCTTGATTTGCGATGCAGTCTTGATATCTATTATTCTGTCATTTTCTACTCTCGCAGAAAATGGGCCTGCTTCCAAATCCATTAGACTCTGACTAGGCTGGGATTTCGACATAACAAATTGATTCCACCTTCTAATGTTCAAGTAAAATTGGAAAATACATTCACTCAATGACAGACTGATATCGCAATCCATCAAAGAAAAATTTCTGGAAAATTGGAACACCCTATCCTATCGAACGCGATTATGAGCTCGATCTCACAGTGGGCTGGTCCCCCTGAAATTATACTTTGTTTCGGGAAATACGGCATTATAGTACCCCAAGTCTACAGGAGCATGTTATCATTGTGTACAGACATTCTTGTGTTGTCTAGTGCGTAACCTTGCGTAGCGAACAGTATCGGCGATTGATACTGGATATCATATTTTTCCTGAATGATTTTAAACGCCCGAGACCCCCGCTGCAGTCATCGGAATAGGCTTAATTGCGACACACAGCGTCGGCACGGAAGCAGTATGATATATTTAGAAGACCGGATCATGTAGCTTTCTTTGACATGCGAATCCCGGAATGTGATTCGGGTGATTCTAACGACCAATGAATAGGCGCTTGCATGACTGCGCTCCTACGTTTTTCGGGCAAGGGTTCGACCGCGTGAATACCATGTATTACCTATAAGTGACGACATCTGTGATTGGCACTTCCAGATGATTGGTCAAAGATTCGAAGAAATTCAAATTTCATGTCAGTGGGATACAATTTGCAGAGTGTCGAACAAAAGTTACATCTACTCTTTCTATCTTAAATCGTAATCTCCGTGAATAAAATGTCCGAATCTAGAAATAAAGGGCTTATTTTACTCTATAAAAAAGTATGTCTATCAGTCCATGTCAGCCCTTGTGGTAGCCTATTTGATAATACAATAAGATCGTAAGTAAGCCAATCAAGTACTTGAGAAAATCTTCATTGCGCGAGTGATCTGTATAATGCAAATGAAGATAATGGAGGTCAGTATGATAGGACATGCGATGCATGCTTTATTGATTTGCGAGGTGTTATTCCCATCGGCCCCACTGTCGTTTGTGTTCGATACTTTCATCCAAGAGACAATTAAAATGGTGCATATACAGCATATTCCCGACCTGAATAGGATATTGGTAAGGTGACCACCGATGAAAGCATTGTCACCTGTAAATAAGAAACGTACCAGACCAGTGAAGTAAGAGGTAATGCCAAAAGCGCCCAGAATTCAATCGATCGGGCAGATTTAGGAGTGGTCGATGCCTAACAACAAACTAGAATTAATTCTTTGGCAATTTAAAGGGATTTGAATAAGCTTACTTCTACCCACTTGACGCTCACGTTCCTATTACAAAATCTGGACTTGTCGCAAAAATAAAGTCCGCTGCACAACAATCCAGAACTCGAGAAGACCGAGGACGCAAGGGTAAGCGTTCTCGTCCAAATGTTGTCAGCTACACCATCGACCTGTAAAAATGCAATGGAAAGACTATAGGTCGTGTATGGCGTAAGTTAGGTTATACGTGGGAACTATTGAGTAAAAATAAGCCCACGGTAAAAGTATTCCACACGTAAGGCCGACGAGTTGCCAAATAATGGACATGCTCTCTACTGTCTTCGTCCATTCTGAAGTCCTCCATGTGGACCGCGTCAAGGCAAGAGGATCAGTGTTTCTTGGATAGTGTGGAGGGTAGGTTCCATCTTGAAGCTTGTGTCTCCAGTGACGATAGTAAAACATATGAATTCCAATACTAGAAATGGACCAATATATTCCGCGGATAGCGGCAATCCAGTCCGAGGATTGGTTGCGAACGCGATTCATGCTTCGAAGAATCCCGCGAGGTAAAAGTTAATAATTTGAGCTGGAAAAGATCGCGGGGGGAGCCACTATTTCGTGGGGATTCGTCTCGGCTAACGATTGACAGAGTGGGATACTATAAAGACTCCGATTTTCCAAGGTAGAGTTATATAGCGAGACCATACCTCTTCTTGCTATTATAAGCACCGTGATAGGTATATGTTGCATCATGCCGGGGGGCTTGAAGGAATAGAAGTACCAGATCTCGTTGATGGTAATGATGTTGTAAAGTGACAAGATGTAGCGTGTCATTAGAGGTGCCCCAAGGCATTGAGGTTTCTCGGTGCCGTTCATTTAAGTTGCTCTCATAATTTTCTCCTGCGTAATTTAATAAAGAAAGACATTAAAAAGAAATCGAGGTAAGCATCCAGCGTATACGGCGATATCACATGTATGGAATTGACAAACCATGGGGTCTGTCAGCGCTCGCACTACATATACAATCTACTGGAGCGTCACATATACTGAAATGAACCAAATCGCTCTACTTTGAGATACAAATACAAGCTTCAAACGACTCAAGAGCCAACGATCTAGTATTAGAATAAATTCTCTTTTACTACGGAAGTTGAATCCACATAGTGATCGACTTATCGTTCTCATCGGCTAATAATCTTTCCTGAACAGAGACAATCATAGCATAGGTGTTATTAGAATAATAATATTATTAGCGTGACCCTGAATCCGGAGAATAGATTTGCGGCACCATCGGTCCTGCCCCGTAGCTGCAGACTCCGATATGGCACTGGCAAGCTGTGCGTTTGGCTTTATAGCACCCTTGTACTGATGCAATAGTCTCCTGTGAGAATAATCTAAGGAATCGCGTGGTATAATGGTATGCGTGTATTCGTAGCAGGTACACGGCAGCCACAGGTACAAAACTGGTCACGGGAAAGTGCGACCAGTAACTCATATGTATGAATATAAAAATGGAATCTAATCTAATCTAATCAACCCTCAGCGCTCAGCTTATCTCCCAGACCAGTCGGTTGTTTACCCGGAAGTCATTCGTCGTGCATTATGTGTGGAGTATATCTCCTCATTTCTACGGTTAATAATTGAATCGTGCATATCGAATTTCTGTGAGTTTCTAATAGAATGAATCCATTGAGAATGTCCAGTATACGAGTAAAATAACTGTGGATGCATTATGACGACTATATAATCAGATTCTCTGTCCACACTGTCCACCACAAGAAGATTCCGCTCAAATTCCGTGAGTAGCCCGCGATTGGTATGACGGAAATGACTGGTCCCACTGATCGAAGCACAGACAAGTTAGAATTTTGAAATTAAGGAGTAGAGGCGGGTACTGTGAGATACCGTTTTAAGTTTAGCGCCCGCTTCGTCGGCAATATAAAAGAATTGCCTTATAAGGAAGGATGAAGTGTTCTATAAATACAAACATCATATATTCTGTCAGCGTGTTGCATGGTTGATATACTCTAGAAATGATGTTACACGGTATAGATCCGTTGAATCGGAGTTATAGGCTGTAGGACAAAAATGCGTACAGAAAAACTCATTTACACCGAGGAGACTGAGCTTGATGCCCCTCATGGGGACTCAGGGAGATTAGTATTGCGTCACATCCAAAAGGGAAATCGTACTTTCTTCCAAACGCGTTAGGTGAATTTCAGTACGTTTGCTGCGCTTATTAATGTTTTACGAATCATTGACATCGACCTGGAAGAGATGCATGAGTGATAATTAGAACTTCTGTACATGTGTGTTAGTCTAAAAAAACTACTATTCGTACACGATAGAAATTATTATTCCATCAAGAGCCTTTCTATCGCCATGTGATGGTTCAATCATGTATGCGCCCATGTATTAAAAATGTTCGAGGGAGTCGGTTACAGAAATCAGAGTTAGTTCCATCCATCACAAGGGATGCGAAGTAGAGGTGTGTATAACGATTGACACGAAAAAAATAAATCAGCCGTTGTGTCCACCGTTTGGAAGATGGTTACGAGAAGGATCATATACGCCCATGCCTGGAAAAATGTCAGCGCATCTGACAGGAAAGTCTCGGTGATACAGAGTCACGTACTATTTTGCATGTTATTGTTAGGGGCTGAAGCTACTAAAAATGAAAGAAAAATCAGAAATTTAACTAATTAAATTGCTTATATATTGGGAAATGACTGACCTTGGTTCTGCATTGCGCCAATAACTTCTTGATTATGAACCTCCTCGTCATCAGGAGTATCGTGTTGGTCGTGATAGCCCAGAGTGGAACTTTGGGGAGAAGAAAGCATGTCGATGGTTGCACCTTTCCCGGGCGGGCGGTTCTCAACTCGCCGTACGAATTCGCCCCAGCACGCACGGTCGTCCGAGCCCATTTGCTCGAACTGCTCTCTAATCATCCTGGGTGCCTTCCTCCAGACGGCGCGATGTCGGCAGACGGTACTTTTGACGTAACGGCTGCCAAACACTCGCTCAAAAGCGGTCCGCTGGGTCATACTTGCGCCTGTCGGGGACTGTGAAATCAGGAGGTCCATGGCATGAAAGCCTGCGGATAATTCCGAGACTGTGTAATCATTCGGCCAACGTTTTAGAGGCGGGTGAGGATGATATGGAATTGGCGGTGCTGAGGTTTGAGGAGCGAGGAGGTAGGGAGGCAGACCAGTGTCGGTATCAGAATTCCCTTGATTAGGGGAATTTCCGTAGAAGACAGAATTCTGATACATATAAACATTATTATCTTGCTGCGGTTCTTGCTGTTGAGGATCTGATTGAGGATTATTGCCCTGTACATTCGACGAAGAAGCGTTTGGGGACTGTCCAGACATTGGACTTGTGCCCATATTACTTGTTGCGGTATGGGTCAAATAATAGCTGTTGGTGACATGGATTTTAGGACTGTGTCGCGTATCTTGGACATCCGCTTGAGGCGCGGATCGCTTTTGTGATGCCTTTACCTGAGACTCATTTGATGTCTTTAAAGGTGATACCGGGCTTTTGCTGTGATTAAGCACCTGGGATACGGAGTTGGGAGGGGACATGTTTATGTTACTTCGTGACTGGAGCTGCAATTCCTCCCGGAGGGTCTTGCATTCGTCTTCAGTCAGTCCTTCCATAAGCGTTCGCCGAACTTTGTAAAGCAATCGTTGTTGTGTGTCAATAATCCTGATCGATGTGATCGTATGTTGTTCCCATTGATTGGTATTCGGTATGTACGTGTCTAGATAGGAGGCGTTGGTCAACCCGAGGTCATCAATCAGGTTCTTGAACCTTGACAGTTGAAAATATGGAAAGGTTGGTATAATTTGTTGCAATCGGATTGGATCGACGTTTGCCTAAGATTATAGCGTCAATAAAAGCGCTTAACCGATGATAAGGACGACAATGTCGCAACATGAGAGAAATAAATAGATAGGACGGCTATGGACGTCAACATTCTCATCCCTAAATTAAAAATGTACGAAGGGTTTTTCGGAAGCCACTATCTCACCTTGTACCATATGATTATAGTGACCGACCTGTTGAACTCGTCCAGATGTCTCTGCATTTCCTGAAATGAAGCATGTGGCACTAAATACAAGCCTGAAGAGAATCAGCTGGACCAACCCACGCACCTCTTCCGGCGACTCTGGGAGACATTGTTGGGAGCTCTGATGGTTATTCCGATTCGAAGAAACAGACATATTTGTCGCGGGCGTTAATGAATGCATGAACGCTTCCATATCTCATAAAGAAACTGATGCAAAAGTCAAAGAACTTTAGTCTGCATGACTACAAAAAAAAGGCCGTCGTAAAATAAACGAACAGTAAACACGCTTGATTTCTGTATAAAATGACATTAGATTTCTTCAAGACAATCTTGGAAGGCGGTTAAGGGATTCCTGGGGCTTACTGGCGCTGTAGACTGGTCTCTGATCTTGAGCGATGTACCTGGGGTACACGGACGACGACGAGGTGATGAGCGAAGAGACCGTCGGTGAGACCCGGCGGTCCGTCACCTTTGTGGACCAAATACCTTTGCCAATCAAACCACAACAAAGTCCATCCAAACTCAGTTTCGCCGTTCGGTCCACGCCTCCGCCAACAGAAAGAAAGAAAGAATTTTTATTTTCATGATGTAGCAAAGGCCCAGTGTCATTATAATTCTTTACAAGTTGGTAGATTTTTTTATTTGGATTCATTTCCAACTCTCGCTTCCAGAGTTCCTCTCCTCCTGCAGGTAGACATGAGAGACCTCCACAATCCAGGATGAATGGCTCCTTTGAACACGCCCCGATGACGCACGCCACATGGCATATATTTGCACTTGGAATGCCGGCAATGCGACCAGTCGAACGGAGTGCATGAACAGTTGTGCTCCTTTCGGCCTTTAGTGAGGCTGAGTAACCATAGATGTTTTGACAAGGATAGACGTGGTCCCAAAAATAACGCGGACCATACAACATCACTTTCCCTCTCATCTCCAGAAAAGTACGTCCACACCCTCACAGGGGAAGTTCACAGCTTCCTAATATCTCCGTCCACGACTACCGGAGTTTGGTCCTTGGTAAGGACCGTAATCCGGCGGAGGGCGACCACCTCCAGCTGTACAAAGACGATTACTATTCTGATGACGACAAAGGAAAGATAGGAGAACGTACTATTACGCGTGGGAGGAGGGGGAGATTTCATTCGATTGGATGTTGTATTTGGTATCACAGCATTGCGGAAAAGGTTCATTAAGTCGTCCGTCCGGAATACAGGGCCTAAAAAAAAAGAGAAAGTTAAACATGACAGGCATATACGGTATAAGATAGGAACAAAACTATACCATCAAACGAAGCAGGTGTCGGTAGTTCTCCTATAAACCAGGAAACTACGGGTGGAAGTATTGCCTGTCCCTGTCTCTTGTCCTCCTCTCTTTCTTGTGGTTTACCAAGGGGAAATGTATCTCGACTGCCTCTACCACCATTTGGTCCGCGATCGTCTCTTTCCCAAGATGGGGGTGGAGGAGGCGAGAATCTCCTCCTCTGAGAGGAACCTTCCCATCTTCCGTCTCGGTCACGGTCAGCTGGTCTTACGGGAGATACAGGCCTTTGTCGTTTATGCCCAGAAGAATAATCGCTGCCTCCACGTCCCTCTTCTCGCTTCACACGATGGTCAGGCGACGCAGCTCGTTTATTGCTATGAGATGATTGTACAACATTCGCCGTACTGGAAATTTGCTGAGACTGAGAGTTAGAGAAAGAAGACTGTGACGCATTCAACCTATCGAAAGAGGCACTGGTAGCATTGACACCGCGCCGTGCAACAGCAAATCCAAGATCGCGCTCAGCGATAGCATCTGTACCCAGATATATATGCCGTTGCGCCAACCTTTTGATGGGAGGGTCTGTGTATAACATTCATCAGAATTGAAATATGAATTGTTTAAAGTAATCGCGTACCAGAAGAGTAAACTTCAGCCATACGTTTCTCGAGCTTCAGAGCTGCCTCCAGATCTCCATACTGATATTCGTACCGCGCCCACCTTTCCCATAAAGGACGAGCACGTTCAGGAGGGAACTTGGGTATGACTCGTTCGAATAGGGCACGAGCATCTAGAAGAGTTAGAAAAGATTAAATTACATCAATGATCTAGGGCCTCTGCACGAGATGATGTGCTCACTATTCTTGTCGTTAACTGATATCAAGAAGCCGAGATACCGTAGAACAAAATCGATCTCATCACCAAACTGTTCCATGCCCTTCTCGAAGATACGGCTAGCGACACCCTTCTCATCCGAACAATGATATTCGTTCAAAGCTATAAGAAAGGAAAAGAAAATGAGATAGAGGTCAGCAAAAGAAATGATTACATGACATACCGGCAGCTTCGTAAACTTCCCAAGGAGTCCAGTTGTCCTTTCTGGCCTTTGAGAATAAAGACCGGGAGACCTTCACACCCTCTGCTCTGGAAGCAAATCGCATGTACATTATCCACGCTAAACCATACTCTGTCCGATGCTTTTGTAATTCAGTAGACTTGGCAGCGTCTTCATCAGATAGGGTCGCGAATGAAGCACCTCCAGCTGGATCATTCCCGTTAGGTGCGTTATTGCCATCCGAGCCATTGGACGACTGTGAGGTAATGCTAGTATTAGCGCCTTTCACAAATTTGTCAATCTTATTCAGATTCTCCCTCAGGACGCCAAGGAACTTGGTGTACAGAGTGTGCACCTCTGAGTACTCTTTCTTGATTTCGAGAGTTTCCGCATAGGTAAATGTCAGAAGGAAACTGGCAGGGTTAGCCTCTAGTCCGGCTTTTAAGATAGACAAAGCTTCGTCGTGTTTTCCAACGCTATTCGTCCAGGTATAAGCCATAAACCTATTCACCGTTAGATCGGTGATATTTTGATCGAGACAGAGAACGTACCAGATTTCAGTGTAATACCTCATTCGAATGACTGCTTTCCTATAGACACATTGTATACGTGTTATAAGCGTAGCTTTGTCCTTTTCTTCCAACTCTAGAGGATTGCTTTCTTCCCATTTGAGATAAGCTTTCCATTTGCCTACTAAAGCCCTTTCTGACGCGTCGAAGGTAGGTAAAGCAGGTAAATAAATTTCATCGTTATTTGACGGGTAAAGAGGGGCGACATGGTTCACAAGTTGACGAAGGACAGTGCGTGCTTGCATGTGCGCTGGCGAGAGATCGGCCATGAACTTCTTGGCAGTTATCTTGTTTAGACCTGTTTCGAAAGTTTCGAGCTCCTGCCACAGTCGCTCAACATTGTCCAGGGGTATTTGAACAGCTCGATGATAAACTTTTCGGAGCGAATCCATCTTCTGTTGTTGATCCCACGTTGTTGCAGCCTCACCAGCCTGCAGGAACTGGATATAATCACTCCATATCTGACCGCTGTCCTTATCCTGACCAACGTGATTCAAGGCGAATTCAAATGACATTTTGATGACCTCCCGTTGGTTAGGTGATGTATTTAAACGTCTGATAGGTATTAGGCAGAGTTAACGAGCAGCAAAAATTCATCATACCGAATGTAAGTCAAATAGAAGTTCCAAAGCTCGACCCACGGTGATTTCATGAGATACTTCTTGAAAAGATCTTCCGCTTTCTCAGACGATTGCTCTCCGATAAAATGTGAGATATATTGGATTTGGGCTGTAGCCTGAAGTTCTGGTTTTAACAAAAAACGTTGTGTGTATCCCATTCCGTTCGACCACATACATTGTTCGGATATTGCTTCAACAGCGATTCGTATGTTGTGCTGATCTTCTCAATATCTCTTGATTCTTCTGCTATATTGATAAGTCTTCTCCAGCCTTCCGGGTTGTGGGGTCTCTCCGCAAGCTCTGCTGTCAAGGAGTCATATTCACTTGGTGGTGGCAATTGAGGTTCGACTGAAGGATCATTCTTTACACCGTTGAGGCCTGCAAGTTCGCTCAGTATTTCTTCAGTCGGCTGTGTTGCATCCCCGGGAAAATCCATGAAAGCTTCGTCCTCTTCTGCATTTGTAGACATCCTCGGTAAAGTTAAGAAAAAATGCTGTAATTCAAGTTGGTTGTGAAAGGTTTGAGAGCGTGACGAGCGTGACATCACCTGAAATGACGTGGAAACGTGACAATCACTACCGAATGCAGGTCCTCCAATAGGCTTTTCTTTTTGGTTTTTATCAAGCCTTGACCAGGTATATTACTGTATCTAGTCACCGAGAAGTAATGAATCTCTATCACAGGGACATCGTTTTTTGCAGCTGAGCGATCCCAAAACTTACCCTGAAGCGGACCAAAATCTTCTTCGACTCAGGTAAGCGTCACTCTCGGTGTAGATCGAAGGGTCGCTAATTCCAACTGCTTCAAGGATGTAGTCAAAGTTGGTGGTTTTGCCCTTTTCGCAGAGATATTCCTGCCGAGAAATTTTAGTATAATCCACAAACTACATCAAGACGTCAGCAGTGTACCGCATTCACGTAAAGCAAGGAGCATATACCTTGTCTGCACCAAGATTGCAAACACATTCTTCGTTCTTGCCCGAAGCGCCGACTGTGACTTGTGCCCCGCGTATTTTGGCAAACTGGATAGCGAAAGCCCCAACAGCGGTAGATTCGCCATTGATGAAAATCCTTTGACCAGACCGGATATCAGCTACCTTAATGATGGCTTCATATCCAGAGTAAGGCCTGCTGCTTGCATTGGAGTAATAATTGGCGGTCCGATATTCACGAGGGTAGATGCCGGCACACGAACGTACTGCTCGGGTGCAACTTTCAAGGGTGAACTTCAGGATGCGGGATCGAGAAGGCTCAATCATGGAGTCCGAGTCAGCTAGCAGGATATCATTCTCTCGCTGCTTGCGAGAAACGGAGATATACATAGGGATGTGATTAAGGAGTTTAGACGTCTCCTTGAAGCATCCCGCGGCTTCATGCAGCTTCTCTCGTCTAATCTGTTATCCAGAAAGCTCCTGAGTGACGTGATGTCAAGTCAAACTGCTTTGCTTCTAACGCGGGACAAGCTCCCCAGTACTGGACTACTGAAGACCCTGCGGAGGTATAGAGATGAAATTACCTTGACAAATTAACAGATATTTGCGGGTCGTTCAGGACTTGGGGTATATAAGGTCTGTACGCCGCAACGCTGTTATTTCTTGTCTCCTGATCTTCTTCTTTCTAATGCAGGAGAAAGGTCTTTCCGATGATATCTTTCACGTATCTCGCACAGGACCTCCGTCAGTTCATAGCAAATCCTCTGATGACGGATTTTTGCTCGCAGAGGATCGCAGGAAGTCAGGAGAAAAACAACTCCTACGGAAACTCGACACACGAGTCCTTCCAACCATCGCGATGATTTACATTATGAACAGTATTGACGTACGCACGTCGCCTATTTGCCTTTGCTAAATATGCATATCAAACGATTCATTCAGAGGGCGGCAATTACCTCGGCGAGGCTCAAAGGTCTAGAGCAAGATCTTCACCTATCTGGTGCAAATAATGTTATTGTGACAGAAATTTCAAATCGCTTACATGTCTGCTCCTCAGAAATCCAGTACAATATTATCTTAGCCACGTTCTTTGCTTTTTACGCTCCAGCCCAGGTTCCTTCAAACATGGTACGAGGTTATGGGAACTGTAATCCGCCATCTACTAACAACGAAATCCAGTTTCTTAATAGACTCGCGAGGCCTTCTATATATATTGGCACTTGCGTTGCTCTCTGGGGCCTCGTTAGTTTGCTAACTGGAGTCTGTTCTGGTATTCATTCTATGCAGGACGATATTGATAGATTCAATCCAGGTTACGCAGAATTTCAGAGGTCTCATGATATGCCGTGTCTTCTTAGCTCTTCCGGAGGTGCGTTGTTTTCTAATTCATCGCACACATTCTAAAAAGCTGCAGGCGGCTTTTTACCCGGGGGTAATGTACTTGTTGTCCAGGTTCGTTGAGGTCTCAGTGTGTCAATGTCACATTTTAATATATGCGTATAGATGGTACACACGGAAGGTATCACTGAGTTGCCAATTGCCCCTTCGACACGCGTTCACATTTTACAGGAATTGACCCTCCGTGCCTCCATCATGTTGGCTGGATACATAATATCGAGTGGTTTTGGAAGTGTAAGAAGTCGTTCACATGGTGTTTGAAGGAGCCTAATTTACCTCTCTTAGTTGGTCGCTGCCGGAATTTTGAGCAGTATGGAAGGCAAGCTTGGAGTGAGAGCATGGAGATGGTAAGATATTTCTAGCCCCCATTTTTGAGCCATTGACGAGGACGACCATCATCTCAGGCTATTTTATATAGAGGTTGCTAGAGGTGTTTTTGTTATTGAATGTATTCTGACCATTTTCACTAGGGGTCGATCACCATCTTCTTCGGAATCCTGACAATGTAAGTCATGTTGGCTTTCTTATATCTTATCATACCTGAAGGCCTGACGTTTGGTGTAGATGGCTTCTCCCTGACTATGTGCGCCGTACTATACATTAGGCTTACGATCGTCTCCTTAACTGTTAAGACCCCATAGCCCCATAATACGCGATGGCTGTCACCCGCAGAGCGGCGTCTCGCTCGTGTTCGTATATCTGAAGATGCAGGTGAAGCCGATGAAGATAGTACAAGTGAATCGTACGTAAACCTATCCAAGACTGTTAAAGCTTAGATCCTGATAAGTCTTTTTAGACCATGGAATGGGCTCAAGCTGGCCCTAAAAGATTCCAAGGTGTATATTTTTGCATTGATGTGTTGCAGCGGGTCTCTAGGCTTGGGATTCGTTAACTTCGTTCCAACGTATGATTTAATGTTCTTTGCTTCTGCTTGATCCATTGACCGAGATATCACTATCAGTCTAACTGCCACCCTCGGATTCTCGACAACTGTAACTCTGCTGCTTGCCGCGTAGGTTCCGTTTTACTTGTGTAAATGGACTTTTTTTAAAAATTAAAATTAAACGCTTTAGCCCTCCATGGATACTAGCAGCATTCATGTGTATACTTAATGCTCGACATGCAGGTAGTTTATTATCATTATCACCCCGGCCAGCATCTAACACTAACACTATCTCGCTCTGTAGATATGACCGGAGAACGATTTTGGCATCTTTGCGTTTGGTATGCAGCAGCCATTTTAGGATATATCATCGCGATTTCAACCATGTCCACCGCTGGACGTTATGTTTCCCTGTTTTTATTGGCAGAAGGCCCTATCGCTGGTGCCATTCTTTCGGTATGGGTCAGTAACAGCATTCCACGTCCTCCCAGTAAACGTGCCGCCAGTATTGCACTCGTTAATGCAGTCGGAAATATTGGCAATCTGTGGGTGATCAAGAATTCTATACTACTTATGAAAGTATAGCTAAGGTCTAAATTATCACAGAGTAAGCGCATTCATATGGAAAGTGGAATGGAGTCCGCGATATGAGCCGTCCATGATTATTGGAATATGCAGCCTCCTTTTCGCCATTACTTTGGCTCTCGGTAAGCATTGTACTTTTACCAGCAATTCATCGGAAAAAAAATTAACATTTGATATTTTCACTTCAGCTCTGCGCTTCATATTGATTCACGAAAACAAGCTGCTCGACAAAAACGAGCTCGGTTCTTCGAAAGAAACTATGCAAGAGCGCATCAAGCTATCCGCGCAACTTGAAGGCATCACCGTGGAAGAAGCTATGAGAAAGAAGAAAGCGTTCCGTTATCTTTATTGAATTGCGTACGATCATCAGCCATTAGAATACCCTCGTTACAGGACAATGAATAATCAGTCAATTCTATACAACCCAATCAACTACTATGGCTTTTTTACACACTTGCTTGCGCAAGGATGACGTTCCGCCTATCTTTGTGACGTTCCGCCTCATGAAATACCCTGATTGCCCTTTGGAACTCAAGAAGAACAGAATCATACGTTCTTTGAGATCTGCTCCACAACTCTTCGTAAATCAT
This sequence comes from Agrocybe praecox, assembly GCA_964017145.1. NCBI lineage: Eukaryota > Fungi > Basidiomycota > Agaricomycetes > Agaricales > Agrocybaceae > Agrocybe > Agrocybe praecox. The sequence goes on along the minus strand of OZ024843.1, from coordinate 3,899,303 downwards.
CGGCCCCCTGTAGAGTTTCCTGTATAAGTACTGGACCCTGAGCTCTTTGTAAAAGTTGTCCAGAAGGCACTGCATAGTATATGCTCCAAAAACCCGGGAAACATGGTGGTATGGGGGCTCTTTGGTCATAAATAATTGTTCTTTGGTCAGTGTAGAGTAGGCGCAAGAACAACAAGTGGGTGGTAATGACATGGTCTCCGGAAATCGGCGTGGCATACACCTCGGAATTGTCACGAGATGTGTGAGTATCTGATAGAAAGATACAAGATCATCTATGATGTCGGGCGAGTGATCTTGAGTGCGTCCAGCTAGTACCCGATAGAGGGTCATATATAACTGAAACTTCCAAGAACATGGTTCTTCAGTAGAGATTCCGGTCAGAAAATTGAGCATCACTTTGCTAGAACTTTGAAACTCTGCGTCAATATGCTGCAGCTTATCAGGCGAAACATGGTCAGGAATCCGATCCGTGTTTAAAAATTCCCTATTTCCCTCCCACCGCTGGCAGTGGGCTTTCCAAAGTGTCAGCTTAATGCAGCGAGAAACTACAAGTAGCTGGGCGGCTCACCGACGATAGCGTCGTAAATGGCTTGCAGGACCTCGACAGGACTGTTGAACTCTTCGATGCTGCAGGAATTGTGGCATTTATGAACGCAGTTAATATCTTTGCGTTGAGCAGCATCATGCTTTGAGGCCACACATGGTCTTTCTTGTGGATAAAGTAGCATGGTCTGTGGATTGTATAAATCGACTGCTGCCAACTTTCCGAAGGCAAGTGATATTTGTCAGGCTTGTGGTAGAAGATTTTAAGCCCTCAAAGAGCCATTTAATAAAGCGAGACACGCTAGCATTGTCGCGTATGCCACATTCGTTTCAACATTAACACAATGCAAAGTGTCCAAGCACAAGCCAACTTGGCGGTTACGATAGTAATGGCAATACTAGCCACAATGCGTCGCAATGGGATTCTTTTACAGATACCCAGGGGCGATAAACCGTATTATACATCGAGGCATTGTTTTAGCGTGGCCCATGAAGGTTCAAATACGAACAACAGGAGAGGCGAGTTGCCCATGGCCGTTAGTTGACTAGTGCCGTGAAAGGAAAAATTTACTGTTTTAGGATACATGTAAACCCTTATAGAAAATGGACCTACAACAGAGCTATATGCTTCAAATCTATTAGCGTCGATTGAATTGTTACAAAATTTACAGCTAATGGTTTACGGTCCGTGCTTATTGGTACAAATTTACAAATTGATTTACAAGTGTTCTGACGCCCTTTCATCCTACTCTGCTGAGTAGCGTTCAAAAGAATTCCTCAACTTCTTCGCAGTGGAAGTTGGTGACGAGCGCTCGGAATGCTGCAGCGTCTTCGTCTGTTATGTTCGCCGGATTTGCTAAGGAAAGGGTCTCTAAGGCGCAATTATTGCTTTGCCGCTTCGCAAGGTACGTTTTCAAAGCTTCAATAGGATATTGATCGGGAGGATCAAACTCAATGTTATTTATGTCCAAATAACGCAGAGCAGGGAACATCATCTTCTCAGGGCTCGGGGTAGGGGACTTTCCTCCCTCTTGTTGTTGCCTTTCCTTGGGGTGTTGTTCCAAGAATCGCAGGAAGGCCGGAGCAATAGGTCCACTCAGATGCAGTGCTGTCAAGTCTGGCTGCTGGCCGAGAGGTAGGAATGTCTTCGAAGACAGGACTGAAACGTCATTGACCATCACTGATATGACAATCAAGTTCTGAGACGGAACCGCGCTGAATACGTCGTTGAAGATGTGTCGAATCTCTCGGCGAGTCGTCTCTGCTAGTGTTTCATTTGCTGACCATGTTAACTCGATCTCTAAAGATGGTGTCTGGAGTACGCTACGGTCTGGATAATATCCTGGCATTTCCGTCAACTCTGGCCAGAATTCTATGCTAAAGAAGACATCTGAGCCCCCATGGTACAAGACCTTCACTCTGCATGAAAGGAAACGAGGCCGTGAACTTGGCGGCCAACGCGAGTAAAATTCACGCATATGTTTCATCGTCTGGGATAAATTGGGAATAGGGTTTGAGCCCGCCGAGCATTGAAGCCTAACTTGGCAGTTGAAAGGATATCGAATGTAGCTTAGAGCCTCCGCCACTTCAGGAAGGGTATCAGAAACGTCAAGGATTTCGAGGTCGGGAAGGTTTATTGTAGGGCGTTGGGCAACTTGAGCTCCTTTAGAACCTGCCTCTGGTAACACTACTCCAGCAATGCGCAGCTTCTTCAGGGATGGCATCCGAGAAAGTGCATCGAGAAAGTCGACCAGCGGTGGGCGAATTTTCATGTTGACATTGTTGATGGTTAGTGAGGTCAGAGCAGGGTTGAAAAGCTTGGAAACCCATCGCGCGGTGTGGAAGACTTCCAATTCTTGCAGACTATTTGTCTCGCACAGGATCTTGTCAAAGAGCTCAATGGAATCCAATGTTGCATTTGATCGATAATATGATTGTGACACCTTCAGTACTTGAAGTCGCGGGGTTGAAGTCAAAGGGATATTCTCAAAAATCGTCGATAGCTTGGTAGTCGTCGCATTTCGAAGGACAATTTCCTTTGCACGATGGAGATGTTTTTCAAGAAATGTATGCACGACTTGAGAAGTAAGGCTGGGATGAAACTGTTTGGGATATGGATATAGGTTTATGTACGCGATCAAGTCGGCGCCTTTCGATCGCTGAAGCATTTCCAGCCCCCATCGAGGAGAAGAGAATGGGATATCTGTCCAAAGGCTTGAATGTTGCAAAGCCACTTCCCTCCAACGTTGGCATATATGAGTTATTATAATCCAGTGCAACGGTGATTTGCGGTGCAGTAGTTTCGATACTTCTTGATAATGAGAGAATATCAAACACAGAACCTCGGTTGGTAGTCGCGCTACTGGTGCGTAGAGATTCCTTTGTGCTCCAAGATTCCGTAAAGATGCCTGCAGAACGGCTCTTTCTATGTCGATTCGGCGCCGTGTTTCTTCCACCGCCTCAGAATTACTTGGTGGGACATTGCCAAACATTCTGCTGCAAGGATTTCATAAATATGTTCAAATTTCTTTGCCTTGAGCTTGCCTTGGGTCTGCTGCAGTTTATTGAGATCCAGAGAAATGTTCAAGTTGGAATGCAGGTTGAATGCAAGCCAACAAGCTGCGCTCTTGAGTCTTGCTATGATTGGGCCTCAACTCTCATCATAATAATAATATTATTTAGAGTCCGACTCCGAGTTACTCTATTATTATTATGTAATTAGTCACGTGCTTACATCACACGTCCAGGTGCGTTACCTCTGAAATTTAATTTTCAGTGTTCAACATCGATGATCGGCCAGATAATACCGCTGGGCTATACATCTTTACGATATCGCTCGGATATCACATAAAATGATTGATTGAAATAGCGAAAATGGAGCTAGAACAATAAATTGAAGACAGATTATATTATATGTAGTAGGTGCGATAGAAAGGACAAACGTCAGTCATTCTTTGTCCAAAAGAGCCGGATATCGTCAATAGATTTACAGAAACCTGAGCAAGATAAATAAATAGAAACGGTAAGGAGCGTAAGGCGCGAAAGGAAACCGAATTATAAAAAGAGAAAACGTTAGAAAGCACCAACGACCGATCTCCCGATGTAGTTGTCGAGGACCTGGTGAATGAATGACATGAATTAGTAAAGCATGCAGGAACCATCTTGCAAATACACCACCGACCTTGTCCATTTCTTCCAGCTGTTTGAATCCAGCAGCATATATATCGCGTACTTGAGGGTGTAATGATTCCAAATCTAGAGGTTTTCCGAACAACAGTTCGTCAATAGGATGTACTTCAGGAATAGGCTTCTTTGGTGCGGAGGCCAGAGCTTTGTATTCGATGATAGCCATCATGCTCTCGTGTCCAAAATCGTCCTTGGGTATAATTAAACGGCGTTGTTGCTGACTTCGCGGGGTATCTCGAGATCTTTCTTCGGCGACACGAGAAAGATTGGATTGTACAGTGGGCGTACCACGATCAGGTGTGCCACGGTCAGAATAGTCTGACATGACCGAAGCGATAGATGGATTGCGACGATTCTGAGGGGCAGCCGGGGTTGGACTAGCCCGAGAGCCAGCGGTGGGTGTGGTGGTACCGGGTCGGCTAACATTCTTCTCATCGGTAATGGGGTTAGAGATGGGGGTGGACCTCACAATAGTGTCTTCAGTGTCTGGAATCATCTTTCCATTCAGAGGTGCGGAGCTAGGGGTCGCAGAACGAGACGCGTCAACATCAGTGTCGCCCACGGAGTACTCTGAGGCCGACAGTGTGGACACAGGGCGGACGTTACTATCCGCACTAGACAAAGAGGACAAAGAAGCATAGTCTCTTTCTTTGCCTTTGCCCTTTCTGATCTTGTTAAGGACGCGATCCAGCTTCTCTCCGATACCATCCTTATTGCGAATGAAGACACCTTCGAGGAGATCGTTTTTATTGTTGTTGCTAATTTCCCTCCACTCTTCTTCGATAATGTCGCTAACATCATAGGTCTCGCCGTCTGGCTCAACATATGAGTACCGCATTCTATCACCAACTTCATACCGGGAACTGCGCAACATCGCATTTCCAGGCAAAAGCACGTCCATACCACGCACTGAATTGGAAGATGCAGAAACGATTGCACGTTGTGTGGCACGAGTAGCAGCACGTTGAGCTGCGATGATCTCCTGGCGAGAAGGCTGCTTGAGCTTGTTATGATTCTCCTCAACGGTAGGACTCTGTGCTTCGGAATTATAGCTTGACGTTGATTCTCTGTGCAAATGCTGCAGAGCAATCTCATCCAAAGGTGCCGAAAAGCGTTTGCGAGAGGTCGAGTTGCGGTAGGATGTGGCACGACGGAGTACAAAGACCGGGTCATCAGGCCGAATGTCATCCAAGGATCCTAGTAGATGGGACGAATCAAGCGACCTGCGCTTATTAGCTTGTAACTGCCTTTCCGGTGCCTTGAATTGAGGTGGCTTCGGGAATGCCTCGATCAACTTGCTCGAAGGTGCTAATTCTTTCTCTACAAATAAAAACGGAAAAATCATGTGTTAGTTTGCGATTCACTTTATGCACACGAGAAAATCAAAAACCTCCAGACATACCATGCCCATCTACGCTGACCATCAACCCATATCTAACCCTAAGACCACTCCTGCGTTTTGTCGTCTTATCCTCGACCTCGTCGCCTCCGTCAATAACACCATCTTGTATACCAAATCTTTCCAAGCTAGTTTCAGTCACCTCAGCAACTGTAACATTCTTCGGGAACATGAAGATTTTACGCCTTAAGTTAGGTGAGACAAGAATAGGGGCGTTAGGGTCGGTGAGAGAGCTCTTGAGAACGATAGCTTCGGTTTGGGGATGGAACTGCATATCATCCGGCAAATCCTCAGCGTAAATGACAAGCTGGATTGCAAAGCGGGCGGAAGGCGACGAGAATCGTTCATTTGACCCGGAAAGGAATTGGCCTTTCGTAGGACTAGTCAGATTGTGTCCATAATCAGATTCACTGAGTGTCGAGTCTGCAAGTAAGGTGTCATCTCCTTCGTGTCCATTCGAGCTAGTATCGATATTGCCTTCGTTCTTTCGGTTCAGATAGAACTTAACTGCAGAATCATCCGTGAAATCGTTCATGGGCAATTTCTTGATGGCGGGATGCATGGAAAGATTGCTTGAAACCGAGCTAATACTGCCCACACTGCTGCGTTTAACCTTGGGAAGCTCCATTGATTCCACTACCAGAGTTTCAAACACTACCAAAGGATTTTCGGTGGGTTGCAATATTGTCGACGCCCCGCCATCAACTTGCTTCACGGTCAAATAGTAATCGTTTTCATCTTCACCGGCAGGCAACCTGAAGCGTTGGATAGCTTGCCTGACTAAGTCCGATGCCGTGGTAGAGGGGTTCAATAAAACTGTCTTGAACGTGGCATCAGTTTGCAGATGCAGATGTTTGCCCGCAAAGACGCGGATGACACTTAGGCTGCCTTGAGCATCGTTAGAGGAAGGGCTGGTAAGAATTAATGATCCTGGACGTGGGCGAGCGACTGGTGGTCCTAATCCAGAACTAGAAGATGGTGAACTGAGCATGACAGCCGATGCTGATTGAAGGCCATAGTTTGGCTGAGCCTCAGGTGGAGAAGAGGGGGATCGATTAAGATACTCCTTGTACAGAGTCATGTGTTGCTGATCTCGTTGTCTAAGCTGGTTAGCATGTTCGGAAACTTGAGGGTTGGCAGTATTGCGCTCAGGTGTGGATGGGGTGGATTGGTTCTGAGTAGAGCGGACGTCAGAGACAGCAGTCCTAAGATTGGCTGCGATGGCTTGCTGTTGCTGCTGTTGCGCTGTAGAGGTGATTGGCGAGTTAGAACCATCTAATGGCGCTGCCGCGAGCGTAGGTCGATGTCCAGATGAACGGCCACTTTCTTCTGACTCTCGCCCAAGATACTCAGAGCTTTCAATCGAGCCGATCGAAGGACTTTTATCTTTGCCCTTGTCCCTCTTGTTGCGTGCAAACAAACTTGAAAATACCCCGCCTTTCTTCTTCTTGTCCTTCCCATCATCTTCTGTGTCTGTGTTCTTGTCTTTCTCCTTCGAAGGCTCTTTGCGTAACTTCCCCGCATTTGGTTTGTTATAAGTAGCAGAACTGACAGGCGCAGCCATTTTATCTTTTCCTTTGATCTTCTTCTTAGATGAATCATCAGAAGATGTAGTGGAGGTATCATCATCTCGCGGTCTCTTTTTCTGTTCCTCCTCCACGATGATACTGGGTAGATATGGTTGGCCGGCAGGACGATCTTCTGCCTCTCTTGCAATGGTGGGCGTAGCAGTCATCCTGCGGGTTTCATTATCTTCGAATGGATCAATTCGCCGTGGTCCCTGAACCTGAGCTGCAGCATCTTGCGCAAGCTGCTCGCGGGAACTAGCCGTTCGCAGAGATTGTTGCTGTTGTAATAACTGTTGTTGCTGAGCCTGAGCCGCTTGCTGTGAAGCCTGTTGCTGAGCAAGTGCTTGTTGTTGCTCTTGCTGCTGGATCTGAAGCTGTTGCTGTTGCTGCTGTAAGCGGAACTGCTCCTCGCTCTGCTGGAGCTGCTCTTGTTGTTGTGCTCGTAATCGCTGCTGCTCTTGATACGCCCGCATGGATCCAGGCTGCAAGCTATCTGGAATCGGTGCTCCGCCAACTTGAGCAATAGCAGCTTGCTGCCTCAAATGGGCTTCTTCTGCCGTGATATCATCCCACTGCATAGATTCGTCCTCATCTATGCCAATATACCCTTCATCCTCTCCGTCCATACTCTCCATGTACATCAGCTCGTTTGCCAGGTCTATGTCCTCGTCCTCGAAACCATCCGTATTCCATTCGTCCTCTTCGTCTTCAATTTCGCCGTCCCTAAGGGCGGGGGGGTATCTGTGCTGTGATCGTACGTAGTTGAAGTGCACACTGCGACGATTATTGGCGCGGCTGCCGCTTTCACTTCTGGCAGCGTTAGCGCCTGCACTTGGACCGCGAGATGGAAGAGGGGAGGGAGTTGAGCCTTGCTGGAATTGGACGTTATGACGAAGGCGCTCGTGTATAAGTACCGCCTCTTCTTGCTCTGCCTGAGTCGGAATTGCAAGCTATTGGCAATTAGGTAGCTCATAAGTAAAAGTACGGCAACAAGAAAAGTAGAAAGCATAGGACTTTTACGTACGTCGATGTTACGGTGTTTGTTCAGCCTTGCAAGACGTTCAAAAGGTGTTTCAATATTCTCTGCTGGGATATATCCAACCTCCTGCGTCTTCAACACCCTAACTAACCACCAATAACTGTTGCTGTCATCCATCAAATACAAACTGTCTCCTTTGACGACATTCGCCTGACCTTCGACAGTTGCTGCGAAGCTGTGCAACGCATACACCATGTCGAAGTCTATACTTTCATTGGGAATGGAGAGCGTGGAGGAACCTTCGTCGTCGAAGCCATCTTCATCAACGCCGTGGTCGCGGTCATCTTCCCCCTCTGAGTCGTCGTTATCCATGTCGTCTTCAAGAATAGAGAGCTCCTCGTCGGAGGTCATGTATTGGTTCTGATGATGATGCATGGCCGCCGCATCCGCGTGCGCTTGTAAATGTTGGCTACTATTGGGGTCGTTGTCCGCATGGATCTGGTCTCGCAGGCTGAAGGTATCTTGCCTTTGAGGCTGGGGCCTTCTTGGGTCGCCACTCATACTGGAAGAAGTATGGTATTAAAAAAATGAAAGGAGGATGAAGGGGCAGATACACCACGAAAGTGGGTAATAGTATTTTAAGTAAAGGGTGGTCCACTGTGCGAAGGACCTGCTTCGACCAGGAAATAATGTAAAGAGTACCAGGGACTTTTGCCTCTTGGACTCCTCGAATGTGGAATGTGGTCGCCGTATGCCTCCTGGACTTTTTGACTTTATGAAATCCGGCTCTGCTGGGCTCTGCAGTGGATGTGTGGGCAATGCAGGTACAGGAACCGGAACCTTCTGTTGGGAATATTATGTAATTACATATGTTGAGATGATTACATAATTATTTAAACATATATAAGCCTCACCAAAAAAAATTTGGTCGCGTCGCGTTTTCTTTCATGCTTCCATCAGCGCTTTCGTGATTTACTATGGTGAGCTTCATTTCTATATTTATTTTTTCTTGATGATACAAAGGAATTACCGCCTGATGCACTCTCTTCGCAGAGGGTGTGCTTGACGACAATTCCATGGCTGTATTATTATAATATCCTGATCCTTTCGTCTTCATCCTTTCTACCATTCTCGCATGCTAACAAATACATCTTTAGTAGGTTTCTACTGGTCATCGCATGAAGATTTTGTCAAGAAAGTATGTGGGGATCACAGTGGGACTCGAATGGTCAGTTTTCTTTTCTTTCCCCCACAAGTGATGTTTTATCACGACGGTCTTCGTACTATCCATGCACGAAAATGCCCGCCACAGCTCAATTCTTCGGGCAACCCCTTCTGATCCTTCTCCCTCTCTCTTTCGAGTTCGCCATACTGATTAAACTGTATTGCTATTATCAGGCATACGTTCTCACGAGCCCCGTGTTCGATTTTTGGTGCGTCGATCTAAGAGATGTCTTCTCTTGACTTTTTTTGTGTCTCGTAGTCTCTGTACATTATAATCAACCTGAATTAAAATATCAAATACCATGAAAAAAATTTGCCAGCCGGACCGAGATTTAGCGCTTGTTGGTGAACCTGCTCCAGTTCAGGAGGATCCAGGGTAATGCAGACGTTGCAGCACTGGAGAAATCGACCAATCGCATTGCGCAGCTCGCTCTCGAAAAGAACTATGCCTACCGCTTGTTGGAGACTCTTCTGCCTCAGAAATCCTATCTGTCGATGCTTGGACCAATAATTTCGGGATGGGGACGTCTTCGCCTGAAGGATGCAGGTGAGATGAGGGATAAGCATTTTATGGCGTTGTGTATAAACCTTTCGGGGATTTCTTCCTGCGGTCTTATTTTTATGAGTAACTTGCCATCCCGAAAGACTGCGAAGGCGCGCGAGTCCGAGAAGTCGTAACATGACCGGTCGACCTAGCCACTGACCTTCCATTGGTAACGTGCTTTGTGAGGGGTAAAGTCTGCAGTGTTATGTATTACATAGGAGTTCCGAGTCAGTGATAGATCCACCCTCGAGAAGGATGGCACCTTTTTATCGCCTGAAGCAGTGTCTGATTGGCAACCAAGACGCTTTTCTTTGACGGTAAGCCAGCCCTCACTAGCTACACTTATAATGGGATTCTTGTGACTTGCATACTAGAGATACTAACTATTAGGAACGCTAGTAAGGTAAAGAGACGGCATATAACCTCTCCTACAAATTGATGGATATCAAACCAGAGATCTCTCCTCAATGAACTCTCTATTTATTTATTTATTGACGTATTACCTTTCTGGAGGAGCGTTCAAACTTAATCATGCTAAAGTCTCACAGAACTGAAACTTTTATTATCAAATTACAATATTTCCGACGCGACGCGTTCTGCTCACGTGTCGCATTTCTATTGACTGTTCAAATGCGCTTGCGGATGGCCATTGGCCAAAAAAGTCATTTCACGCTTCCAACCACGACCGTACCACGAACCTACCTTCCGAATACCGTCGACTAGCGACGCTAAAGTGGAAAAATTAACGGCCAGTATACCCAAATTACGACAATGTCAGCAAAAATAAGCACGACACTTTCGTCTGTCTCCAACAAACTCAAGCCACATAAAGCGGAGGCCCTACAGAGAATACGCTTGAATACAGCGTGTTTAATAACCACATTGGTTATATCATATCTTTTACCCCTACCCTCTATTCCATCTGCCTTGAAAGTCCTGGTTTTCGACAGAGCAAGCCATAACGCCGCGTGGTCAGCCGACTGGATATGGGAGAGTGTGTGTGTTTTAGGTGCGTCACCGTGTTCTCTAGTGAAAATCTTCGTTAACCCGAATATCACTTCTCAGAAATGGCATTGGTATCTTTATGGGCTTACAACATTGTTGAGGCTTTATACGCAATCAAGTACCCAAGATCGCCTTTGCCTGCCGTCACATCTCCAGCTGCAAAGAAGTCTCTCAAATCAGCAATAGCCCCTTCAACTTCTGTAACGCCGAAAAGAGCGTTCAAAGTGCTTTCACCTAACGTAAGAATTCCTATACTATTATCTTTATAGCAAATTTTCAAATCCAAAATATAACAGACAAGCCCTCAACCTCAACGACCGTTTGCATCAGCCTCTACCTCCTTAGCATCGGTGTCCATGGCTCTGCATTCGCTTTCAGCCTCTACGGGAGCAGGATACCCCCAATCACCCGTATCAACACCAAGCAGGGTTTTGCACTACACCGCGCCACCATCGTCAAGCACAAACACGACCCATACATCATCGACGAGCTCGGACTATCTTGCCACTCCTAGTCCAGTTATTTCGGCTTACAGAGGCAAACATGTAGGCGGGGACGTTGGACGTGAGTGTCTTCTTTTTGGGAGGGTTCTGAAGGACTTTTCTGATGTGATGAACTTATAGGTGCTTTGGATGGCTCATTCTTGTCTAGAATTATGCAGGAAGAAGATATTCTAGATGATTGAAATGGCGGGAAAAGTATGTAGGATGATCTAATATCTTTTGCTATTGTTATTCTTTTATCTTTTAACAAAGGCCGACAGCAGGTACCTAGGTTATATGATTACTTCTTTGTGAATCGCTTGTGTGAGTTCGTGTGGATTTAACAGAATCATCTCTCTTTTCAAGACTCCGTAGACTCGAAGAATGTTTTTTCTCCCAATCACTTCAATATGTGCTTATTGAAATATCCACCAACCGCAGTTAGGCAAACAACTAAGAAGTACACAAACATGCAAAACAAAGTTAAATTTCAAAAGATATAAACGGGTACAATTTATTTAGCTTTCTGTCAAAGCAATTTGTCGGCACCACTGGGGAAGGACTGAAGGACAATGCTCGCTTTCCTGGCCTTCTTGTCCTCGTCTTCTTCTTCAGGTTCCAATTCACCTTCAGCACCGTACTTCGCCAATCTCCTCTTTCTCCAGCTTCGTCGTCCGTAGCTATCGTCGTCGTCGTCTTCATCGTCCTTGACAGTGACTTTTTCAAGCGTAGCGTTCACGGAAGCCTGCACGTCCAGGACGTGGATGAGTTGTCGTGGCATTCCGACAGAAAAAGCGTCAACAGCATCCCTCATGATCTTGTATGTCTTGAAAAGGTCACCGCTTTCGCTGGGGTACAGAGTAGCATTATCCTCGCTAACAAGCAGTTGACGACTTTTCTTCTCGGCTGCTTCCTCTTCTTGGCGTTTTTCTTCCCGAGCCTTGAAAACCTTCGCTTTCTCAATCGTTCGTTCAATCCACTCCAAGATGGCGGCCGCCTTGATCTTCCTTGCGATGGTCTCGTCCTTGGCCAACCGTTGCACAACTTCTTTCATTATCAATAGCGGTTTTTCTGTTGGTCCTTCAAAGATATAGCGATAGTTCTCGAGCATGGCATTTGGTCGAATCATATCTGGCGAGTATCCCCACACATTATCGATCTGTGTTTTGTAATCCCCGAACTGTTTTGCAAGTTGCGCAAGTCTGATGATTTCAAAAGGAGTGTTCCCAACGGCGTCTTCCATGAACAGAACTTCGGGAGGGGATGCAGCGATGAGTTGTTCCGTAATATCAGCGAGCTGGAGTTTGATGGCACAGTGCAAAGGCGTTTTGCCGTCTACGTCTCGCATAAGAAGAGTGGACTTGGAATATCCAAGGAGAATCTTGACGAGTGATTTGTGTCCTTGTTTGATAGCAACATGAAGCGGCTATATACGAACGATAAATAACACAAATTATTATTAATGGCAAGAGTCTTAACTCACAGTGTTAAGCCTAGGCTTTGATTGTTGCAATAACAATTCTTCATTGACTTCTCTAGGAAGCTTCTGCAAGAAATATTCCAACAACCGTCCGTTATTCAGTTCGCATATGTGATGATAGATATTCCAACTGAAATGTGCGATTAATGGCATGTACCATAAACAATGATCCCCGTACTTACTTTCTGCTTGTATCCCGATCAGCTGGGGAGAGCCTCCTTGATAGCAAGTATTCGATAATCTTGTTCTCACTCTGAACGCGTACTGCGAAGAAAAGTGGATTGACACCAATGAACTTGAGCCTGCAGGATGGAATGAGCAAAAACCACGACAACGCTTCGGAGATACATACTTTGTCTGCAAGCTTTCTGTGAATAAAGCCGGTTTCAGCTTGGCCAGCAACTTGATGATGCTGAGGTCGTGGGATAGAATTCCGGCAAACAGTGGGGATTCACCCAGCGAGTTTATGGTCCAGCCTAGCCATTCCGATATCTTCTGTTCAGAATCAGAAGCAGTGTTGGCATTTAACTGATTAGCGCTCAAGATTCGCCTAAGCCAGATAGCCTTGTTGCTGGAATTGGACATGGAGTAGAATTTGTATGCCGCCACAGGCCGACTGGTGGCGAGATACTTCAGGACTTCAACAGATTTCTTGCGTGCGGCTTCCCAAACAAAGGGAATTTCTTCTTGGCTAGTAGTGGTAGCTGTGGCATCAGGATCGTTCTTTTTGGCCAGGTCCATTCGCTTTTTTCCATGCACATTAAGGCCAAGGTATATCTTGTTCTTGTCGTTAACTAATGCAGGTATTTCGGAACCCCCTCGCTCCTTGTCGGCATGGACTACGTCTATGCCAGCACCTGTTCTGCGTATATACTCGTCCAGTATATCGGGTTGATCATGAGTAAGGATATCGTTAAATACGCCCTTTCCTATCTCCAATGGTTGAGGAAGTGCATTGTACAAGTCGGCGATATGAATAAATGCGTCTAAATCGTGATCCAGGACGGCTTTGGAAAGGAGGTTAGCCTGGCCCGTCAGGGGGTTTTCACCGGTCGTCGCTCTCCAAGAAACGTTTACATCTTGCAACATAACTTTAGGATGAATCTGTGACTGGACGGCTGACGATCTAGTGGCAATGTCAATAAACTTGATGTCTTTCTGCTCTGCCGTGGCGCCTGAATCGTCCGAGTCGTATTCTTCGTCGTCCGAGTCTGAATCTATATCAAGGCAGTTGAGCTAAATGAGGAGTTGAACTACAAATCAATCATCTACTGCGTACCTATATCAATGTCGGCATCGAATTTGATCTTATCCTTATCATTGGCCGGATGATATTGTGCAGTGGCTATAGCCAGGATAAGTTTGGCTGTCGACCAGCGGCGTGCAGCAATAGCCGCAAAAAGGGGTGTGTATCCTGTCCACAGTTAAATCAGGACAACCTAATTGCGTATGAAAGAAGAGGGGAAACACTGTACCGGTAGTATCATACCGTCCGGAACCCGGATCCACCAATTTAACTGAGATATTCAAAGGGACCGTTGTCAAGTTCACCATGGTCTCTTGGTCATCCTTCGGTAAGCACAGTCTTCTGATCGTGTCATGATCGCCTGTGTAAGACGCTTCAAACAGTTCATCGTATGCACTCGTCAAGTGTTGAGCAACATTCTGTCGATCATAAGTGAAAGGAGGACTAATGAGAACGTATCTGGAAGTGCTTGCTGATTTCTCTTGGCTGTGATTTCCGTATCTGTGAACTGGGAACTTGCCCGAAAAGTCACTTTCAGAGTTAGGGTAGAGGTCGGTCCAGCTCTTGGCATTCCTGGCGATGAGCATATCATGCAGTTCCCCCAGGAATTCTCTGGTATCTTCCAGCAATTCACGGCCTTGACGTTTCTGCTTGTTGTTTGTTGTCTCGAGAATAGCAGCATAGTCGTAACTCTTTGGAGAACGTTTAGCCAGATGTGCACAATAACTTGTATGGAAACTTTTCCATTCTGCGGTTGGTGTTGGGGTCGTTTCGTTTTCTGGCTCTGACATAGATGCGTCAACAACGACTGTATCTTCCTTCTCCAACTCCCTGTCAATAGAGGTGCATGCGGCTTGAACCCATTGACCTATCGTTTGTCTATCATGAGCACTCGTGTATCGCGAAAGACTCTGCAAGAGAGCGACATCGACGGGAGCGCCCAAGGTGATGAGGAGTTTGCTCAATTCATCGGTGCGTCGTATAGCAACTTCCAGAGGCTGATAGGCGAGATCGACATAGTTCTCGACTTGCCCGTACATTGTTAACTGACGTCTAGATTCCGCAGAGCTATTTCAAACGAATGTACTAGTCAGTTGCATAGTCAATGTTAATAGCAATGGCCTAGGACTTACACTGCTTCCTGAGCCCGAGTAATGTCTTCTTCTTCAAGCTGCAACTTCACGTCATAAGCTAGAAGGAGAGCCAGGACTCCATAATGTTGTTTGTTGATAGCTGTTACGACGGGGAAGACAACATTTTGCCTGATAATAGCCGGGAAGTTGATGACAGTCGCAGCATGTGGATCGTGTTTCAAGAAGGTCTCTACAAGCTTGGTCTTACCAGCAAAGACAGCGGCATGGAAAATTGTGCGCATGTTTTCGTTGGCAGTGGTGGAAGAAGCTCCCGCCTTCAGCAAGCGCTCGGCAACTTCGCACGCAGCATCCTCGTCCTCCCTGACAATAGTTAGAGATAATGGGTGTACGGCAGGTCCATTGTTAGACTTCATAACAGCCTTGACGTCTGAACCGGCATCCAGGAATGCATCCACAGTTGGAAGCGAGGCAAAGAGGATAGCAAATCCAAGAGCACTTAGACCAAAATCCCAGTCAGACTCATCGATAATAATGATGTCAGGCTGGTCCTCCTCTTCTTCAGGGATGTCTCCGGTATCTCCATTGGCTGTGTTCGCTGGGTCTTCTTTTCTTTTGCGTTTCCCATTACATTCGTCGCTATTATCGTCATCTTCCTCGTCATCTTCGTTCTTATCATCCTCTTCGTCGTCCGCATCGCTCATAACAACGTCTTCCTCCTCATGCGAGCTCCAGTCATCCTCGGAAGACGGACGATCGACGGCCTCTTCGTCATCCATGGCATCATCATCTTTGGCCCCGCTGGTTTTCTTCTCTGCTTCTTCCGCATTCTTCTTGCTCTTCTCCAATAATTTGTGGACAAGAGAAATCTGGTCATACTGTGCAGCTAGATGCAGAGGTGCGCGACCATCGGCAAGGCGGGCAGTAATTCGTGCTCCTGCTTCTATAAGATCTCCAGCGATGTCCACAGCCTTCGAGATAATGGCGACGTGAAGAGATGTACGTCCAACATGATCGCGGTCGTTGACCTCTATCCCTTCTTCGATGAGTCGTTTTACCGTTTCCCTATCATGAGCAGCAATAGCCGAGAAAAGTTGCTGGGTAGGTTTGACGTAGACTTGGTCGCTCCATTCGCCTTCATCAATAGGCTTAAAGCTACCTGTCATAGTTTGGCGTCCAGGATCTTCCTGAATGAATCTGAAGCATGTTTTAAATATAATTTTAGTAACATGTATAATTTGATGCTTACTGAATGCGTCCACGAACATACTGCTCGTCTTCTTCCTGCTGGAGTTTACGTTCGTCTTCGTCAATTGGATTAGGGCAGTGCTGTGATAGAAAATTAGTATTTTGTGTTCAAGATAGATCGGTTACACTGACTTCACAGCAATCTTCCAGACACTCCTCGATTGTGCCGAAGAAAGCAGGATGACGATGGAGACGACGACCATCGTTCTTGGGGTTGAAAGTCGCTATGCAAGAAGATTTTAGGTTGATGTCAAATCACAGCACTTCGCCATGTTACTTACAATTCATGCCCAGATCCTATCATGTGTCGTCCGTTTATTGAAATGTGGTCAAAGCATCTAACTGAATATGACTTACCGTCTGGTAAACAAGCTTGTCAATCCTACGAGCATCCCAACCAGGCCCGTACGGAATGTGGAGAGACGCGACGTCGTAATCATTGATCTCAACTCCCATTCCGGTTTCGACCTTCAAATCGCCCTTGTACTTGCGACGCATTCTAGTGTAGCGGGTGATAGCACTTGCACGGCCACGTAGCTGCCGTCTTCCCTCTAAAAACGCATTCCGAAGATTGTCGTCGGTCAATTTCTCGAGGACGAGAAGACGTGCCAGGCCCTGCATTCTCGCGATGGATCGCTCATAAATCTGGTGAAAGGTGTTAGTGAGATAGAACCGGAAAACCTAATCATAATATACATACCGTGGGGTCAACCTTCTGACGTTCGAGGGTAGGTACATAGACCTCAAAATTCCTGCGAGAGTACTTCGAAAGGCGGACTTCATAAGATGGAGAACGACGTGTCATGTCCACCGTGTTGCATTGGCGAATAGAGGCAACCACGGCTCTGGGATTAGCCCAGACACGTTCACCTTGAAACAGAAATATGAGTTTGGGAGGTTAATTGGATTGGATATAGTACTATATTACCATCATAAGCACAACTGGGTGCGTCGATGTCGAACCCGGCAAGAATTTCCGCAGGGGATTGGTATAAACGCAATACGATCTGAACAGAACGATAAGGATATTGTGCTGTTGAAGACGAGTTAGCAGGCCCGACTAAAAAAAACTTCGAACTTGAAGTACTGACAGTGAATAGAAACTGTATGTTTTGTACGGATGCAAGTAACATCCCAGGGGACCGAATCTCGAACTGCTTCATAAATAGTCTTGATCTTAATTTCGGCCTGCTCTGGCGTCATGCCCCACAAGAAAAGATCGACATCGGAAGTTGGGTATGCTTTAGAATGATAAACCTTCCTAATTGCGCGCTTGGAAACTTTATCCTCTTCATCGAGTGGCGTCAAACACGCTAAAACCGATCCACCGGCAGCGACGACATTGTTCCAGTCCAATAGCTGAGAAAGGGATCCCTCAGTAAAAATAGACCAATTCTTCTTAAATTCGTCGAGATCGATGACGGTGGACGGTGCGCCTTCTGTCCTCCTGTTTTCGCTGGAAATTGGCATGACATATTTCCCAGAAAGATCGTCTGCAATCCTAGCTCTGGTGGTCCTGACAGAAGCCGGTGCCGCGAAGAGGTCAACAAGACCGACGTAAGGATTAGCCAAACGCGCATTGCCTTTGTCGGTGGCAAACAGTTTCCTCAGCTCGGATTCCTCATCGAGAGATGGTTGCAAAACAGCGTCGAGAGAAACGCCTGCAGATGAAGGCAAAGCTTCAATACGGGCAATGAAAGCTTCTATTTCAGGGGTTGGTTGCATCGTGGTTGGTAGTATGTTGTTAAAAAGAGTATCTGGAATGATTTGGATGATTTGGACCTCGTATCAACCTGTATTTAAGCGAATCTGAACAAAGAGGCCCATGACGAAATGCGTTCGGCAACGACATATTGGTGACTCCTTCAACCTTGAGTAGATCATCATGAGACCCGTCTGCCAGCGTCGGTTGATCTCGCTTGATGCGCACATACTACATTTGTTATACGGTCCCGCCCTTTTCCCGCCTTCCCGACGCATTTATAAGCACCGACGTACGACGACGAGTCACTCCGGATAAAAAAGGCAAGCGTCGGGCAGTGTCGTCCTTGTGAATGACTCTAATGAAGCCGCACGACGGCCTAGGTCCTATAACTCTAGAATCAGCAAAACACGGGTAAGTTACGAACTTGTGCAACGTGGGGCCTTACAAGCTATTAGTAGCCCATAATACAGTAATACAGTTATGCAGTGCTCTATCTGCGCAAAGCGGATGCATAAGAGCGTATGGTCTAATGTCGCTACAATGGACGACAGTGGGAAATGTTATGGGTGTATATACGAGCTAAACGTGTTCGACGGAGTAGCACTCAACAGAGGGGTTATATGATTGTCGTCGGGACTGGGACTGACACGACAGGGCCGACGCCCACGCACTGCGCAGTGCGCACGGACAACGTAAATTTGTATTACGCAAGCACGTGATGTATGTACCTGAGCAATGTGACTGTCGCGTCGCGTCTAGTTACGGTTAGCGGTTAAGTATAAAGTCAAGTCCCTGTATATGTTATTGCTCACGCTATGCCTTATCACTCACTCCAGAGGGTAAGTTGGAAAGAGAACGGTAAGATGCAATGTACGATTGTAGTAGATTTTCACGATGTGGCCACGCAGATCCAGCGCAGATCGTATCCTTAATTAATTAATTAAAGTAGTAAAAGTACTCGTACGAATTTTACGCTCGTATATTGTCTTGAGTACAGATCGATATCGTTACCACACAGTCTAAGCCTTTGTTGCCAAAAGCAACTCTCCTCTTCAATCTTT
This sequence comes from Agrocybe praecox, assembly GCA_964017145.1. Lineage (NCBI taxonomy): Eukaryota > Fungi > Basidiomycota > Agaricomycetes > Agaricales > Agrocybaceae > Agrocybe > Agrocybe praecox. Next base: position 3,880,542 of record OZ024843.1, on the reverse strand, counting down.
ACTCTGGTCCTCCTCCTTTTTAATCTGATTAACCCGACCCTCTAGTTCCTGAGTCCATTCAACGTCTGACACAATTTCTCTGAGGACAGCGACATCTTTGTCCGTAAAGCCCGTGCATTTATGCAGCAAGACGCTATGTATACCTCGCCCAGACTGGTATATCAACCTCAAGCAAGCAATTAATTCATCTACGCTTGCAGCATTGTCGGCTGGGCGTTCCTTGATGAATTTGACGTCCTTGAAGTGGATAGCCTTGAGTTTTGCAAAAGATCCAGGATTATTTTCAGATAATTTGGTTTCTCCATTGATGAGGGCTTGCTGATTCAGTAGATTCAGTACGTTTCTCGGAAGATAATCCCGGATATGCAAGACTTGAAGCTGGGGGAGCGACCCAACAGTTGAAAGAAGGGTGATAGGGGTAATCTTCTCGAGAATCAGGCCTCCTTTTAATGTCAGAGTGGTGATGTCTTTTAGAGGTAATTCGGCAAAAATCGGGGCCCACAGGTCTTCCATCGGCGGAGTCGAGTAGGCATGAAATTTGGTACGAAGGCTACGTTCCACGCCATGCTGATCACGACCCTGAAGTCGCTCTTGAATCCCGACAAAATTTGCACAAAAGGCCCTAAGTTCGATATAATTTCCTCGCCCGGACGGTGGGAGTATCTCCATCCTGGTGATTTCAGATCTCGCTGTAAATCCTAACATCATGCTGGATGAGAGCTGATGAAGAAGATATACGAATGGAACGGAGTCTATCCCTCGTTCGCTCCAGACGTCGAGGTGTACGGCAGCTGTCGACGGGAAAGTAAATTCTTCAAAGAACCTCACCACCTCCTCAGGGACACCTATCAGACCCAAGGTCTGAAGATCGCAAAAACGGAAACGATCTCTGGCTTCTTTCTTGTTTTCAGACCCATTACTATTCAACTTGGATTTATCCTCCTTGGCAGGAAAGGCGTGGCGTGTCAGAATCTATGATGCACGAAGTAAGTACTCAGTGCGTATAGAACGAACTTATATAGTATTAGTAACTTTACCTATGATGCACGAAGTAAGTACTATATGGTAAAGAGGGGATAAGTAAGGTATAATGGATAGAATAACTTAAGACATACCTCAGTGCGTATAGAACGAACCGAGGAATGGGAAAGAACACGAAAGTTCGGGATATGGGATTGAGTGATACACGTGATAGAAGTGATACGCGTTACAGCGCGACTACTGATAAACAAAATAAGGAACTGTGAACGTTACTACATTATTTCGACATGGCGGAGATACAAGAATTGGAGGTTAGGCATCTGCTGAAGCACGTCACGGAATTCTTCAGCCGTTGGGCGGCATGAGCGTGGAACTGAGTTACGTATCTTTAGGAAAGTGAGGGACTGTTTATTGGCAAGATGGATATTCCAGTATACTCCGCAAGAAAATAAATCAAGCCTGCGAATATTGTCCATCTCCACAAGACGGTCTTCTGGAACAACAATGAGATTTAGGGAAATGCGACATGGCATGTCATCTTCAAGTTTGACGACTAATTATTTCAATGCCGAAGCAGTCGTTGGGAGTTCATGGAGCAACGTCTGCCCTTCAGGATACTGCTGTACAGGGCATTTGATTGTCAAGTTCTCGACTCTTGACACGAATTTCATAGAAAAGAGTGCCGCATTGATGGATTTGCGCGTCATGGTTTCCGCAGTGTCGATGTATAAGGTCAAGTTGGCATTCTTGGATCGATGGAGGATCATTTCTTTCGTCCAGGCGGGGGTAAGGATTGGGAGGATAGTCCAGAAGGACGGATTGTTGACAACGATGTCGCGCCACGCGCGACAAACATGGCAGATTTTTATCCAATCCACAGACCTACGAGATACCAGCGGGAGCCTGATGAGGTCGAATATCTTGCAAATAATTTCATTGGAAATCCGAGAAATAGGAACGAGTGTATTCCTTTGGGTCTTCAAACTAAGTATTTGCTCTCCATGTTTGCGGATTGCGGCGTCGACGAGAGCGATAGTTTGCATTAGAGGCGCGTTCCTTCGAAGAGCCGGAAGTTAGAAGTCGAACGACTTATTAGAAGTCAGGCTGAAAATTTCACTGCGTCAAAAGAATTTCCCATGCCCTCATCATTCTAAATAAATTGTAAAATTTACTAGACCTCGAGAGAGATTGTCCGAGCAACGTAATACAGACGCGCGTGTCGATCGCCAAGTACTTGTACGTCACCATAGAACTTTGAGAGGGAGGTCAACTTGCACCCTACTCTCTGGTCTCTTTCGTAGAAAGATCCTGTAAGAATACATCAGCGATAGTAGAATTGTGGAAGAAGCAACTTACCGGATAGAACAGCATCAATCACCACCGAAGATGATATAAAACGATGAAAGGCAACTTGACTTCCTTCTTCAACAAAATGAATGTAGACCGAAAACTTCTAGGCTTCATTGCAACGTAAATAAAAAAACACTGCATATTAGACGAATGTAGAAAGTACAGTAGTGTAGGCACGGAAAACGAAAATAAATATAAGTTAGTGCAATCTAAAAAAAGTACATACGCCCAGCCGCTCAGCTTTCTCAAGATAAAAAAAGCAACGGACTGGTTAAAAAATACTCTAGGGCCTACACATGTAGAACTTTCAACGTGGGTCGTCCGGCCAGAGTCAGAGTCGGTGCGTGGTCGAGAAACAGGGCCCGCCCGGACTAGCGAATCTTCAAAATAATAACATCATATTTCGTCGGTTGTTTCCCATGCAGACGCAGGTCTGCGGATCTGCTTGTTCCGACGGGCGATGGCGATCTTTCTTCGGTCCCGAAAGCTTGCCCATACACTGAGCAAAATCGCTAGGAAGTTGGCACCAATGGTAAGGTATATCGTGTCCACGTAACAATCAAGACCCCGTAAACACTGCGGGTGTACAGCGGCGCCTCTAGCGGTTACAGATGACATCTGGGATCCATCGTGTGCGTCAAGATTTTGACCAAAGATAACGGAAAATAGATTGCCTGCTATCATGGGAGAAAGGGAAAGGTAACCCCAGTTCTCAGAGAAGTGGGCTATAAAACATCATAAGACTAAGTTATTCAGCAGAATGGATGGCGTAAATGTTAGAACTTACGCATTCCAAACCACTCGAGACATACATTGGGGAACAAAGAGAATGCACTCCCATATGCGAGGCCTAAGATGGAACTTGCCACCCATAGGTTCTCGATGCAGTCCTCGACAGCAGTCATAACCTGAGAGACGAAGATCAAGGCAGCCACCAACACCAGGCAATAAGAGCGGGGAATATCGAATCTATTCTTGCCGAAGTCGGACACCAGGCCTAAGGAATACATAACGGTCAATATAAAGGGCAAGCAAAAATAGTTAATGTGCTTACCGATGAATATCCTGCCAGAGAAATTCATAAGGCTAATCGCGGAAACCTGTGCTGCTTGCCATCCAGCTGCATCCTTTTCATCGTAAACAGGATTCTGATGGGCGTATAGGGCTTGAGACATCGATCCTACATTGTTGATGTCTAATGCTAAATTAGGTGATAGCCATTTAGCACATATAAAAAACGTACACATCAAGCCGGTTCCGCTCACTACAAGAGATTTATTGTCAGCTCCAATCTTTGCGCTTATGGACGTCAAACTTACCAATTGAAAGGATTGAAAAAAGCAAAAGAAAATCGCCATTAACGAGCAGTTTAAGTCCGTGCAAATTTGGGGAGATGTCTAGCTCCATAGCTGCACCTCTACTGAGACTCCGGTTCCTGGGATTGAGCCTTTGCGAGTCAAGCTCGACATCTTCTGGATTCCCTAGATCGGTATTATCATTTCTTCGTCTAAGTGTTTCTTCTTCCTCATCTAAAAGAGGAGTATGGATAGGGTCTTGAGCTACTTCTTCGAAGTCGCCCCGTGTATTTTCTATTTCGTCGTAACCTTCTGCCTCAGGCAACGGAATGGGCCGCACAAGGAAGAATCCCATAATCATCGGGAATGAAGTGCCTAGTGCTAGTACCAGGAAAAAGGCAGACGTATTTCCAGCATAGAATATATGCGAAATAGTCGAATAGAAGAAAGCTGATAGGCCAAATCCCGAAATAACTACGCCAGTGGCAGTTGCTCGCTAACCCAATATGAGCAAACGAGGAGATTGTACAAGCGCGTCACTTACAGCTTTATCTGGGAACGTCTTTGCAGTTGAGTTGACAGAACTGATAAGTCCTCCGTTGCCACCGGTTCCCGTCATATAACTAAACAGGACGAGTACGCAAAAACCAAAGGTCGATAGGGCTTCTACGCCTGGGGAAAGACCCGCATCGTAGAGATACCGCATCCCAGAGTATCCCCCGAGGAGAAGAGCAAACGAGGTGGCAAGAAGTATTCGAGGTCCTCGAGCATCGACGATCCTGCCCCATAGTGGCCCAGAGCTGTAAACACCGACTGTAGAAGCGGAGAGAGATAATGAATGAGGCTGTCCTCTCCTGAAATATGGTAGAAATCCTACCATTTCCTGCCAATCCGACAATGTTAAGTTGGGTGTGCGATATGCCAAGTCGCGCTCCTAACTGTGGGGCATAAGCTAAATAGCAGGTGTACAGTTAGCGGGCGTCATAAGGCATTTCGGAGTCTCTGAGAAGGCGGATAAAGCAACGCAGGATATGGAATAGGTTCGTCTGTACAACGTTGAAGTATATTCACCTGAGTATACCTGCAATAGAGATTATAAGCGAGCGGCCCCTCTGAACAACCCATACATGGAGTACTCACATAATTCGTTCCAGAACTTAAAGCAACAATGAGAGAAGCGACCAGAGTGGTTATACGAGGTGCGCTGACTAGAGGAGGCACTTTCGAGGACATGATAGTGATAAGGATAAGGAGCTTCAGACCGCCAATGCGTTGGTCTTTGGCATAGGCGGTAAGCGGTAAGCAGCCACCAGTGGTTTCGGTTGAAGAGCCGAATTAGATTTCGGACCTGTGCATATCTACTTTCAAATTCGCACGCTTAATTAATCCTGTGAATGACTATGCAATTGATATGGTTATGTAGACTAGGCTGGATAGTGGATAACAGGTATATACAAAATTCCTTCAAGAAAAGGTCAACCGTCCATGAGGTCAAAGAGAAAAATGGTCCGATGGATATAAAAATATACAAATGTCAATGTGTGAGGATTCGAGGAATTATATGTGCGGAATAGGATAGAATAAGGTGCATGCATACCGGAACACAGAAAAAGAGTTCAAATGAGGGCTTGTTGAATGTAGAAGACCGTCATTAACTGCAAAAGACGTTTTTGTTCTTCAGCCCATTCTGCCTGCAGAATGGCCTTTGTTTTTTCTCGCTTTTCATTATCGAAAGTTTTGACGGTGAGTGCAAAAGCAGCCGACACAGGTCTATGGTCTGAGACGTTCGTTTCATAGCGGCGGTACTGGAGTTGTCGAACTCTATCTGCCACACGAGAACGCCAAAGAATCCTGTCGCACCAGGCAGGGGAACGACGCTTCTCCGAAGTATCGTACTCGTCCGAATATTTGTCATACTTATAAGTTGGATTAAATGTAAGAGGACCCTCTGAGAAACCTCGCAACCGGCATCCGCGGTTGAATTTGATTTCACGCAGAAGCTGATCGTGCATGAGAAGGCTGGCTAAATCTCCTGCATTAACAGCAGCGATGATGGCGTCTCGCCGATGGTCGATGCGGTAATTCAGGTCACCATTCAACTAGCAGGTAATAATGAGCATAAGAAATTGTAAACATTTAGTTGAAGGAAGAACTTACGATGACAAATTCGTGGTCTAATACCATTGTCCCATCTCCGCCGCCGATATAAGCTAATGGATGGTTAGTGGACGGAAAGACGGCTTTCTCTTCCAACATTCCGGCGATATCTGCGTTTCGCTGTCTCACTGCACTTTGTCCAGCAGCCAAATGACAATTTATAAAGCAAATTGAAGAATCTCCGACCACAAAACGCGCAACAATTCCACCCTAAAGAACGAAGAATGAGTATCTTCGTCATTCAAAATGCAGATATTGCACACACCTTATTTCCATACCGTCCACCCATACCTCTTTTGATAGTAGTAATAGCAACGTCGTCAAACGTCTCTCTTTCCGAGGTCTTCACAAAGATGCAAGAAAACAGTCCAACCAAACTTTCCGTATGAACCACCGAATACGTCACATCGCGTGGCATAGTCGCCTTCACAGCGATAGACAGCCGCTCGTACCAGCGTTTGTAAGCTCCAGTGACTTTATCCGAGAGGCCGCCATCTTCGGGTTTCTTTTTACCACCAAGAATAACATTCTTAGCGGCCATCTTGCGGCTCTCGAGATCTATGACCTCTTGGAATCCGAAGACGATGACATCGGGCGGCTTTTCCACGCTGTGAAGAATATCATGGAGGAAATTGGAATTAGCAGGGTCTCCGGATAACGAATCTGGTCGTGCCGAGTCACAATTCCAGGAAGTAACAAGGATGGTCAGATCTTTGAATTTGCTGAAGGAGGCTTCCATCTGTGTAAGCCGTTTGTCTAGAGAGGGAAAAACATTGATTAGCGGTCTGCCATGAGTGAGTCATATACGAAGACAAGGACACCTACCGACCCAATCCGAACCAAGTAACCCATCCCAAAGTTTGAGTTGTTCGTCCCGGCCAATACTAGCTACACACAACCTTTCTGTATTAACGATTGCAAAGTGATTCATCATCAACTTCATGACCGGTAGTCCTGGATGCGCATTCCAACAATTCGTTACAAGCCATGGCTTTTGCGAGACATCGTAGACCGAGATCATGCCATTCCTACTACCAGCCCAGAGACGGTCATTGACCCCTTCCAGGCTGAGGATATCGGATGTCGACACTTTGGTCACCTCCACACAGAGCGGATGCCCATCATCCGTCGCCAGTTGCCATATTGAGATGTAACCTTCTTCATGACCCATGTACACAAATCCTGGCTGAGAAGGTATCATTGTCGCAGAGGTTACTGGTCCAACGTGCTCGGAGGGGAGCAAAGACCGCCCTGTGTGTGCTGGGTTGAAAATGTCGAATATACGAATAATGGGTAACCTTTGGCTGGGTACTGATCCTTGATGCTCGAGTCTTGCGGCAGTCCATAGCTTTCCATCCAACAGCTTTACGAAGTCTTGCTTCTCTGTGGTCCTCGTCACACGCGGAATGGTCGTCAGCAAAGAAATGTCCTCCTGATTATCGAGATCCGGTGAAAAATTGAGCGTTTTACCACTCTCATCCAGAATAACCATTGATCGACCATAGCGAAATATGTTTGTTATGGGATGCAGAAGGGCAGCATACTTCGAAGCACGGACATGACCTGTGCGGATATCCAACTCATAGATATGACCTTCTTTGGTTCCAACCCAAAGAATGTAGCCTCGCTCGGCCTTGGACATTGTTGGACGAAATTCCATGCAAGTTATTTTCGATTCTTTTATGCCCATTTCTTTTGTCTCCAAGGTAAAAACAGGAGCTTCTGATATAGCGACATCGTATATCTTCATATGATGGCTCCACGCTACGACGACATGTGATCCTGATAAAGCAACGCAGCCATTATGGGGATGGACATGTATGTGGGGATCCATATACCCATCCCTGAAGCGCAAAAAGGGCGGTCTTCTGGACGAAGTACTAGTATCTGGCATAAGGTCGACCATAGGGGCTTTTGTAGGTTCGTCTTCTTCGCCGAATTCTTCGTCAGACGATGGAGGAGTAGCGGGACGGCGTGGGGGTGGTAGCTTGCCTCCAGGAGCTATAATGCGTGTGGGGGGAGGTGGAAGTTTACTTGCGCCGAGAGCCTTGCGTTCACTTGCAGCAACAGCCTCGTTGCCATTCTGGAGTGCATCGTACATGCGGATTGGTACAGGGGGTGGTGCACTAGAAGTACTAGGAATCTCCTGAGCGACTACGGTGCTTCTTCTAACAGGGAGTGGAGGAGGACTTGTGACCTTGGAAGCAGGCAATGATGAAGTGGACAATAGGGCCTGTTCTGCCGTGCTAAGAGGCGCAGAGTACGGACTGCGGTTACGCGGAGGCGGTCGGGGAGGAGGTACAAGGCTGGGGCGTGATGAGATTTGAGGCAGTGGGGCAGAACTAATGTCACTATCTGTTGATGTCTGGCTGGAGTCACTGAAGTGAGCTCCAATTGGTTTAGGATACGCTCCTTGTACCTTGTCGACGCCATTGCCGTCAGAAAAGTGTCTGGTAGAAAGCGAGGTTAATGTGGCGTCCGGCGGTGAAGCACTGATATTCGCATCTTCCTCCTCGAGAAAAGGACTATTCAACGTGGAATTTTCATCGGGCTTATTCGAGAAAGTGATGGAGGAGGATGGACGGGGTGGTATCGCTGGTTTGCTGTCTGTTTGGAGGGCAGAAAAAGACGATAAACTTGAACGAGGACTGTGCCCACGACTGGGCGATGCCGGAGGAACGAGGCTGCTGGAAAATTTACATGTCAGACAAAGAACAGCACGTTTCAAACGATCGATGACACACATTTTACGAGATGGAGGAGACATCCTTATAGCATCGGTTACTGTTGCAGTTGATACTGGAGGAGGTGGTACTGGGCGCAACAGAAGAGACTGAGCAGGTTGACTGCTTGCGCTTGCATTTGTAACCTTTGAACCACGGGGCGGGGGTGGCGGGGGTGGAGGCCTCTTCGTCGGTGTCTTGGTAGAGTCGGACGCCCTGAGATCTGATGAAGAAGAGGACGCCCTGAGGTGAAACGATTCGGCCGGTGTCACTAATTGAGAACCTGAAGTCGCTCTTGGTCGCGGGCTCGAAGGCGCAGTCACTGCCAAATGCTCGCGACTAGGAGTAGATCTAATACCGCCGCTGGCGCCATCTGAAGCAAGCCTCTCAAACCTGGATTTCAAATTCTTTACGGCCTGTAATGATTCGAGGTCGACGTCCGAAGAAGGCTCCATCTTGAGCTCTCGCTCTCAAGTGAGTAAGCTATTGTATGTAAATCAAAGTGTATGACCTGTGTTCAACGTGAGAAGTGCCGTTGTAACCATGTCATACAAAACTTACCGCGATGGCAATGTTATGGGCGAGAGAGAAAGAATTATGTTATGTGAGGAGTTGTCCGACGCAAATATAATCTCATCGCGGACTTATTGTCTCCTTCAAGTTGGTGATCTGCACAGCCACACACTTGTAACCCTTGTTTCTCAACATTCAAGTGAATAACCTGCCAGGACGCTTTCGTGAGGCTCGAATTGTGATACACTAACACAAGAATCAGTTAAGTATCTTTCATTCAAAATTCCCAACATTTAATTGACTCGTCTCCATTTTAGTGTCAGTCAATACCGCACATGAAATTGAGATTCTGAAAAGTTCGTTGCCTCAGCAGTCGACATGACCAAGTTTAACACGCACGCTGAATTTCTTCGTCAAATTCTTGCATCATCAAGACGCTATCAAGGATCATGGATCTGTTAGTGCAGAGGGGAAAAGCAGCGTGCCGTATGGTGTACTTTTCGAAAAAACCGCAAACACTCGTGAGTCCGTCCGAACACATCCAGATTACTTATCTTGCTTTAATAATTTATATGTAGTCGAAGCCTTGAATGGAACCTTAAGGGCGGCGAAACGTCAGAAAAAGGTATTTCTAATTCTGCACGCAAAGCTATATATCGTTGGATCTGATTCCTCCTAGGTTGCCTTTGATGCTGAACTCCTTATGATGCCCAGAGACAAGGATGTTCATGTTATACTCCTTGAAGATTGAACACAAAGTTCCAGAGCAATGATATACTACATATACATGTGCAATTATAGTAAGACTCAATATATCTTTGCTTTGATAACAAAAAATGGGATAGCAAGGCTGGCAAGAAGTGAAGGCTGAATTGAACCGAAGATGTCACTATCACTATGTGGCTATTACCTGCAAGGCCATAAGGGTGTCCCAAGAAGGCCATCCGTAAATCCTGGGGAGCTCTGTCCAAAAATATTGACGATCTCGCTCATGCTTGCTCTGGCATATCCGGATGCAAGCATTACAGCTCTCTTGGAAAACTGGGTAGGCCTCCCAGTCCTCTTCATCCCATATGTGCAGAGGATCATGGTTCTCCCACTGTTCTTCATCAAGTTTCTGTCGGGTCTTTCTACGGGCTTCAAGGCATGTGTAATCATTTGGATTGGAACACATGTTAGTTTTTTCGGTAAGTCCAGGTATGTTCAAGAAGGAAAGGATCTTCCTAAACCCTACTGCCTGCAAACTTCTCCCAATTTCCAGCTGTGCTTTCAAATCTTTCTCCAGGTTTCTCCATCTGGGATCATTTACCAGAGCATGTGTAGTGTGCATGCCTAATTCATATGAAGCTGCTGGGAGAAGCCACTGTGCATTGCAGGATTTGGCAACCTCTATCACAGCAAGAGTTTCATGGAGTGTCATTGACTTCATTGTTATATTTCTTCCAAAATCATGATTTTCTAAAGGGAATGTGGAGTTTTTGACACGATTGTCCCAAGCTCTGAGCTTCATTGGGTAGCCAGATTCAAGGTGAGCAAGTGCCTTGCACCGAAGGAATTGCACCTCATATCTTGTACTCAATTTCAGTATAGAAATTGCCATCTCAATTGTGCATTGAGCAGGAGGTGGATCAAAATATCTATTAAAAATCCAGGGAGGAGAAAATTCAGCAACATTCAGAATAATTTAAAAAAAATACTTACTCTGCATCATATAGAGCAGTCAAAAAATACTGTGCCTCTTTGGCAGTCACTCCTAGCAAAGTATACACACAATGGCCATTGCCTGAGTACATGGAGTCTTCCTGCTGAAAATATTCAGAGGGCTGTGTTGGATTCTGTAGAAATTCAGAAAAGATATTGGATTTCCGCGAAAACAGAGTTTCAGGGACTTGGAAGATTTTGTTCTCTGCCTGGAAAATAGCCAAGTCTTCATCTTCATACCATAACTCAGCAACTTTTTGGGCCAGAGGTGGAGAACAGGGAGATTTGAGAGTTTTGTTGTCAGAACCAAGATAATCACTGTTCCCAGCTGCCATGTCAGAAGAAAACATTTGGTTTGAGCAAGAGATAGTGGTTAGAAAAGTTGCTGTTGTAGTACAAGCAGAAAGAGATGTGTTGGGTCAGTTAACATTCAGTGATATTGCGAAAGCTCAAGTTCTTCTGATTCTAGCCTCCTTTAAACTTGAGATTTGCTTAAGATGCAGGCAACTACCATCACTTTTATGTAATGGAATGGAGGTTATACACAAAGTATGGCATTACAATCGAATAATTCAGGATGATAAGATACTGTACAGACGGACAATGCAAAGAAAAAGACGACAATATTAAAAAAATTATACGACTTTTAAAAGTGGTAAATGGTAGGAGTCACGAAACAACTAACGAGCGTATGGATGGAAATTGTGCCCTCCTCTCTGACTCCTCTGAGGACCGACACTGGCACCCATGCCCCCAGCAGGACCTCCTCCACCACCTCGCGGTCCTCGCGGGATATTTGGGTTCATTCCACCACCCATCATACCCTGACTTCCTCGACCCATTCCACCCATTCCAGGTCCTGCGCCGGCCATACCACCCATGCCCATGCCCATACCCATGCCTGGGCGCATACCTCCAGGGAAACCACCTCCAGCAGCCATACCACCCATCATAGGGTTCATCCCACCGCTCATGCCGCCCATCATCCCTGGGTTCATCCCTCCTGCGCCCGACATTTGGAACATACGAGTGTATAGTGCCGCCAACACTTGAGGATCGAATGGGGCGTTTCCAGCAGCACCGCCTGCAGCGGCCCCAACGGGCGTAGGGAAGTTGGCTTGTTGGGCATTAAACCGAGGTGCTGTGTTCGTCGTCGGTCCGGCGAATTCGGCCCCCGAGGCTGCAGCAGCAGCGTCCTCGTGAGGGAAGTTATCTCGTTGGTAGCGGGGTTGTGCTAACTTGACATCAATCTATAATACAAGAGACATATCAATCGATAACTAACATAAGATAGTGTTATGATACTTACCATTTTGCCGTCAATCTCCAAGTTCCCAAAGCCTAGGAATGGCTGTACATTCGTATCTTCAAAGGAAATAAACCCGAACCCTTTACTACGGCCAGTATCACGGTCCAACATAACAGTCGAATCAATAACCTTTCCGAATTGAGAAAAGAATTCCCTCATCGACTCGGAAGTGACGCTGCCGGCCAGTCCACCAATAAATAACTTCGTTGCTCTTTGATGTTCCTGTCGAGGAATAGCGCGTTTCGGATCAATCTATGAACGAGACGAATAAGCGGTTAGTGGAGATCTAAACTTGACTCAGACATGTTGCTTACAATTTTTCCGTCAAGATAGTGTTCGCGGACCATGACAGCGTTTACACTAGCTGGGTCGTCGAAAGTCAAGAAAGCAAAACACCTTGAGCGTCCAGCAGCATCTCGCATGATGGTGCACGCGTCTACTTTTCCAAACTGCGAGAAATAATCTCGCAGACCCTCTACACCATACATATGGGTTTAGTCGAAGCAACATAGAAGAATGGGCATACGTACCATCAGTCGTGTCCCAGTTTAGACCGCCAATGAACATTTTGCTAGAGAATATTTCAAGGGCGAAGCGTAATACGAAGATTGACGGGCATTGATGAAGGTCGGTGAATACATAATGGAATAGATATAGAAGAAATGGTTGTTATTAGTATCGGTAGCCTAAACAGAGAGAGAGTTTGTTATGATAAAGAGAAGGAGTAGAGAACTCTACTGTGGATGGGATACCTAGACCTAGCAAACAGGCGCATATACGCTAGAGCTAGCTTAGAAGCGACTGACTACGCGAGAGTCCTCTAAGGATATACAGGTGGGACGAGGGTCCACAGTAGGTTTCTTGGGGAAGGAGAATTTAGTCATAGTCAGACAAAAATCTTACCCCTCATCTTTCATTTCTGAAGGCCGAACCGAACGCTCAGCTGTGGCAATGTTCTGATAACCGCCCTCCGCGCGTTGAATGGGCATCTCCCGGTATTCGTTGGGGGAAGGCTGTTCGTAAGTCGGTATTTGTTGAGGTGCAGGTTGAGTGTAAGTTGATTGAGATAACCCATTCGTACTCGGTAGTTGCGGTACAGTCCCATTAGTCTGCGTCTTTTCAGCAATTGTCGTTTCTGGTGTCTCTGTTTTCACAGCTGGCATTTCTTGCACGACGTGTTCGGGCGCTGCTTGTGTATCGTTTTCTTCTGCGGGCTGCTCATTTTCGCCCTCATCGTTTCCGTAGAGATCTGGAAAGATTGTCAGCAGTAGCAAAGAGTAGTTGAGTAGCATACACACCGCCGTAGAGATCAGCATCAAGGTCGGACATGGTAGCGGCTAAGTAAAAGTACGGGAAAGAGTTGTATTTTGAGCCCGTCACTCGACGTGTAACAAATTTACCTGCTAATGATTGTGTCACGCAGTCACTCTGCGCTCGGGCCATTGTTGACCGTTTGCAGCGTCCCCCACGATGTCCGCAGTATGATTCTGCCCGTTATCCATGGCTCTTCTGCCAGCGGATGTTCCTATTTTAACTTAGAGGACATCCGGCCTTTCCAATATCGTGAAACTTTCGGATCTTGAGTTTTCGAGTCATCGACCTTGCTAGGCAGACTATAGATTACGCAATTTATCATACACCTCTATCTAACCTTCATGTCGGCGAAAGAGTTCGTGATTGGGATCCTCGGTGGGTGCATATATTATCAGGATACAATACATGGCTAACGTACGCTCAGCCTTGCAGGGTGCCTTTATAGAACATCAGACAGCTCTGGAAAGCTTGTCATTTCGAGAAAAGCTAGAAGTCATCCTTGTGAAAACTCCAGAATCTTTACAAAAGTGCGATGCTTTGATTATCCCAGGAGGAGGTCATTGTGGCTTAGCACTATGGTCTTTATATTCTACTGACTTTGCCTATCAATAGAAAGTACCACCATCGCATTGCTAGCTCGACTTTCAGGCGTTCTCGATCCGCTTAGAGAATTTGTTAAATCGAGACCAGTCTGGGGCACCTGTGCGGGTGCCATTTTACTTTCTCAAGCCGTGGAGAACGCAAAGAAAGGAGGCCAGGACCTACTTGGAGGAATGTCTGTCACGATTGCAAGAAACGGATGGGGATCCCAGGTTTATCTGACTTTATTTAGTAAATGCTCTTTGGTTTAATCCTTTCTCAGGTGGAATCTTTCGAAGCCCCATTAGAAGTTGACGGACTGCAATGCTCAAACGAACCGTTCAACGGAGTTTTCATCCGCGCACCGGTACGGCCAATGCTATTTTCTATCATTTCATCCCTAAAATTAGTAAAACATAGGTTGTCCTTCAATTAAATCCGTCGTCAAATGATCCCCCAATCGAAGTCGTCGCCAAACTATCCCCCAGTTTATTGCCGCCATCGTTGGCATCTCCTGATCACTCCAGTGAACCCAAAGTTTTCGTCGCTCTTCGACAAGGGCGCCATCTTCTCACTACGTTCCATCCCGAACTCACCGACGACAATCGATTCCATGAATATTTCGTTAGAGAATTCGTGATACCATCCAAACCATAATGATCAATATTATTCATAGAAGCTATTCCTTTTCCGACCACTCAACTGGAGATAGGGCACCTTTTAGAAGCCCCACCGTGCGCAATTGTCGCGTGCCTGTGTGGCTGGTTGAGCGCTATCACGTTATCATCCATGAGTCATTTGTCCTAATTGCTCCTGCCTGCACCCAGGCCGTCCAACACATCAACCGTCTCATCGACTTCTATCTTGTGCAACACCTAGATTACCACGAACTATCTGAACTACCCTATGAATCATGTTGAACATATTATTGATCTTTCGATAATGCTATAAATAATCTACGGCACCGCTTATCGTATCCAGAAACCATATGGCCCCTGATATGGTCTCTATTTCTGGATACGTCTGCTGGAATTTCGCTTGTCCAAACACCCGTCAGACACGTATATAATCAGGAAAAGAACCATGTAAGGCGTCTTTTGGCCCTTCTTTACCTTGCTTTCTTGCTCGTAACTGCTTCAGCATGGTATTCAGCGTTCGAAACCTCGTTGCTGCGCTTGTGGCAACGACTGTGTTCATTTCTGAATCCGTACAAGGTCGCCAGCTGAAGAGAAAGGATATTCATGCTAAACAAATCGAAGCTGCTAGACGATTCCAGTCGACTGCTCCAGTACGACGTGAAGCAGCTAAGAACATTACTTTCTCGAACCCCAAAGCATCACGTAGGTCTGCTGAACGATGCTTACGTTCACCTTCACTCATTGTGTTACCAGAATTCTTCGTCGACGGCAAGAGCATTCCTGACGTGGACTTTGACGTAGGGCCCAGTTGGTCAGGTCTCCTCCCTATTAGTGGAGACAAGAATGAAACGCGGGAGGTATGGCATCCGTTGCGCAGTAGTGTTGTCCTCCCTAATCGCTGTGTGCGCTGTTTGTAGCTCTTCTTCTGGTTCTTCCCGCCCGGCCCACAAGGCTCTACTGACGATTTGATCTTCTGGTGAGAATATTTGTATGGTATTAATCTATCTGTCTGTTCTGACTAGTCCTGTTGCGTATCCCTCCATAAATAGGACGAATGGTGGCCCGGGGTGCTCGTCACTTGAGGGATTCTTACAGGAAAACGGGGTGTGTTCTATAAGATTTCTGATTGATTCTTTGACTCATCCCATCGTGTTACAGCCATTTTCCTGGAGTCTTGGCCAGGCGAAACCCACGCAAAATCAATTTAGTTGGACAAATCTGTCGAGCGTTTTATGGGTCGAACAACCAGTTGGAACTGGGTTTTCGAGAGGAAAACCTAATATCAAGGCAATTCGGTCTTTCATGCGCGACTCCTTCGTTATTAACAATGCCGTTACTAGAATGAAGATGACCTTGCCGCTCAGCTCGTTGGATTCCTGCAACAGTTCCTGGAGGTATTCCCAGAAATGAAGGGAAAGAAATTTTATCTCACCGGAGAAAGCGTAAGGCACTTCTTCGAAGTTTTGGCATATAACATAATTTATTAAAATTTTCCTTTTTTTTTAGTACGCTGGCACATATATACCTTGTGAGTCCATGTTCAGTTTCGACTCATAGCCAAATTCATCATCCATTCTCGTGCCAGACATCGCGAATTACATTTACGAGCATCCAGGAGTCCTAGATCTTAATTTGCAGGGCATCTGGATTTCTGATCGTGAGTAGTATTCTATCATGTCTTTCCAAAGAGATTGTCTTATGGACATCCCTCCCAAATATAGCTTCCTTGTCTTTCGACGTTGTACAGGAACAAATTCCAGCTGTCAACTTCGTCCATAAATACGAAAATGTTTTCTCCTTCAAGTATGTTGATGTGCCCTGGTATACACGTCTGGTTTCAAATTGACAGATTTCTTTCAGTCAATCATTCATGGCACAGCTCGACAAAATAAGCGCTCAGTGCAATTATACGGGATACATGGATAAATTCGTCACATACCCTCCGAAGGGTCTTCTCCCTCTTCCTAATGGCTCAACGAGAACCCCGAGAGGATGTGATGTTTGGGACACGATCTTCAACGCTGCCGTCATTGTCAACCCAGCTTTCAATATATATCGCATTTTCGATACTTTCCCAGTGCTTTGGGACGTTCTGGGATTCCCGTAAGTACCGGAATCGATTATGATTCATGGGGAGACGCTGAGGGTTTTTGTAATAGCGGTTCTTTCGAACAGGCACAAACCCCACTGTACTTCAACCGAACCGAGGTCAAGAAAGCCATCCACGCCCCTCTTGATGTTGACTGGACAGAGTGCTCCGACATTGACGTCTTCCCTAAGGGCGATGGCAGTTTGCCACCAGCTTTCACCGTTTTGCCCAATGTTATCGAGAAGAACAACAGGACAGTTATCGTTCATGGGCTTGCTGATTTCATCCTGATCGCTGAAGGGTGTGTTACGCTTCCGTTTCAATGTCATTGCGTAGCTCATTTTTTATTTCCAGAACGAGAATTGTCATTCAAAAGTATTTGCAATACCTGATTTCGTAAGGAGCGACACTCATCGACTTTTCTCTTCTAGCATGACGTGGCATGGACAACAAGGCTTCCAAACCCCAATCGCCAACGATAGCTTCTTAGTTGATGGTGTTGGAGCTTTAGGAACTACCCATACTGAACGTGGCCTAACCTACTTCGAAGTTGAGCTGAGTGGCCATATGTAATGCAGCTTTTCGTTTATCACGTGCTGGACCTAACTGATATCTTTCTTCTAAAGGGTACCTCAATTTTCTCCAGTTGTGGGTTTCCTCCTCTGCTCAAGTATAACTACATGCTCAATTTTTTTTCACGTACAGGCCGCCTTCCAAATCATGCAATACCTCATGGGTTTCAGAGACAAGCCATGAAAAGCCGAAATATGCCACACACGAGATACAACGAATTCCCCATAGATCAAAACAACATACGTACATTTACATACATTTACACGTGTACTAGTAGTAGTACAACAAATTGGCCAGTCATTGACTAACAGTCCAATTCCATTGCACGATTCTTTACAGTTAATTTACGTCAACGAATGCACATTTATCCCACTTCAACACCTCGCCACGATCAGTAACGCCTTGGATATAAAAGCGAACTTTTCTGCCCTGAGGTACGCCAAATGGAAGGGTTGTCGGGCATATATCAAACCCATTTTTCTGTCCGTCCCATCCGGAAGTACCAACCCACACAGCCTTTTCAACAGGCCCAATCGTAAAATCTTCAGCGAAGAGCTGCGCATAGATATTGAAGTACAGAAATGATGGGAACCAGTCAATAGTAGGCTGTCCGTTCCAGGTAGGGCGAGGATCTTCTGGAGTTTGCATATCCATTGTAGCACGAGGCATGCCAACAGCCACTTCCCAAGTTAGAGTACCTGTGAGGGTCGAGTTTGTCTCTGCAGAGGAAGATTCCGAAGATAATTCGACCCAAACGATGAAAGGATCCTCTTCTTTGTAAGGCGGAGGAACATGAGGGAAGACATTCAGTTGGTCGAGGAGAAGGGACAACTGTGCTGGCTGTGTAGGTTCTTCCGCCACTATTGCGACGATTAGACCAGCTGCAATTTGAGTTGGACAGGGTATTTCTTCAGATTTGGAGGTGGTATTAAATTGCACGCCTAATTTTGTCCATCCGTTAGCAAGTTCCAGAGTCCAGCTGGAAATAACATTCATAACAAAATTGGTATCAAGTTGTGTTACTGGCTTGAAGCCCAGAGCGATTTCCAGATCTAAGGCAGCTGTCGAAGAACTATCCACTTTATAGACAATAGTTGCCTCATATATCTTGTTAGGAGTCAAGTGTAGAGGTTGAACAGGCAGCCATAGTGGTCGGTAAGCAGCGAGCTCGTCATCGGAGCCTTGCAAAGACACAGAAATCTTCATCGAGTTGCCTCCATTCCATGCTTCTTCAAAGCAGAACGCAGCAGTAGCAGTCGGGATTTTGTCTTTTCGTTCATCATTCCAGTAGAGTTTTGGAGATGGCCATAGAAGATCACCTTTCGAAGTCTGCTTGTCCATGTCAGTCCATCCATTTGCACTCTGGTATACCTTCAGACCTTCGACGAACCATGCTAGACCCGTTCCAGGACAGAAAGATGTCGAAAATGGTGCATCAGATGGGTCAGGCGGGGGATTGTATAGAACAAAAGAAGATACGGCCATATATCGTCCGTGCGTACATGGCTGCTCGCCTGGCTTAAGTGGAGGATCCTCTGGGATAGGAACGCTCGCGCCATTAGGTCCGACCCAAAACTTAGTCTCGAAGTCCCACCATTTATCCCATGTCCAACCTTCCTTATCTTGTTCGCTCTCCCAAGTCCATGCTTGACCGAAGAGAGCTATGCTCAGCTTATGTATGTTGACGCCGACGTGTTGCATGGCCTTGTATGACCCAAAGCCTCCTCCGCCATGACATCCCCTGCCCCAGACATCGATCCCCATATATATATCTTGTATGGTCTTTGGGGCAGCATGTACATGAGACTCGGGGGTGTTGCGTAGGAGGTTGTTGGACAGGGAGTTGAAATATTTTACAATGCGAGTTGGAATATGGTTCCGCCACTGCGAAAAATTAGGTTAATTAAAATGAAAGTAGATGGGACTCACGGTATAATTAGTAAAGAAACCGGTCGCTGGAAGAAAAAATGGGAGGTTGTAGCTATTCAATCGATCTTGCCAGGCCACTTTCCCGTTGACTATCACACTATCGTACCTAATGTAGAATTAGACATGATTCTACCATCTGGAGCAAGGACACACCATATCGTCTCAGCATGGGGTCCAACTTTCGCTCTAAGCTCCGATTGCAACATTGTAATCCATGCAGCAACTGTTCGGGTGTGCTCTAGCCCGCCCATGAGGAGACATTCAAAATTTAACAAATATCCGTCAAATCCTCGCTCTCGAGCAAGCTCTGCCAGAACCTTTGCATAATGCGGAGAAAGAGGAAGCATCGTATTACGGACAGAAGGCGGAACAACACGCCCCGTCCTTGAAGTAGGAAACTTGCCGAGAGTAAGGCGCAGAGAGTCTTCACCGGCGCCTGGTTCGAAGATCCTGTAGATAGCACTACTCAAGATCATTGCGCACACAGCTCACACAAAAAGGCTTACAATGTCCCCAACATTTTTACACCTTGTTTATGAGCGGCTGAAACCCACCCAGGCGGTGGAACAGTGACTCTATGATGGGAAAAGCTACACGCAGATCATCAGATATGAGCCATCTAGCCAGTGAAAACTTACTAGATAAAAATGTCACAAAGGGACCAGTAATTGAACGTGTACGATCTCGCGAGGAGACTTTCCACATATCCACCCTGGTATAAAATGAATGGACGAAGAAAAGTAGATGGAACCGATATTACCTTGTAATCATGGCACACCTATAAAATCATAAGTAAAATCCTGTATAAATCATATCGAATAATTATACCAAAAGTCTTCCTCGATCTTGAGCGTTTGCGTGAGGTTTTCTAGGAGTGTACTTAATGATCCCTTCATATCGCTTCGCATTACGACCTGGGATCCATTCATCGAGATCTTTGAGTGACTTGAAATAAAGAGGCTCGTAAGCTGGTGGATCTGCGGACCCATTGATAGGCATGTTGTTTGGTATTATCGCTAAAACTTTGTCTTTCTGTTAGATATTTGTGGCGGTTGTTGTGCTAGTTGCGTAGTCGACTCTTGAAAAATCAAAATCGAGCGTGCCACACGCTACTAGAGTTTGGCAAGAAAAGAAAGTTCTGGAAAATCGAGACTTGTGCGCTCCGGGCCGCGGCTTGCCGCAATGCTTGGTGTCACACAACATGTCAACACGTGCTTCCCGTGCTTCAAAGCAGTGTTGGAATAGTCGGCGACTAAAAACAATAGTCGAGTCGCCGCTTGGTCGCCGCTGAATCCGACTAAAAAGATTAGTCGGCGACTATTCCCAAAAACGGACAATAGTCGTCCGACTAATATCAGGTAATCTCGACTATTGGAAGTACCCGAGATTAAAATAGATGCATAAAACTTCGGCTTTGAATTTGTGCCGAGTCAAACCTTGATCTAGACCTTGATTATACTGTAGCTAGCATCTTCGAAATGTAGTATGTGATTTCGTACTCTTAAATCAATTGTATGTTCAATTTTCGTTCAAATCTGCCATTAATAAGATCGCAAAATTGACTATTATACTATATAAGTTGTATTACAGGTAAATATCGATTATGCGCGCTTATGCGCTGCTGTATGTATACATTTTCTGGATATTTATGCTGAGCGCACCAACGCGCTGATGTTATCGATAGCCTTTTTAGGCAGATCACATGATTTCAGTCGGATTAGTCGGATTTCAGTCCGACTATCCGACTGTAAATGCTGAAACGGCTCAGCGTCCGACTAATCACGAATATTCGCCGACTGTGCCAACACTGCTTCAAAGGCTGAGTGTGACATGTCACAGCTAGTTCACCTCAGAGCTTTTCCTGTTCTCATCTTTCTCATACAGTGCATTCTCAACTTAGTAGTTGTTCCGAAATGTCGCGTCCAGCGTTTCAAGCATTGAGGCAACTAAAATAAGGGCTTGTTGCTGGTGTGCCTATCTCGGATGGTATAATTTTTCTACTAAAGAATATGGGAAGTATCAAAGGATCTTAGTCTAAGTCGTTCAACAAGCAGTGTTCGCGCCCCTTAACATCTTTTCTGTTGGTCGCCCTGCGTTCGGAACCACTTTCAAAGGCCTTTTGGTTCAAAATATGAGTGCAAACGACAGACTTTCTTCCTCTATGGCAAGCAGGTCGGAAAAGAAGACTCCAGAAGATCAGTCCCGAAGTCCCAGTCCAGGTATTCAGAAAAACAACAAAAGAAACACAATCTAACTAGTTTCAGATCTAGTTTTGCAGGAGTCTTTATCTTCTACAGGAACTCCATGTACGTGACTGTTCAAAATTCAGCTGTGTTGAGCTCACATTGAAGTACGGGCACAATTTAGTGGAGTCAAACAATGCCGCTTCTTCAGCGTCAATTTTAACCTCTTCTGACAAGCTGACCGCCTTGCCTCAGCAATCTTCTATAAGTCCTGTACAATATATAGGTCCTGGCCGCGTATCACGCAGCTCGAGTCTCTCTGCCAACAATTTGAAACGAGGCTGGAGGCGCAGCTTAGATGCGTCCACATCATTTCCATCCGTGCCCGACTCTGTCGATCTTGACCACAGTGTCATAGGGTATCATAATATCTGGGCAACACCACGCAACACTGCTAAAGTTGAGTTGAATCAAGGTTCGTCTGAGGGCTCAACAGGAAAGGAGACGCCGCGGCAACGTGTTTCTTTCGATAGTGACCGCAACTCTCCCAATATGCGTCATATTAATCAAGGTTAGTAGCGATTTCAAAGAAAAAACTTAACATAGTTAATAATGATTTGGATAGCTACCTCTCATGGGATGATGGGCAATGACCAACTCATCTCGAATGCTGCCTCGCCTGCAATACGTTCTTCGCCTTTGCCTGCAGAAAAGGGAGATCATAGCCAACATCTTAGCTCACCTTCTCAGTCCAGGTCACGCGCAGCCTCTCCCCTCCGGTTGTTCCACCAGTGGTCCTCTGGACTCCACCGCGGGCATGCAACAGAAGACCCCTTTGTCCCTGTTGATCCATTCAAATTTAAATCTCGTTTTCCTTTCTGCATGACCCAGAACATTGGACATGGAGATATTGAGACGAATGGATCAAGCTCCAGTGGAGCATACGATTGTGACGACATCCTTCCTGTGGATTCGATCCAATCTTTTTGGAAGGATACTCGAATTTTCGTCGCCGACATTCTACTGCGAGAAGTTTACCTTAATCTACTACTACGGCTTCCGGCCATGTATTTCTCTCGCGTTGCTAGGATATTTGAAGATGCGGACGTCAGCAGGCCAGACATTGAAAGGATGATTAATGCCCAAGGGGGAGTACGGCATTCGCCAACAGCACAGCAAACCAATGCCTTTGAAAGAGAGCAAGCCAACAGTGCCCTTCCACCTGGCGCAATATCGGGCATTGGCCTCTCCGCCCATGTTGGAGTGTCTCCTGCCGGGCCCATGATTCATTTGCCTCTCCCATTCCCAGATGAATGGACGCCTGGAGTAGTATCACCCGCCTTGATTCGGTTCAAGCACTCCTGGGAAGCCTTCATAGACTCCCTTTTGAGAGAATGGAAAACTCTCAATGTTGTTTCTGCGTTACTCGCCTCGTCAGTCGTCGCTTTCACTCTTAATTCTATATGATAGTTTACGACAGCATCAACAGTGCTATTTTGACCATATTCCAAATACCAGAGGCTGCCGACGATCCTCTGACCCGGACTTCCGCGTTATTGTCCCTTATATGCGCCTTGCTGAGTCTCTCTTACGGATGTATCTATATAGTCAGATTTGGCGCTATGCGTAGCATGTTCCATGCGTCCAGATGGGCAGAGGTGATAACCTATTTTCTCCCATCGATAATGACTTAATCTCAAAAAAAAAAAAACAATACAGGAAGCACAGAAAACCAAGACCTTCATTTGGTGGAATGTCTGGGTTTTGCTCGCGACACCGGCTGTATGGATGGCATGGTACCGTTTTTTTTTTTTGTAATCCTCCAAACGTCGTATTCTGATTGATCATTCAGGGCAATGTTATTGTTCATATCTTCAATTCTCTCCTTTGTATGGCGTACAGGATCCATCCAAGATCCTGAAGACAGAGGACCTCTCGGAACAAGAGCAGCTCTAGGCCCACGTATTGCTATCACACTACTATTCGTCCTGGGCATGGTTTACCTAGCTATGATCATAAAGACCTTGAGAAAATATGGCGCACAGCAAAATCCAGTGCGGGCCCTACTACGAGCTGGATCCCCCTCTAGAAATGGCCCAGAAGTGATTGGTTCTTCTGCAGCCAAAGAAAGGGGTCCCAAGAGGAAGACGCCGACAGCAAGGAATGAACGATCAAACCCAGATACGGAAAGGAGAGGGCGAGAGAGAGAACGGAGTACATCTACGCGTATGAAACATCGAAAGGGAGGGTCGCACCAAAATATGCGCCCGCAAGAGGAGTCCAAGACGGGTGGTATGAAAGGTATACTTGGCATAATGGGGTTGGTTGGTCATACGGTTACCGGAGAACAGGGAGAAGACATTGAATTGGAGGACGAAATAGATGTAAAAGACTCGCATATTGTGGATGTACTCGAAGTATAGTCAGTCCGATAATATGACTGTCTATTTTGCTCATAACTCGCAACTCGATTAAACGTGGGTATCTTACTCAGACACAGGAAGAAAGAAATGAATGGGAAGTAGAAAGTGTCCAATGATAGTAAAGGAAGAAAAGAGCACGTTACTCCATCCTTCCTCGCAACCAACCCAACAGTCCCTTCGTACCCTCACGCTCCCAAACACGCCTCTGAGGGACTCGGAAACTATCAATCGATTATCGTAGAATAATTCAGCGACAATTTTTTTAACCAAGTGCGAAAATGAACTCACGTATTTCCCTCCACCAAAAATACATCCAACGGGAGTAGGCCCATGACGGGAGGGAGTTTACCAATTTCATTATCCCTCAAATCCAGCTCTTCCAGTTTCCATTCAGGAACTTGTCTGTTGCCTTTGAATTGCTCGGCCAGTTCCACGAACCCTTCAAGTGCCGAGAGTCGGTTGCCCCGCAGACGCAAGTGGCGCAGGCCCTTTCTATGCGGAGAAACCAAGATAAGATTGGAGAGGGCCTCGGGGGTTAGTGATGCATCCGTCAGAAAATTGTATGAAAGGTTCAGTGTGCGCAAGCTGGGGAACAGTCTCGTCAACGTTGGAATGATAAGCTCGTTCGAGCGAGGAGGGGTGCTTGTCCCTGAATTCAGTTCAGAGGCTGTATAAACCGACACTGTGTCTGCTAAGTTACAGCCTTCCAGGTCTAGTTCCTCTAGACATGGTAGGAACCCGCTTAGACTGTCAGAGAAGGCAGGAAGGGCGAATGATTTGTCCATTCGACGATTGACCAAGATTAAAACTCGCAAGGTTTGAGCGAATGGTTGGGCAACTATCGTTGATAACGGCAGAGTGGGAGTAGGGACTTCTATATCTCCAGTGCGCCCTACCGCCGAGGAAAGAGCGGACGGGGCAGCCATAGAGAACGCACGAGCATGGCCTCCTGCTTTGGTCAATGGCGCGGAAGCTGGAAGTCGTAAAGTTTGAGTGTTGCTTGTATAGTATTGCGGATTGCTCAAGCCATTGGATGAAGAGGGTGAACTAGCGGTACGATCAGAAGCAGATTGTTCTTGATCTTTAGCGGCGGCAGCAGCAGCAGCAGCCCTTGCTCGACGTCTTCCGCCTTCTGTTAGCAACCCTTGTTCGGCTTCGATTTCCCAAGCCTCCTTCACGATTTCGCGTGGTTTTGTTGGTGCAGGCCTGGCCTTCGGCTGTGGTTCAACTTTTGACTGCGTTGGTTTTGCTGGAAGTGGCGCTTCTGTCCAATCATCATTAAATGCCGAAGCTGCTGCAGTTCTCGCCTCTGCACGTCGTTCCAGTTCCAGTTCCCAGGATTCTTTAATGATACGCTTGCCGACCAGTATTCTTGCGACACCATTTGGAGGATCCTCAGTAGAAAAATCGAAATTAAGCTCTTGTTTCAAGTTCTTCAAGGAAATCTTCACTGCTTCAGGCGTCACTTTAGTTTCCGATAGATCCAGTAGGCGAATACTAGGGAATGGAATCGAACTGAACGTATCGGGCGTGAAAGAATCGTTTGCTATGTCGCATTTCTCAAATTTGGCTTCTTTCAACCTTGACAATGTAGACAAGTTACGCATAAGTTGCTGTGAAGACCCCAGCGGATTTCCAGAAAGATCTAATTTTGTTATCAAAGCCGGGATACGATCATCGATAGCATTAGCCACAATTCTGTTGTCAGAAGCGTCTAGAGTAACGAGTCGAGGAAGTGGGGTTGTCGAGTGAGAAACCGCAGGCGTGAAAAATCCACCACTCGATTGCTGGGTGGGCCTTGTCCTGCCATCGCTTCCTACAAAGGGGGCGTTGAAAGGCAGGGCAATTAGATTGTTGTGTGATAGGTTGAGAGTTGTCAGTTCGGGAAGAGCAAATAATTTCTGGGGCAATGAAGTGAGTGAATTGTAAGATAGGTCTAGAATGGTGAGAGATGTGAGATCGACAAAGGTATTGGGAAGAGATGTCAATTTGTTCTGGTGCAACTGGGAGACAAGTTAGTGTCTAGTATAAAAGAAAATGGATAGATATTCCTACGTCAACAGTCTTCAAGGATCCGAACAGAGAGATCTCATGCTGTATTTCTTGGATATCGTTGTTCCATGCTTTTAGCACCGTGAGATCTTGAGCTTCAAACCAAGCGGGTTTGTCACCGCCTCTGCGGGAAGATTTCGACTCTGTCAAAGGTAGCTCGGGTTCATTTGGCACAGAGCGGAGAGGATCGGATTTCAGACCCAAGTGTATCTCAAACAAGACCGATGGTAAACAAGGAAGCGACCGAGTTGAAAGATTTAAAGTCCCTTTTACATATATTAATATCGCGTCAAGACACCAAGGGAATGTACACACCTGTACTCCTTGCATGCTCAATAGCTTCACGAACAGGAAGTCTTCCAAGAAGATCTTCTTCCTCTTGAGGTTTCTTTGTGAGCTCTGGTAAGGCATCCTCCAATCCTCCCATGTTCATGCCACTACTAACGTCCTTGCTCATTTGAGCCTTCCGTGCCTCAGCTCTTTTCAAGGCAATTGCTTCCTTGATACTCAGTGCCGGAACAGCAGCAGCTTCCATTTCTGCAGGCTTGCTCTGCGTTGAGCGGGGTTTTGTAGGAGTCTTAGATTGAATACTAGATATTGTTCTCGTTCTCGAAGAGCTGGGAGAAGTTGTCGATGATGTTTTCAAGCTCCCCGGTGTAGTTGGAGGCTTCAGTCTGGAGGACGATGGCTGGGGTATTCTGGACATTGATATATGCTTTTCAGGGGATCCAAGGAGTTCTTTCCAGTTTCAAAGGTATACTGTGTAGTACTTTGGTAGTGGTAAATATCAAGTCGCGTCGCGCCGGAGGCATATTTTGTTTCAAACTCCGCAAAGTGTAATTAGCCCCTATTTTTCCACAACAATTCAAAGCCCCTCGAGTTTCCACAACCAAAACGAGTAGCACCAAAGTAGCACGGTGCTGTTTTGGGTTGTTTCTGTTGTAAAAATTTGATATTGTATTTGTATTTATCATTAAAATTGAGAGGCAAGTTAATGCATTTCGGAGTCATTTAGAGAATCTGGATTATCGCGCAAAACATTATCGGTGAGTCAATGTAAGAGTCCATATTTATTCCTGAGGAACCCGAGAAATCAACATAGGAACTTCAGCGGCATCCCTCCCAGAGACCTTCGGCTTGGCCACGAGTGAGAAGTGCACGTCGATCGGTGTATCAGGACCATTTGGGAACTCGAAGATAAAATTGCGAATAAGAATAGCGAGGGTAATCTGATAAGTGACCATTAACATGACGAGCACGAGATATGATATAACTAAAGCCAAACACACCTTCAGGTTTGCTACTGCAAATACCCGCCCAATGCAGATTCGTGGTCCATCTCCAAACGTGTACAAGCGTCCAGGAGTTTGACCATCTTCGGATTTGCTGAAGGAGCCATCGAGCCAACGGTCAGGATCAAACACCATGGAATTAGGTCCCCATAGCGCGGGCGAGCAATTCATGTAATGGTTAGGAATGACGAGTTTTGTCCCTTTGGATATATGGATTTGATTAATCGAATTGCCGCACGCATCGAGGATTGGCTCGCTGAGTTGGAGGATGTCATCTTCTGTAGCCTGAAATATTTGATGATCATTGGTTATGCATCACAGAGAAATGATTTGTTATCTTACTACACGAGGGGTTTCGCCAGTCGCAGGTCTCAGCCTCAGGATTTCGGAGACGACAGCATCGAGGAAGGGGCATGAAAATTCCAGATACTTCCAGTCATATTCTACCGCCGGAGATGCACTGACTTCGGTCCTCAGCCTATCCTGAATATCTGGACGTCTGGCCAATTCAATCAGGGCCCACTATGCCAGATGCAGCAGGTCAGATAGGTCGTTAAACATGGTTAGGTTTGACTGACCACAATGGTAACTAAATGAAAAGGTGGGTCACATGAGTTTAAGCGTAAGGTATACAGATAAGGTGCATACATGCAATGGGATCTGATCCGGCAATGAGTATACTCTTCATCTATTAGGGTTGGATAAGAAATCATTCTTTGGGAGTCACGAGAGTATGTTTAGAGAAACCTGGATAATAATTAATTCTCTGCTCTCCGGTGTTTCTTCACCAGCGCCAATTTCAGCGTCAACTGTTTATGATGAAGTTTAGGAGTCGAGTAGCCAGTCAAAGAGTTTATTAATTATTACTTACCCAAGAGTCGGAGCAATGATTTTTCACTCCTCTCGGCCTTTTCAATCTCGTCTTCATGTTTGAATTTCTCGAACAAGTCTTCTGGTGCACCGCGAGCAGCGTCAGAGACGTTTTCGGTCAATTGATTTCGTTTGCCGGATATCTTCGCTACCCAGTGGACAAAAGCGGCGGGAACAAAGATTGAAGATACATATGCGAGGATTTCAAACCTCGGTTGAGTGGTCACGTTGAAAGTTCGAAGTGAATGCAAAAGAGATGAGGGTTGGCCTTCAATGGCGCGCGTTTCAATACCGAATAATCCTCGACCTACGAGGTCAATACTAGATAAAGTGAATCATAAGAAGATGTGATACATCATTTCCCTTACAGTAGTTTCAGCGTCCTGGAAATAAGATCATGAGATAATACTGGGCCATGCGTTGAGTAAATACAACGCTACGAACCAATCATGCAGTTCCACTTCAGCTTTAGAACCTCCCTTGGAATCCAGGATTTGCTCCCAAGCCGATTTCAGCTGAGTAGAGTTCAACGTTAATTAGAAACCAACAATTGTCAATGAATAATGCTCCACTTACCCTATGTGTAGTTTCGAATAACACGGGCGTCATATTCTTGACAACCACACTGCTAAACGCCGGATTCATCGTTTTCCTCTGCCTGACAGGTATTAAAAAGGTCAAGATTGGTTCAACAAATATCGCCCTTCTTACATACCGTTTATGTTCGTCGCCTTCAACCCACATCATGCCACGACCTACAAGTCGTTCTATGACTGCCCTCAAGCCGGCAGTCCTATTATACTTATACGTATCTCTTGAGAAAATTTGAGTAGCAGCTTTCGGGTCACAGATGATGATAGCTTCAGAGCCTAGAGGAAGAGCAATGCGATATACAGGTCCGTATTCCTTTGCCCATTGTTTATAAATCGCCTTGGGGTCAGGAGAAAGACGGATATATCCTGTTTCGCCAAAGAAAAAGCTTTTCCTAGGTGGTCCACGAAGTCTGGTAGAGTTGAACAGTATGAAGCGATTTACGGTTGCTAAGAAAATGATAAACACGGCCAGAGCGACCGCACCCCAAGCAGAAAAATAGAAGGATGCGTGTTCCATGCTGGCCATAACAGATATTAATTCTTGAGGTTTTTAGTGTTTATATACCTGTGTTGCTCTCGCTCGCTCTTGTTATCTTTGCGGGTCAACCGGATTGTGATGCATCATCGGGTTGGTGTCATTCTAGATCCAGTCCTATGGCAAGAACATTCAAGCCCCATAAGTGCCTTTGAGCTTTGATAGTCCAGTGTAAAGATAATCAACTTCCAGATAACGCCATATCAGCAATGTTTTAGTGCCACAAATCCGAGCCTAGGACGTAGAGCTGGGTTAACGTCCAATCTTTTTTAAAACGAAGCAAGAAAAAAAAGTCTTTCGGCAACAAAAATGAGGCGAGTTCAGTGTTAGATTACAAAAGGTTTTTCTGGGAGGCCGAAGGCTTCCATAAGGATTTTTCAGATAACAAAAGATGGCCTGTATCATTGAAATGAACGCCTTCTTGGGCAAGAACCAAAATCTTCTCATTGCAACGTTTTCCCGTCTTGTGATCCTTTCCCCATTCGCCAAAGAATCCACCAACAAAGTGGTTGGATGCAATGACTCGGTGGCAAGGTATGTAAGGACTGAAAGGGTTGTTTCTCAAGGCATTTCCGACTAAATAGAACACAGTCAGCAAAAAAGAAATCTCATCACAAGGGTCAATGCTACTTAGTACTGACCCGAGCGAGGCGACCCCCCAATGGCCAGTGAGACGTCCTTATAGGTCGTAACTTTGCTCGTTGGGATAGTCTTGACGAAGTCGTAAACGTCCCATTGATATTGTGACAAAACCTGGGAAATGGATTCGCAATGAGTCACTAGGACTTGCCTTAAGACCTTCAATTGAATCAGCCCATCACCTTTCCTGATGGTGTTCTGTAGGCATTTCGCTGCTCGGAAGTTAGCGGATAGACGCGTCGTACTGGCTCTATTTCGTCCTGACTTTTTTGTGGTCGGTCGTCGAGTGGGTCCTCATGACTATCTCTGTCTGTCCAGTTCACTGCCTGAGGTTGCACTTCTGTCCTAACATGTTTCGTAAAGTATCGGGATTTTAAAAGAGTATCCGGTGTTTTCCTAGGGTCACTCCTTTGAGCTGGCATTATCCGATAGATAGAAAAGCAGGAAGTGGAATGAATTCAAGATGGTGGCAGTCCGCAGGTACTAGGCTTCAAGCGGATCAGTTGGTCCTTGGATGAAGAGCATTTTAGCAAGTTGTTCAAGGGTCCTGGCCCCTGGGGAACGCAAGAACGAATCATGTGATGTCGGCGGCTAAGGGCTTTGTTTACTACGCACGAAACATCCAAACAACGCCCCTGAGTCGGGACTCGGACTCTCGGAGAGGCCCAAGCCTTCTTTGTTTTCCAACTTGTTTCCAACTTACCAAGATCTTCTTTCAGTTTCCTCTCTCCCGCCACTATGGATCAAGATATTTACGACGACGAATCGGATTTCGAAGCAGGGGCAACCCCAAGGAGTTCCATTCGACATATCAAGGATCCTATCCATAATTATAGTATGTTGGACTATATTCTGCTCGCAATTTCGCTTTCTTATGTTCAAACAAGTCCCCGTATCTGAATCGCTTGCAAAGTTCATAGACTCGTAGGTGGTATTTCTCTCAGGCGTGTTTCTTGTCTAATCAAAGAGCCTAGGAAACAATTTCAGAGACTACGAAACATCAAGCAGCTCGGAACAACGTCTTATGTCTGGCCTAGTGCTTGCCATACTCGATTCGAGCATTGCCTAGGTAGGCACTCCGCGCCACTAGGGCTTGGACGATTCACAAACTGAAGTCGCAGGTGTTGCGCATCTTGCCAGGCTCATGGCCACTCATTTACAAACGAGTCAGCCCTACCTGAACATCACCGACCGCGATGTGGATTGTGTCGAAATAGCGGGCCTATGTCATGATCTAGGGCATGGTCCTTGGAGTCATGTGTGGGATGGGCTATTCATTCCAGCTGTCATGTAAGTGGCGCATACGTTTCCCAACGCGTCATTCATTTCCTTTTAGTAAAGGGAGAAAATGGCGGCATGAAGATGGCTCAGAAATGATGCTTGACTCCCTCATTAAAGACAATTCCATCGATATATCCGAGAAAGACCAGAAATTTGTCAAGGCATTGATCGCCGGTGAACACTCGAGAACGTAGGTAATCTATTGTTATGCACTTCAAATAGCTAATTCGTTAATAGGCCGGACGAGAAACTATTCCTGTTTGACATCGTGGCGAACACGCGCAATGGGCTGGATGTGGACAAGTTCGACTATATACACAGAGACTCCCACATGATCGGTGAACCTATTCACTTGTCTCTTGAACGGTAAATATACTTTCCCGCTGGGTTTATTTTGCTTCTAATCATATACATAGCCTTGTCAATTCAGCCCGTGTGCTTGATAACCAAATATGCTACGATATCAAAGATGCAAACCACATATACGATATATGCGTTGCCCGCTTCAAACTTCACAAGACATTTTACAGTCACAAAACAGGTACTCAGCTCATTAAACATCCTCTTCATTTCTCACTCACATTCTCCTACAGCGAAGGCAATAGAATACATGATCATTGATGCTTTGAAGGCGGCAGATCCTTTCCTGAAGATTTCAGATCGCATATGGGACCCGAGGAAATTCCTATATCTGACGGACAATATTTTGGAAACCATCGAGGCGTCCACGGAGCCTGTACGTATTCAACGTTTCTTAGGATGCCAACTTTATTTAAACATAGACACAGGAATTGGAAGACGCCCGTGCAATTATTGATCGCATAAGAACGAGGAAACTCTACAGATGTGTCGATTACAAAGTCGTTGATTGGCCAATGATTCAGACTTTCAAAGCCGAAGTAACACCCAGACACATAATGCAAGCATTGTTGAAAAGGCAATCGGCAGAAACTCTTGATATCTCTTCTCCACGACTGGAAAGGTCCGAATCATCGTCTACGGTGTCAATCTTAGATGAAGAGCCTCTTGAAGAACGTGACATAGAGGTCGATGTCTCTGTGATGCACTATGGAATGCAAGACAGTAACCCTGTCGATAAAGTAAAATTCTATTCAAAACGGCGTCCGAACAGTAAGTGTTTCCCCTTTGACATTAATTTAAATGGCTGATGCACGGTTATGAAGGAGGTATCAACGCCTCACCAGGGGTTTATTCCAATCTGGTACCTGCCCATTTCGCTGAAGGCGTCCTCCGCGTCTATGCTAGGAAGGAAAGATATTATGGCCTCGTTCAGGCAGGTTACAGGGACGTACTTCATACCCTTGAAGACAGGTTGAAAACGTCCTCCGGTGAACCCATAACGGTTACAGCTCCAACGGATCCCATGGCTCCTACACCCCCTGCATCTGAGCCTCCTACCACTCCGAAACCTCATTCTCGGGCTACGAGCATTTCCTTCCCTGCAGTGGACGGCAAGTCATTTGCCACCCCCTTCTCGGACAACGCCTTCACCACCGTTTCTCCTTCTTTTGCTCCAACTAGTCCTAGTCAGACCGCGAGGAAGGCGAACAAAAGGAAGAGATCGAGAGACGAAGCTTCTTCAAATACTACGCCCATTGTTGCCATCAAGAAGCGCAAGTAATAGGACATATACCTCATGTTTTTCTCAATTGCCTACATCCTATATCATCTTCCATCTTCCATTTCCACCAATCTTGTACTCTCTGTAGCAATAGCTCAATGTGTGTATATACGGAAACAGATGCTACCCACCAGAATTACTTTACATAAGTAATATAATTCGCATTTACCCCAGGACATTATATAATTATTTACAATCAATGCATATATTTGTTATCTCATCTTAGTAGTCTCTGGGATGAAACTTGCAAGGTATTTGTCATTCGAATCAGTTCCACATTCTAAGCGCTTTCGGAACTCTCACCTATCCATGCATCTGCTTTTGCATTTTGCAACTTGCAAAGTCATTGTCGTTGAAAATGGAATGTAGTTTGTCGGACAGACCAGTTTTCGTGCCGCACAATTTTGGCTCCGAACCGACGATCAGGACTCAGGGTGGCTTTGACTTACGACAACGACCAAAACCATACCATTTCGAGCCCCTTTCAGAAAAGTTGCAGCATGGCAATATCAACTTTTTTCAAGCAGGACGACTCGGAAGCGAGTGGTTCTCCCTGTGTCTACCTGTACACGGAATCAATGGTTTCTCGATTGATTAGTGATCCTCAATACGGAGACGACAGTGAGTGCTTTCCACGACTTACCGACGCGTTTTTCATCCTTTTCGCTCCTTTTTGCAGTACCTATATATCCTCGGCTGGCAGAAATAATCGATACGCGCGTGTTTTCTCGTGTTTTCTATGCGACCGCCACGCTGAGACTTTTACAGACCTCAATTTCAACGACTGCGCGAAATAAAGCAATTGGGGACTACCAGTCATGTCTGGCCAAACGCGACGCATACACGCTTTGAGCACTCTTTGGGTATGTACACAGACCGTATATTTTGAGTTTTGAATGCCAAGACTAACAATTTTCCAAGGCGTCGCGCTTCTTGCTAGGAAAATGGCAGATCATCTGCGCAGTGCACAACCTGACTTGGAGATAACTGCGCGTGAAGTTGCTCTTGTCGAGATTGCAGGTCTTTGTCATGACCTTGGACATGGTCCTTGGAGCCACGCATGGGATAACTTGTTCATGCCCAAAGCTATGTGAGTGCGAAAGGTAATTGTGTTCATCCGAAACCAACTGACATTCAAACAGACCGGGTACGACTTGGACACACGAAGTAGGCTCAGAGACGATGTTCGACTATCTTATCAAAGACAATGGTATCCAAATGCCCCTTGAAGATCAGGAATTTGTGAAGGCCCTTATTGCTGGGGACGCTTCTCGGACGTGCGTTGTATTTTTTATGTTGCCTGAAACTTCCTCTGTTTTAATATCTCGAATAGGCCTAACGAAAAAAGCTTCTTATTCGACATTGTCGCGAATAAAAGAAATGGCCTTGACGTTGACAAGTGAGCATTATTTATTTCTAGCTCGCTGTTATGGCTATGCCCACAAGAAAAGCATAGATTTGATTATATTCCTCGCGATTGTCGCATGGTGGGTATGCCTGGTGGACACTCCCTCGCCAGACTATTCCGTACTGCTCGTGTCATTGACGGGCAAATATGCTACGATATCAAAGAGGCAAGAACAATCTACGACTTCTTCTCCGACCGTTACAATATGCATAGCAAAGTCTACAATCACAAGACCAGTATGTACCTCTACGCACATTTTTGCTAGGTATTGTCGCTAAATTATCACAGCTAAAGCCATCGAATACATGATAATTGACGCACTTCTGGCTGCGCAACCTCACCTGCATCTTGCGGAATCTGTCTTTAACTCAGAGGAATATCTCGGACTCACGGACTGCATTAGAAGCCATATCCAACATTCAAAAGACCCTGTAAGCCCGCCTAATGATTATACACTCATTATCTATTTTCTGAGAACTCCGACTGGCATAGGAACTCGCAGAAGCTCGAGCGATCTTCGCTCGCATCCCCAAGAGGAATTTATACAAGGAAGTAGGATCCAAGATTATCAAATGGACTACAAGGGATTTCTACCGTGAAAACGTCACTGCGGAGCGTATCATTACCATCGCAAAACCTTGCTACTTCCACCTTCAGTCGACGCGCCTGATCTGGATAAACTCAAGACTACCGATATCATTGTCAATTTCTCATCCCGGAATTTTGGAATGAAAGAAAAGAATCCTATCGATTTCGTCAGATTTTACTCTAAAAATGAGCCATATAGTCAGTACTTTCCCTTTTCTTTCATGGAAATGAAACTTGGAGATGGTGAATGTTGATGAAATCGCTCTACGCAGAATGCCGAAAGGCTAACCCGAGCGAATATTCAAGTCTTATCCACGAGTTTTTCAGTGAAGATTACATGTCTGTCTTCATCAAGCACAAAGAATATGCGTTGGTCATGAAGGCGGCGTATCGTGCTCTTATGGAAAGTCTAGATGGGAACGAAAATACCACTTCGTGATTCTTCCTCATCTTGTGTATATCTTACAGTGGACCGACTTTGCTCCTTACTACAAACCTCCAACGTTAATGTCTTTATTGTTTTTAAAAAAATAATCATTCGAATTTGTGTTAATCTAGGAGGCGTCCAGTATTCAAAATGATCAAAACAAAAGAGGGTATATAAGCAGGTGTTGCGCAACCCAAAGGGTGATTATCAAAGACGGGATGAGGGTGGTGTATTCTTGTCCGACGATAGAGCATTATACAGTTCTTGAGCCAGCCTCGTCGGGGCTTCTTGTGGTATCTATGTACAAGAGTTGAGAAGCTGACAGACACGTAAACAGACAGCCTTACCAGATGTCCAACATCTTTCACAGTGACTAATGAAGCGAACTGACG
Source organism: Agrocybe praecox (assembly GCA_964017145.1). NCBI lineage: Eukaryota > Fungi > Basidiomycota > Agaricomycetes > Agaricales > Agrocybaceae > Agrocybe > Agrocybe praecox. Next base: position 3,845,066 of record OZ024843.1, on the reverse strand, counting down.
ACCAGAATTTGGGTCGACTAAATCCGGGTGGATGTCGGGAGGTCTGATGTCAGTAAGAGCCATGAGATGGGATAAACCGCAGAAGCAAAGCCAAAGCACATACATAAGATCATGTACCCCACCAAGAATAAGGTGGATTGGAATTGAGTGAGAAATTCTGTCAATAACTTGAACGGGTTTCGTCGGGCCCTCTATATCATCACGGTACATAGCCTATTTTCCAGGTTAAATTTAGTCATCAATGAGGATTGGAGCACTGACGACTTCCTGGTCAGGTTTGCAGGCCAGGGCAAATTGCGTTATTTCTGATTTCCAGTAGAGCGCATGTTCCTAGGATCAACTTAATTATGATCATATAATTCCGATGATAGTATAAATCAGCGCACTACGAAGGAATCCAAAACCCGAGAATCCCATTTCGCCGCGTGCCGATTTGGGGCGCTTAATTCTTGCCTAAATTGCGATTGACTGTCCCAATGCTCTCGACGTTTGCTCGCTCTCTTAGTCAAAGTCCTCCGAAGAGGCTCCAATTGTTCTTGCCCATTAGGGCTGACCATGGGTTCCACAATGACCAAAAACGAGAACGGAAGATCAGGTTTAAACTCTTGCAGTATAAGCCTAGATGATCATAAGCTTATTGATCAAAGTTTTTATCTTGGAGCGTACATTGCATTGGCGCCTAAAGAATGCCCTATCCCAACCAAATTACGACTTCTAAAGTCGGTTGGGCCGGTGAAAAGGAAGTGATGGGCTGCCTGAGCATATTTCTCGCAAGAAACTATAGAAAACTTAAGAAAAGGCGTCCGACAAGCCGAATTGTATGTACGTACATTTGGCAAACTCCGATTCAGACAAGGCTCGGTGGTTCAAATGCCCCGACTCCCCGTGATTGGGACAGTCAATTGACCAGGCTTCCCGTATGAGGATTTTGCTTCCGTGTCGAGAAGCAACTTGGAACAGATCTTCCAAGGTCGGTTCCCAAGTCTCCTTGTGGAAACTCGTCGAGTGTAGCAGAATAAGGGTCTGTGCTGATGGATTGGTGGCATTTCCCTCAAACTCTGGTAGCCAATACCGCTTAGCGGCAATGGACAGCGGATACTCTGGCGATGGTGGAAGAATATACGATTCCGAGAGCATTTTGAAGACTTTTGTCGGGAAAGATAGGGGACAACCTGCGAAGAGCAGACTCCGGATAGTCTCCGGAGCAATTTGAGCCGTTCCAAACCTAAACATCACCAGAAAGGTCATAGTCAAATAACTGCTTTCATTTATTCCCTGGATTCCCATGCATCTCCAACGGACTCCTAGTCCATTTCCGGCTCTTTTCAAAGTCTTCAGAGTCCAAGACGGTTTCAAAATGTGAGGAAAGCATCGTCGAATATCAAATCTTCGGGATCCGGAGTACAACCATACCTACCCTAACGTCATCCACGTGTCTCTAACGGAAAACAATTAAAATTTCCACCTGACAGTGGTGAAGATATTAGAACGTCAGGGAATGTACCAATGCAAAGAGGGGAATGCTGTCATATTTATCTGCTCTGTTCGCAGGCACATTGGCAGCATCAATATTCACCAGCTCACTGTTGAAACGTTGACCGCCAGTATCAGTTGGTAGACTCCATCGCGCAGTGTACCAGGTGGCGATTTTTTTTTTTTCAGAGTATCAAACAGCTATATACTGTCAGTTCAATACCGAAAGAAGTGGTGAACAGAGTAAGCGCTGTCACATATCAAATTTATCTCCTCGATCATAGCAGCAGTTAACATGGGTCGCAGGGGTTTGTTTCTGTTGGAAAAACTATGCATAGTCCGGTCCTGGGTATCTTGATTCTGTTTGGATTCTGACAAGGTACTGAACATAATTGACCAATAATTGACATAATAAGTATGATAACCAATTTTTAGGACTTACATTTTAGACGGTAAATGACTGGTTTTAGAGAACCTAACTCAAGAATGATATTAACGGTTATGACGTTCAATTTCAATTAGCGCCTAAGCACATATATAAGCAAGGAAGTGGTTTGAAATAGAAAACAGGCCACAGGCCGACGCGACGCGCTCAGCTCGCGTTAATTGCGTCACGTGAATTATTTTGCGAAAGATCCGCCAGGCCTGTTTTGTCTTTGAAAAACGCATTGCAGAAAATGCCGCCCACAGCAGCAGGAAAACCTCCCGCACAACGAAAACGCAACAGGAAAAGAAAAAGAAGAGCAGCATCCTCCTCCGATTCGTCGTCGTCGTCGTCAGATTCGAGCAGCGATGACGAGGGCGCCGCACCAGTCGTGAAAGTTGTTGCATCCACTGCAAAACCACCTGCAGCAGATAGCGATTCTTCGTCATCAGAATCCTCAGATTCGTCCTCAGACTCGAGTTCCTCGGATGACGAAATAGAAAAGAAGGCTAACGCTAACGCTCTCAGAGGAAGGCAACAGGAGAAAACTAGTGGTGCTCAGGCTCCTCGACAGTATTCACCATCGCCGTCTCCACCACCGGCAGCTATACCTTCTTTCTTGCCTTCAAAGGAAAATGGGACCGAGGAAAATCCCGCACAAAAAGAACAGGATATGGCGGATAAATTCCGTCAATTCTGGATGTCGTCTGTCGCTGATGGGTTCAGCGATGATCTTGAAGAGATTCGGAAGGTTTTTCTTTTCTTTTTCCGATAGCTGCTTTGAATTTTAATTGACCGAGCATGATTGATATTCTAGGAACCCAATCTCGGCACTTCCAAGCTGGCTCTGCTGATTGACTCGTTGGCTTCTGGAGCGGAAACATTCACGTCGGACGAAATGGACGTCGTCTTGAATTAACCGACACACGCCGTAAGGACGAACTAGATCGCGTCAAATCCAAAAACTTCAAAACTCAAAATATTTCACGAGCAGCATACCCGTTTTCGGATTCCAATGGTATTGAATCTACCCGCACACCATATTTTCAAACACGAATCGAATCCAAGGCAAATGCAGTTTCTTTTAGATCATAGATGCATAGCCTGCTGTGAGAGCAGTATAAAAAGTTGCTAAGAAGGGGTTTAAACGTTTGGTGGAATCTGGAGAGAATTCAATTTCATAAGGACATACAGACGGGTTTGGGATCAGACTCTGGCTCTCCCCGTGCCTAAAGTCGACTTCCAAGTTCATGCTTGCGCTAAATATCGATGATGGGTGATTATAACTTTCCATTGCCTCCTTCGGAGTTTTGGATATTTAATGATGATTGGGTCATTTATACATGGATACTTTTATATACAACCCAGACGATAGGCAAACAAAAATCTACGCCAAATTTCGAATAACTTCTCCCCTTGCCCATTCGGCGACATTATCCATCCCTTTCGCGAAATAGCCTCCTAGCGCCAATACACGTACAGTCAATTTGTCCCATGCATCGCATTTTCTCGGTACCGCCATAGTGGCTCTCCAGAGCAACTCTAGGAGGTATTGGAAGTATTGCAATAAGTTCGAGTCATCCACAGATATCGGTTGATGGATGGTGAGAGAATAGTGTGGAGGAGTACGCATAAAGGTCTTGCGTTGCCCGAGCATGGAGGATGATGCATCCAAGTGAACCTTGGCTTCCAAGTTCTCCAGATGACTGACCGCGATATCGAGAAGGGCAGGCAGGTCATCGAGCACAGGACCCTGCAGCAGTGAGAGGCGAAGAATAACGGGCACTGCATATGGGAAGCTTGCATCCGCATTCGTAGCTAGAAAGAATTTGTCAGTGCTTCTGGTTGAGCCCAGAGAAAAAATAAATACTGACAGTATTTCTCATCCAATAAGTATTTAAGGCATCTGCAAATTATCACCCGCCATTCGCCATTAGTCGAAGTTTCGATCTTCGATGCATTAACGATAACAAGGATATTTTCAAGAATATTGATCCATTCTCGCCCCAAAGCTCTCGCCCCTGGGTTAAGAATTTGCATCTCTATCCACGGCAAAAGAGCCGATTTCAGTATTAATGATGTAGTGGCTTGAGCATTGCAGGTGAGATTTGCAAGAACCTAGGATATTTTTTGAGTACGATTGAACGAATTTGAGCAAAATCGAGATTACACACCTCTAAAATCGCTGCCCTGAGAGGAGCATCTTCGGCTGTTGTTGAACTTTGGAAAAGACTTGCGAGGAGGTCCCATGTATGTCTCCGTTTCAATATCCTCCAATCTTCGGAGCTGACCATCCCATCAGCCAGGAACTTGATAATCCAGGTGCGCTCCTTCTTCCAGCTGTCGTCGGCACTGCTATACAGGAGCCCGTACAGCATGGGCACGTCCGAGATATCGAGGGATGGACGTTGTAGCAAGAAGGGGGCCGTAATAGGGTAAATGAAGTTGGATGGGTTAAAAACGGCACGAAGTGAATGCATCAGTAATAAAGTTGTGTAGGTGGGTAAACGTGGGGGCAAGCCGATATTTGCAGTTGCATTGGTCGGAATGGGTGGAGGAAGTAGGTCTTTGAGAAGGTTGAGGATATACAACACATGTGGGCGTTCTTGGAGGTCTGCTGTCTAAATCGGTATGAAGCTGGTTAAGAAATTTCCACAGATACAACAACTTGTGATGATCTTACCTCCATCTGTTTCCATAGTGCTATGATTTGACACAGTGCAAGGTCTCGGATATGTCCATTTTTGGATGAGAGTGCGCGTATGAACAGAGAAACGACATTTGTCCTAAATAATTCGATCCAACCAAATGCAGATGATGGTGGCTGGTCCGACATCATTTGACTGAACAGCAGCATAAGGAAGACAGGATCGTATAGAACATATTCTTCGACGTCTACCACGGTTTCAGATTGGTCTGACAAAGTACGCCATCTTGGGAAGCTCAAAGATGTTCGAAGGACAGTAACAGGATCTAGTGACTGTAACGCCTCCAGGGCAGTGTGAGACGTAGTATTAGAAGTACTTGACCACCTTGCTAGAAGAGGGGCTACTGAGAGTTTCTTTTGGCTTTCAAATAGCTGGAAAATACTAAGAATGCGAAGGTCAGAGTTGGATAGAGTTCCTCGGTAAACCTTGATCAAGGGTTCGATGTGCGTGACTTGACAGGTATTCGTTGGATAGAGGTTGAACAATCGATACAGCAGTTCTATCAGAGTTTCTCGTAGATTCGAGGAATCTGAAAATGAACTGGAGCACACTCTGAAGAAGTGAGGATGCTGGATAATGGATTGTAAATGTCGGTTGACAATGACCGGCTAGAATATTTTGTGAGATATCTAACCTATACCGCATACAAACGAGACGTACCTTTAGTTGGCATGATGCAAGGCAAGTAATAGCAAGGCGCAAGGCGGACGGGCTCCAAATCCGATGTTGAATCGTGACCGTCAACAAGGTCTCAACAAGGTGAGTCTTTGCAACCGGTGCGCGTTGTAGCAAAATGTCTGGTATACTTATTAGCTAGCATTGAATTGAAGGAAATGCATGTACTGACGCAATGTTTCCGTTAGAGTTTTTGTATCGGCCGTCTCCTGTTCCAAAGCAGAGCTATCGATGCAACGTTGGATCCCTTTATCAACTAGGGCCGAGATTGCGCTGTTCGCCTTTGATCCCAATTTACTGCCAATGACGATCCCACTAGAAACCAAATCTAAGGATACTTTTTTGTCTGGTACTGCCTGAACTTCTTTGCTGAAAAACGACAAGAGTTCTTCATTATCCTGAGGGTGCAGTGAAAAGAGCCCAGCAAGACAGAAACGGGCATGGTTGCGAAATTCTGGTCCCTTACTGGCAGAAACAAGTGCCTTTACGCAAAGAGGAATGAACGGCAGCCAGGTATCCAAAGGTAAGGCAAGGACTGTGGTATCAGAAGAATCTAGAAGAGCATGCAGAATTGGCAAGAGGTACTCGGAGTCGAGCGCTTGGCATTGAGGAGACTTTAACCAGTCTGATAGAATAGCGGAGGAGTAAAATCGCTGATAGAGCAGACCCGATATAATCTTGACAGTAGAATGGGACATGGTTTTTTGCGTGAGGAACGCACGTAGATCTAGGTCAATTTTCATAGCCCTGATACGCCGTGACCAACGTGTTTCCGACCTGTGGATAATGTCCTTGATTTCCACAGAAAGGGATGTTATAGATGAAGGACAGCCGTCAACACCTATCGGTAAGGTAGCCTGTACGGCCATAGCGATGACATCCTCGAGCAGCGCAGAATTGGGCATGGCAGATTGTAAAGAAAGCAACTGGGGAAATCTTTCAACCAATGCCGATTCCGCGGAAGATTCCAAAAATCCTATTAACTTTAATGACTCGAGAACGGCATTCGCAATCTGTAGCGAAGACAATTGAGCAGCTTGGGCAGCGGTGACCAGAGAATCGAGAAGTTCAAACAATCTATCTGCTTGCAGGTATTTTATCCACAAGGAAGCAGTCGAAATCTGTGATTGAAATGAATAACTTGTTCATCAACAGTCCAATGCTACTTACCCTGTCAGGGCTGATGTCAGCCAAACCACCCTTGAGCACATCAAACCAGTAATTGCTGATGTCGGAAATGAGGACACGATCATCTCTAGAAGCTGGATTGATGCACTCCAGAAGATTTTGTATTTCTGTGCAAATGTCAATATCCATTAACACGCTTCAGAACTTGAACTTACCCGCTAGGACGTCAGAAGATGACGGCGAAGTTGACATTGACTTGAGTACATTGAAATGAACGAAAACTTCTGCTTTCAATGCATTCGCATCTTTCGTCGAGAAGATTGTAATGGCCGCCTTTAGGACACGCGATAAAAGGCAGATGTGACCGCTCAACGTTTTATCCTGACGAGCAGCATTGATACAATGCATTATGAGATGGACATTTCTCGAGACGGCGGTGAAGGTAGGGTTCCCAGAAAATAGGATATCAGTAAGAACGGTCTGGCAGCGTTCTTCCATGATTTGTTCCGCTCCTGTATTTAAGTAGAGTTGCTGGAATGAAAAACTAATAAGATTTTATCAGTGAGATTGTTTTCAGTGAGAAATATGATGATTTACTAGGGCAGGAAACCCGAGAAAGGAGACGTCAGGTTGAATGCCTGCCAAGGGTCAGCCTGTCCCGGAATCAGGTTTTCAATTATTGTAGGTACGAGATAAGTGTCGCAAGTGTGGACAATAGCCGCTGAACGCTCCAGTTCAGAGGTACCTAGTGGATGTGCCAAGGTGCGCATCCAATGCACCACAGAATTGGCTTTATGAGTTCGATCCAGTTCGGCTTCTGCTGCTCGAAATTGTTAACACATAGAGAAGGAACAAATGATTACATATACATACGCAGTGCGTTGTTTTCTAGGTCATAAAGATAGTTTTCAAACGTATCGTCGGTATGATCCTGGCTCGTTGATATATGCGTAGTACATGTCAGAGTCGCACGGAGAATATCCTGTTCCCGGATAACGGCAGCAGGCAATCCTTCAGTCACTGCAGGTAGTCGATCTTCACGAATTACAGAGTGAAGCTTCTCAGAGTATTTTCGTAAAAACCCGAGGTCTGTAGTCTTCGTCATCAGATTGAAAATGAGTTTGCGAACATATGAGACGATGCCGAGAATATGTGACGGAGGCAGTGACTTGTTGTTAATTTTAGCATCTAATTGTTCAATGATCGTCAAAAGGAGCGGGCTGGGGTACATGCTTAGCCGAGCGCCCGCGGCAGAGGATCCATCGAGCACATTTAGTGCTTCAACGTAACGGTAGGGTGTTTTTAGGCATCGTTGAACACATTCGTCAATAAAAGCAATGACACCTTCAGCCTCGCCGTGGAAGATAGAAGAAGAATCCTGAGGATGAGCAGACTCGCGCGGAAGGATGCTCAACCATAAGTCAGGTTCGTTCTTGTCTTCTTGGAAAAGAATACTCTGGGACAAGACCGTCCGTAAAACAGATGCCAAAGCGGTCCGTAGAGCAGGGACGGAAGTTGAAGATAATGCCGTTACTAGAATATGGAAAGGAGAGTACGACAATGATGCTATACAATCCAAAATTAATTGAGCGCCATGGTTCGATAACCACTAAAACATACCAATTTTCCCGGTCCAAGTGAATTGGTCACTTTCTTTGAGCAAACTCAAAATATGGAGTTTTTGTACTCCCCGTAACTTGACCAATGATTGATGTTCATCTGCACACCCTTCTGTCGTGTTTTCCGGGGAGAAGGCATGGAGAAGTTTGCCAACATCAAAACGCGCTTCAGCGACTACAGAGGGCAGACAATGTTGGTATAGCCAAAGTAGTCTTTGTGCGCATTCCGCCAGCAGAGCAGACTTCGCGGGATTGCTAGGAGTTTTTGGGTCGCTCTTTTGTTGCGAAAATGCAACAAGAACCTGAAATTCTGGGACGCGCCGACGAACATCCCGTTCCAATTCTTTGCACCTCTTGTTCCATTGGCCGTCTCCCTCGTCTTCTTCCAAAGCAAGAGCAACTTTGCGGAAGTGCTCGCGAACTGCTTGATATTTGACGAGACAGCGAGATAGAGCAAGTGCTGTGCAGTGTTGAACCAACCCAGAAGTGGATTGTAGTCCTTTTGAGAAATTGTGCTTCGTATTGACGGAAGGTAAGATGTTTTCCATGATGGCAGATAGAGGCGGCGGGGTCGGTTCATAGAGTTGGCTGTTTGGCAGCAAAAAGCTGGAAGATGGAATGTGTAAAGATATGATACTGCCGAAAATTGCGATGTTCGTGATCCATTTTGAGGAGAGACGGGGTTCTAGGGTCAGCGCAACAGCGTTCCAATATCTATGGCCCGATGAGAAAAAGGCAAGTGCACTAAAACAAGAATCTTACCCGGCAACCAACTCGGGGCATGCGGTGAGAATTTTGATAACCAGTTCTTGCTGCCTCGCATCTTCATTGACCTTGAGCGTCTTCAGTATATTCGCGAGGATTTTATTGTAAACCTTAGCCGTTCTTTTCCTCCCATCGTTGTCGTCCTTTCCGGGAACTTCTTCTGGATCCAGTTCTTTAGGGTACCAACCTCTATCTCTAAAGCATATCCCTGTTCCAGGGCGGGTGCATATGGCCAAAAGAAAATGATGCACTAGGTTTGCAGGAACGTGATCTTCATCGTCATCTTCCACGGATGCACGCTCGTATAGCTTGATAATCTTGCGTCGGAATGTTCGGATTAGCCATTTCGGGAATTATGTGTAAGTATTGAGCAGACATACATGTCCAAGCGTTGTTTCGTTGAATAAACCAATTTTGAGTGTTCGCTTAACTTTCGAGTCCGACCAAATCCCACCCCAGCACACTTCGAGAATTTTTTGTGCCAATGAATAATGGTCATAAATTATACCCTTGAAGATGGAGAGGAAGGCTTCTCTGTGTTGTTCAAGAAAGAGGGTCTTTGTCTGACTGGGACTATCAGTGTCGACAAAGGAAAGTAAAAGGAGAATGTAAAGGGTCCGAATATCTATGCGAAAAGAAAGTTAAAAACAGAGCAAAGAATACGACTTGTAGATAGTGTACCTGGTCTCAGTAGCGGGTCGGAAGGGTCCCTTTCCCCGTGCGTCTTGCGTCTCATATTGAGGAGTTTCGGCAATGACTATATCAAATATGTGATTTCAGAAAAATGGGAATTTCTCACTTAATGCTACACACCTTGATTTCCCAACCAAATCCTTCTAAAACAGCCTTCTTATCACGACCACCGGCGAAATTTGACATGACGTTGTATAGCTTCAACACAACGAGGACAAGCTCATTATTTGCGCCGCCTATGTAGGAGTTGAGAGTGCGCAGTCTGCCCGGCGTGAGGAGTGTCTTCATAATTGATTGCCCCAAAGCATGGTTATTGTAGTGCGCCGTTAGAAGAGACAGGATTGACGATAGCAAAGACAGTATAAGCACTATGATCGGGGACTGGCGCTGTTGAATTATTAGTTCGGATCCGCATTATAATACATAAAAGACATACACTATCCCATAGTTCAATCAAATGATAAGCACCAGGAGAGCTTTCCAACCATTGTTTGACCAAATTTAATCTCTCATCTTGGGGAGATATGGAAGACTCTTGGGGCTTGACGGCCAGCTGATTTCGCAAAGAGGTGAGGGCTATAAATTACATTGGAAAGACCTTTTTTTCAATAACATGACAACTAACCTTCTTTCAAATTTTCGGTGTTCTCGCTATGTAACGCAGAACGGATTTGGGACACATTTGTGAATTTGGGTGTTTCGATGCGCGGCCGCTTTTTAGGTGGTTCTGAAGTGTTTTTCATGGACATTGCATTACTCGGAAGATGGAGGATTTTGGGAAAGGTACGAGTAATTATTTTACTTATTTAATGCCCAAGTCTGCATTGGGCAAAAAAGATAGGCGGCTAAAGTGCACGTGCAAAGTTCAGGGCAGGTTTGTACGTGACGCGCTGTAGCGCGTCATATGCCTTTTCCACTGTCAGATATTTCGCGTTTTTCCTCATGCCGACCTCATACTCATTTTTTTTTTGGCCAAGCACATACTTTTCGTTAACAATGCACAGCGAATAATGATAGGAGGAGAATATAAAGTCATCAATGAGTCTAAGTTTTTGGATGTATACTGATTAAAATTAAAAGAGAGCCTTAAGTCCTCTTCTTGATAAAAGCGTGCATATGATGCCCGCGGTATAAGGGAATAAAGTATTCTCTATACTTGCGATCATCCAAGCTGTTACGTAGAAGAATTAATAACGAGAGGTGGGGAATGCAAAGGGATGGGAATGGAGGACTCACGAAGATTTGCCGTCGTCCGTCAAGTCTAACTTGCGGAAGAGATTACCCATGATGAGATACATTTCGCACCATGCTAGACTTTTAAAAAAACAAGATGAACATTTTACACAACCTGTAGCTTGAGGGAATGTAAACTTACTTGATCCCCAAGCATGCTCTGGGACCTCTGGAGAAGACGACGAGATATCTATCCATGTCGCGCTGGAGCCATCTGTCCGGAGAGAAGGTCATAGGATCAGGGAAGACCTGTGGATTCGTGTTTACAATAGTGTTTCCCATAGCCACAATTGTCTGAGAATTTTCGAAGAAAATAAAATAAGAAAAGTTGAGCAAAGATGAATGGCACGTAGGACTCGAACTCACTCCAGGTTGAAGAGCAATACCATCTACAATACCTCCACCGTTACCGACAACTCGAGGCAAAGGAGTGGCTGTCCCCCACGATAGTCGCAGTGCTTCCTTGATAACGGCGGTCTAAAAAAAGGTATCAGAAAAGGGACCAATTAATGCTATAATAAACTCTTAGATACTGACCAAGTATGGCAGTTTCTCCAGTTCTTCATATCCCATAGGTTTATCGACATCCGGCCAAGCAGCCATTAGTTCGTCAACTAGACGCTTCTTCGCAGCCGCGTTCCTCAAGAGGTAGAAAGTCGCAGCGGTGCACGCGCCACCTACGGTCTCGCTTCCAGCAAAGCGCAAATTAAGTCCTTCGTGCAATAACCACAACCTGGTCTCCGCTCTCTCTCGGGAAGTCATTGTCTGCAACTCTTTTCCTCCAGCGCTTGGCAAGCCCTTCTTGTCGGTCAGGTTCTCAAGGAAATAATGATACATAGTATCATGCGCTGATTGTCCCAGAATGGCTGGGTCATCGAGAATGTCGTCAATTTGCTGGCCCAAGTGATCGGATTGGTCGTAGAAACCCCTCGTTGCAGGCCAAACGGCACGGACAATCCATTCCGGTACGCTGTCAGCTATCGTGCGGAGAATGGGGATATGCTTGAACCACCAGCACAGATAAATGGTGGCTTCCAACGAAGTCGAGACAGGATGCTGGAAGCCAGGATATTCGGTCGCACTGAAGCATGAGCCGAAGCAGTAGGAGGTGATGATATCGAGTGTAAGGGCACGAATAGCATAATGCAAGTCGGCAGGAACCGTCTTTTCTTCGTAAGTTGCAAGGTGACCAATCAACAAGTCGACGTGTTTCTGAAGCACGGGTTTCTCTAACTTCAAGATTGCACGGCGAGAGAATAGAGGACCAAGTGCTAGGCGACGTTTTTGTGATGTGTGGGGATCAAGCTGACCGAAGACAGACCCCGTTGTTCCGAAGGATCTGTACAATGCTCTTTCTTTGGTGAAGTTGTTCGTCAGGCCATATATATCGTTGTAAGCGTCAGGGTTGCTGAAGTGCAGCTAAAATTACGTTAATTGGGTAAATCACCGTAAAGTGATGCTCCATACCTCGTTTGGGCCAACCCGCACCACAGAACCTAAGCGGTAGGTCAGTTAATTAATTAAGCGCCGTTTACGAGAGATATACAAATGTGATGGATGCGCACCATAGATTGCGTGAAGATGATGAAGGTGTGCAGACCATTCGCCGTCGAGAACAAGGTCGTAGTAGGCTCTGTAAAATTTACTGCAAGCCGCAAGTTTCGGGCCAGGAACATGGGAGAGGGGATGCCATAGGACCCGATAGAAGGTCCTCAGTACTAAGTACAGCAGGACCGCTATCGCAAGAGCGGAAGGGAGATGGGGAGGCGATGTCATTTCGTGAATGAATGCAAGAGCAGAGTTCCTCCTTAAAGCCTTTCTGCTACAACGAGCACCGATTTGGCAGAAATTGAGCCTATTGCTAGCGAAGGTTGACAAGGGACCAGTCTAGGGAACAAGAGTCAACCACCCTTTCTTCATTATTGAAATTCAACTCCTGAACTAGAAAACCGTTGAGACGACAGCCGAAATCAGCGGTTGATGCGGCAATACGCGCTGCATACATATACCACTTGTGATATAATTTTTCGCGGCGTTCATCTGCTTGATGAGAGTCCCTTCAAGAATGCAGAGCGCGTTCAAATACTGCGTGACCATACGAATTTGCGTGAAGCCAGAGAGATGCTTGACTCCAGACCGTCCATCTTGGGGATTTCCCAGTTTAGTATCCTCTATGAAAGATGCACTCGGAGTGACTAGACGAGTATTAAGCAGTGTGCGATGCCATGGCCCATAAGCAGTAATGAGCAGTAACATAGGGCCGAGTTTCTAGTGATAGCAGTAAAAGGACCCGTCGCATATCGTTGACTTGTGCTCTCTTATGTTAGCTTGTGCTTTTTTACCTAAATTGTGCTTCGGATAAATCCAGATGAACGCCAATCTGAAGATTTGCAGAAAGTCTGCATGTTGCCAACACTACGAGGAGTAACCGAATATCCATACGACGATTACGCGACATCGAATGTATATTTTCAGAGAACAGGCCATTAAAGTCCTTCCCATGTCTGTACCCAGTTGTTTGCCTAGAAGAAGGTTATTGTTTTCAGCATGTGCTGTAGGGTCCTCTGGGGAGAATTCAGTGACAGAGCTGAGAAAATCCCGAAAATTCGAAGCTATTCCTTTGTGGGTTCCTGTTTGGTTTCGGAGTTTTAATATGTTTCTTGGTTTCAAAGTTTATTTTATTGGAACCGAGTCGTGCAAATGTATACCACTATACACCTGCAAAATATAACTCACGAACTGATAGTTCTGGTAAAACAACAAACGGCTTTCACACAGTAACGAAAAAAGTTGACAAAGAGGAAACACTTCAATCTCACGAAGAAAGGCCGATAGGATGGCGATGACAGGGCCAGACATTCTGGGTACTGGATCTAGCGAGATTCAGCGCAGGTAAGTAGGATGAACTCGCCAAGTTGCGCAGATTTTTCTTTTCGATTTCTGACAGTACCTGTGCTGTAGGTACCAAGCAACATCAGACTTTTTTGCGGGCACTGTGAACTTTGAGGAACTGTGATTAGCGTGAACAGCAGCTTCTATTTGATGGGCAATTTTTAAGCGCTAAGCGCTTGATCCAGATCTGCAGATTAGACGCATCAATCTTTCTCTCCTCCAGCAGAAGTGAGTCGGGCCCTTTCCATAACACCATGTTTCTCAGGTTGTCGTCAACAATGTCTTTATCATGACTCCTCAAATTCCAGTCGTTCAGAATAGTAAAGCACAACACAGTCCAACGCCCGGGCCACTGTATATGACCCCGATAGGTGGCAATATAAGCATGATATCGTAGCCGAGTGTGGGTACTATGAGCTACTCGGGAAATCGACGTTAATAACGTTGACTCACGCCGCACGGGTTGCTCACGGGCCTGTTTGAAATTGATGCCGGGATCTGGTTTTCATCTCCCAGTCTCTCCCAGCTACGACGACATTGGTGAGAATGCATATGTGCGCGACCAGACGAAAGCATGCCGATCAACAATATTCATGAAGACATTCGATTATCCGTCAAATTAATGGGTTACATACAAAGAATATTATATGTACTGAGCCCGTCGCACATGTGTTTGAGAAACGCCCACCAATACCTCTATGGATTCTGTAAACGCGCTTGACTTGATACTCACTTTCCTTGCCATAGGACTGGCGTATCTCCTCTATCGCACTCTGCACAACCGGAGTTCCAGGAATGTTACTCACAAGCCCCCTGGACCTCGACCTTGGCCCATTGTCGGTAACTTATTCGACATGCCGAGGAAGACAGAATGGGAGACTTTTTCAAACTGGGCGACGACTTATGGTACGTCAGTGCCAGTGACTTGGCCCACAATGCTAAAAGGCCTCACAGGCGACGTCGTCTACGTCAATATTGTCGGTCGCCCCATGATTATCTTGAACACAATGGAAGCTGCAAACGATTTGCTCGTCGGGAGGTCATCTATATATTCCGACCGGCCTTATTTCCCCCTTGTCGACTGGTAAACTACTTCAATATCTTGGAATTTGACACCAATGGCTTGATCTTTATTCTAGGATTGGCCACCCACAGTTCAACTTTGGTTTTATGCCCTATGGCAAAGCCTGGAAAGAACATCGAAAAATCTTCGTTAACGGTTACAAACCAGGACAACTGAGCAATTATTATGACGCGCATTACTTTGCGACCATGACTGCTCTTCGAAACTTCCGCGACGAGCCAGGTCAATACACGAAGCACACCAAACTGTGAGTGCATGGTCCTCTAGTTATTATGATCCAGGAGGGTCCTGACTTATCCGAAGGCATGCCGGACAAGCCATTATTGCTGCAACATATGGGACCGAAGTGGATACTTTCGGAGATCCTCTCATTCAAACAGCAGAAAGAGTCATGTCCGAGATAGGTGTCGCATTATTACCCGCGATGTGGATTTTCAACCCCGTTCCCATACGTGAGCACATCCTCAAATCCCACTATCTCACCCCGTTGACCATTGCTGCCCTACAGTCAAAAATCTTCCCAATTGGCTTGGTGGCTCGTATATTGCCAAAATCACCGCCCAATGCAGACAGAACATTGCCGACCTCCAGCATGTACCCTTCAACCAGACAAAAGCCACACTCGTGAGCTATTTATATTTTTAAGGTTGTTGTACTCGAGGCTCGATCAGCTAACGTGGGTTTTAGGCTTCGGGCATCTATAAATACTCTTTTACTTCTTATTTTCTCCAGCAATCCGAGTCGACCACAGAACCAGGCGCTCAGAGAGAAGCAGCCGAAAACACCATCCGGAGTCTGGCAGCTGTCGCATATGGAGGTAACGTTTTTCTTTTCCCTGCATTATTTGCCATAGTTGATGGGGTTTTCTCCTTCAGCCGCTTCTGATACCGTGAGTGGTCTCGCAATATATTTAGCAATTTATCCTTCTAACGTGGAGCTTAGACTGTAGCCGCCGAAGAAACATTTATCCTAGCAATGCTCCTGCATCCGGATATCCAAGAGCACGCCCAAAAAGAAATAGATGATGCGATTGAGCGCGACCGACTCCCGAAGTTCGAGGACAGGGACCGACTTCCGTTCATTTCAGCCATTGTGAAGGAAACATTACGATGGCATAGCCCAGTGCCGGCGGGTACGTCGTGTCGATTATCCTAGTTTAGAGCGACGCATTATACTTACTCCTTTTTGCATTCGCTTCAGGCATCCCTCATATGCTGTCACAGGACGATTACTACAAGGGTTATTTCCTACCCGCCGGCTCAACCGTCGTTGGAAACATATGGTACGTGTCCTTTTTGGAAGTCGATGTAACGTGTTGAAGGTTTCATTATTGACTATCTACCCCGATCTCTCAGGAATATCCTCCACGACACAGAAATCTTCGAAAATCCCATGGAATTCAAACCTGAACGATTCATGCCTTCGGGCTTGGAGACGGGTAGCAGTGAAATTCTTTCCAAGATGGAGCAGGCAAGATTAGCTGCATTTGGATTTGGACGAAGGTACGCTCTCATTGTCGTAAATGCTGATGTGCGACAATTGTTCACGTTTCAATAGAGTGTGTCCAGGGAGACACTTTGCAGAAGATGGACTGTGGCTCCTATTTGCCCAGTTCCTGGCCGTGTTCAGCGTATCAGCAGACCCAAAAGAACCGGCTCCTAAAGTTGAGTTTACCTCAGGCTCGTTATCGTATGTTAACCTTTTTTTTTCCTACGGAGAACGCATACTTACCTACCTTATCTATGTCGACAAACAGCCATCCGTTGCTATTCAAACCTATCATACGAGTACGGTCCGAAGCCAGAGTAACGTTACTAGAGTAGTAGAGGTATATAATATGCATATATGTAAGTGACGTTATTGGAACTGATTCAACTGAATATGTGTAACACCATACCACGTTGCGCTCACCATTTTTCAATTGAGCCTGGTGGTTGTCCGTCGTTCGTAAGTGGTAACAGGTCGTGAAGATTACTTAACATAAGTGCCTGTCGAGCACAGCCTGACTCGTGCGCCACCCACGTTCTCACCAATTAAAATTTAAAGTTTGATAAGATGTGCAAGTTTCAGGATTATCGACTTGAAGGGAAGACATGGGAACTTGGGAAGATGCTCCGTCCGCGGTGTACACAGAGCTGCGCATCTTTGATACGAGGAAGCGTTGATACATGTAAGAAAACTGAATGTTGCTCTGAACTTGATATATCGTATATATGTACTACAAATCGTAAATAAACCTACAGGAGTATCAATGCTGGTGACTATTTATACACACGGAAAGCTACGCTACATAGGGATGATACTTTGGAATGAGATGGGATAGTCTGGAAGTGGTTGTTGTCTCTATTACTGCAGTATTCTGGGCATGAAGCACAGAAAGTATCTAAATCGATTAATCTATAAAACGTACTTTATAGACCTGAGTTATGGTAAATGAAATTATAGGAATTTTAAAGGCTGGACTCGGAGGGAATTTCTTCCGAACTTTACAATGTTTTGACGAAAAGATGGTAATATCCGGGAAGCGCGTGAGCTGCAGATAACCACACCTATAGTCAAAGAAGTATATCAGAACACTATGGCGCGAAGTATAGCCATAGACGCTCACATTGTACCAATAAAAGGTGACCTGATCGGCAGGTACCGACCGCAACGCCACAAAGCGCCCACCGACCCATAACGCCAAACAAACAAACACAATACTGGTCAAAATGTCCAATCCCCAGACTATTGACAGGCCGACGGACCATGCGAACATGGGTATGATGACGGTGTATCTCCCTACGGAAGGGAACATGATGGGGATGGTTTTTCGCCCAATGGTGCGATCGCCCTCTTCGTCTTTGAAGTCTTGTGCTTGGATTGTGGTGGCAAAGATACCAGCGCTAAAGCATATAGCGAGTATGCCGATGTTGTGTAGATGATGTGGGTTTCGGCCTGGGTTGTAGGGGTAAAAGATAAGCATACAAAAAGAATGAATGAATAGTAAGGATGACATACCGGCTAGGAGGGTAGCTCCGGCTTCGAAGGAAGCAAACCCGAACGCGTTGACGGCATTTCGAATGATCCAGTGTGATGAGTGAGCTCCAAGCTCGTCGTATAGGAACGTGAGGAATACAAGGGCGATGCTTGCGTAAAGCGCTTCCACGCTATAGGCTAATGAAAGCAGGAAGCATGCAGGAACGAGTAGATAACGAAGGTAGAGGGCTTGTTCCAATGTCAGTCGTTTGGAAGGGAGCGGTCTGTCCCTCTTGTTTAGTTCGTCTTCTTCCGGGCTCACGGTCTGATTAGATACGTCGAATTGGAGGAGGTGAAGCCATATCCAGAACATGACATGGGGTAGTCGCGCAATGTCTGTAATCGGTGCTGCGGCTGCAGCAAAAAATGTCTGCCGAAAAAAGTCAGAATTGAAGAAATAAAAAAGTAAGAGCGTCTACGGTGCCACAACTTACGATTGGAATTAATGTTGTTTTGATGTCTGACTTTGTGAATAAGAAGGCCGTGTACAAATTATAAACAAGTTTGTCGACGAGGTGCTGTGGCGCGAACGTCGAGTAAGCCTTGCACTGTTCCATCGTTGTCAATAGAGAGGAAAATGAATGATATTTTCTGGTGTTGGAAAAATCGAGCGAATAAGCATTTTATACATCAGACGAGCGGGATACATCGGTGCCTGTTTCCACAGATTCAAAAGAATTTTGATGATAGTGAACAAAATACGATCAGTAGAGTCGGGAAACAACTGGACGCGGATATCGGGAACACTAAGGGAACAGTTGGAACTCGTTGCGCACGTTCGGCGCAAGCGAAGGCGGCCCTTTCAAACTGCATATCACAACGGAAAGTACAATGTAGATGTGTTTCGCGGCAGCGCATCTTCCGTAAAGATCTGACCTCACCGTGTGTCACACGGATAGTCAAGTAGACTATAGAGATAATCATAAGTATGTGTTTTTTCATGAAAGGTTTCTCCGATCTACCTTTACATTGCGCACAATCTCTGGCGTATATCATCATGGCAGCCGGTATCAGTATCTGCGTGTGTAGCGTGCGTATACGACCTCGGAAGTGGATCGGGCTTACGTTGTTAACGTAAAAAGTATATTCACGTCTCCTAGCTTGGCCTCCGTAGGTATATTCCACAGCGATCGTGACCCTTCTATGTTGCGGAACACGAAAATTGTAATGGTAATGGCTGCTACATATTTTCAGCGTCAGGACTGGAGCTTCCAGGAGCTTCCCCATTCGTCGCACAAAGCAAAGAGAATAAATCATCATGCGCCTGATGCGGATTGCTATTACAAGTTGATAGGGCTGTATGATCTGTGTATGCCACGCTGGACATTTCTCGGGAGTCGGACTTGCCATGTGGGAGCGATATGAGAGAGCTCAAAGGGGGTTCTGGAGTTCAATAGCCCAAGCGATAGACTGGTCGTTGTTGATTCCAGAGGCTTTCCAAAGTACCAGATTCACTTAGAAAATAATGATTAGGCTTGTCATGTTGGAAAGTATTGAATCCGTATATTTCTTCGGTAATGAGTTGTTACATCGCAAACTCTGGCAGTGCCGACGCCGTTAAACTTCCAGGCCTATGACCTCAGGTCAGAATGTTGCCGTCGTTTAGATATGGAGGCAATGAAAAAGACGAGCGAAAGCCGCAACCTGCTGCCTGTGCCGTCGCCCAAGTGACTTGAGAATTACTCACGTGCTAGTCGTGTTGTATATAGCGGCCCGCGGTTGTAAAGGCACCGCGCCCTTCTTATGTAAGTCTCTCTAAGAAACAGTGTACCAACATTGTACTGACATAGAATTGCATAGAAGGGAAGGGTCGGCTTATTCCATACATCTGTCAAACAGATGCGGCATTCTCACCACTGGTTCGTTGCGTAAGGGATTGCCAACGTTGTTTTCTTTTCGCCGTCTCCCGCTGCCCGACTACATCTTCCGTGGCCTAGTCTTCATTTCTGTCTCTGGCTACCGCCGCGTAAGTGCAGGGGGGGGAGGTCAGCTCATATTGACACCGAAGCATTATGGAGGCTTTTGACGATTCCCCAGCCGTCATTCTGCTTCCAGACGCAAACACAGCGTATGTTTAGCATCAGTTCTTGCAACCAGATATGATGATTGAATTATAAGTAACAGTGTCGGGCCTTTGGTAATCCTGGATTCTCGTTTTTCAAAGGCCACTAATAATCTCGAACATTTCAGATTATAGGATCATGGATTAATTGGCTGTTAATGGGAACACTCATCGTCCAACTATGTACGTGGGATCTTATTTTTGGCTCTGTCAGCTTCTCAATGTTATATTTAACAATTATAGATTACTTCCAGACTCACTTCTCGAATGATAAAGTTGCCGTTAAGTTTTTAGGTTGGTTAACGTTAAACGTCAGCATTGGCAATACCTCTGACACGACCTTTTTATTTTAGTATACTTCACAGTGACCTTAGACATCCTCCAGACGGTGGTTTCCACACATTTGACGTGGTTCTATGCCATAGCGAACTGGGGCCGACCCATGGTATTCTTGGAGGATACCCCATGGAGTGGGCCTATGACCCCATTGTTGGCTGGACTTGGTAAGTGCCTCCCTTCTCAGATACCTAACTCGCTTTCCTGACGCGTAGTTAACAGTTTCGGGTACTGTCCAGCTTTTCTACGCATGGTATGGTTCACCTTCTCCAACACGCCTATCGTTTACTCTGTATCTGACCAGTGCTATTTCAGGCGTATCTGGGTCCTTTCCCATACTTTTCGCATGCGCTGCGTATCGCTTATTATTGCGTTGGTAAGTCTCCTGGTAATCTCATAGTCAGTTCCATGGATTAATCCATTGTTTGGTCGCACTCCACAAGCTTGCCATGGCCCAGGCAGGTACGGCTATTGTTAGCTCGATTGTTGTAAGTAACTCTGCTGTTCGTTTGTTCAGTCAAATTGTAAAGCGCGTATGCCCACGCAGATCGAATTCGATCGCACGCAAGAGAGGCTGCTCCAACTGCATCCTGCATTTGAGGTGCGCGGGGAGTTCTTTCCGATTGGGAGTCTGTTCTAAATATACAGGTTCTAGTTCTGGCTTGCTGGGAGTTTCACGGTAGACATCCTAATAACGGTATCTATGATTTACATTGTACGTGGATTGGCTTTACAAAGGCGGAATATGATTACTGAACGTGACGAAAAGCTTTACGACGCGAAAGAGCGAAACCCATTGGCACGAACAGAGAGCTTGATAAATAAATTGATTATCAACGCCATTCGCACTGGGTTGATCACGGTCATAGCTGCTGGAATAGATCTAGCACTCTTTGTTGCGTATACCTCTTATAATTATCATTATGTCCCGTGAGTACCACTGCCATTGGTTGCTCTAGCTTGCCAAATTCTGACTCAAAGTTATCTATCTCAGCGCGTATATTCTCGGAAAACTGTACGTATTCTTAGCTCATTATTGACTTTAACGCCTAAATGCGACATCGACTCCTTTGTAGATATACAATAAGTCTTCTAGCAACATTGAACGGCCGGAAGAGCGTTGGGATAAGGACGACAACGTTGTCGTCCGTCCCACCTGAATCTATTGGGATTCGCCTCGAGGTTTCCCGGCTTACTCAACGAACTACTACAACTTCAGACACGAATATACCATCTCCTGGTGGTGAGTGGTCCGAAGCCAAAAGGAAGGAACCATTATCCGACGCAAGTATTTGATTTATAAATTTTCTCTTATGTCTACTGAAGATTGTTTTTGTACTACATACAGGAAGGCTCTATGGTCGATGTCGAGCCTGGCGTCAAATCTGCCAATGCTAAGCGCTGTGCGGGTTGATGCACCATTTATCACTCTGCGATTAGGCGGGCTTGTTGCGTGGTGTGGTGTTAGATGATGTTGCTGCCTCCTGTGCCTCAAGAATAAGAAATTTCTAGTACAGGGGCCTGTAAATCACCCAGAGTATTTGCATATTGGTTACCCTTCAAGTACTGGTAGTTTTTATTGCACAACAGAGACCTTTGGGCTGTCAACCCTACAAAATTGCAATCTATGAGCCATAGGGTAAATACATTCTAGAATAAGCACATATCATACATTTTTGGGCTAATTCTTAGAAAGATTCAGCATCCTATCAGTCCGACTCAGTCGGGTTTGCGGCGGATGTTGTACCTAATTATCAATTTGTTTGGGATCGAAGGAGCTTTAGATCTTGTCCGCCTCTTACGTATGCACGCTCACGCAGGGTAATCTCTATCTTCTTTTTTTTTGTTGTTGTTGTTGCTCTCCCTCTACTCAATTCAGAGAAATTTACGGTTTTCAGGTGTTTCAGAGGTGGATTATCGCGAAGCAGCCGAGTGGAAAAGACGCCAAACAGGGAAAAGTATGTGTACATGTGGTCAGACGAACGTCGCACATATGAATCTCATGTGACATCCTATTGGCATATACATGTGTAATAAGTCAAACGTTTTTAACCTCACATCTGTGAACTTTGAAGATATTTATTTTCGAGATTGACAAATGCATATGCATTTGCCTGATTGCAACCATGGTACCTGGATCACCTTCTCTACATGATTGCCGCTCGATAAAAAATCACGGCAAAGCCTGATTTGGCCTGATTTGGCGCTTGCGCTAGGCTTGCACCGTGCGTTAATTTTTCAGTGATTTTTTGAAATATTTTAATTGGACTTTGAACTTGGCGATCTCGTTGGACTTGGTTTTTTACATGAGCCAGGGAATGGTTCCTCAGAATCGGATCGATTTTGCATTTTCTTGATGTGATTATGAGCAGAAAGGAGTCTGAAACATTCACGCCAGAGGGACGCCAAAAGAACCAGGCAAGAAACACCGTCACGGTGTTTCCGACAGCCGATATCGAACCCCGTCAGATAGACGAGTTGGTGCCTATACGACCTCTCATCGCAAGAGGTCCAGGATCGTCTGCGTACCTGCAAAAATCCAATTGGAGTTAATCAGGCGTTGCTATAAAGTAATGTATGGCACATTGAGCAGAAGGTCTCTCCTTAATTATTGCCCGTGAACATTCCTGATGCGGTCCCCGTTTCTGTGTCTTTTGCTGTGTTTCCTGGCCGGACCAGCCAGTGCGAAGTTCGTGACTGGCCCATCGCAGTTGAAGTCTCAGTATGACTTTATCGTCGTTGGAGGTGGGTGAAAAACTTTCCGGTTTGCCTTACGCGCATTTTGCTAATTTTCTGCAGGTGGTACCGCTGGAAACGTGGTCGCAGCGAGACTCTCTGAGAATTCCCAATTCACGGTCTTGTTGATCGAAGCGGGCGGCAAGTGAGTTGCTCGTGTCATATTTCTGGAAAAAGACTTTGAAGATAACACGGGTCTGGCTCTGCAGCGATGAGGGTGTCATGGCTCTGGAAATTCCCTACGCGGCCCCCAACGCTATGAGCAATACGTCGTTGATTTGGGACTACCAGACTGCGCCGCAAGCGGGTCTGTCTCAGCGCACTTTGGCGTACCCAAGAGGACGCGTTCTCGGTGGTTCCAGTGCTATTAGTGAGTCTCAGAGTCGTCTTCCCGGTTTCAAGTCGCTAACTTTGTTGGTTCAGATTTCCTGGCGTATACGCGCGGATCACGTGATGACTTTGATCGTATGGCAAGCTACACTGGCGACGATGGTTGGTCCTGGAATAATATTTTGCCCTATTTCAAGAAGGTGAGCCTTTTTATAGTCTATTTTTGTGGGAAGGACGGGCGCTTATGTTCATCCCAGTCGGAAGGCTTTACGAGACCAGTCGACGGTCATAACACCGATGGTCAGATTATTGCTAGTGCTCATGGGCAAGATGGACCCCTGAAGACGACTGTTTATGCCACCCCGACTCCCATTGACCAAATGCTGGTTAACACAACGGAAGTCAGTCCTTCTCAGTTCGCCTTTAACCCTGACAATAACGCTGGTAATACTATTGGAATGAGTAAGCCGCGTTTCCCATTCACAAATGATAAGGATTCTAAAGAGCTGATTTCTGACAGGCTACATTCAATCCACAGCTGGAAACGGAATTCGCAGCAGCTCGGCTACGGCTTTTATTCATCCTAATATTGATCGTGCCAACCTCGACGTTATTCTCGACACACACGTTACCAGGCTCATCAATGTCGCCGGCATCTTCAGGACTCCTGATTTACGCTCCGTCGAAATGGCCCAAAGCCAAAATGGTTCCCGCTTCACTGTAAAAGCGACCAAGGAAGTGATCTTGTCCGCAGGTGCCATCAACACTCCTCAGATTTTACATCTTAGCGGTGTCGGAAATCCGCTTACTCTCTTGAAGCTCAAGATCAGCCCTGTCATCACCTCTCCTTTCGTCGGACAGGACCTCCAGGACCACGTGTTGCTCGGAAGTCAGTGGTATGTCAACTCGACCGACACCCTGGATGCTATTTCCTACAACGAGACCTTGGCAACGGACCTCCTCACGCAATGGATTAATTCAAAAAGTGGCCGATACGCAAATGTGTCTGGAAACTTATTCGCATGGTTGCGCGCTTCAGCATCACTATTTTCATTCTTTACCCCCGATCCTTCTGCAGGACCCACTTCCGCTCATTTTGAACTATACCCCGTCGTACGTTGGTTTTTGTGCTCCTTGGCTGCTCTAACTCTGATGTGCTTCATTGTCGTTGTAGAACCAATTTGCTTCTTATGCCGTTCCTGCACCCACTTCTGGTAACTTCGTCAGTGTTGTCAAAGGTGTCATGTCCCCCGCATCCCGTAAGCTGTTGTTCTAAGTATTGCTTGTGTACCCGCTCTAACTTTTTCTGTAACGTCTATCAGGTGGAAGCGTGACCTTGAAATCCTCGGATCCTTTCGAGGCCCCCATCATCGACACTGGATTCTTGACCAACCCACTTGATGTTCAGATCATGCTCACAGCTATCAAGACCGCAAAGACAATGTTCTCCCTGTCACCTTGGAAAGGTTACACTTTACAGCCATACGGCGTCCTTGGTGCTGCTAAGACTGATGACGACATTATCGCCTACATTCGAAGCCAAGCGACCACCTTCTATCACTCCGCCTCAACAGTCAAGGCCGGCAGATCCTATGATATCACCGCGCCCTTGGACTCCAAGCTGAACTTGAAGGGCGCAGTTGGCGTCCGTGTCGTGGATGCTTCCATTTTCGTAAGTCACAAATGATTCTCTCTCAAGGTGTTGTTCGTTATAACTAATGTGCTATCACATCAGCCATACATCCCCGCCGCCCATATCCAAGCCGCCGTCTTCGCTATTGCTGAGCGTGGTGCCGATCTTATTAAGCAATCCTGGTAGACTACTGCCCTTTGTCAAATCCCCCCCAGGCCTTATTTCAGGTCAATTAGAGTTAACATACGCTCCTTTTGCTTTTGGCAGCTCCTAACTTATATCTTTTTTTTTTTGGTTCGACGAACTTTATGCCACTTACTATATACGGTGTAATCTATTTATTATGGTAGACAATTTCGAACAATGTAATAGGGGTGAGAACTACGTAATGAGCGCTGAATTTCTTCACGGCGTCGGGCCATTCGAAATATTTAGAAGACCTAGTTTAAAGTTTGACCCTTGGTTTGCCCCCATTGAAAGCAGAGCAAAAGGGGTATGATGTGGGAGTATAGTATAGCGGGTAATAGCTTCGTATGAGGCTTGAGCTGAAATAAACGTTACAGCTAACTAAATGTCGAACTTCAACTAGTGACTGGACAAGTAGTATCTTATTCTTTGCTTATTCTCCCAATATTCTCCGGTGCTGGCATTTTCTCGGAGAAATAAATTCCTCTCATGCCATATGTGGGAAGCCCGACATCACGTCGGTTATAGCACAAATGGACAGCGCGATACTACCTGTTTTCGCTGAGAAAAAATAGTAGTAAAAAGACATTTATATTGATTATTTTCTAGGAGAGTAAAAGTTGAGTCAAGATCGTGCGGAAACCTCCGCGGGCCTTCTTCAGTAGGTCAATTACGTGAGCGCTCGGCTGCTCTCGGCGCGAGATCGGACCTTCAATATCCGGTCGCACGGAGGAGCACACGGAAGCAATTCTGCATCAAATCGATCCATACCCTCGACAATTTCGAAAAATATGTTGCTGCTTCATGTTAATGATGAATATCTGGATTCCACAAGGAAGCGAAGGTCTTGAAAATGCCGGTCCTAAACAACCAAGACTTTTCCTGGAAGATTGACTACCAATGGATCCTTTACTCTCTTCATCGACTGAAACCCACAGGCTATCTCCCGAGTTACATCTCAAAGATGAATGGAAACTGACGCAGTTCTTTCTACCAAGCCAAAATGGGTGGTCTTGGGTCTTCAACTTTCTGTCCAACTCCCCTCCACTTTCGCTCCCTCTTTTACTTTAAGCGTCGACTAAAAGAAGCATGCATATGCTATTTACTTTCAACATTTTCTCTAGTTGTTTGACCCTGTAAAGACTCCGGTTTTGAAACCATCGCGTCTTTGCCGATGCATTACCACGAAGAAGCCATCAAATGTTCTTTCAACAGGGGCGGGCTCAGTCTAACTCCATTCATGCGTTGTCAACAAGATCACGCTCGCCGCCTATACCTTTAAAATAACCGATTGACAGGATATTTAACGCTTTATCAGCATGTATCGTATCCTGAACGAACAACTTCATTATTCAACGTATATTCATCATGGGCAACGACATGGACTGGCGCATCAGGTCAGAGGTCAACACCTCTCAGCCGTCTGAATCTGTCCCTACGACAACGCCTCCAGCTCGATCCGTAGCTACTATTGTCGACGTTGCAGGAAAGACATTCGATTATATTGTCGTTGGTACGTTTCTTGAACTGTGTGTCCTTTAATAAAATTTCCTTCTCACATGCTCAATTCAGGTGGCGGAGTATGTCTTGTAACAAGAGTCATTGTTTCCTATGAGCTCATGAAGACAATAATAGACTACAGGACTTGTCTTGGCTACGCGTCTGACGGAAGATCCAACAGTCAGTGTGCTCGTTCTGGAAGGAGGGTCCCAGAACCTGGACGACCCAGCAATCCGTGAGTTTATCATTCTACCATAGGTTGTATCTCCACCCAAGACAGTATCAAAGTGACGCCTGCTGCCTTTGGTAGCCACTTCAAGAACCCGAAATACGACTGGGATTATACGACAGTGCGTAACGCCTAATCGTGCTCATTTGGCGACACCTTAACCGTAATTAGGTCCCACAACCTTATGTGAAGGACAGGCAGATTGTCTGGCCGCGGTACGTTGTCTACCTTCTCTTTCTCCACGACTGCCCCAGTTCTAACTCGCATGTTCGTGTAGTGGCAAGGGTCTAGGAGGGAGCTCTGCAATCAACTACTTCCAATACCACCTACCGTCTAGGGGTGATGTCGACGGTAATTTTCGACATTCGTGATTTTATCGATACTAAAAAGTGGTGACGACGTCATTGTAATACAGCACTCGAGAGGCTAGGAAACAAAGGGTGGAACTTCGATTTGCTCAAAAAATATCACTTGAAATCGGAACGATTCGTCGAGCCAAAAGTCAAGCACGAAGCAATGAGCTATGATTTGAAACAGCACGGAAAAGACGGTGTGATTTGTTATCTCTTTCTGCGTTATATCCCTAATTCTGTTCAGGTCCCATCGTGGTTGGATATCCCTTGACGCAGTCCGGCTTCGAAAAACCTTACCATGATGTATATCCCAGTCTATTTATAGACGATATCAGCTCTGATCAATGGGCCTTTTCAGACTTTGGCTAACTTGGGTATTCAAAGAGCTAAAGAGCCTGTACGTCTTTTTTGTGTTTGATTTGTTGCAGAGGGTACCACTGACTTTCTGTTCAATCAGTTCTCCGGAGATGTAAGCACCCACTCCCTATTCTATGCATACTTGGCCCTCAGCATGAAATAGCATCGAGGGACATGGTTGTGCCCTATCTCAGTTGACCCTTTGACGCGTACTCGGTCTTACGCTGCCAATGTAAGTCAACGATCACGAGTCGGTGTATATGCTAATGTTCCTGTTAGAAATACTACGCTCCCAATGCATGTCGCACGAATTTCACGGTCTTGACTTCAGCGGCCGTCACAAAGCTAGAATCAACAAAAAATGAGGACGGTATCTTAACGATAACTGGCGTTGAATTCTTGTACGAGGGACAGAAGTTTATTGCTCTTGTCGGGAAAGAGGTTATCTTGTCTGCCGGGTATGTTTCTTCTTCATCTCGAACCTTGCCGCCTTTTCAGACATTTGAACTTCCAGTACTATCACCAACCCTCAAGTATGAACTCGAGCTCAGGAACCACCTATTTCAACTGACTCATATACATCTTATTCTAGATTTTGGAGCTGTCAGGCATCGGTAATAAGGAAATCCTCGAAAAAGTTGGCGTCGAAGTCAAAGTAGACCTTCCGGCCGTTGGCAGCAATCTTCAGGAGCACGTCTACACAGCAAATACTTTTGGTACGGATATAGTCACATTCACTGTAACACGCTTATAACTTGATGCGCAGAGGTATGCGAAACGAAGCAAGAAAAAGTTACTACTTTCGATTGCATGCTCGATTCTGCTGAACTTGGCAAGCAAGCTCAACTCTTGTACGCGCCTTCTTCCTATTGAACATAACAAGATTATCTCACGGAATTATCGCAGTGCTACGAAAGGCGAAGGCGTGTTTGGAATGTCGCTATATATGATATCCTTCGTACCTCTTACGGATATCACGTCCGACGCTGCAAAAATCTACGCGGATTTGGAGAAGTCGATTAATGCTGGCATCGAAGGTGGAAAATATTCGCCTTCTTACGTGAAGCAATACAAGCTCCAACTCGAGCGCATCAAGGAAGGAGTATCAGACGTCGAGTTTGTATTGTCACAAACGGCGATTCCTGTACCCGGTAATTGTTTTTTTATATGGTATATTTTTGGCACTGACGTCTTTGTTTGAACGTAGGACTTGCGAAGCCTGGAAAGAAATACATATCCATGTCGTCCTTGTTTAACCTACCCTTCTCTCGCGGATCGATCGTAAGTACTTCTGATCGTAGTGTTTTCATTATCACCGATTCCTGATTTTCGCCGGTAGCATATCAAATCTAAAGACCCTTTTGTTCCTCCCACGATTGATCCTCACTACTTTGAGGAAGAACATGGTTTGTTTCGTTGTTCTCCTACTAAAATACTTTTTTGTTTGACTGAAACGTCTCTTACAGATATCCGCTTGTTCACCGAAATCTTCAAGTTCACGCGCCGCATCGTGCAGACAGAGCCTTTGAAGAGCTATTTAATGGGTAAACCCCACGCTTCGCTAACAGGAAATGCCAATTGACATGAACACAGATGGAGAAAGGTTTCCCGGTCCACAGATTGAGACTGACGAGCAAATCGCAGGCAAGTATTGTCTCTGACATCTAAACTCGCCATGCCATCTTGGCTGACTGTATCGTATCCCTTAGACTATCTCAAGGCCAGCTTTAGCACGTCTTACCGCAAGTATCAAGGCACCGCCGACCGGAGTCTTTGTTTGCTTGAACTGTTCTATTTATTGACTTCTTTTTTCCGCTTCTCGTCTATCAGACCCTGTTGGTGTTTGCGCATTACTTCCTCGTGAAGACGGAGGTGTTGTCGATACGAAGCTCAAGGTCGGGTTGCACCTTTACTTCTTTATTTCTGATTTAGCTTACGATGATGTTCAGGTTTACGGCACTGCAAACCTTCGCGTAGCAGATGTGTCCATCCTTCCCCTCCACTTTGGGGCTCATTTGCAAGGTGTGTATCGTCCTTTCAGATCGTCGAGTAAACTAAAAGGTCTATCTGATTAGCTACGGCTTACGCTATCGGAGAAATTAGTGCGTACAATATAGAAAAAATCGGGTTTTTTCTGGTTCTCACATTTCTGTTACATCTAGCTGCGGACCTCGTGAAGGGAAAATTGGATCTTTAACCTGACAATCGGGACATTATGACTGAAATGACTCTAGCAAATGTAAATGTATATGCTATGCACGTAAATAAATAGGTTCGTCTGCCATTGTGACTATCCACTCGACTAATTTAGCGCGCTATTCTTAGAGGGGCTGATCCTTATAACATATGGCCCGGCATACATGGTAGGACTTTGAATTTTTTGATATTTCTTCCTGTCATCTACACGAATCTCATAGATTCTTCTATCAATGTAAATATGTTCACTAGTTTCTAATGACCAGGCCAACATTCCGATATTTTCGTCATTCCACTACTCAATAATTTTGACGATGTTCCTTCTTGTTCCTTCCTTTCCCAGACGAGCGGTAAGAGCTCGCGAGCAAATTTGTTGAAAGGAAGGTTTAGTTACTGACCGCGTATGTATTCAAGAAAGTACTCAATGCACATATCTTCTTCTTGACATGATTGCAAATATGTATTGAGTGTTTTATTGGGATCATATCGGTCCAGATGGAACTGTGATGACGCAGTGTCGCATTTAAGTGAATGTTGCACCTGCGGTAGTCCTTGACTTGCGGCAGCCTTGGTTCATCAGGAATCTGTTAGAATGAGAGGCTGTCCTGGTAAGAAAGACTATCTAAGCATATGTAGGCTTAGTATGCTATGTTGAGTAGCATTTAGGTTGTCTTCGGAGACCAATTTTCAAGGATCCATTGAGATCTATTGAGATGCAATTGAGATGAAATAACTGAAATGATGACGATAAAATATATGTTGTCCGACGTCCCCTTCTGATCATATCCTATCGATCTTGGCTGTCACCGCATCAAATCGTGATACGAACGAGAGCATGCAAAACGATACGGGATACGGAGGGGCGGAGAACGGGCCCACACATATGACAGCAAAGAGCTACAAGGTCACAAAATTAAGGTCCCTACAATGATGTTTCAAAATTTCATTATTCATATATATTACTTGGATCACTGCCATCAGAAATCGTACCTGAACATGATCAGTTCCTCTGTAGACTGTAATGCCTGTGATTTTTCCTTGATTTTTGCACTTTCGAAAAAGGATGGACCAAAGAAAAGCGTCTCCTGATAGGATCTAGAAAAAAAAGGCATTGCATTGAATAAAATATTAGCGCAACCGACTGCGATGGAGACCCAATTACCTCAGGCTTCGTAGTTACTGGAGGAATTCAAGAAAAGACCTGAACTCTTGTACATAAAATCCTAGCTTGTAAACATACTGGATATTCATATTAAAACGTATACCAAACGCTGTTATCGTATGAAAATAAGCCCACATTAGAACAGAGGGGGATAAATCACCGAGTGATATCAGGGAGTGATGCGCCACATGCACTGCGAATATTTATGCCCAATGCTTCCATCTGGCGATCCTTGCATCCTCCGAAGGACACGAGGCATACAAATATGTCAAGCCGTCTGATCAAAGATCCAAACGGACACAATTCTACCCAGTCTTAAGACACACAAAATCCCAGGTAGGGGCCTTAGCCCCGAGTAGGGTACCAGTCTTGATACAATTCCACCTATTTCCATCCCTCTCCTTAATATTCTGACTGTACATCGACAATGTCAGATGCCGCTTCTGCACTTGTCCTACCCAGTGCTCCCCAGATGTACGTTTTCAAAGTTCTCTAAGACGGCTCACTAGATTTTTTTTTCTCTAGCTTCGGGCCCTTGGTATACATAATCTTTCTCAGTGATGTGTACATTCCACTAATCGATGTTTTTGCAAGGCCGTTGGTTCATGGCTCAACTGGTTGCTGATGGGCACTCTTATCGTGCAAGTCTGTGAGTGCCATACGGAAAATCGATCTCGCTGCAGATTTCTAATACCCTCGCCCTAGGGTATTTCCAAAACCATTTCGGACACGACAGGCTTTCGATCCGTCTACTAGGTAAAATTTTCAATTATTTATCCCTGCACGCTCTTATCTCGAAAAAACAGTCTACATTGTCTTGATGATTGACATTGCTCAAACCGTTATTACCACGCATGTCACTTGGTACTATACCGTCGGAAACTGGGCCGATGCCACTGTCTTCCTCAGAGATTCCCCTTGGAGCGCCGCCACCGTTCCTTTGTTTGCTGGATTAGGTGAGTATTCTAGCCTTTGACAGGATCTATCCGTTGACTGACACCGCCTATTCTAAGTGTCCTCCATCGTACAGCTATTCTATTCTTGGTGAGCCATAAATATCGACAAAAGGTCAATACATTATCTAATAATAGTCAAGGCGTATCTGGGTACTCGCACCATCAAAAGTGATGCGAGGATTGGCTGTGGTCATCTCTCTGGTCAGTTCTTATGAGAACTGGCACCCAAAAATATTTTCGCTAAAGGAAACGTATAGATTGCTGTCTCGCAAGGTGCAACTGCTATTGTTACCTCCATTGTCGTAAGTGCCGTACTCTGCTATATCAAACAGGCGCTGAAGATTTCTTTTTATAGATTCAGTTCGACAAAACCCAAAAAAGATTATTGGAGTTGCACCCGGCATTTGAGGCAGGTCCTATGGGCACTTTCATTATTAAGGATTCCTCTAATGCAACAACTTTGTTTAGTACTGGTTGGCAGGAAGCTTTACCGTGGACATCCTCATTTCCGCCGCTATGCTTTACATTGTATGTCCTGGCAACACATATATCGAGCTTCATATAGATTTATGACTGACTATATTCCGATTTTTAGCTCCTCACAGCAAAATCAAGAACACCCTGGTCGCGCACGGAAAATTTGTTCAACAGACTCATCATCAACGCCATTCAGACTGGTAGCATTACCGTGATCTGCGCCGGCATAGATCTTGCCCTGTTTGTTGCTTATCCTGCAGACAACTACCACTACGTTCCCGCCTTTATCCTCGCAAAACTGTGAGTGTCGATTTCTACTGCAAAGTGCATCGACTAAGGTTCTGTTTTTTTTTTTCTGTCTAGATACTCGAACAGTTTGCTGGCAACCCTCAATGGACGTAAATCCCTGAACAACGGCTCGACTGGAGGCTCTATGCAAACCGAGTCAGTCGGCATGCGTCTCCAGGTCTCGCGGGTGACAGAACGTACCACGGACGCTACGATGGTACGTGGGCCATGGGCAGCGGACGGAAAGGTTGATCTTTCAGTACGTGGAAGGGTTTCTTTCGTTCTCTTCTTTTCATACTTAAATATCAGCTAACCCAATTTCCAACGCAGCGCGACATGGACGTGGAAAGCGGCAGACATACAGTAAAAGCCGAAGCACTTTAGCTTCAGCTATTAGATACCCTTTAGATTTTTATTATTCTGTAATATTGGCACAATTACATTCGCTTGTACACTAGTACTGCATGTATAGCCCTCTATGCTTGAGGAGATCAACTCGGAATTCTTTTCGCTTGGCATCATCATACAGACATCTATTCCTCTACTGCTGTCCTATGTACAAGCATTCTAAAGCTGGCGGGGAAAAAAGCACGGATTAACCATAAATCTAAATAAAGTTAATTTGAACTGATCTAAAATACAAACGTACTACTATGGATACAATATTACAGTCATTCACCGGTCAATGACACAACCAAATTTAAAACGGCTCTAAGTTTTTTAAAAATTTGAAAATAAAAAAATTAAGGAGATAGAATTATGTATATGTATGTAAAGAACTGATATATGGACTCAAATTAGCCAAAATTCTGCGTCCGATACTCCCAATCCGAGATCAGTTAGAAATGGCCTTATCATGTCAAAACCGGTCAATGACACAAGTCACATCAGCGTGATATTCTGCATTCGGAAGGCTTAGTCATTATCTGAGCCACCACCAAAATCCGATCTCTCGCCATCTTCCTCGTCCGTGTCTGCCAAAAATACACCAGCCCTGAAAGAAAATGGATTCCTTCCCAAAATGGTATGCGTGATGTGACTTGCCCTCTTATCCATTTTCAGCACAAATTCTGCAGTTCTGCGATTTTCTGGGCTCTTTGATATTTTAAATGAAAATTGAACCGAGTAAAAGACGAATAGAACTGATTAAATAATAACAGCCTGAAATAAATTAAAATTTTCGAAGGAGTGGCAATGCAAATCCGGTACGAATATTCATAAATTCCCCAAAATCTGATCTATTCATAAATATCAGAAGATGTAAAAACCCGGGGCTTTAGATATTCTGGATTATAATAGATATGTATTTAAAAAAGACATTACAAAAGAAATCAAAGAAATCGATTCAAATTTGAGATCGGAATATGAGTTTGTGTCATTGACCGGTGTGTGTCATTGACCGGTGAATGACTGTACATACTAAATAAAGTTAATTTGAACCGATCTAAAATACAAGCATACTATGGATACAATATTACGTACTAAATAAAACAAACTTGAACTGATCTAAAATACAAACGTACTACTATACAATATTATAACACCCTATGTTTAAGAGGGGCGTGGCTATCGTTGGTCGAGAAATGGCGTTCAATCTGTTTCTAGGAGTGAGTGAGCTTCTTCGGATCGGAAATTCAGTCTGTATCGGAAGGGCACAGGCTCGCTGCTCGAATATGTAAGAGAAAGGGTTATAGAGAGATTGTGCAACACTTACGAAATGGCCCCCGAAGTGAATTCAACGGAGGGAGGGAAATGCGGATCCGGTAAAATAGTGTAGACGGCCAAAAATTGGGCTACGACCAACCAAAGCATTTCATCTGCAAGCACTATCCCAGGACATATTCTACAATCAATTACAACCATGAATGAGAAGAACGTGCCTGTAAGGAGAATAGAGCAACGTACCTTCTTCCGAACCCGAAGGCAATCCGCAAATGTGAATCCATCTTTGCGGACTCTTCTGTTGATAATCCAACGAATCTATCGGGTCTAAACTCGAGTGGATTTTCAAAGATTTTTGGGTCATGGAGGATACCCCTAAGTAATTTGTTAATGAAGTGGCCCAAAATAATATCAAACAGCGTGCATATTCACCAGATATTTCCAATCACGATAGTGCCAGCAGGAAGAGAGAATCCCTCGTAGCAGTCGTCTTCTTTTACTGCGTGTGGTATTCCTACATAATTTTTAATAATAAAAAACAGAAGGTAATGGATCGGAGAAGTACGATACCTAATGGTGCTGGAGGGTGCCAACGCAGAACTTCCTTAACGATGGCAGAAATAAATGGCAGTTCTGCACGATTTGACAAGTCGGGTAAGCGATCTGTACCGATCACAGCATCGATCTCTTTGTGAGCTATTTCTTGAACATTCGGGTGAAGGAGCATCGCCAGCAGGAAGGTCGACGAAGCAGAGATTAGCTTAAGAAAAGAAAAGAGTAAGCGTTAGCGTGATCGTTCCCATCCGATGACGGGAAACATACAGTATCGGATCCACCTGCAATGTTATGTATTAGCAATACGTCCAGGTGTTAAAGCAGATATGAACATACCACCAAATGCAGTGGCTGCGGCGTCTCGAATAAGAGTTTCATTCAACCATGATTTTTCCGGCCCAATTTTTTGGAGAAGGTCGGAGACAAATGAAGGTTTATAAGTACCCTCTAACTGTGGTATTCGCATAAATCATTAAAACCCATGTATCTTGCTGGTGCAGGGAGAGACTACGCACTATGTCGGCCTTGGTCTTTTCGAAAGGTACATTCAGAAGTTCTTGAACGTCTTGCGACCATCTTGTGATGATACCTGGTGTCGTAAAATTTCTTAACCAGGCGGGGAGTACGCGGACTATGATTAAAGATACAGTTAGCTCCTTAATTGCTTGTGTTCGTAAATTAGGGGCATTGCTTACTCAATGGAAGAGGATTCAAGAGAATCATTTTGGGGCTTACTGCGAGAGATACAGTGTCTAGAACACTTTGGACTGCTTTTGCCAATCTATTGTCCAAGGAGTCAATTTTGATGCCGTAGGTGATATCCAACATCAACTGGGAGGTTAACCTAAAGGCATGTGAATTTAATAAATCATCTTTAATTTGATTCAATTACTTACAGACGGAAATGATTGGTATAAGTTGTGGGATTAGTCTGGAATCCCCGAAGCATGTGCATGGCGACGGCTCTGTATGTGTCGTGGAATGTACTTAGGTACACTTTATTATATTGACTGGCAAAAATCCTTCTACGGCTATGCCATTCGTGACCGTATGACATGAATCCAAAGTTGAAGGTTAAGTGTCCGACTCTGTAGAAGTAAATCTGTTAGATCATGGAAGCAAACAGGTAACAGAACATGTACATCTCTGAGAGAGGAATGGTCGGCCTCTCAGAATAATTTGCCGAGCGGGTTATTAGAAGATTTGTCGCAGATTCCATAGTATTCAATAATATTATAGGCTGGCCCATAAGCGTGACATATACGATCTCCCCTAGAAAACGCTGGTTATGAAGCGTATGTGAAGGAATGATGTACATGGGCGTACCGTATTTCTGAGACCATTTATAGAATGTCTTCCACTCGTGCTTTGTAGGCATATCCAAAAGATTTCCTAGCGCTGGTAGTGGTCGGGGCCCAGGTGGAAGGTCCTTCCGTGGCGAATAAGTGAGGAGCTTATAAAGGAAAAGACACGCGAGAATGGCGCATCCAAGAGCAATCATATTCATTGCCAGAAGAACGAGAGTAGAGTGTTTTGGAGGATGGGAAATAACCCGATGGATGATATGAGCCACGCGACTCTCGTTATATATGCCTTCACAAATGCTTACCCATAACATTATGAATCAATTTCCCTGCTCGACAGATCGTGTCCAACCCGATTCCAAGCCTCAATTCAACACGACGGACGTTATGTCAACAGAATGCAGAGGAAACCTCCGCTTTCCATACCGTTTTTGTTACGAGACTAAAATAGGTGAGTTTACGACTGATCCTAGCGGGAGTCGTCGAGGGCAAAGGCCCGAGGGATTCTGGAATGACACAAAGAGACATCGACAACTCCCTTGGGAAAGTCGATATTGCCATCGCGTGTGGTAGAAACTAGCGACCAAGTCTGTAAATAAAAATGAAACGACGGTGTTGTGCTTCACTCGGCACCTTTAGTGAATGCGAGGGTAGCGTAGGTGAGAAAACGTGGCTCCAACGTACCTGACAGGAGTGAAACGAAACAACATTTTTAACCGCCCATGCAGCAAAACAATAAGTTATCCCCGACTCGACATACGAATGTTGAACGGTCCTCACTTGCTTCGACGATGACGGTACTAGACACTCCCTGAAACTTCACGGAAAATGGAGTCGTAAGAAATACAAGGTAGTAAGTACTTCTCCCAAATGGTATCCATGTCCGACAATAAACAACGTAATCACTGGTATGACAACTTCTTGATCAACTTGATCAGAGGACGACGAACTGGCGGAAAGCGAGTCAGGTAAGAAAGATTCTTTCGACGGAGAAACTGACGTACATGTCCTACAGTACTACCCAAGTCACTAGGATATTATCAGATAGAAGAACCCAAATGATATCGAACTCCCGGCCCCCGACGGGAATTGAAGGCAAAAGATACCTAAAACTTGCGACCATAACAGAACTCTATTCAATATTGTCATAAGTACAGTTCCGTCCTATCGTCGAACTCTCCTGTTTTAACGTTTGTGAGCTTTTGAGCTCCGGTATATCCAGGTTTGCAAAAATCCAGTGCCCCATTCAGTCTATTGCCCCGAGGTACGACTGTTTGTTCCACTGGACCTATGGTGCATGTGAGATAAATGATACGCAAATCCAAATATCCCATCCCTCGTACAGCAAATGCAGGGTAAAATGGGTCCGGGAAGTCTTTGGGGCTCTCAATCCAAGCGTTTCGATTAAAAATGTTAATGGCGA
This sequence comes from Agrocybe praecox, assembly GCA_964017145.1. Taxonomy (NCBI): domain Eukaryota; kingdom Fungi; phylum Basidiomycota; class Agaricomycetes; order Agaricales; family Agrocybaceae; genus Agrocybe; species Agrocybe praecox. The sequence goes on along the minus strand of OZ024843.1, from coordinate 3,807,609 downwards.
GGCAGTGAAGTGTTTTCTATGGCGCCGCAGGGGTGAAAGACATCCCAATCCTAGGCAAAAAGACAAAAGGTGGATATTCATAGACTAAAGATGCGTCCTATGATGCCTAAAACCTTCAACGAATGGATAACGACCTAGACAAGAACTTCGAGAAGCCCAATCGTGGGCTCAGTAAAGTAATGGATAGTTATGTGTGTTTTTGGTGTCTATGACGAGATTGAAAAAGAGGGTGATGAAATGCTCATAGCAAAATTTAAGACCCACTGCATATCCGACTTCGAAGAGAACACCATTGACTTGCTATTGACATGAACGGGATCCATGCATCAACGGGTGGTCGAATACATTGCGCTATGTTGCATATTCTAAGTTGCCGTTAAATCTTCGTCGTTAAATGCGCCGCGCAAATTTCAAGGTCGATGAATCATGATTGCTTTGATTTAAAGCTAGAGAAAGCCAAGAGAAAGCTACCCTCGGCACCGTGCTTCACTGGCACGTATTACCTAAAAAAGTATAGATTGTCAATATTTGGTTGTTTGGTGTACATTAAACAACATGTGCGCGTGACTTTCAATTCCAAAGGAGTTCGAAGGCCGCTGCTCTGATTTTGCCCTGCCACTAGTAATTGCAACTTGAACCCTACTGTCACCTTATGTCTAATTAATCATCTTTCCTTCAAATTGGATACGCTCGTTTTCTATCTGAATAAAAAGCCACGCCAGTCCAAAGAGCGACTGTTGTCAAAGCAGAAGCATACAGGCCCTGAGTTGAACGGACCTGAACGAACATACATGTACAGTCGAACCTGCCTTATCCCATAACTGCATAAAGCCATAACCTGCATAATCCCATAGGCTTTCTGTCCACAAGCTCCTCGGTTGAGGGATGTTTTGACCTGCAATAACCCATAACCTACAATAACCCATAGCTTCGGACGTCCACTGAGAGCTATGGGATAAGACAATTTCGACTGTACTTGATTATTACGGGTTAATGTCCGACAACCGGAGAGCCAAGACAAAAAAGCTGAAAATAGTGGGATATCTACTATCTCTATCTGTCAATATACTGCGTCTTGCGAAATGCCTACAGGACAAGGGGAGTCGCAGGGAAGGTGATCATATAAAACTTTGAAAGTGTCGGTGACTTATTCAGAACCATCTATTAGGAGAAAAGACCACAAAACCAGAGAACGTCATAATGTCAAGATTAAGACTTTTGCCTGAGAAGTCGCGCGTCTAAATGACACAAGCCCTTCCCTGTTATCCCAGGAATCGTCATGGAAGCATTCATTTTTTTTCCAACAATTTGAAATCCAACACCATTAATCAAGATTGAAATGTCTGACTCTGTCGTCCAACGCTCAGATCTCCTCATTTTTGTTGCCGAAAGACCCTTTTTTCTTCCTCTGTTCTCTGTTTCGAAAAAAAGACCGGACGTTAACTCAGCTCTTCGTCCTAGGCTCGGATTTGTGGCACTAAAACGTTGGTGATATGGTGTTATCTAGAAGTTGATTATCTTTACATTGGACTATCAAAACTCAAAGGCACTTATGGGGCTTGAATGTTCTTGCCATGGGATTGGATCTATAATGACACCAACCCGATGATGCGTCACAATTTGGTTGACCCACAAAGACAACAAGAGCGAGCGAGAGTAACACAGGTATATAAACACTAAAAACCTCAAGAATTATTATCCGTTATGGCCAGCATGGAACACGCATCCCTCTATTTTTCTGCTTCGGGCGCGGTCGCTCTGGCCGTGTTTATCATTTTCTTAGCAACCGTAAATCGCTTCATACTGTTCAACTCTACCAGACTTCGTGGACCACCTAGGAAAAGCTTTTTCTTTGGCGAAACAGGATATATCCGCCTTTCTCCTGACCCCAAGGCGATTTATAAACAATGGGCAAAGGAATACGGACCCGTATATCGCATTTCTCTTCCGCTAGGCTCTGAAGCTATCGTCGTCTCTGACCCGAAGGCTGTTTCCCAAATTTTCTCAAGAGATACGTTCAAATATAATAAAACTGCTGGCCTGAGGGCAGTTATCGAACGGCTTGTAGGGCGTGGCATGATGTGGGTTGAAAGCGACGAACATAAACGGTGCGCCAGAACGACAATCTTTGTGGAACTGATCTTGACATTTTATTACCTGACAGGCAGAGGAAGACGATGAATCCGGCATTTAGCAGCGCAGTTATCAAGAATATGGCGCCTGTGTTATTCGAAACTACACATAGGGTACGTGGAGCACTATTCATTGTTGATTTTTACTTATTAATAATAACTTTATTCAGCTGAAATCAGCTTGGGAGAAGATATTGGATTCGAAAGAAGAAGGTTCCAAAGCTGAAGTGGAACTTCATGATTGGTTCGCAGCCAATTTTTAAATACTTAACTCAATTACTTATTGTCTCGTTATTTTATTTCCAGGATGCTGAAATTGCTGTGGGCAGACGCCTTTCTATTGTATTATATCTTGCATCTAATGACGCGGCTTTGTCTCTAGCATTGACCTCGTAGGCCGAGGATTATTTGACCTTGAACCGCACGCCATTGAAGGCCAACCCTCGTCTCTTTTACACTCTCTTCAGACTTTCAACGCGACCCCTCAACCAAAATATGAAGTTCTAGCATATATATCTTCAATCTTCGTTCCGACTGCTTTCGTTCACTGGGTGGCAAAGATCTCTGGCGAGCGAAATCGGTTGACCGAAAATATCTCCGCTGCTGCTCGCGGTACACCGGAAGACTTGCTTGAGAAATTGAAGAATGAAAACGAAATGTTAAAGAGCGAGAGAAGCGAGAAGTCACTACTTCGTGTCTTAGGTGAGTGATAATTTCTTCCGGCTGTCCAAGTAAGCTAACTTGTAATTGTATCTTAGTTGATTCTGAAATTGGCGCTGGTGAAGAAACACCTGAAAGCAAAGAGTTAATCATTGCCCAGGTTGCTTGAAAACTGTCTCTTGTGTTTTCTATACATTCTGATCCAAATCTAGATGAAGAGTATACTCATTGCCGGACCAGATCCCGTTGCGTGTATGTTGTCTCATTTATCTTACACGTTTCCTTGAATTTACCACACTCGCCCCTCTGTCTAGTTACCATTGTGGTCAGTCAAAGCTGCCAGGCCCCATTAACGACCTGTCTGACGTACTGCATTTGACATTAGTGGACTCTGATCGAATTAGCCAGACGTCTAGATATCCAGGACAGGCTGAGGATCGAAGTCAGCGCATCTCCGGCGGTAGAATACGACTGGAAGTATCTGGAATCTTCATGCCCCTTCCTCGATGCTGTCGTCTTCGAAGTATTGAGACTGAGGCCTGCAACTGGAGAAACCCCTCGTGTAGTAAGCTAAGAGTAACTCTATCTGTGTACGAATTAATCATTAAATTCCAGGCCACAGAAGACGATATTCTCCAACTCAGCGAGCCAATTATCGACTTAGCTGGAAACTCGCTTAATCAAGTCTTTATATCAATGGGGACGAAAATTATAATTCCTAACCACTACATGAATTGCTCCGCCGCGGTATGGGGGCCTGATTCGATGACGTTCAATCCTGACCGTTGGCTCGATGGATCTGCCACCACGGCCGAAGATGGTCCAACCCTAAGGCGCTTGTATACATTTGGAGACGGACCACGGGCCTGCATTGGGCGAGCATTCGCCCTAGTAAACCTAAAGGTCTGTTCATGATTAGTTTCACTCCATAGTGCTCGTAATCTTAATGGCCATTTACGCAGATTGTCCTCGCCATCCTTATTCGCAATTTTGTATTCGAATTTCCAAATGGTCCTGATACACCCATCGACGTACACTTCTCCCTCGTGGCCAAACCGAAGGTCGCTGGGAAGGAGGCGGCTGAAGTCCCTATGTTGATTTCTCGGGCGCTTCAGGAATGATTTGTTACCAACTGGAAGAAGAAATTGAAAATTGTAGCATATAATGTTTTGTATAATAGTTTTATGTTAAAAATGTGTTTCTCTTAGACTTCATGGTATTAACTAGCCCTTCAGCGCCAGCTTCAGCCTCAATTTACCGAAGTGGCGCTCTCAATCTATCACACAAGCCGGTTGCCTCGGTTTTCAAAGACGCTTTACAAGAAGTTCGAACCGATAGTAGGGCAAAGGTCAACTCAGAAATCACAGTTGAAATCAAGTGATCCCCACAGCTCTTTTTACTCATTCAACAACCCAACTCTGTCGTCTCGGAATTCTAGACGCCCGCAACGAGGTTGGGGCTCGACAATCGTATCTCAGGAATCAGTCTTAGTGATCAAATCATATCTTTGCGGAAATCAGCTGGCGTTTTTACGATAGCTGATGCATGAAAAGCAGCCAAAGTTCCAGAAGTGCGAAACAGCCAACGATTCCTTCGCGTCAGACACATTCACATAAACACAAAGCTCCCTTCCGTTGGGTTTGCTGGATCTGTCAGAAGCTAAAGTGACGCTCAAGGCAACGAAAATCTCTAAGAACTTGAACATGCAGCAAGGGTTTCGTTTCAAATGTTTACAGAAGAATTTCAAGAGGGTGTCGGAGAAGTTCTGATTGGCAAGTGTAGCATGAAAGAGAACTGACAAATGGAACCAGAATGAGGAGCAAAGTTGCTCGACTCGACTACTGCAACTTCGTCATATTTAACGATGATTAACCTGACAGAAACACCAAGACTGGACCTAGAGTCAGCACGCCAAATCCTTTATAGGGATTGCCCCTCCCCGCTGGAACTGCCCGCTAGAAGCGAAGGCTAAGCCAGAACCGCCAGAACCAGGAGAAGTCGTAAAGCAAGGTTGGGAGACCTACGCTGGAGAAAGGTTCCTACTCGTAAGTGGAGACGGCTTTCTCGATGACTGGTTCGTCCGCTATTTCCTCAGGAGCAAGACGCAGTGGGGGCGGATACTTGAGTTTTGATTTGGTAAATCGTCAGGTGGAAAGATCATCCGCCCTTCCTGGATTCTTCCATTCCACTAGACCCATGGATTATAGATCGATTTTTTTAAAAGCGCAGTTGTTGTGAGCGAGTGAAGATGCCAGGAATACATCTAATTTTCCAGTCTCTCCTGAGCCTAATCGGGGGAAAGGGAATGTATAGCCAGGCATAGCGGGAAGAAGTCTTCAACTAAAAACGCAGGCGGTATCAAGGGCGAAATGCAGATGGTCTTGCTCAAAAAAAAAACAATAGCGCTATAGCGAACTTGCCATAGGTTTGGAGTCAATGATGTAGTCTATGATGTCCAAGGTCTCCGACAAAGCTATCTTCAACGATCTGAAATAACTGCTGATAGATACATCAAGACGACTGATATGATAACCAACCACTCACCAGACAAAGTACAAGCGACTGAATCCATGAAGTGGGGCATGGTCGTTTTTTATGTTCAGAATATAGCGAGCTTGGCACAGGATGCGATGCGGTGGTCGAGTTCAAGACCGAATTACTCATTTGGAGATTGTGCGTACGATTTGCATCGGGGCAAGACCATCGGGGAATTCCGGCGCCTATGCGTGAATGTCTTCGGAAAAGAAGGACGTTGGAGAGTTCGAGTACGTGTAGAAATTCAATGCGATGGGTCAACGTTCTCGGTTCTCGGTCTCGGTTCTCGGTCGTAAATCCAGCGACACATCGGATTGGTGTGTTATGTGGCCCATATATCCTCCGTCGACAGTAGAATATAACATAGGTGTCATTGAGGGGAAGTGGGAAGGTAAGTCCCACTTAAGGTATTGGTCTTGGATGACTGGTTTGTCTTCAAATTGAGTATTTCCGGTCAGAAATACCTGTTGACATAATTATCAGCAAGGTGACCATATTTTAAGCATGTACATTCATACCATTCTATGATGACAATCATAACCAGATTTAAGAAACACACTTCGATCATCTTCTTTTTGGATACTCGAGTTATGTATACCTGAATGCTGACTAGGCCCCCGCTCATGGACTTCCCTCTAGGCCTGATTAAATATCAACGTATATCCTGAAAAATACATATTCAACCCCCTGACCTTTGAATTATTCTGCGATCTTAGAAAGTTAAAGTGAGATGGTTAACTGTAATTGACCAGGTAAAAGCTTTGGCTGAAGTGAACCTATTCAAGGCAAAATGGCGTGGCGCAATACAGAGAAAAACATTCGAAGAATATCTTCCTAGTCCCATAAAGTACTGCCAATCATTGATTGGAGCTAGAACGAGCGAATAGGTTGGTATTTGAATGGAGAAACTTTGGATGATGGTCACCATACTTTTGGAAAGCCCTGATATATAGAACGATGGTATTGCAAGGTGCATTCCTAGAACTAGAACCTTCAAGCTGGCCCAAGCACAGATATGCTGTGTTCAGAGAAGTAAAAGAAGTACGGTTCGTCTTGCAGACTCCGGTATGCTCTTTCTCCCATCCTACGCACGATTTGGTTTTTTGGGGGTGGAGTAGTGCGGATCCAAACACTGCAAGTTTCCTGTTGGTGGATGAATTGTTGATATCTCTTCTTAATAATTTTAAAAATAATATTTCGAAGCCCTAGCGCGGCACGACAAGGCTTGGTCGACTCTAAGCCAGCCCTCATTATTGGATGAGTTGTCGACACCCTTTCTCGACTTCGGATCAGTCCATAGGATCATCTGAGTCAAAGAATCGATCGACTTTAAGGAAGACAGATCTGCAGAACTGCCGTTTGAGTATTTCTTAGCCAAAGGCTCTCACAAATGGTCATGGAGTTGTATGTGCAGTATTCGATTTGCGTGAATCCTTTAGGCCCAAGAGAAAACAAGTCAGTCCACCCTTCCATATAAATAAAGCTGTTTAGGCACGTACCAGCTCAGAACCTCGCGTTAAGAGACGCCCGCTGTTGCCACACCTGACCGCACAGACTGTGGTCATATTCGAATCGACCTTCTCTCCAGTTGACTCAATGAAAGCGAGATAGGTCACGCATTGACAGTGCTTAGGTATAGTTTACTTCAACCCATGTTTCGCAAGTCCAACGGGTATTTGTAGCAGTAATCGTGTGGTCATGAAAGATGCAAAGAAGGATATTGTTTGTTCATCGATGATCGCACGGCCGCGTCGCCCCTCCTCAAACGTTGAACCTTAACTTAGGGTTAGAACAACAACGCAGGAGAGACCAAATTTTCTTTTCTTCCCAGTTCACTGCAATTATGTCTGATAAAGTTGTGGGAATCCTTGGTGGGCGTAAGTCTCATGCTTCAAGTTATTTACCTTTTTTTTTCTATACTGATTATCGGGCAGATATTTCACTGCTTATCTTGAGATGAAAGCCAACATTTTTACTCAGGGGGTGGCCAGCTTGGTCGCATGCTTGCGGCATCTGCTTCGCTTTTGAACGTCAAAGTCGTTATCCTGGATGCAGGAGAGCACGGTCCTGCGAAACAGGTTGTCGCATCCCAAAACCCCCAGCTTGCTCACATCGATGGATCATTTTCCGATCCTGAAAAGATTCGCGAATTGGCCAACAAAGTTGACGTGCTCACAGTCGAGATCGAGCATGTGGATGCCACAGCGCTCGATGAAATACGGGTAGCTAGCGAAGGAAAAGGCTTCGAGATACACCCCAGTCCGTCTACCATACAGATCATTCAAGATAAATATCGGCAAAAGATGCACCTTTCATCTCACGATCTGCCAGTATCAGAGTTCGTGCCAGTGGAATCTTCCATCGAGTCCGTCACAGCTACTGCAGAAAAGCTAGGGTTACCACTCATGCTGAAGAGCCGCACGTTGGCATATGATGGACGTGGAAATTTTGTTCTGCGAGAAATTGGCCAGGTGCAGGAAGCAATCACCGCTCTCGGAAATCGACCTCTGTACGCGGAGAAGTGGGTCCCATTTGTCAAGGAGATCGCCGTCATGGTTGTGAGGACGGTCGATGGACAAGTGCAGTCATACCCTCCCGTGGAAACTGTGCACAAAAATAACATCTGTCATCTGGTGTTTTCTCCTCTACGTAGTCGTGATGCGTCCCTATCATCAAGAATACGCACAATAGCCGAGAAAGCTATCAAAACTTTCACGGGAGCGGGAATTTTTGGCGTTGAAATGTTCCTCATGGAAGATGGTATGTTTCTTTTCTAGATTTTCCGTTTTTATTTCTTTCTGACGTATTCGAGAAGGAAACATTTATATAAACGAGATCGCACCGCGCCCACACAATTCAGGTCACCACACAATTGAAGCATGTGAAACGTCGCAGTACGAGAACCACTTACGTGCTATTTTATCCCTGCCATTGGGATCCACCGCAATGAAAGTTCCGTCAACGGTTATGCTCAACTTGATCGGACACTCCTCTTCAATGGCCGAGATTACGAACACCGTTAACCTTGCACTAACTATTCCAGGTGCATCAGTTCACCTCTATGGGAAGTCCGAGTGTAGGAAAGGCCGAAAAATGGGTCATATCACCATCGTAGCAGATTCAGATGCGCAGATGAGAGCACGACTACGCCCTCTTCTTGAATCACTACCATCCAGTTCGTCGGAGGAGATTGATAAATACGCGTCTCCTTCTCCGGAACCGGGCTTTTCAGACCCTAACCCCCTCGTTGGCGTCATCATGGGTTCAGACTCGGACTTACCAGTCATGCTTCCTGCAGCGCGGATCCTCGATCGTTTCAAAATCCCTTACGAACTAACCATTGTCTCAGCACACCGTACGCCTGATCGTCTCGTCGAATACGCACGATCCGCTTCTTCCAGGGGTCTGAGAACGATAATTGCTGGCGCTGGAGGTGCCGCGCATCTGCCAGGCATGGTCGCAGCCATGACAGCCTTGCCGGTGATAGGCGTTCCTGTCAAAGGAAGCACTCTCGACGGAGTGGACTCTTTACATAGCATTGTTCAGATGCCTGTGAGTTATTTATATTGTTTCACTAATTAGTTTCTTTCTTTTTCTGATGCTTTTTGCTCGATTTCTCAGCGTGGTATACCCGTTGCCACTGTAGCTATCAATAACGGCATGAACGCTGGATTGTTAGCGGTCAGAATCTTGTCGGCGGGGATTCCAGGCCTTGTGAATGCCATGGATGAATATATGAAATCGATGGAACATGAGGTACTCGGTAAAGTCGAGAAACTGAAGGAAGTGGGATGGGAAAAGTATTGAGTTGTTTTTCTCAAAGTCTGTATTTAATTTTATGCATATTATGCTCTAGTTAGAAGCTGTCGTGAAGACTTCATATAACGTGGGTGTCGATTAAAATTCAAAATACTTATTTGTGATGTATGTAGTTCTCACATTGCCCTGGAAGAAATTGGACGTGCTGTTCTATAACTGGGCACATTCATTTGGCCTTGCTATGGTCCATGATCTGCTGAGACTTCCAACGTGGTCACATTTGTTTCCAGAAAATGAAATACGCCAACACTCATATCTCTGCCATATTCCAACACCTAACTGTTTATTATCTAATTTTCAAGTACTAAGTGAAGCCGATACTGCAGGTCCAGGTGGAATAGTCGGGCAGGTACAAAGTCGGCGGGGCGGAGCGTGACGTCATTTTATCGGCTTCACTCTGGCTCACCCACCTTTCTCAATCATAGGGACCTAGGTAGAAAATAGACGAAGCTGTACTGATTCAATAAAAACCAGGGTGTGCACAGGATAGACTCGATGACAGCAGCCAGTTTCCTTCGGCGCGGGAAAGAATTGCGCAAAAAATAATCTATTCGTGTGTCTAAAAATCTTGCACTACATTTTTTCCTAAACTCACATGTCCGGATTCTAGCAAACCTCGGGGTAACATTTTCAAAAAATTTGACCAATTTCTGGCCGGTCCGATGAACGCGCCAAATTGACGCGACGAATCATGTGATCGTGTATTAATTTCGATTTACTACTTCGACGAATCGACCTGGGAAGTTCTTTTTCTTTGCTCAAACAACTTGCGAATTCTTGCTAAGAACAAAGTACAAACTTTCCCAGATCAGGTCTACCATTAAAATTTCCGTCTCAGCTGAACGTTCCTCATTCTTCCTCATTATTCTTCGAGAAATGGAAACAAAACTCCGTAGGCGTTCAAAAATCAAAATCCAAGAAATTTGGAGGTCAACGGAAAAATCATGGATATAAAGTATTTCGAATTTTTTGGTTATGGGCAGCCTGGAATAGATCTTGGCCTTCCAGGAGACATCTATCTGGATGCGACTAAAGACTCACTTGGATTATATGCGCGCTTTCTGGACGGCTGGAGGAAGTGGATGGGCCCAGGCTACAGCGAGTCTGAACCGCTCCTGTATCATCCATTGGGAAGGTCGCACTGTCTTTGGTGTAACGACAGAATTGGCTGGTACAGTACATCATGTCTTCGAAGCTACGCAGGTTGGTGTGTGATGGCTGAGCCTTACTTGTGTCCGAATTGATGGGCGACGTCATATTTTGCGCTTAGAAGGCCAATCACAATCGGACGTGCTTGAGGAAGCTTATGGAAAGGAAGATGTTGTTAAGCGGCTACGTAGCCTTAACGGCGAAAAAATAAAGAAACATTACTCGCTTCAAGATCTTCAAGATATGGAAACCGTATATCAGGAACAACTGCGCACCAAAGACGAAGAAATAGAGGCCCTGAGAAGAGAGAATGAAAGTTTGAAGACCTGGCTGAATAGCCCACCATCATCTTCTGTGGCCGTTTCGCAGATAAGTTACAAGTGCTGCGTAGGTGTGCAAACACCGGATGACGCAGCTGCAAATTCCACCGAAGCAAGATCAATATCTGACTTCACACTTACTGAAACAAACCGTGAGCAAAATGCATTGCTCAAGGTACATGCCACAACGATGCACTTACTTGTTCTGTGTTCTGCGATTTAGCTGTTTCTTCGGCGCTAGTGACCAACCACTGTTACATCCTCTTTCAAATTACGGAGGATCACTTGCTCTGCAGGATATGCCTGTAGGTCCATCTATGTTTATTGCACTAAATGAAGATTTTGATAAATGCATTCCCCCAGAGCGCAAATGTCCCGAGTATTTAAGGTTGAAATCAGTCGACCGGATGCCCAGTCAGTGGCTGAAACCCATTGCTTGGACGAACATCCTGATGTTTGCAGAGCCTTGTCCAACATGGACAACGGTGCGTTGCAGGCACTATTACGGGACATCCGGAAGCCATGAGCTCAGGTCCTGTGCATTTGATAACGCCGGTGGATGATCACCCACTGGAGATGTCCATCCAATGTTATCAGTATCTCCAATTACTATTGGATTACCGCCGTCAGTATTTACGGATTAGTGCCGTAGAGTCCATGAAGACAAGCTAGGGTCCATTCTTTGATACTTTGGAGATGCCTAGCGTTGATATCCTCCGAAAATGCGATATATTTGTCTGTTACTAAGGCCGTCTTGAGGCATAGATAATCGCGCCAAGTAAATAAAACCCGAACAAGTCGCGTTCCGGAATGAAATACAATTTGACGACGAGGCAGATATCCCAATTTTAGCGCTGACGGTGATTGAAGAGCGGGCTCAGCATGTCCTGGATGGACCAACGTCTAGGATTATGCAATATGCCACTTGAGAGTAACAAGAGCGCCCAATTATTGAGTTCACAAGGAACCCAATAGCTACCTACAGGAACGGCCGTCAGAGACATCAAAGCGTTTGAGTTCTGTGCCGCCGCGCGACTTTTAGTATACACAAGACAATGAGGGGTATCGCGAAAGAAATTAGAAAGAAAGCCTAGATCAATCACGAGTTTTTACGACAACAACTTAGCACAATTGGAACGGTAATCGACAATATCGGATACCCGGAAACTTCGGACATTCCATGTCTTTAGATGGTCCGCAAACGTTCAGTTCGGGCCAGAGGAGAACCCTCAACGTTTTCCGTCTGTCCGGGGAATTGTGTTTTGCTATGTTTCATTCCTATGTTTGCTGATGCGAAGTCAACGAGCGCTTAGCAGATAAGCGCTTACGTTTTCGGTTAAAGAAAGCATTTCATTTAAGGTGTCATGCATAATTCATTTTGTGTCGAAACTGTTGTGTGCGGAATGGATGAAGATATCTTATCCTGTTATCGTGCTGTCCGCCGCTCTTCTGGGTCCATTATGAAAGAATGAGTGGCGTTGGAGGCACCGGATGATGACGTCGGTCTATTTCGTTATCGAGTTCGGCTCCGTGGACGTCGATTATGCCGAACGAGAGACCGATGCCATTCCTGCACCCTGCTCTGTTCGCACAATACTAAAACGCGTATAATTATATCCGTAGTATGACATTTCAGAGCTTCAAGGTTTACATCAGGAAGTTTACTCGGATAAAAAAAAGTCTATACCAAAATCACGAGTTAGGTTTGTTAAGATGTACAGCACGACGCCGCTGCACAAGTTCACATTTGTTTTAATGCAGTGTGAGTGCCTTTGAATACATGTAATCAACGCAAACATCAAATCACCGGAAGCACACATGATCTTCGCCTCTATCGTTTTCAGTTTCTCAACAACATTCTTCGCGGGGGAGGCGAGAAACAAATTCATTCACTCGGAAATAAAAAAGGGTATGACATCGGAGCATTTTTCTTTTCCCATTATCTCAGAGTCGTTCAAATGGTCGATCGCAGATCAACAGAGGCTAATAGCGTTTGTGACTTACCAAGTATATAGAATAGCCTTACATTTTTCGTTATAACCGCGGAGAAAATATCTATTTACTTACTGTTCTTAGTTGGGGAAAACAGTCTACCCTTAATATACAACCTTGGATCCAGACTGCAGTGACATATGATATTGGGCGACTTTCTGTAAGGTTTCTAATCAAAATAATCTGGAATACACTCGGTCGGAGCTTGAGATTCGAGACTCATTTCCATAATCTATAGTAGGTGGAATATGAATAAACCGTGAGCCAACTGGATAAATGTGTGTAGGTGATATTATTTCTTGCTACTGGGACCTGTGGCCGGCAGTAAAATCGACTAAGTATACATCACGCGAAAGAAACCTTACCGGATAATGTTGATCAGAAGGTTGATTACTTTCCTAATTCTCTTCCTTTTCAGACACATAGAATAAGAGGATACACTCCGAGTCGGCGATTGGCAAGTGCTTAGAGAAGCAATCCATTAAGAGTCTGTTTCGCCTCAAAATTTATTTAGTTTGGGGGAAGTAAGGCGGATATGAGTATGAGTTTCTTCATCATTTGAACTAAGGCAAGGGAGTGAGCAGAGTCCAGCAGCACGAGAAAGACTTGTGGTCCCGTCGTCGAAGGACGTGAGAATTATGTATAGGCCTTGGTAAGACCCTAAAATGGCAGGCGAGGGATAATTTGGTTTGAATATAATCTATATTTGGTCTGTTTTAAGAGACTAAAGCAGGTACCAGAAACAGAAAATCGGATTTGTGGCGAAAGTACCATCATTCGATGAGGTTATCAGAGGGCACAAGGATTTACACATGTGTACATCCTCGCCTTGCCTGCGTTGCCCCCTCCACCCCAATACATATCATATATGAAGGACAACGCTATGCGAAATGTTTTGATGACATATGTATTTCCGGAGGATGTCGGTAACTTGGAAGAGACTCGGATGCGCGCCACAAGCGAGAACACATGATATGTATTATTATCAGGGCTGAGAGAGACTGCACTACATACCTCTTCCGGAAAATCTACTAAACAGTGTCTGGGCTTCTAGTGCAAGGCTACTTGAGCTACTCACGCGGCATCTCGACCGACAGCTATCAAGGAAACTTTACTTTTCGTGGCATACGTTGATGGTTTTGGTTTCAAAATCGAGGGGACACATCATGAGGTCCAAAAGGAACAGCCTTGATGTTTAAAGGATTGTTACTGTTACGTGGAAATTTAGTCATCTGTGAACATGACGATGACGATGGGACCCAAATCAGACCCTCGTTTTGACGCAATTCACGTAAGAATTCAATGGGAATGATAATTGGATAAAATGTGGATGGGGGTCGCTCGACGCTGATGAAAACATATTTCAAAGTCCTTTGATGATGAGGGACAAATAAGTAGTCGACATAGCGGGTTCGATGTAATGAATGAAGCGTCGCGTCATATCTGCAAAACAAACAATTGCCTGTAAGGGGAATAGAGAGAGTCGGAGCAATTGTTTTTCTTGGAAAAACGGTCATCGGGCTTCTAGGGCCGACCGACAGAAGGGATTCAAGGGAAAGAACCGAGAACCAAGCGGCGAGAATACGAAGGTGCTACCAGTCGGCAAAGCCCACGAATTTTCCGTCCCAACTCCACCAGATCATCTCATCGTCCTCCGTGGTCCTGGGTTTCGGATGGTCCTTTTCCGGTAGAAGTGCAATTGCTGATGATAATCCTGATCTTGTGGTAATCCATACGCCTTCAACCATGCTCTTTTTCAAGGGTTTTGATGCAGGCATAGTTTCTGCATCTTCAAGACCCGAGTTTGTCATAAATTCTTGAAGGGCACCGTCAAGAGAACTAGTAACATTCTGCCTAGGTATCCATGCGGGGTGGCTGAACCTTCGTGGGGCATGCAGCAAGACGTGTGTCTGCGTAGGTGCTGGCGAAGAAGTGTCAATAAGTGATAAATATAATTTTGCCTTCGAGATCAAGAGAAGAAAGTACGAACACATTTCGGAAAGAATACCGTGTCCATCAGCATCAGCGGCAGCTAGAGTTCGAGATAAGAGTCTGTCTGCCGTCTGGAGAAATCTCTGTTCTTCGGCATAAGACCTATATGGTGTAGTAGGTTTGGGTACGAATATTCTGCCATCCCTGTTTGCAATGCATTTGGTGTCCTCGTTTTCATCTTCATGCCTTTCGTTTTCTTGCTCCTCGGTCCCATTACGCTCGTCCTCTACCTCCTTGTCACTTGTCACTTCCTCCTCGCCTTCCTCGTCAGCTTCCTCGTCCTCGTCCTTATCCTCTTCCTCTTCATCGCTATCCTCAGGGTATTCCTCATCCCCACTGTCACATCCACTATCAGCACTTACTTCGTCTCCACTTCCGTCTTCATCTTCATCTCCATTTTTAAGATCGCCAAATTTACTTCCCCAAACTCTCACCTCCAACCCATCCACTCCCAGAATAATCTTCGCTTTCGCCAAAGTGAGGCTTGGACCAACTAAGAAGGCCAAATGTGCTTGAGGAGGTGGGGATGCTGAAATGCTCGCAGAAGAGCACCGCGCAAATGCTGTCGATAAAGCAGTAAACGTCGTATCAAAATGCGACGATATCGTGTCGAACGAAGTCAATAGTTCTGTGCGCTGCTTAGCAGCACGCGTATTCGTCTGAAAGAATCCAGAAGAGACGTGCTCAGTGGCCATGTGTACATATTATTCTTAACCACCAACCTTTGTACCAGGTAACCTCAACAATTGAGTCACTGGACTTTTGATAGAAAATAATTAGGAGTATCAGCGCGAGTGATATATAAAGATTACGAGTTGTGGACGTACAAAGGAACTTGGTTCTTGAGAAAGAGGATATGCCCCAATAAACTAGTTGCGAGCCTCGCCGCTGTCGCATCCGTTATAACATCTGTTTCCAGCTTTACTATCGGATATTTAGATGTAGGTTTTTCGTCCTTATTGGGCTCATTTGACATGGTTTTGGTTTCTGGACTAGAACTTGGGTGGACTAGTATAGTAGACTCGTGGTCAGCGTTTCTTTGAACAATGGCGCAGGGTTTAAACGTAGACGTAGGTCTTTCGAGCTCATTGGTAAATAGATAAGGCATGTGACGGATTTATTGTAAAGAGAGAAATGCCTGGTTATTTCAAGGTTGAGATTCGAAATTTGTTGACGGTTTGATGGTGGAAGGACGAACGCGGCAGTGACAACATCATATCACAAGGCACGTGCTCTCCTGCAAAATTGAATGTGACAGGAGACGCGCCCCGTCACAGGCACTTGCGTCAACTTCTTGTCCACCCACGTCCCTTAGGGCCTTATAACAGAATTACTACCGCTCTTCTTCCCTGAGCTAATAATGAGCAACAAATGCAAATGATGATTTCGGTAACTTAATTTTAAAATGCAAATCCCTCAATACTACCTTTATTGACCTAGTAATGTCTATGTTTATATGTTTCACAGATTGGCAACAGATTGCCTGGCAGTGGCCCAAGGGTTGGCCAAGGTTATGTGATGCGATGTATCTATTGTCGCTCCCATCCCTATTCCTAAGTTGGGACCTGGCGCCAGGACACTAACACTCAGTCCTAAGCGATGTCAATGTTAGTGAAACATCGCGTATGTGGGCGGGCGACCCGCGATTCTGCCCCAGAAAGACCTCATTGATATATATCTTAAAGTGAGTAAAATGACTGCATATGACCTCTTCAACTACGTGGTGTTCATTCAATTTCTTCAAAAAAAAATTCCGTGATTTGACGGATCATGTACTAATGAATTTTCATTCATTCATAGAGTTCAAAATAGTCTTTGAAGTTTGAAGCATACTATACGCCAACCTCCAGTGCTCTCTTTGGTACCGCAGTTGCAGCCTTTTGATATCGAACTTTTTGCTCTCTTCGGGATTCCTTCCTCACACGTTCAATCTTCGGGATTCCGGGGTCAATATACATACAATAATTCGCAGGAGTTATTGCATATGTACGTAGCCCATTTATCGATAATGATAATGAAGATTTATTGTCCTGTGCACTGGGACATGATTTTAGACTACTAGTCCGACGACTCTTCTATAATTAATTCACCAATGTGTGTCTACTCCCGGCCCTTTGCAATCCCGGCCATCATTACACATGCACTTACGATTCGAGGATAGATAGGTGGTCGCGAGCGGGTCCGTCGGAAAACCAAGATAACCAGGATTGACGGTGGCGTTGTCCGACATGAAATATTTCTCCGTGGCATACTCGATTTATCGAAAGCGTCTCTTGCTCAATTCGGGTGTCTATGGACTTCTAAATCGTCGTTTGTGAGAAACTCTCCCGATTCATCCCGTCATTATCATAGACGATAAAGCACGCCAATGCGTACGCATCATCATGTGCCTTTTGTGGATGGCTAAAATGGCTAAAAATGGGCAACAAATCTTCTTCAGTGTCTATCATAATCAATATCTCGCCCTCATTGCACAACCCGACTTCAGGTGTTTAGTCATCGATAATCAAAGCTTGCCCTACTATTTCAAACCCGGATGGTCTCAAGTGTTTTTATCGTTCTAAGCGAATTCGATAACTGACGTTAACGCGAACGCGCAGTACATATTTAGTACAGCATTCGCAGCGACACATCCAGAACTTAGATCGGCGTGAGGAAGTCTAGACATACTAAAATTCGGCCAGTGTCTCCTCGGTTTTTTACCCTTCGGCTTGTTTCGCCAACAACCGCCCAGTGGTCAGCAACGGATCACAGGCAATGTCGACTGTCAGTATATAGAACAGAGAACCCTCGCAACCAGCGTGTATGCTTTGAACTGCTATGACCACATACAATTATGACCTCATCCCAGACGATGGGCAGCTTACGCTTTCAACCTTGAATGTTTAGGCGAAATCTAGTGGTATTCTATAAAACCGGCAATCCTGTCTTAGAAAGGGCGGTTTTCCCAAGGGATCAGAACAGCATCAAAACATATAACCTTACATAACTAAATGCTTCTAATTTTTTCTTTCTATGGATCTGCGTATCGCTTAGCAAAATCAGCTAACCCCTTCCAATTATTGGGGATCTTAGATCGGTGAGTGGTCCGTCGCGTATTACATTTTTCTTCTTCCTGAGAACACCTACGGACCCTTCTCTTACCATATAATTCATAGACGCACGCACATGCCCGATTTTCTCAACTGGACATGTTCCCAAATGTGTTCAAGGGACCAGCTCGTGGCCAATCTGCCTGAGTTTAAGTACAGCTCTTTTTTCCGACCATTACCCACTTCCTCTCATCCCACAAACTCCAGGATGTTTTCCGTTGCCCTCTCCGTCGCTATTTCGCGTCTACGCTACAACGCATACACCCTTTTCCTCTTTAGCAAGTCTGATATTAAGACCACGTTAATCCCTGTGGTAAGTATCTTTTATGCGTGCCTAAACCCTTTTTTAATGACATGGACGTTGTTACAGAGCTTCTTCGCTTTGGGAGCCGCACCTCTTTCTCCTGTCAATCCGGTATCTCATGCGATTGAGGCCGTCATCTGGATATGGCTACACCTTCTACACTTCAATCTTTCAAACCAAGTACGCGACCCAGAGGAAGACCTGGCCAACAAGCCATGGAGACCACTGCCCTCGGGACGAATCACTCTTGCCAATGCACGCATATTCCGCTACATCGCTCCGTTTGTGTGCATGTTTGTTTCACTACTCTACAGTCCCGCGGTGTTCTACGCAAGCGCCTCTTTTGCTATCCTCATCCTAATGTACCACGAACTTCATGGAGACCAGCATTGGCTCTCCAAGAATCTCATGAATGCAGTCGGCTACGCTTGTTTCGCAGCCGGAGGAACCCTGGTAGCCAGTTAGTCTTTTTCTCACTAGTGACTAGTATGCAGGGACTGATGTTCATCTCGTCTCTTTTTTCTTTGACACAGGTGCCAATCGAGCAAAGCTTGATTTCACGGGTTCCTTGTCAATATTCATCATCTCCTCCATCCTCGCTACCACCATACAAGCGCAGGACTTCCAGGATGTGGATGGCGACAAGTCAGTGGGGCGTAAGACCTTACCTATCGTTTTCCCCAACCTTTCTCGATACACACCCATGATAAGCCTCTTCCTCTGGTCGTGTTATCTCACTGCCATTTGGGAAATCGGGCGCGTTGGGACTCTGGCATTCTATGCACTCGCTGTCATTGTTGGCCTGCGATATTACCTCCTCAGAACGGCGAAGCAAGATGAGATCTCTTATTGCTTATACAATGTATGTTTTCTTTTACCTTCTTATCTTTGGTGTTCCTGATGATTGACATATTTCATTTCTAGGTCTGGCTCGCTACTGCATTTGCCATGCCAGGATATTGGAGATTCTATAAAGAAAGTGCCACGTTCTGAAGATTTTGTTCCTTCTTTTTTCACTTTTCACGCAAACGAATCCACAAGATATTAACGCTGTACAAACACACGCCCTCGACCTACAACTACAACTACTCATGCACTCATGCAACGCAACGAACGATACTACGTATACGTATATTCACCCACGCCCGCATCTCTTAACGTAACATAACGACCTCAACAACCCTCCAACATGTTGCTTGCTTCCTCCATCATACTCTAGGAATGCCCTAACGAATAATTGTACAACTAGCTTTCCTCCGAGCTCTTCCAATTTGCTTTACTTTACGTCGCAGCTTCCCTTCCTATCAATAACATAGCATATAGTGGATCATGATTAGTCTTTTTCCTTTTCTCCCTTTTCCTTTTCCCCTCTCTTTGTTGTACTTATGTACCATTGTCACACTATCTTGCTATCATGTCATATCATGAAGAAATTGAAATGTTTGAAAGAATTGAAGATTAAAGATTAAAATTTGGTTAATACAGACGGGCTACCCTATCAATACTTGAATGAAACTTGAAAAACGAAAATCTATACACTATACAAGTGGCGGGAAGTTGGTACTATGGTATCAATAAAAATATTTAACATGCATGTAAAAAGTAAGAGGGATCTATCAATCATAACCCCCTTATTTCGCAGCTTTCTTCTTCTTCGGAGCCTTGATTAGAGAATCCTTTGTTATATCATCGTCCGCGTCCTTGTTTTTCTCATCATCTGACACGTCTTCGACAATATCATCCACCTAAGAAGAATAAATAGGTGTCTAAGCCGTCAATGCACGTAAATGAGTAAGAGATAGCTTACATATGCCTCTTCGAGATCAGGTGCGGGTCCTCCTGCAAGTTTCTTCGGTGCCTTCCCAAGGTCTTGGGCCTTATGGAAAGGTATGGGATGCTCGCCCGCATTATATCTATATAAGAAAGGGCATGTCGTAAATATCCTAAGTGATGAGACACCACAAAACGCAGTACGGACTTTCTGGTCAATGATGTTTTTGTGGCAGTCGAAACTTTCTTCAACACAAGATCATCTTTCTTCTCGTCAACCCCGAGCTCGACAATAGTATCCCAATCCTCTTTTGACAAATAATAGTTGTCCATTGTCTCGATCACGTCATCTACCGCACTCTGTCATAATTTTTTTTTTTTTTTAAATGCGAGAAAAAGTCAGTGAATTTGATAACGCGGATGTCGCGCAAAGTTGAACGAAGAGACTCACTGCACCAATGTCCTGCAATGGCCGGATGATATGGGGATAGAGAGCCGGAATATACGACTGTCGGATCTCTGACTTGTCGCCCGACACTTTTAGTCGCATCCGGATTTGTACATCTCCTAATTGACGCGCCAGTTTGTTCTGCTTGGAATTTTGGCCTAGCCACCTGGGGGTGATAGTCAGTAGTCAGTATAATGATGATGATGGAATGTGTGATAAAGATAAAGATATACGTACTGAGGGAAAGACATAGCATTAGGACCTCCGTAAGTAGCGCCTTGTCCGTACATGAAGGACGTCGGAGTGACCGTCGAACAAATGGCATGCAGAGGCATCAGACCCCAATGTTGCTCCGGGCTGTGGGCATCGTAAATACATACATCGATTAAGAACGGAGTGATATGGCATACCCATGGATAAGAGAATCGACAAGGTCTCCATCCGAGATAGAGGAGGCTGCTTTATCCATTAAAAATAATTCTTTGAGAATCTTTTCGGGGCCATCAAGACTCCGCACCCGTGCAGGTTGTGTCTTGAGATAGTTCTCCTTTATTAGACAAAATAGATGTTAGCAGGAGAGCGAAAAAATGGACCAAGACAAAGCGCACTTGTATGAACAACGGCATGAACGAGTGATCTTGGAAATAATATTCCATTTTATCCCCAAGAGTTTCTCGTGACGTCAACGAGAAGACATACGGTCCTAATAGCTTAGATGTGATGTCAAAAGGACTCAATAGAGAGTGTTTTTGATTCATCTTGGCTCTTGATCGTTGAATTAGCTTGATCCATGCTATGTAGCTGCCCACACGTACAATTCTTTTCCTTCGTCGAAGTCCATGGCATCATTTGACAGCTTCCATGTTGAGAGCATATTGAGGACCTGTCGGATATCGGATTGAGCACCCAGGATCAATTGATCAATGACATTGGCCGGAATCTTCATTTTCTCCCTAGATAAATGAATACAAATATAAATAACACAAGGGCGGCGCGACTGACTTAAATGCAATGCTGAGTATTCTCGAGCGAATAGATTGCGCCGGTGGTCTGGGATCGCTGGTGAATAGAAACACTAAACTTTGAAACGAACATCGACTGACTTGTGGAATGATAAACCGAAGGTAGTCGACATAAGCGGCTTCAGTTTTTGCGCATTTCTATCGTTGGCAATGCAGATAATAGGTATCTGCAAAATAGGAGATAGGATTAGCTCTGTTGTATTTTCAAGCTGAATGCAGCGAACCTTGGTGGTCTTAATCAGTGCATTCAGGGCACCCACACCGCCTCTATCACCTGCAGACATTCCGTCCACTTCATCCATGATAAGGCATGACCGGTCCGTAATGGTAACACCGACGGAATTGGTCGCCTGGCCATGTGTCAAAACCCATAAAGAATAATAAAACTAAGGAATTCACCGATGCCCCTTTAATAAACCCGTCCAGGGAAGTGTTGTTGACGTTCATCCCATTCTGCCATTGGTTTGTGGTCAGGGTATTATTTATAAATACAATCGAAAACATGACATACCTCCACAAGCTTTTTACTTCGGGAATCGCTGGCATTCATTTCAATGGGGGTAAATCCTTCAAGTTTAGCGCACAGATGAGCACTGGTAGTTTTGCCAATTCCTGGGGGTCCTGTGATGAGCACCGCTCTATACATATTCATGCCGGTCTTGCCAGGTTTCTTGAACCCAGCCTTCAAGCTGGCAGGCCTACGAAAGCAATATTACGCGATGTCCTGCAGTCGGATAGAAGAGGAGAAGCATACCAGTCATGAAGCCATTGTTGCAGTTTCTCCACTTGTCCCTTGTTTCCGCAGATATCTTTCAAAGCCTGAGGCGCGTACCTCACCGTCCATAGTTGTGTTTTAGGATCAAATGTTCTGCCGTTTTGAACCGCGTGTTTTTCATCCTTTTCGCGCTTCTCCATCTCCTTTGCGGCCTTCTTAATTTCTTCATGTTCTTTCTCCATTTTCTTCTTTGTTTTTTCATCGCCCTTTCCGTTACCAAGGCCCTTGCGCGTGCCGATCAAGTTCAGGAACTCGTCTTCGTTCAGCGATTTGATACCGTGCTTTTTTATAGCAGCAATCTTGCTGGGTCCAGCATTGTCGCCTAGAACGACGAAGTCTGTCTTGCTTGACGGCTGAAGCGTTACACGACTGTAGAGAGGTTATCAGCTATCAGCTTCGGCAGACCCGAAGGACTGGAGTTCACTTACGCGCCAAAACGCTTAGCGAGGTCGGTGGCTTCTTCCCGAGAAAAGCTGCTTAATTCGCCGGTAAACACAAGGGCTAAACCTGCAAGCGCGTCAGGGGCACCATCAGGAACTGCTTTGGACCCATGAGCCACAGGTCCAGCCAATTGAGCAGCCTTTTTGGCAGCCCAGCTACAGGAAATGAGGGACGGATTTGTCAAGTTTACGTTATGTGAGGAAACGAAGGCCAGACACACTCGAATTTTTTAGGTGGAGCCGACGTTATTTCCGGTAGTTTGGGTGGTTGAGATGTGGATTCTTCTTCTTTTTTTACGGACTTTGACTTGGACGCTTTTGGAGCAGTGGGCTTCTTTGTCGACACCTTCTGTTTCTTGGGAATGTCGTCCGGTTCCTGGAAATTATCGTCATCATCATCGTCACTTTCCTCCGCAGACTCCATGTCATAATCTTCGTCTTTGACTTTCTTGTTTTTTGGTGTCACCTTGCTGGTAGAGGCTCTTGGTTTACTTGCAGTGGCTTTAGCTAGGGCGGGCTTCTTTTTGGGGTGGGGGGTGGAATCTTCTTCATCACTTGATAGAACAGTTTTTGACTTTTTCCGTTTCAAGACTGGTTCCTTTTTCCTGTGGTATAGTTATGTCAATAGCTTGATACCGTGTGGATAAGGATTAAAATAACTTGGACGATGCCGGGATTTCATCTGAGAACAGCACATTATCGAGTTAGACATTGGATATTATGACAGCGTCGCAGCTCACCTTCATCGCTAGATATTAGAGTAGTGACTTTCTTCGCTTTCGCAGGTGTAAATTTCTTCGCTGGTACCAGTGGCTCGTCGTCACTATCATCAAAGACCATTGTATGATTGACGACCGATGAGGTGGTTGGCTTGACAATACTACAAAAAATAGTCAATACGTCGACGCGTCAATATCCAAAAGCTTGAAATATAAAAACCTATTACTCTCAACTGGCATGTAATGATCAGCTACCCAGCACACAGATCAGAGGATACGGCTGACTCACCAGATCCAGAGCTCTTGACACCCTGAGAGCTGCTTTTCGATTGCTACAAAATATTAGTCAGTGACGCGCTCTGCCTGCATACAGCGTCCGTGTCGCCAAACCTGCGAAGTTGTTGTTTTTGTCACCGGTTTTGGTGCATTACCGCTGGGACCAAAGAACATACGAAGGTCCGACCCAGACTTGGTGAGCTTCGTTGCTTTGGCAGCTTTTGGAGTGGGCGCCATCCTTGGGTCGTCGTCGTGAAGAACACTGTTTTGTGTCTCGCACTGCCAGTCAGAGGCGATTCATTGGTCACACTGTGACAATACGCGTCTTCACGTGATGCATGCCTCTAATACAAACTACATCGGTTTTCGATGCACTTGTCGTATTGAATGAGTTTAAAAAATGGCAATAAATTGAATTTATAGCTTAGAATGTCTCTTTGCTGTGATTAATTCAACGTACGGCTCTAAGCATCGAATTTTGGATGGGTCACGCATGTCATTTATCACATGACCTTCGTCGGCAAGGATGCTCTCTTCAGCCGAGTCCCGGACATCTAGCGCAGTTCCCTTCAACTTCCACCACTACTTATAAGAGCTTCAGGCATCTTACGCGAACGTAACCTCAACGCCAAAGTACCTCAGTGAAATGGATGCAACTACTTCACCTGTACCAGGGCATCATCTTCCACCAGAACTCGTTCACGAACTTTTCCACTATGGCTGCATACTTTCAACCTCATTTTCACTGGCTTTGTGCCAACTTTCGACATGGACCCGCAAACTAGCATTGCCATATCTTTTTACGACTATAGTGATCAGAAATATGAGGACCTTGGAATTTTTATATCAGTCTATGTATGAAACTCCTACTTGTCCGCCGACAGTTGACTTCAATCCATGCGATCATGTTCAGAGCTTATGGGTAGAAGCCGCATCCAATCGTATTCTCTGGATATTCTCCAGGTGCGATAACTTGGTTCATTTGGCCTTGCCTGCTATCAATCTATTTTGGCTTGTACATGCATCCTCTGAAAACCAGTACCGTCCGTCCAAATTGTCCTCACGTTCCATTACGCGAAAGAAAGATTTACGACTCCTCGTATTGGATGCCATGGCTCCGGAATGGTCACTTTCACACCTTGTTAACGTCAATCCAAGCCTAACCTCGCCCCTTTTTGCCAAAGTCACCCACCTCAGAATTGGCCGTTTAGGTTCATATTCGACGCACCTTAATCTTGCTCATTTCAATCGCCTAACACATATCGCTGTGCCATATCACCAACCGGAAATTCAAGATGTACAAGACCTTCTTCGAATATTTGAATTTCCTGCAACAATATTTCTTGTTGTTGTCCTTGTAAAGGACGCTTTGACAGACGCACAGTGCGAAGATGCTATGATCTGGGTCGGGAATATCCGCAAAACAAATCCCAAAGTTTTTGTTATACCTAGCCTTCAAAGCAACATGCAAGCCGAATGGGAAGAAGAAGTTCGCTGTGGTCTCAGCATCTGGGATAAGGCCGAAATATTCACTCTGCAGTCATTTGCGTTTTAGGAGCGTACGTTGCTAAACCGATCTATGAGGAACGCCCTGACAAAAAATTTACAGAGATGTGACCCAATTCCAAGCAATAGGACCTTTAAAAATGTCTTATAAAAGTTGAAGCTCATCTTATTACTTACGACGCCAAAGTAAAAGCATGACCAGTGTCCAAACATAATTTTGAAACGCTCAAGATGGAAACAATGGTGTATATCTCTGATTTCCGCGAATCGGAAAGTATAGTACATACATTCAAACTCATATTCTTGATCACTGTCAGGTCCATAATACAACGGCGGAATGAGAGTAATCAGCATTATTACTCTTCAAATTTTCAAACATTGCGTTATTATTGAACAATATCAATATTTGTTGACTTATTGCCGATCCGACCCTAGGCTCGGTGCCGGTTGGCAAAACCAAGAGTCTAACTGTATATTCCGCCGCTCTTGAGAAAGTGATGAAGTCAGCTATTATCCCGTCTAATCTCCTTGGACTGTGTATAAAAAGCGTCGCGCGCTGCCCACCTGGTCCAATCATGGTTTTTTTCTCTCTGACCACAGGTAACAAATACCATCCGTCATCAGTGGATGTACGGCACATGCCAATGCACACAAAACCTCCTAATGCAGCACGTTTCATTCCGATACTCTGATCAATCGGAAATTACGACGCCAGCAAACGAGGGAAACATACCCTTAAATTCAAGTTGACAACGAGCGAAATCGTCATGTTGCAAGACTCAGCTCCTTCTTTCCCCTTTTTGCCTAGAGCGGGGGGTAAAGCTTGAAGAAATCAGACATGCACACTCGGAGTTGAAGAATCCATTCATTATCCAACTTCTAGTCTTTTCGAGCCTGAACGTTTCGTTCCTTCGTCACACGATAATTTAAGCAGGCTCGAAATGGGCATTTTGACCCAGCTTTACTGTGCCGTCCGATGTCGCTCGTTATTACGAGAGTGGTGGTCCCAAGGTACGAAGTTACACAACCGGCCTTCAAAAATTGGTAAAATTGCACTTATTACATATCTACTTCAAACCCTCCACAGACTGCGAATCCTTTTCTCTTCCTTAAAGTAAGTTGACCCTATCCTATGCACAAACCCGGATTCCGGAAATATCGAGCGGCATCAAACTGTTACAATTCAATGTTGGCAACACTGACGTGGGTGCAGAATGACGTGGAGACCCGAGGCTATCTTGTCCGTTCCAAGGAGTGTGTATGTTATTTTTCACACCTGTGAGATACTTTTTATCTCAATAAGATGGATTCCCATATACATATCGTTGGTCTTCGAGAAATTTTTCGCAGTCAAAAAAAGCGGAAACGCTAATTTTAGCAAGAAGAGTGGGGAAGTTATTCCTGATGGGCCGTTGTTCACATTCTAAAAACGGATCAATCGATTGCAGATCGAAAAGTTAGGGAACGCATTCGTGGGTGACCAGTCCCCACGTAAACTCACGCATAATAGAGCATCCATTAAGGCTCACTTTATAATTGGATAAATATAAAAATGTTCATATTCAACGATTTGTGATCTCGGATCTCTTGCGCTGATTCTGGTTTTATGCTACCTGTATTCATTGATATAGAATGTCTGACATTTCTTTTAATTATTCAGTTGACGTTACCTGTCCCATGTCCCATGTATGTAGCATGATCAGGCCACCTGTGGGGTACGGAGGTACCCAGAGGCACCCACTGTCAATCAATGTCATGCCAAAATTTGAGGAAAGTACGTTGGAGCCGTCAAATCCGAAGTGTGGTAACTGGGTCAAGTATCATCCAGGTTTTCTAGAAATGCTTGATTTGTGGGCGCGGCAAGAGTCAAGATGCATGGGAGTGTTCGTCTATGTTCGTCTTTCGAAACTTCGCGGCGCTAAGCCTATTTATAGACGCCTGGATAACGAAAGGAAGAGCGCATCAGAGCACTTCTTTAGACTGTTCTATATGATATATAATCATGTGTAAAATAGCAACTTACGACCGGTCTGCAAAGAACCGGATAATTGCATTTATACATAGATTATACGCTATGTATGTTCAAGAGAGGGATAGTGGTTAACGGTAACATAGAGCCGATTGTGCGAGTATACATTTTTCCTTCCTTCCATTATATTACACCAAAATTTTAAGTGTGTGACTTATTTAATATCCCAAAGGTGAATAGAGGAAGTTGAGCTACCTCCAGGGATTCCGTCACATGGTTCGGAACACCCTCGTGGCCAACGCATGTATGCAAAGAATCAAGGAGGGGGATCGCCGTTCCTAATCGACGGAACTTAAGAATGTTTGGGTATGGCATGTAGCAAATGCTAGGCCCCGGAGCTTTCACCCGAAGTATGGATCTTCTCTCTTGTTTTAGCAATTTTTTTTGCGATTCTGGGAACGTGGAGGCCAAATATCATATGGTATAGGTTGCTAAGATTTAGACTGTAACTCCGTAAATTTAAATTTAGAGTTCGGGGTGGATGGGTCTATGATTTTGTCATTTACACTCAGGCCGCTTGAACGTAAACTCAATCAAGAAAACATTCTGGAACTTGGATTCTCGTAACAATGCACGCGCCAGAAGGCTCTGTGTTTGTTCAATTCTATACCTTTCATTTAAAATTTGTACTAGCTAATATAGTACAGATATACAACCGTTAGGCAACGGAGTAACTTCCAGATATATCATAAAAAAGGTCCCATCGATCCCTATCGATGCGACTGGCTCAGGAACTGGAGCATGACTAGCTCCCTAATAGGGCCCGTCTACGCCTCGGAAGCATCAGTGGTTTCTGATCATGGAAATCCGAGTACGTCGTGGCTCTATTTTTTTCCTTTCCACAATTTATCTGTCGTGCTAATCGAGTGCAAATTCATTCGATCTCAGTCTCTGTACTTTGCGTGATCAACGCATGTGTCTGAAAAGACAGCCTACAATCATGGATTTATGATACAAGTTGGTCCCGAAAGTCCAAGTCGAGAGATCTTAATCTTATCTGATTCGTGCTCCGTGCCGGAAGATCGGCACTCGCACTCACTATGCCGGTTTCGGTTCGCACGGTTGCGGCGCTAAGTATGCCATGTCATCATCGTGAAGACTTGATCCCGTTTCTTTCTGGGCGTCAATGCTATAGCACAACTCTGAACATCGTGTTCATGGCCACGCACCTACTCAGAGTTCCTTTCTCTTTAACTACCCTATGGGCTATTCACACTGTAATGACTGCACCGCAGCCGCCCGTTCATCTTTCTGAACGGGTAGGTTCTGTCGGGGCCGAAGTCTCCCTAATGCCAATGTTCATTAAGGTGCGTATTACCTGGCTCAGAGCTATTTCATTGTTCTCCAATCTTTGCTTTTACGTAGGGGATTTTTCTGATTATCGGCATATCAGAACTCTTCGTAATCCTTGCTAATCTCGATCCTTCCAACAATATATCAAAAGCCACAATGAATGCCCTAGTTCACTCATGTTCGTCTGTGCGAGATATTCGTATAACCTGGATTTTTGCTCTTGCATGGGCTGCCTCTATATCCGGGGCACTGATTCGTCGAAGCTGTTACAAGCATATGGGTCAAATGTTTACCTTCGAAATCAGCCTACGGAAGAACCATCAGCTGGTGACATCAGGTCCATACTCTATCGTCCGGCACCCCAGCTATACAAGTGGTGCTCTGGCTCTTTTTGGCGCACTCATGACCCATACTTCTCCGGGGTCGTGGGCAATGGAGTGTTCTGGGATTGTCAGCCACCCATGGCTGGGAAGCACGAGCATGATCGCAGCCTCGTGGTTGTTTGCAGCTGCTCTTGGGTCTTTGGTTATTATTCCAAGATTGGACATAGAAGATATTTTGCTCAAGTCGCATTTTAAGTCGGAGTGGGAGGCCTGGGCAGAAAGGGTCCCATACCGATTGATACCAGGGTTGTATTGAGTGGTACTGTATACTATTTTAGCCGTTCAATTGTCAAGCCAAAGAACCACAGTATACAATCCAAACATAATATTCATTCTTACGACTACTCTTTCGACACTAACTTTTAGATAAATAAAAACAAGAATAGAGAGAAATCTCCCTCCGCGGCCCGCCCTCGATAAAATAAGATAAAGATGAGCGCCAAACTTAAACTACCTTTTGAAGGAGGGCCAATGCTTCCCGAAGCTTCTTGGGTCCAGCCTGAGCGTACGCGAGCTTAGTTCTGAGCAGGAGGTGTTGGCAAAGGATTGGTATTGGAACGACCACGGATGCGGATAGCCAAGCTGCTGATAAAATTCAGCGAAGCTGAACGAGGTTGCGGTTGCGCAGATGACATAGATACAGCGAGGAAGGCTTGCTGTGCGTGTCGATGAGCATGGTCGGCAAGGATAGTCTGCACTTCGGACAAGAGAATTATAGGTATGTTGTAGGTCTTTGATTTCCATCAATCGGCGTTGTTTAATTAGTTCAGGAAAAAAACTCGAATGCATATTGAACGCTTACGTTCATGCATGGTCCAAGTCGATCAATCACTGAAGTCGTTGAACTGTCCTTCCTCTCTCCTCGTTCTCTGCCACCAATACTTTCAGTACGCAAATCAGGGAGCGCAGTCCACAACGGCTCAATCTGATCCAGCTGCTCTGGTGGTTGGGTTTCACGGAACCTAAAGCCTCCACTTACACCCGCACTCGAAGTACCACACCCTACTCCAAGCCTAGAGGCCCTCCCAATACTCTTGATTGATGACGCCAAATGTCGATGATGATTATGATGACAATCATGGTCTGAAGATGACAACGACGACAATGGAGAACGCGAACCCGCCTCAAAGGCAACAAAATCCCACCACCGCCATTGCGCGACATACGGCAGATGGTATCCGTCGCGTTTACGTTCACCGATGCTGCCCCCGTTGACAGGGATGAGGAAATCGCAGCCGATGCGGATAAAGAGAGGAGTACTGATGCTTGGACGCCGCACGACTTGTAGCAGCTGATAACGAACTTGAGTTCTGCGAAGGTACACCCGACGCACCCACACCGAAAGTTTTGCGGGTGGCAGAATAGTACGGTCGACTAGGATAACCTAGGCGGACCGGACTAACTTAAGCTTTTGGTTGTTGAGGCTCGACAAGGGTTGGAAGGGGTTTCGAGTCAAGAGACCAGACGGCGCCATGCTGGGTGGTACGACGGGCACATAGCCGTGTCCGTACGAAGTGCGAGCGGGTGTGGTGGGCGACGGGGGTGTTCGTGGCGATATGGTATAAATTTGGGTGGGGTACGGATTGAGGTTGAGGCTACCAGCACAACATGGTGATGCCGCTGCTGTTAAGTCAGTTCAAACTCCGAAACTCGTTTGAACGCTCAAGCTTAAGCAAGCTCAACATACATTTACGCGACGACTTTCGTGTCTCGACGCGTCTTTCACTTGGTTACACAACTAGATAGTCTCCCAAAGTCAACGAGAAAATGCACGTAGAACAGGTTGGGCATCAGCCGATGCTGCTGGACGACCGTGAAGGTTGTGGTGTTGTGGTATGAACACTTCCGAACACTCCCCATCACAGTTCATCCCATCGTGTTATGGGCTTTAAGCTTACTACGAATATATCATAGGATCTTAAAGTATTCGATGCAATTAAAATCAAGCTCGAATCTAATGAGCCTGCCTGCACCGAGCTTTCTAGGATACCAACGATCCAAAATGTTAACCCATCAGATTCTGAGAATGAGGTGGGTCCACACTTGATTGTCACTTGAACTCATTGTGTCCAGTAAGACTTACCATGGTCCATAAATTACAGGAAGACCCTAATGATTGGAACCCTGTAAATGAGGCTGCAAAACCAGTAGATGTAGTAAAGGAGGTTTTGGAACCACCGATTCAATCATCGGTTGACACATTCATTAGCTCTTTAGAGCATCGTTCTTCCAAAAGGAAAAGAGTGGAAGTCTTGGTCTACCATTTAGCCGATATCAAAAAGAAGTGGAAAGAAGAAGAAGAAGTGAAGCACCGAGAAAAGCTCGAAGATGTTAGACGACTTGAGGCAATGAGGGACGTGCGTAACATCCTCGTAAACCTATATACTATCTTATCACTGATTATTGACTTATGTTGATTCCTTTAACCTGCAGCCAAGGGTCAAGACTGTACGCGGCATGGAGTTCAGCTTCAATACCGTTCAAGGTCGGCTGAAACCAATAGGTTTTGAATTATTCAATATTACTCTGAATAAAGTCGACCAAGAGACCACAGTATCCCGCAAATTTATGTCCAGTGAGTACGGAGGAAGTCCACAAGAAATATCTCCAAAGATTGCGGCAAAATTCCTGGCAAAGCATGGATTGAACGACTTCGCATATCTCAATATCAGTTATCAGCCTATGGCGCCTCAAGTTCCCGGTGCTCCTGGTTTATTCTTTTGCTGTGAAAAGGCCATTTCCCCCTGGGTTGGGCTACGAAGAGTGTTAACGAGAATTCAGCCCAATGAGTGGAAATATATGGGCCAGTACGAGGTTAAGCCAAGCCACCTTCCTGTTTTAACCAAAGAAGAATGGGCATCTCAGAAACTTACGGTGATTTTTTAGTCGAATCACTAACATGCTTTATAGAGTACTGACCGATTATTACCAGGTTCGGAAAACATGGGCGAGAGAGATCTGCAGACAAGCCTGGGGTTCCGAAGTTCGGGCTCGCATCCGAGCACGCGTGGTATACGAGCGGCTTAGACCAACAGCAGCACAGATCGAACAAATGGAGGTTAGCGAACTATACAAGGAGACCACATCCGAGGAAGTTGAAAGAGCGTACGACAAAGGGGAAGAGGTACGTACTAGTCCATGGAATTACTACCCCATCAGAGAAGAACTAACCTCATTCGGTAGACACTTGGTGTGTGGACTATGAAGTGTCGTGGATACGACAACGCATTCCAGCTTCAGCTGTGCGAGAAGTTTCCCCCGTGGGCGGTAAAGGACAAGATAGAGACAGCGGAAAAGAAAAGGCTAGCGAAAATCAAGAAGGAAGAAGAAATGAAAATGAAAATGAAAATGAAAATGAAAATGAAAAGGGAAGAAGGAATCAAAAAGGAAGACGGAGTGAAGGAAGAAGATAGAAAGCCTGCTGTACCTCTTCGGAAGAAACCTCAGAAAACTCAGGTGGTGCCCAATCGTAAGCGAAAACGTTCGGACTCACTACCCTCAGATTCTGAGGATGAGAAGCAATGGCCCAAGGTCGAGGACGCGTCGCCTTCCGACCACAAACCAGAACTGAAGTACGTTCCTAGAGGGACACGCTCGCGACCCATCATTTTGTGAACTGCAGTTTCAAGATGATAACATTGAATACATTCGAGAGGGATTTGACTTCGTCAATATACACTACATTACATGTACACACGTTTTTTCAATACCATTACTTACTACAACATACAGTACAATACATAAAGTTTGCATAAGTTACTACTAGTCCGTTTGCTCGAGGAGCGACTTAGCATTGGGTGTGCGGAAACTCAATCTATATTTGAAGGGGATAGGTTGTCTATGAAATAGATATCACTTAGCCATCAGGAACTTCAAACCAGAAGCAGCATAAGACTCACGAAATGGCACCAGAAGTGAATTCGGCCCGTGGTGGCGGGGACTCGGGATCCGGTCTGAGGGTATACACAGAAAGGAACTGAGCGATAGCGAGCCATATGATATCTTCAGCTAGTGTCTGTCCCGGACAAACCCTACGAGGATATAAAATGAGCCTGTGCCATCGTAACATACTAGACAGATAGAAATGTGCGAACCTCCTTCCGAATCCGAAAACGACGCGATGGAAAAGCTCGGCTTTCACAACTGCCTCGTCTTCACTGTGCTCCAGCTTAGATGTCGTCCCGAGGTGTCTTTCCGGTCTGAATTCCATGGGATCTTCAAATATCGCAGGGTCGTGCAGTATTCCCCTGTTTTGTTTCCAGACAGTGGGTCGTTAGTGACATGTAGAGTCTTCCGCAAATACAGATGATAATACCAGATATTTCCGATAACCATTGAGCCGGCAGGTAAGTGATACCCCTTGTACACATCATCCTTGATCAACATATGCGGAATACCTGTGTGGATGTATAAGTATTTCGTCAAAGAGCACAAGGCGAGAGGTTATACCTTGCGGCGTTGGAGGATGCCATCGCAAAACCTCCTTAGCAATAGCGGTGACGAAGGGAAGTCTGCTACGATCATCAAAGTCCGGTAGACGTTCGGAACCTACGACTGCCTCAATCTCTTTCTGTGCTCGTTCCTGTACTTCGGGTCGTAAAAGCATGGCCAACATGAAGCTAGAAGCAGCAGATATTGACTATCATGGAGGTGTTCGTTAGTTGATGAAGTTGATATAGAAAACAGAGTTTCCGAACGCGCCACACTCACTGTGTCTGACCCGCCTGGAAATTTCGAATTTCATTTAGTTATTGGTGGTGGAGATGAATACAAGAATAGGGGGACATACCACCATAAGCAGCCACAGCGCAATCCCGGATAAGTTTTTCCTGTTCGGCATCTTCTTTGTTCTCCATGCTTTGCAAAAGGTCCCCAGCGAGGCAAGGTTTAATCGTTCCTGCTACCTGTTTTACGCAAGTCAGCAAAAGCTCAGGGATATAATTCATTATATACTGACAATGCTTTCCTTGGTCTTTTCGAAAGGTTTCATCTGGAGGTCGATGACTTCTTGCGTCCACTTCTGGATTTGGTAAGAAACGTTGTCGCCACCCAGCCATTTCGGTAATGCTTGGACTATACGGAATAGTTCTATGAGAGATCAATATCATAAGAAGAGTTCACACGTACAGAGAGGAAGGGGATTGACCACCAGCATTATAGGGCTTACAGCCAAAGAAATAGTATTGACGACTGCATCCACTAGCTTGACAATGACATTATCAGTTGAGGTGATTTGAAAACCGTAAGTGATGTCAAGCATGATCCGGGCGGAATAGCTAGTACATAAGTATCAGTATCAGAAGACGATCGTTTAGCTTGCTCGATCGAGCAAGCGCATGCCTTAATTTCGATTGTATACTCACTAGCGATAATGATCGACATATTCTGCCGGATTGTCCTGGAAACGGCGAAGCATGGCCAATGCTGATGAGCGGTACGAGTCGTGGTGCGCACTGAGCGCGGCTTTGGTATACTGGGTAGCGAATAATCGTCGACGGGCTTGCCATAGCTTTCCGTACGGCATGAAAGCGTAGTTGAAATCAGGATGTCCCAGGCTAGAATCCGAATTGTTTTAATTTACAATGAGTAAAGAAGGAAGGTGGAGTTCAGACTTACAGGCTAACAAGGGGAAATACCGGCCTATCGGAGTATATCGAAGACCTTTCCAAGAGAAGGTCGGTCGCTGCCTCAAGTGTATTGAGGAATATCATGGGCTGCCCAGCAATGGTCACGAAGACTATTTCACCTAAAGCAAATGTTAGGTCGGGTCTCGCACGGGGAAAAAATTGGCGTCTCGCACCGTATTGCTTTGCCCATGCTGCAAAGGTTTCCCATTCTTTCTTTCTGGGCATATCAAGAATATTGCCCAGCAAAGGAAGAGGTCGAGGACCTGGAGGCCTGTTACTCCGTCTATAGGCCAATGTCCATCTCAAGAGGTATACGGTGAAGAGTAAGACTGCGAGGGAGAGCGCGTTCCAGACGAGAGAAGGCATTCGGTGAAGTAAGGGGGAAAGCGATGGGATTTTAACGAGGAGGATGGAGAGCAGATATAAATATTGGCGCTGAGCATCGAATGAGCGTGTGGACGCTATCTTAGTCGCGGAACGTTCTAACCATGTCCTCGGGAGAAATATGCGGAATAAGTACAGATTACATGGAAAATCTCCAATCTGTTATTATAATTCCATTTTGACATAACGCCATTATCACAGACAGATCTCTGAAGATGTAATCGGAGTAAGAGGTTGTATATAGGTACACACTGTGATGTCAACTTACTAGGCTTGACAGTGGTTGCAGGGAATTTTCTTTTCGATAGAAATAGTAGCAGATGGTGAGAAAGAGGTGCACAATCTAGCCTCGTTGGCCGCCAATGTGACTTTTTTGATGATGTAGCTGGGATTCAATCGCAGTTTGCCTATCGCTGCCTGTTGGGGTTAGTGAATGACATACCTTATGTTACTATGATGGTGCCCATTTCATTTCGTCTTAGAAAATAGCTGTTGACAGCCGCCATCCGCCACTCAGTTCCTTAAAACGGTTGTTTCTTAGGATAAACGTCCCCCCCGAATAATCAAACCGAAGTCCGACTTTTCGGAACGCTGTCTTGAGTTTCTTCGACATATCTCGACCGTAGGATGGTATGTAGGATATCCAAGTATGACCGTAGCGGAAACGTGGGGTGATACAACTTCGGTCAATCCCCCGGGTCATATTCAAACGTGATCGTGAGATTCTAGTACAAATAAACTCGGCGCGCGCTAAATTGAAAATGCGTGTACATCCTCAGTTAGGAAAGCCTAGTATAATTAAACGCTACATCAAATGCCAAATGTCAGTGATACTTATATGGGTTGGTGGCGCTCGACGTACTTATTTCTCTGTGTCCTGCTCAATTGAATAAAACAGGTTTGACTATAGACGGGGTAGAGCAACTTGAAGTCAGTAGAGATTGATCTCCCTGATTCTTGAATTCTACCATTGATCCATCCACACATATGTGAGATGAAAAGCAGTAAACAGCTGCAGAGAGTACGTACATCCAATGCCATAACCCATGATTTTTCTATACAGAACTGCTGAATAGGTAAATTGACCGAAAAGGCCGCAAGCACAATACCATTTGAGTCTTGGGCCAATCTTGGGCATGGTTTCTTTTAAAATTAGCTTCAATTAAACCAATGGACACATCATGTTAGTAATTCCGAACATTGTCCCCGAGTCTAAAGAGCGATGTAAAGGATTAAGTACCAAATAATCTGGAGTAATATGAAGACTAGTATTAGTAAGTATAATACACTGTGATCTAGACTTCATCCCACGGTGCCACAAGTCTTGACGCTCCTTGCTAACCGTAGTTTTGGACATTCATCGACTGCTACTATGGAATGGGTGATGACTGATGTCATAGCTTGTGGCTGACTCAAGTAATATTAAAATTAAGACTGTTCAAAGCTGTGGACATAGAACTTGTGAGGCCTTGTGACTTGTGAGCAGGGACCAAAGAGAGGGACGCGATACGCTCGGACGCGCCAAGTCGGACGCGCCTCAATATATTTAGACGCACATGACTGCTGTATACATAGAAACATCACATGCGCGTTCCAAAAGGGGAAGTCATCGTCAATATTGTCAAATCCCAAATCACAATGCAAGCTAGTGACCCTTTCAACCCAGAGGTCAACAACTCAGGGGGGGCACTGCCAACTCATATACTGAAGTATTGCAATTCAACTAGAAAGAAGCAATCTTCAAGGTACACTGATTGCAAAATGAAGACAAAGTAGTTATTGTCTGAGGCTTTGGATACTAAATGGACACTGATATTTTTTTCGTTAGGTTCGTGGAGATCTTCAGTTCTCTGCCCTCGGAGGCGCAGCAAATACTTGTAGAGAAACATCTTTCAGGTATTCTTGATCAAATTCCGCGCGAGAAATCGAAGAAAAGTGAGAATACAAACCCCCTCTGTTCGCCACATATCTGACGACTACCAAAAAAGTCCTTGCGGCAGCGACGCGTCTCCAGAACAAGTATAAATCAGTCCCAGAACTTAATCTTAGGGTTAAGAGGATGCAAATAAGTTCTCTCTTCGACGAACTCTCCCGCGATTCAAAGACATCGTTCATCAAAGAAAGGAGTAATCGGGATGAACTGCTAAGAGAGGTCGTGCAAAGTCTCACAAACTGGCTAAATGACATATGGAGTGTGGTCTTTGAACATAACATCAACTATCTTACTGCACACACATGCCTACTTTTTGTGGCTGATGCGTTGACCCAGCTTTCGGACAATACCTCTGCAGGAGGGTGAGTGATATTCCCTTTTCTACATGACTCGACTCCTGAATACCTGATGGTCCATGCAGATGCAAATGCCCACTCATGAATCTTTCCGTCGAATTTTCTCTCAAGAATAAGAAAGGAAAGACACTGAAAAGGTACTCCTTTCTTGGGCCAAAGAATATCGACCGCATACTTCTGTGGATATGGCGGGATCTTTTGGTGTCGTTGCTTGCAAAAGGTTCGGAAAGAGATAAAAAGAAGCTGCCGGACCTGCTAGAGGACATTGAATCAATTTTGGGAGTGAGTGCTCTAGGAAGATTACTTTATGGAGGACTGGCTAGTGAGTAATTCTCTGCAAATTTTGATTATATTCTCATTTTTATCAGCTACGGAGGATGAAGACGAGGATGATTATGAGGATATAGATGAAGATGAATATCTAGAATCCACAGACGAAGGTCTTTATAGCGACGATGAATCCGCATACTCGGAACACTGCTCCTGCTCCTTTCATGCAAGCTACTGGTCTCATGAAATAAACGAAGCACGGTTACCTCTACGAGCAAGTGTCGAAGATAGGTTGATAACGCTCTTCAAGGTTCTACCGTCCGTCAGGATATATAGAACTCTCATGTCGATTAGCCAGGACGTTAGCGGGACCGAAGTAAAGGTTGATAAAATACTATCCGACATTGCGGGGGATACTCCAGACAATCTGGTCGCTGCTTTGGATATCCACATCTTGAATGGAAAGCAAAATTCCATTGCCACACTCCTCAAGAATCATTCATACCTCCTTCGACCTCGCGACCTCGCGACACTTCAATGTGCAGTCGCCATACTCGAACATTCGCCTCACAATGCCCTCAGCATCAGCATCTTAGAGAAAGAACTCAACGAAAGTCTGCGAGCGATCTATGCCATGGTTAGCTCTTGTTTCTGTCACATCGAAGATGACGCAAATAGGACAGAAATGAGCAGCATCTTGAAATTGCGCCACTCGTCAGTGGAACGTCAAGACCGTATTGCGGCATGGATAGACCACGTAGCAACAAGTCCGGGGAATGGGCCACTGCATCCAATGACATTCGCTGCTATGATGATGGGGTTACCGGTGATGCCTGGTGCAGACGATGGCGATGATAGCGACCTACTCAATTTCGTTGATTTGGACCAGCATGACCCCGACTTGGAGGACTTGAGGGAGGAATATCGACCTAATCTCAAAGGTATATTTGATGGCTGGGTTCATTTGGCTCAACGCATGAAAGGCGGCCCGATCATTTTGGCGAAACTCTACGTCAAAGCCGTCGAAATGATGCCCTGGCTTCGTGGCTCAGACATAGTAAATGAAATGATCAACAAGTACGCCTCTTAGATATTGATATCTTATTCAATTGGATTTACGACCCTTTCCCCTTTCCTTTAGGTTGCAGGAGCGTCCGAATAAGATGAATGTGATGGATGCGTTGACGAACCTTTCTGCGTTCTCTAAACTCCAGCGCAAGAAATTGAGCATGGCTCGGAATGAACGGGACCGCCGAGCGAAACCACAAGCCCAGGCAGCAGCATCCACTTCTACTGTGACTAGTAACCCACCCCCTGCCGTCCCCCCAAGGTCATCTTCCATCACACCACCTCCGCCACTTATCCCTATGTCGCCTCCTGCTTCTCTCGGTACATTCCCTCCTGTGCCAGGAGGTATGGAAGACGTAGATTAATCTGCGCACTGCACCTTATACCAGCACTCGACTTCGACCCTCAACATCACATCAGTCGCTCATTGCATTCATATGGTTTTTTTTCAACGACACACACATCACGACATCTGCATCTTTTAAAGTACTTTCGCCTAATGTCAATTGACTGCTCATCCATTTCCTGTGTATACCACCCTTTCACGTCGGCCTTATAGTCGCAATTATTCAATCACGATGTAGCCTTACCACTGCTTTGTTCCAATCCAAACGGCACGATTTTTTTCGATGCCTATGATTCTCCATGGACCTTGGCTTTGGCTTTAAGTTTTGCGGTACGAGCGAGTTTATTCTCGCTGGCAGCCGCTGCATCTTCCGTTCTGTGGCTACAAATATAAGTAGTGATCGTCAACCAATTCCTTAGAGTGCGGACAATATCGATCACCACTGTGCGCAGTGCGATGATCCAGACTATCTATATTAAGCTTACCCTGTTTTTGCTGTCAGTCTAACATAAGACTCAATTCCAGTCAACGACGATCAAAAACAGATGGACACGGACAGCTTTGAAACGCGCCCAGTCCGTTACTCGGACTCTGTCTTGTGAAGTTGCTGCTTTCTCTATCCTTCCTATTTCTTCGTCGTCCTTCCCGTTGACAAACTCTTACCATGATCACCTTGAAATCGATTCTAGTTTCATTTTGTATAGTTGCCGTTGCGCAATCTACAGCTGACTTCAATCCTAGGAATTATTCGAAGAAAACTGCGACATGCCGAGCGTCTCGAAGAGGATTGACGGAGGAAACAGTGGACATCCAAATCAGTATGTTTTGAGCTCGACAATTGCTTTTGGGTTAATGCTAATAGCAATGGCCCGTTGCGTTTTGATGATAGACTACGTTAATGTCAATCCAACTGCTTCCGAGACCCTGCTCATGGTACACGGCTGGCCTGGGCTTTGGAGTACATGGTCAAAACAAATCCTTGGGTTTAAGGTTAGTATTTAATACAATGTATCCTTGAAGGTCGGCTGACGGTAGGACATCTTGAATATACATAGGACGATTACCATTTGGTTGTGCCTGACTTGCGTGGTTTTGGCGAATCCACTCATCCAGGAGAAGTGAGATCATCAGGAAGTATTCCTGACATCGTGAACGATTTGGTATGCGTTCTGGAGGACGCGGGTGTCTCGTCGGCTGTTTGTATGGGGTGCGTACAATATCCTCGTTATCTTCTGCCATTGCAAGATTCAGTCTAACATAATAGATCACAGGCATGATTGGGGCTCATCGATTTGCTACGAAGCTGCCAGACTACGACCAGATAAAATCAAGGCCGTCATAGGCGCTGTTGTTCCTGTGAGATACCATAGCCTGGATTGAATCAATCGGTATTCATTGGCAACTTGTATAGTACTTGCCTTCGACAGGGGATTTCGTACCTATCAAAAACCTCGTGCCTGCCCTACCCACCTTGACGTACCAATTATTCTTTGACTCTCAGCCTGACGCTGCGGTTGCCGAACTTGACAAAGATATCAGAAGGACGGCGAGGGCAACTCTGAGGACAGTGGCAAGTCCTCCTCCGGATCACTTCTTAAAAGACGCGAATTCTTTCTTGGCTGCTTGGGATGACGTAGAAGAGGTGTGTATAATTCACCGTGGGTTTTTCTCATCGATGAACTTCGAATTGGCTAGATCCCCCCTATCCCATTCTTTACACTCGAAGAGGAAGACTATTTCGTTGAACAGTACAGTCAAAACGGTTTCAAAAACAGCACGTCGCGTTGTTAATATTATGCCATCTCTAAACTTATTGTTGATAATTTCTATAGCCCTGTACTTCTACTCTGATAAGGTATATATGGCTCCGTTTGCTTGCTCCTCGTTGAATGGCTATTCTAACTTTTAGATTCTCTGTAGAATCGACAGCTCGGATGGAGCGTTGCTAATTCTCAAGGCAATCATACTATTATCCAGCCTGTTTTGGCGATATACCCTACAGAAGTACGTTCTTACAATTCTTCTCTTTGGTATGTCCCAATAACATGTGCGATAGGATCCCGTAGCCGACTGGTACCAATTATCAAAAATGCTCGGTTCAGAGCAACACATTCCAAACCTCACAACACGCGTAAATTCCTTCCTCTATATCGCAAGCCAACAACATATGTTGTGCTTTCATTTACGTTTACTGACACATAAACCTAGATTATGCCAGGTGCTCATTGGGTAAACCTGGAATATCCTGAAGAATTCAACGACGTTGTGCGGAAATGGCTCGCTAGCTCACTAAAACCTGAAATATCTGAGGACAGACACGACGAGCTGTGATTAATCATTGCGACACCTGTGTTTAGCCTACTGGAAAACTATTGGTCGTGAACGAGTTCCTCTATTTCGGTAGAGGTGACTTTCGTCTGGTTCCTCCAAGTCAAAAGATCCCGAATCACTTTCCGAATTTTTACTATCTTCTTCCGACTCAGATTCGTGCGTCTCGGAATGCTTTCGTTTTTTACCAGTGCTACGCGTAGTGGGATTACCAGAATTTGGGGCAATTTCTGTTTTCACACTGGGTTTCTTTTCCTTTGCTGCCTTGCTGCCCTTGAGCTGTTCAGATTTCGGTGGACGAGGGACGAAAGTTGGATACTTGTCGCAAAGCTGACGCTGGAACGCGTTATCGTAGGCAACACATTTCATAGTCCAGACACCAATTTTCTTCAGAAATGGGTCAGAATTTTGGATGTGTTGATTTAAATACGACTCACCTCTTTGCCTTCGTCGTAAGCTTGTTCGATTTCCGCTGGTGTGACATGTTTCCAAGCATTACTGGTTTTCGTGAGATCATTGCACTCTTGTGGTGTTGGTTCCCTGCCGAATACCCTGCGTCCTACGATACGGATCCGAACACACCAACCCCATTTTTTATGGCATATTTCATCTGCCCAAGTCTTCCGAAACTGACCGATTGAGCGGTATACATTAATAAGAACATCTGGGGTAAATAAATAAAAATGTTTGCTTACCTTTGTCGATTGCGCGAACCATTCTGCTCTTGTGAGTGCGGGACGTTCGCTCCTCTTGACTTCGTACATGCCCATGTATTGCCACATGCCGACGTTGATTCTTGTGAGGACCCGCATTATCTGTGTAAAATCTTCACCCTTTTGGAGGTTGAAATAAAGGCCTGATGCACCAGGAACCTCTGGAGCCTCCGATTGAAAGTCAGGATTAAGATACATAAAATCGTTCATGCCGTGTATATCGAAGAACTTTTTGGCTATCGGAGGGAAGATACCCTGTTCACTTCCGCCGAACGTTTGAGACATAAATCGGCGAGTAACTTTGACGTCCTGGCTAGGTTTATCCAACGTGATATCAAACAACTCGAACCCGATGGGTATTAGACGCGCGTGAAGCGTATCGCGCTTTAATTCCATGTTGGCTTTTTTCTTGACAACAGGCTAAGCGTCAATAAGTGAAATGGTCAGTCCTGAAAGTAAAGGAGAAAAAAAATGTCCTACATACATTCTTCATAGCTTTGAGTTTCTGGAGATCTTCCAGACGTTTTTTTCCCTTTTGCTTGACTTCATCCATTGTTGGAACGAGGACTTCCACCCTTCGTTTCTTGGGAATGTGATGGATAAGAGATTCGAGGAGCGCGTCTACCTTTTCTTGGATTGTCTGTTCTTCTGCTGCTTTGACAAGAATATCGCCATTGCAAGTTTTTTTAGCGTTCAACAATGACGAATGAGTAGATTCATCCTATAGCATGTATCCCAGTGAAGACTAGAACAGCGATGAAAATTGCAGGCAAGTACCTCAA
The DNA here is from genome assembly GCA_964017145.1 of Agrocybe praecox. Classification (NCBI taxonomy): domain Eukaryota; kingdom Fungi; phylum Basidiomycota; class Agaricomycetes; order Agaricales; family Agrocybaceae; genus Agrocybe; species Agrocybe praecox. The sequence goes on along the minus strand of OZ024843.1, from coordinate 3,765,146 downwards.
TCTCTTTGTGGTCTATAGCCTCCTCCGTTGCTTCCTCTTTCACTGGGGGTTCGTCATTGGAGGGTTGTGCAGAATCTACTGCAGGCCAGTTATTGGGATCCTTCTATGTTTATCGATCAGCTTGCTTTGGGGGAGAATTATGGTAAACAATTTGCTTCAAGTATCTACCTCATCATGATCCACTGATATGGATGACTTTGTTTCGTCTGCCGTAATTATCAATGGCATGGGCATGGATTCATCATCGCCAACTACAGGAAGGTTGGGCTCTTGATACTCAAGTTTAACTTTAACTTTATCATCAACATCGAGTGTCTAAAAGCCAAAGGTTATCGCGACATTCAAGATACCCAGCAAAAAGAGCAGGATGTGCTCCTACCTTAACAGCTTCCTTCTCATTCAGGAGCCACGCAATCTGGCATTCATAGTGCTCGTTGAGGATTCCCGCTGGCTGGATAAAAGACTGGTGTTGTTCTATGCTCATTGAAAGACGCGTCGAAAGGGTTAGATGTCAACGTCTTGGGGTACGTGCTTATCAAACAATTTATTTTTGTACTCAAGTCTTATCTATTCAATGAGAGAACCCAAGCATAAGTTTGCCGACGAACTTGAAATTTGCTCGAAATAATGAGTATTCTTGAGTAAGTGATCTTTCATGATTGCTATACTTACCGTGTATCGTACGACGCGCTATGCCAGATTATCATAGGTCATTTTGTTAAACAACTAGTTGTGTTTTGTATAAGAAGTATGTTCCGACTTCGCTATCAATGGTTTCATACAACTTACCAAGGTCACGACCACGTGATTCAGTTATTTTCCTCCTCTGCATTCACCGTCGAAACGTTTATAACGTTAAGCTCAATGCTCGTGTTGAACGTCGAATATTCAAGAATATCAAAAGTTTCGAGATTGGAAACTCATAGCTCTCCTTTTCTCTATTGGCAAACGATATATGGAATGATATCTGCTTCCTGCACGCCGGCTGTTCGGACGAACAGTAACTTCTCTCGACTTCTGTTCGTTAGCGTGGGATTTGAGTAATAAGTTCAGGGTCTTCAACATAATGGCCTTGAGGCAAGGCTTGACGATGCATAAGGGAAGGCGAGGGACTACATTCATCCACCCATCAATAAATCAACTATACGCTATATGTTGCCCAAGATTGAACCCCAGGTTCGTCATAATCCCGCCTTTTGTTACTTTCAGGCTCACTCACGATACATATAGGAAACCTGCAACAAAGTAGAAGTAAAAAACGAAAATACCCAAGATAAATTGAAGGAACTAGAAGAAGCGCAACTTTTCTTGTCCGCTCTGTCTCAAGAACTGGCGAGTAAACTTTATCCTGGATTTAAACCATGTTTTAATGATGCTTTAGGGTATAAATATCGAAGATGTCTGCAGATCAGGGAAAGCGAAAGACGTCGAAACCCCTACCTTTTTAAAAGGATGCTTAACACAAGAGAAAGAGAAAGAGCATGACAAACAAGTATGTCTCCTCTTAAAACTCTATTGAGTATTGTTTCAAACCATGTTAAATCAAGAGCAAATCCCCAATCAAACGCGAACCGGTGGAGGAAATGCTACCTGATAATAGTCGCCCTTCCAAACGACCGCGTCTAATCCCCGTAGTTTTGCTGTCGACTTGGTCAGCCATAAGCAAAAGGCGTTACGAAGACTATAAAAAGATCAAGGCGTTTAAAAATGTAAGGAACCTCATTTGGCTGAGACTCGCTCTGTGCGATTTAACGAAGACATTTTGTTGGTTAGCCAAAAATGAAATGCATGAAAAATCTCGAAATAAGCCTGGACAGTATCTACGATAGGTTAAAACCCTATGGGTTCAATGGTTTCCCCATTGGCTTGGATATAGAAATCCAGCAAGCAATGGTTTCCCGACAATTCATGTCCAACGTCTACGGAGGGAACAGCATTGTAGTTTATCCCAAAATCGGAGAAGAAAAATTTGCTATCCATGGCATGGATGATTTCATGTATCTCAACGCTGCACACCACACATATGCCCCTCAGTTACCTGGTAAAAATGGCCTTTTCTTCCATACTCAAATCGATGCCACACAGACCGACTATGTGTTTAGGCTGTTTACTAGAATTGAACCGAGTAAATGGCTATATGTGGGAATGTATGTGGATATACCATGTCCGTGTCTCTCGAAGGATGAATGGTGTACGCTTCCAGTGCAGGTAATATAGTCTCTTTTACTCGCCTATGTGCACCACTGTTGATTTTCTCTGCCAGGCTCGCAATGCTTGGGTCAATCAAATCAGCAAGAGACCTTGGGGCGCCGGACTACGCGCCCGCGTCATAGCGCGGAAAGACATGGGCCGTAACCCCACATATGCCGAGTGGCAAGCTGTTCTCAATAATGGAAGGTATCTATTGGCCACTCCAGAGGATGTCAAACGAGCTTTGGACAATGGCGATGAGGTTGGTTGTATGCGTTTCCTTTCTTCCTATATTTCTAACCTTTGCTCTGGTTTCAGAACTTGCAAGTATCAGTGATGAAATGTGTGGGGTATGACGAGCCCTTCCAAAAAGAAATTGTGGAAGGATTCGCGAACTGGGTACCTCCAGCGCCAAACACAGACAACAAAAAAACAAAGACATCGTCCAAAGAACAGCCTAAGACTAGGATCAAGAAGGAAAGCACGGATGAAGACGGAGATATAAAAATAAAAAAGGAGGAGAAATTTGAAAGCAAAGGCAGAAAAAGCCCGCCGCAACTCAAGAAAGCGTCGAAGACAACAAACAGGACACGCCTGGAAATTTATTTCTCAGACGACGAAGCAACTACGAAGAGGAAGTTTTGACGTATGTCCCGAGGGACACCCGCTCCAGGCCTATTTGCCTGCAGGTCCGACATTTGTATGATACAATGTCTACACCTCAGGACCTGCATTTCTACCTGATAATATCTTTCCAATGATCAACGGCGACTTTTGCTGGCTATGATATATCAGTTTTATGTCCTCTTGAAGATGTGATCAATACTCCAACCTGCGAGACAAGCGACTAAGATAGTTTCGTTTCGTTTCGCGCCCAAACCCTTTCCACTTCGATTATAACTTGACACTCTTCCTAACCCTTCGTTAGTCGCCCGTCGTTCCCGAGTTCTATTCTCGTAAAACAGAATCGTGGATTAAACGAACTAAATTTTCCTGGATTTTGGAGTAACCCATCCTGGCTTTACCTTTACATATTTGGGCAGCCGTTGCAGCTTGCGCTTGATTTTCAATTTGTCTGGATCCTTCATACATACCAAGCCAACAGAAATCAACGAAAACTGATGACAGCGAAGTTCGAACAGCATTTTTCTGTGCACCCGCATCGCAATTAGATACGTAACGCTCTCATGGGACTTGCTGAGCTCGGCAAATAACCACATCCGTCATTCCAGTCGGGATTTCCCTTCACACACCAGTCGCAGGGATCATATGATACATGGATCGCTTCTTCCTCCTTGATACTATCTACGTCCTGGAGGTGTGTGTCAGCTAGAAACTTGCAACAATATGTGTTCAGCGTAACTGAAAGAGCTTATCTGCAATTAGACCGTTGGGTAGTGTCACGTATTGCGCCGGCCGCATATACGTTCGGTTCATCCTGGAATTCCTGGAACCTTTTCATCTGACAACAACAACCACCTTCTGGTGCGTCGAACTAATTTTGAAAATCCTTCGTTTTCTTATCATTTTGTTGCGCATGATAAATCCAGACTCGGGAGGATAACTCTCACACATTCATGTCCATGTCCCCCCTTACGGCCAGCTTCCCAACCCTTCCGCTGGACGTCGTCGAACTGGTGGCAGAAAATCTCTCCCTGGACAAGGAGCTTGCTGCTCTGAAAAGCTGCTCGCTGGCGTGTCATGCTTTCCTAGATATTTGTCGAAAGCATATATTTTGCACCCTTCGCCTGAATAATTCGACCGTTCACCGCATAGGTGCTCTGCAACGTCGCTCGAGAGGCTCACCAGCCAGAGAGCCGCCACTCGCGGTTACAAATTATGTTCGAAACCTCGTTTACATTACCGAGGAACCGACTGATAGAAAGCACCGCGGTGGGCCATCCATCCTCAAGTACTTCAGCCGTGTCAGATCGTTCACGCTCGTAGTGAACGACTGCTATAGTAGCGCAACACAAAAAGGATTACCCTCATCACTGAAGACCTCGCTGTCCCATTTTACCCGAGCAAATCACCTCATACACCTTCGCTTATTTGGCATCAAAAACCTCCCGGCCACCTTTTTCCTGCAGCTTCCGTACCTGTCGAAGCTGAGTATGGAACACAGCACTGTTACGGAGGTTCCCTACGTTCGCAAGGCTGAGGTAAAGCCTCTCAAACTTGTCTCCTTCAGCTCGCATAATGGGCGGATCATGCCTCTTTTGAATGCAAGGACGGCAAATGGGACTTCGATTTTGGACTTGACAGGACTAGAAGAGTTTGCCATGGGGGTTGATGACATCGCGACGAATGATGGGATGGATCTCGTCAAGGGCTTCCTGGAGACTTCTACCCAATTGAAGTCTCTAACGTTATCAGGTAATCTTCTCGAATGCACTTGAATCAGGAAAAGTATGACAACTTCGATGTTTTCTAGGTTTATATCCCAAGCTTGTGCCAGGCCTTGGGGAGCTGGCAGGCGTCCTAACTGCAGATAATCTGAAGACTTTAAGGATCCTCAAGTTCTACCCGATGTTAGAGACGTGCGACATTGACCCATATCTCTATCTTGTTCACGAATTGGAGATCATATCGGCCAAAAATGTCCTACAGGAACTAATCCTCGAAATTGACGTCGAGACGGACTGCTGTTGTACGACCGACCACGATGCATGGTCCAAGCTTGATCGTGCGCTCTCTCAGAAAGGCGCATTCCCTTTCATGCGTCGAGTACGGATCCTCATTACTCTCACCGAGTATAGCTTCGACTACAGAGATTTCATCGAGGAGTTGCAAGAAGTAGGAAGGGTTTGCTTTCCTTGGCTATGGCAGAGCAAAGATGTGGAATTTACCTTCAAAGTTCAAACCGAAGAAATATAGTTGGTTGTGTAACTTAGTTGTTTCTGGCAATCCTGATGTCAATATAACATGTACTTAGGTGTATTGTACGGCCAGGTAAATAAACAGGTTTTCAACCATACAAGAGCCCTAATATCAATACCTCGGTCTATTAGTATTGGGGTGCCTCGCGTTTGAACCTGGACTTGGAGGTCTCCTACTGCCACTTCCTCCGTGTCCTTGTTGGCTTTGTTGGTGTCCAGAGTTAGGAGCCCGGTAGCCGCTGCCTCCACCGTGGCCTTGTGGGTGGTTGGGAGCCCGATTGCCACCATTTCCACCATGACTTGGTGGATGTCTTCCATGACCTTGCGGTGCGTTATGGCCACCAGTGTGTACATTGTGTCCCGTTCCTTGGTGTGTGGGCGGCCTTTGGGAGTGAGGGTTTGATGGGCCTGGGTTGGGAGACCTCCAAGGTCCATGGCCTCCATTAGTTCCTTGGTGAGGTGTTCTTGAGCTACTAGCGTGTGCATTAGAGTGCTGGTTTGGATGCGGCGGCTGGCGCTGGCCTTTCGCGTAAGCTAACGCTGCTTCCCTTTGCTTCTGCTTCTGTCTCTGCACTTCAGGTGGAGTTGGAGCTCTCGGCGGAGGTGTAGGGGGCTTCCAGTTAACATGGGGTTCTGAATTTTTATCATAAGGTCAGACTATGTTATATACTACATCCCGTTCAGAGACATACCCATTGCTTTAACGAGTTTTTGATATCCCTGTCCAGCAAGCGGGGTCTGCTTCTCACCCGACTTCCCGTTTTTCCATGGTTTCATCGCACCGGGAGAGATAGGTCTAGCTTTGAGAACAACGTTGCCATAAATTCCCGTGCCCGTCTGGAAATGTTCGATGGGCGCTTGGGGAGGGTTAAAGGGAGGTGTTTTGGAAATCATAGCAACTGGGTGCGCTCCTGTATCTGGGTGTGGATCCCCAACGATAATTCCGGGATGGATACTTATTTTCTTGTGAGACTATAAGATATATGTTTTAGCATTCATTGAAGTTATTCCTATGAGTTTCTCGAAGAGACGTACTGGATCTTTTGTCTCATAAGCCGTAGGCCGAACACCAACGTAGTCTCCTTTGGCGTATGTAGGTGTTGGGCTTCTCGGTCGGGTGGTAACCGGGACACCGAGAGCAGTAGGGATCAAGAACAAAGCAGAAAGGAAGTATAAGAAGCTAGTAGACCGCATCATCTAAAATACGGTTGAAGCATTGAGACAAACGAACGGAGGGCAGTAGAAAACTTGCTTACGACTCTTCGTAGTAGTCAAACCGTCCAGGGAAGTACAAGAGAACTTGAAGAGACCAGCTCGTAGTTTTCGTAGTGGAAGTGAAGAGACCAGCTCTGTGAAGAAAGAGGAAAGGCTGGACGCGCAGCCTTTATATATCTTCCTTAGAACGGCATTGATCCTTTTCTCATCAAATAACGTTACATACAGCCATTCAACTGGTACCCGTTGTTTGTCAACATGGCTTTCACTGGAAGATCAAATTCTTCGCAGAATCAGATAGGACATCGAATCAGTCATATTTTTGGAAGCTTATGGGTGCTGTGTATACTGTATAGCTGTGATTCTGATTCTGTTAGCAAAGGCGATGTTGCCGCAAGTTGAAACCCACAGAGCGTCTTTATGACATACACTGCCTTCCAGAAAATCATCTGCCTTGCCAACGAATGTCACCACGTACTAGTACTGATTCAATGATGCCCGGCACAGAAAGGCTGGAAAGATCAATCAACACTGACAGTCATCCACGAGGAAAGAGAGTAAGGCGTCGGCCTCATTTAAATAATCATTAGAGATCATCATGAATCATTCGCTAGTGTGTACCACTACGTCAACAAAGGTTTGAATCAAGGAGTCCACAGAAGAAGGAACAGAACAGCCTCTGAATGAGATTCAGCAGATTTTCTCATCTTCGAATTCGGGATACCCAAAACTGCGTCGGTGACATTAAAAGTTGTTGGGAGTGGTCGTGTGTCAGTGAATAAGGATTAAGAATATACCGTCATAATTGTACATGTACATACATCGTTAAAAGAGAGAAAGAAAAAAGAAAAATCTTACTCGATCGCTGGGGGAAATCACGAAGATGTAGAAGATAACACCCCTGAGCTTGGTGCGGTCGTCACACTTACGACATTGCTCGCACTAATAAGAGGAGATCTGTCGCCCAAAATCTGTCTTACGAGTAACTCTGCATCTTCTCTCGATTTTTGAAGCTCCTCCACAAATCTGGCCTCCCTTTGCTCGTACACCTCAGCCATAGTCCGGAGTGCTCGTTTGAGCTTGAATTCTTCGAGCGAAGCAGAAGAGCTGCCTTCCGATCCACTAGGAGAATCGCCTTTGCTTTGGTGGAACATCTTGTCGCCAAAGGAAGCTAGTTCCTTGCGCATGCCCCTTCTCTCTGCGGAAATTTGCGCAAATCCCTTTCGAATGTCTTTCATGTACTGCGAATGAGCCAAGACGGGACGACGACGGATAGAGCGAGACTGCAGAGCATGCAATTTCGTACTATGTGATGGGGAGGCCAGAAGAACCATCGTCGCGTCGGTTTGGCGGTCAAGGGCTTGAAACTGTAAAACCAACCTTGTCAGTAAATATTCGCTGAAAACCTTCCAACGACACTTACAGCTTGGATAAGATTTTCCCAGCCGACTTCCCATTTTCTTCGTCGTTTAGAAACATTTTTCACGAAAGAAGGATGATATTCAATGTCAAGGAAATCTTCATAATCGTCTTCGTCATCTTCGTCAATCCATTCATCAGAACTTTCCGTTTGGTCAACGATGACCACTGGTGGGAAGGGCAATGGATCAATTGGGATCGTTTGCGCAGCCGGGATGCTAAAAGCGTGTCGTTCTTCTCCGGCAGTCTCTTCGCCGGATTCGGAACCAGACGAAAGCTCTGGACTCGTCTCTCTGGGCTGGGTACTCTCTACGCGAGGCGGTAGCTGGCGAATACGATCATAATTTCTATTCTTATACACGCCATTGCTGCCTTTCTTGTCTTTCTTTCTCCCTGAGAAGTTAGGCAGCGGCAGCGGCTCGTGACTGGGACTCGAAAGCATGCTTGCGGTCTCCAAATTACTAAACCCTCTCATAGCAGCGTTGTGGCCCAAGCCCAACGAGCGCGCTGTATGCAAGTAGGCCCATTGATCGAACATGTTATCTGGCTGGAACGGAGTCGACGAAGGGGAAAGTGTAGAATCTGTAATATTGCCCTGGTGGGCGTTTTGCGCATAAATTTGGTATTGTCGAGCGATTCTATTTGGATCCATAGCCAGTCCGCTGGATAAGAGGCTATTGCGACTTCCTCCTGTTGGACCTGGGGGTCTATTGCGACGGACATGCCCAAACGGGAAAGGATAAGGCGATCCAGCTGCCCTCATCGGCCTGTAACTTGTCGGCAAGTCCTGATTGCCACCATAACCTGATATAAGGGGGGACGGAGACGGGGCTGCGGTTTGGCTGTGTGGTGTTGGGGGAATAGGGGCATCAGGTCTTCCCGGAGACGTAAAATAAGCCTGAAAGTATTCCTCTGGATAATTCTGGAAATCATCAGGATAAACTTGTGGTTGAGGAATATATCGAGCATTGTGATTGTATAGTCCTTGATTGTAGTCAGTGCTGCTGTTGTTAGCTGTAGAGCTACTAGTCGTGAGAGTCGTAGAAGTGGGTGTATAGTTTTGTGGGGATGGTAACTGGTATTGTTCGCTTTGGGATAGTTGTTGGCGCTGGTCGTGATATTTCGGGGGGCGTTCTGAGGTTTGTTCGATCTGTTGATGTGATGCTGTGCTTGAGGCAGAGGATTGTTGTTGCATTTGCTGTGGATCCATCTGCTGCTGGTCCAACAAAACACCCTCGAGTCCACGCATGAGGTGATCCGTCGATCCATTCCTGTTCTTGTTTGCTCGCAAAGAAACGGGGACAGGAACCCTAATTGGAATGTTTTGACCTGCGTAGTGTATTTGTCGAGATGCATCATTAGGCAGTCCTGCCGAAGGAGATCTCGGGGTATAGCTACCATCCTCCTCTGTGCTATCTCTGCGTTCTAAGTATTGCGCGTGCTCGTCCTCGTCTTGTTGTTGTTGCTGCGCCAGTGTTAGTTTAACTTTCTCGTCATCGTGATGCCCATTGCTATCGACATCGAACCGTTGGCCGTTGATATTGCCTTCAGGATTAAGGTCTGACGAGGGCGTAGGAGAAGGCGCTTCAAACGAAGGCTGTGTCCCATTATCGCTGACACCCCACTGATTGGCAGTACGCCCACTTAGAGAACCCGTCCCTCTGGAAAGCACTTCGTCCTCTTCTTGGACAGGGAGGGATCGGTCTGTTCGACCAGCCATGGTCTGAAGAGGAGGCGTAGACTGTGATTGATTCGCGATCGGCACAATGCTCATCCGTGGCTCGCTATTCGGAGCTCTTCGAATAGTGGGTGATTCTCGAGCATTGTACTGGGCTAGATAACTCGCCGGATGTGGCTCTCCTCCAGTCATTATTGAAGGCGGAGAATGTTGTTGCTGTTGGACTTCGGGCGTGTGTGTCTGAGCCTGCGATTGCGAAAAGGGAGCTGTGCTGGGAGACGCAGGTTGGCGATCCCTCGCCTTCGGGCTCTCTCGTGCGTGGTTTTGCTGCTGCTGCTGTCCGCCTACTCTTTGAGCTAGTGCCGCTGGATTTAGTGGACTGGATCTTTCCGGTGGAGCACCACGAGTTCTGTCCACAATTGAACTTTTCCCACCAGGTGAAGGAGACTCTTCCCTAACATACGAATGGGGCTGAGATTGAGGCTGAATGTTGTAGTGATATTGGGCCTGCTGTTGCTCGGCCGCACGGTCGATGTCCGCAAAGAATTCCGGGGTCATCTGTGACTCTAACTCTTGAAATTTATTAGGGTAAGCAGCTGTGGGCGCTCGGATGGGCGGTGGGCGAGCGTAATGAGGCTGGTGTTGCTGGGGTCCAGGAGGGGCAGCTATCTGCTGATCATCTGTTACAAAAGCGCCAGGATTTGGATGTGGAGGGGTGGGGAGCAGCCGTGCAACTTGACCTGGCCCTAGTGATGGCGATGAACGTCTTATCGTCGGGCTCGCTTGCTGAGCATTCGGACCCGGAAACGAGGTCAATGATGGAACTAGAGGCATGGACTGTGTCTTCGCTGCGCGCGGCCTTTGGCTTATCGAGCCTGGAGGCGATGGCGATGTCTCCCTCGCTGGGTGGTTAAGCATTACACCTAAAATACAAAGCAGGGTCAGTAAGCGATCTAACTATTGTCGATTAGCGAGATCAACGTAGTATATAGAGATTGCTGCAAGTCTCGTGGGCATTTGTAACGAACAAGCAAAGGGTTCTCATGTGATATAAAAGGACAAAAGATCAAAGGTAGAAAAGATATAACACACCCTGTGGTTGGGCTTGCTGCGTTTGTGGTCTTCGAGATCGCTGGGATGAGTTGGCAGCCATGTTATCGGTGAGATAGTCGTAGATAGAGGATAAGGTGAGAAAGACGTGGGTAGCTATTTGAGTGAAAATCAAGTGCGTATAAGTTCAAGAAAGGCGCGTTTCCAACGTGTTTATCGAACGTTAGCGCAAGACACCCACAATACTTGGTTGAAGGGAACAACGAGGTTGGCAACCGCGTTTGGAAGGCCCCGTCTGCCTCGAGGCAAAGATGACGAGAGCACAAGAGCAACTCTAATATCTTTGAAATTCGCCACCACGCCTTTGGTATGCAGTGCTAACAGAAGCTTCTGATCTTTCATTTCCGCAAGCCTTGAAAAGAGTGAGAAAGAGTAAAGACAGCACCAATTGTTCAAATACCTTTTATTTGTTCCGTGCCGTAATGGGAATATGGCCCCGCTTATGGAAAACGACATTCCTCTTCCAAGAATAATGTCATTATTTTGAAAACTGGGACGATACTTGCTGTTATTCTTTTGTTCCGTCCTTTGCTGTCAAACGGATCCAAAGAGATATCTTTTTGGTTGGACCGTTATACAATTATGTATTACGCAGTCGCAAGTCGTGAGGACGGCCTGCAGAAGTCTTTGAAAATTTCAGCCACGCATTAGTTGTTGATGACACTTTCTCAAGGAAACACTGGCCTTCAAATAATATGTCTGCTTTGTGATTGGTTTTCGAAGCCCGGTCGAATGTATAGAATCAAGCGCATACTATGCATGCGTTTAAAACTCGTTAAACATGAAGCAAATTGCCAGACGTTCCACACAGGCTTATCTGTATACCAAGTCAATAGGTAAGTTTAAGATAGACGTTTTTCTAGTGTAAGCGCCCACTTTGCATAGGCAGACTTAGCGCTTACATTTGAGGTTGGCGCCTCATGTACTCCATGATAGTGATTTGCAATTCGGAAGCATTGTTTCCCATTCTTCATTCACAGACTTAAGAACCGCTACAAGTTAGCGAGCTTAGAAATTTCAACGGCAAAAAGACGGTTGAAAGCAAAAAAAAAAAGTGTAGAACCAACTTTTTAGAACCAACTTTTTATGCCTACTAAATTCCGAGTCGGCTAGCGCAAAAGTAACGTTAGAACTCCGCCCGAGCTGTGTGCTCGGCCGCAGTGCAGCCGATTATTAAGTCCCGCCCTGCCTTGGACAACTCCTTCGTACTTACATACATCTTGCTTTGACCTTTATTGTCGCCTTAAGTTATGGCCACCGATTTTTGGGCTAGCTCGCATTTGTGAGGCAAAAGGAAAATGTTCGTCTCACGCTCTTGCTCATGTAATGTTCAGCAAAAGATGGATCGTTGACCGTGCTACTTTGAACCAGGCAAGATCGGAGGACTCACATTATGTGGACGACCCAGAACATTTGGATTACTTATCGATATTCTTCGCCAATGGTACGCTGCAGACTGTATTGAATGAATTTGAACTCCTGACTTATAATATTCCGATAGTAATTACGAAGCTTGGAAAGAAGTTGCAGTTTCGACAACGAACTATAGCCACAGCCACTGTGTTCTTTAGGAGATTTTATGTCAAGAACTCTTATTGCGAAACGGATCCGTTTACTGTGATAGCTGCATGTTGCTACCTAGCTGCGAAGGCGGAAGAGTCGCCTGTGCATATAAAGGTCGTGGTCTCCGAATCCCGGACATTATTTAGTCGTATGTGCTTCCAATCGTATATTGCTGTACCCCTCTGACGGACCCACGATAGATACATACGGCGTCAAAAGCTTCTCGTCAGACAATTCCAAATTGGCAGAGATGGAATTTTATCTCGTGGACGACTTGGAATGCGATCTCATTGTTTTTCATCCGTACAGGACTCTTCTTTCTTTGTGTAAGAAAGCACCAGGCGAAGAAAATTCGTCGGAAGAAGGAGAGGCTGAAGAAAACGATGTCGGAGTTGGGATAGACGATGGTCCACATTACTGGGGTACAGGCGAGGGCCAGCTTGAGTTTACACCTGCAGCTTTACAAACCGCTTGGTAGGCGCAAACTTTCATTCAACCTTGAACGTGTCGCTGACAACATCCAAGGTCTATCATCAACGATACCTATAGGTCGAATTTATGTCTCCTCTATCCTCCTCATCTGATCGCAATCGCTGCAATATATCTGACCTTCATCCTCCATCCTCCATCACAATCCGAACATGGTTCTGAAACAGAACAATCATCTGTTCCACAGCCCAGAAGATCATCTCGACAGGCCAACCACACAATTTTACAAACATCAGTCAAGAAACCCCAAGACCCAATATCTTTCCTCGCAGACCTGAACGTTTCGCTACCTCTCATCGCGACGATATCTCAGGAAATCATTTCTTTATACACGTTATGGGATAGTTATAAAGAGGATGTATCTCCTGATGCAACCAAGCTTGCACGGGAGCTGACCAACTCCCCAAGCCCCACCAAGTTATCAGGAAGTGGACGCGCCAGCGCCGATACTACACCCGCTGCTGCTTCCGATGAAATGACGGAGAAGGAACCGGAGGGAAACTTCATCACGCCTGCGTTTTTGACTACCGTCTTACAAAAAATGCGTGAAGCTAGGTACATGGACCATGCTCGAGCTTCCGGAATGACTGTTGCGGTGAATAAAAGGCTTGAACGGGCGCAAGCAGTAGGGTAGAATTTTGTTTTAAGTCCGTGTTTTCCAATGTGTAAGTAGAAATGACTATTGACCCATGTGATAGTCGATACGGTAGACAGTTTGGAATATTTCTTTGGTTTTGATGACTCAAATTCAATGGACTATTTAACTATACTCTACAAACTTGCTGTGCTGGATTGTGCGCTTCGAGTTGGAGCGGTCACAGCAGAACTTTCTACTAGGACCGAAAAGTGCTAAGTACTAAAACGGATGAAATGGGGTATTGCGGGTCGCTTGCTCAACTCAGAAGCTGCATTAAGTATTTGCTGCTCCTCGATGGTCATACTACCCATCCAGGACAGTACATTTTGCCCGTCTACTCCGCTCTCTGGTTCAATGGCCTTGTCGAATGGTTTTCCAATTGGTTCGCAAATTGTCCCAGGCTCGGGCGGTGTCCCATCGATAAGGTATCGGCGAATATGTGTCGGTGTACAGAGTGAAGGCGCGGCAATTGAACAGTGCTATAAGTTTTCAGGATACGAGTCATTTATGGTTTATTGAAACTCACCCCTGGTGAATTTTGTGTCAGGACGACAGAGCCCGGAAAACCTTGAGACATTTTCTTTGCACTATACAGGACGTAAAATCAACCAAGATGTCAGAGAAAAAGGTTCAGGCTTCAGGTTACACTTACGCTGCCAAAGGTGTTACCGGGTCTGAATAATTGGATTCACTGAGGTGTTCTGATATGATTTTTCAAGGTAGTGCATATTGCGCACCTGCGGTATTACCGATAAATAAGATAGGATGGCTGGTATTAGCTCCCAATGGTCCTTGAAGTAATATAAATTTCAATTAACATGCACGCCTACTATTTCCTGGATAGCGAAGAGGATTTGATATTTACCTTGAAAATTATCCTTCGGAAATTCTGGCCAACCACTGTCGGGAGGTGAGAACCACACATTCAATGAAACATACAGTAAGAGCCACATACACGCAACCTAGTCGTATACTTGCCCACAAATCGGCCCAACTGGACGATTTCACCAAAGAATCGAAAGATTTTTCCGATGATTTTAGGTCTGGCGGAATGTGGACCGCGTCATTGCACATAATGGCTACCTGAGCCTCCGAGTTAGGAGCAGTATCTTCAGATGAATTGCATGCACAGCGATAGGGCTCAGACCCCTTGAGCCTGTCCAAACTGGCGCTGGCATCTCCCGAGGCTATTTGTGCAAGCTCATTCGCGAGTAAAGCGAACGAGAGGTAAGGAGAATACAAAGAAGAGAATACGGCCAAGCGAAGGAGGTTATAGTCGAACACACCATAATTACCTTCTGATTTAACGGGTATTGGTCCGCTGCGAATGGCTTTGTACAGATTGGTGAGATTGGTACGGATGTCATCCACGGTGGGAGCCCAAAATGCACAACCGTCAGGACCAGCATCTGCGCATCCACCGAAGAAGCTATTCAGCGTTTTATCGATGTCATCCAGGGATTTTATTCCTTCCACTAGATACGAAGCAAAGGATTAGACAACTATTTTATACTCTCGGAGAACCAATCATTTACAAGAGTAGTACTCCTCGGCATGCACAACGCCGTCTAGAACCATGCGCTCAATTCTGTCCTGTGTTGTGCAATTATTAGGATGTATTTCAATCGCGACGGCCTTTCTTACCGGGAATAAAGAGGCGAACGTCGAGCCTAGAATCGTTCCATAACTAACAGCGGCAAGCATTGTGAGATGAAAATCAACTTGAGCTCCCAGAGAGAGAGACTCACGAGAATCCCCAATATTGTATCTTGGTCTGTCCGTAAGCTTCTACTATGCTCAGCATATCACGAGCGGTTTGCTCTGTGTTGATGTATTTCAAGTACCCGTCGTCGTTCTCTGCAGCAAGTTGGCCCATGACATGTGCACGAGCCCAGGTGCGTGCAATTCCCTCATCTGCGTTGTTGACTACGCCCAGGCCATATCCCCAGAGAATACGTTCGACGCCACTTTCAAAGAAGGAGGCACGAGGGATGGATTCCCCAACTCCGCGTGGGTCAAAACTAACCAAGTCGAATTCTGGGCCAACAATCTTCTGCAGCAAGTCTGCAGTCCTGTCCTGAAGGAAAAGGACACCACTTCCGCCAGGACCTCCTGGATTGAAGAGAATCGGACCACTGTAAGACTCGGAATGAGATGGAATCGACGCTGGCAATCGAATAAGAGCAATGATCGCTTCCGCTCCAGTTGGATCAGAATGATTAAGAGGTACCTGTATTGAATTAGAGTTGACGAGCGTCTGAGGTTTATTGGTTGCTCACGATAAGCCTTGCACACTGCCTGCGTGGAAAACAACCTTTCCACTGAAGATCCCGAGAAGGAGTGAGCTATAAGTTACACGCATTAGATACTATCTGATTCTTTTATAGAACCTGCAGGATGTCACTTGCCTCGGACCAGGAAAATTCATGGTTGCCCGAATCTTCGATTGTCGCAGTCGGGGTCCATATCGTATTCAATTTGAGTAATGATGCACATAGATAAAATATGCAGAGGGTGAGGAAAAGGAAGGCAACTTGCGCCCTTTGAGTTTGCATGGGGCGATTGAGGTCTTATACTATGCAACCCAGAGTAAGTAAGCTTAAGCATATAAATACCTATGCAATGCGACATTTAAGTGGTGTTCGCGTGAGAAAAACATCATAGAAGAGAGAGCATGTCAAAGGTAATAATAGAATAAATCTGAAGATCAGACCGCGCGGCGCCTGCCCGTGCGCGTGATCGCTTACACGTGAGCTGTTGCCTGCATGCCAATTTTGGAAATAATTTCCAAGAAAGGAAAGGAAAGAAACCAACTTAGATTGAAGCATCAATTTAGAAATCAAGATCCAATGTACAATTAATGAGAGACGGGGGTCGCTTTTCTAAGTGTATGATTCTGTGAGCAGAAAAATACAATCTCGAGAAATGAAAATCCTCCACGACTCCATTACGAATATCGGCTCATAGAGGTTCATTAGTTCGTGTTTTCTATGGGCACTATGATGCTGCGGGGAAAGAGAATGTCATACATGTATGCATATGTATTAAATTGTTTTATCCAAGAATTATACAGCTTCGCGTCTACGGGGGGCGGCTCTCAAAATATCGTCGACACTATAGAGGAGTGAAAAAGACGACATCAGTTACCAGACATAAATTGAAAACAGTGTAATTACCGAATAATCATCTCAGCGGCTTCACTGGCACTGTTGACGACCTGACGTTTGAGTTTGTAGCTCTCTGTGACGCCAAGAGTCTTCATCGAACCAATGATGCCCTGGTCCATATCTTTTGAAATGTTAACACTTTAATGACGTGAGGGTACGGTAGGAAACTAACCGAGACCAGCGTCCGCTTGACCATCATAATGAGCGGCTCTTAATTTTGCAACGAGATCGGATGAATCATAACCAGCATTGTCGGCCAAAATTGTGGGGATCTGCCTTAGAGCCCTGGCAAATGCCTCTACGGCGATTGCTTTCTTTCCTTTCACACCTCGAGCCTCTTCATCGACGGCGCAGCTCATGAGCATCTCCGAACATCCACCACCAAGCACGACACGGGTTTCCTTCACTGTCTGTGAAAGGACGGAAAGTGCGTCATGTAATGAACGCTCTGCTTCATCGACCATTTGCGTTGTCGATCCTCGTAGGACAACGGTGCATGCCTCGCCAGCTGCGACACCAGAGAATTTAATTAGCTATTGTTGATTTATCAGTCAATATATATATCATGAGAATTAGGGCACTTCAAATTACGCACTCTGTCTTCACCGATGATAATCTCTTCGATAAGTTCACAGTGGCCCAGTTTCACGAGATCTGGCCTCTCAAATGTACTGGCAATTTCTCCTCCAGTGACCAAAGATAACCTCTCGACACCCTCAAAGTCCGCATGCTCAATGACCAAAATGCCCTTCTCCGTTAATAGTGATTCAGGGTAGTTGTAAATGAGCTGTCGGTTGACAAAGACATTGATTCCATGTGCGGCAATATCTTCAACTTTGGCTTTCATTTTTTCCTAAAATATGGATGAGCAGGAATTGAATTGAGGAGAAAACAATATTACGCGTTCAGCTCGTTCAAGTTCGGCAAGTTTTCCTGTGCTGTCGACCTTGACGCGGGCACCAAAGATTTTGATTTTGTCGGTATCCATAGCTATATACAAGGAGTTGAAGGATCGGAATGGACATATAAAAGAAAGACACGTACAGGTATTCGCGATCAGGATTTTGGCATTCTCAAGTCTCTTCGGTGAGTTGGTGGCAATAGTTTTATCGAGAATGAAACCTGACATGATTAGTCTGCAAGTTGATAGAGATGTGATGACAGGCTTACCTTCATCGAGGTATGAGTCTGTCAACTTTCCTCCAACCTTTTTGATAATTTGAATGTGTTCGAGATCTATTGAGCCCTAATTACAGACAGAATCAGCAAAGATCAAACAAAAGCTTAGAAACAAAGTAAGAACCTTGAGGCGAAGGACTGCGTCTACTGCGAGATTAGCAAAGTATTCTTTGTCTTGAGATAGAACTTTTGATGAAAGGGTGGTCCGGGCGATATTGAAGAGATCTTCACGGAACTGTGTTGGATTTGTGCTGCAAACAAGGGCACATTGATACATTCAGAAAGGAAGGATCACTCATGCATAGCACATAATAACACACGAGTGGTCAACAGCAGCCTTCTCGAGAGCCTTCAACGCAGCCCGACTGGCAATCCGATACCCTTCCACGATGGTTTGAGGGTGAATCTTCTGTGCGATGAGTTTCTCTGCCTCCCTCAGCAGTTCCGCCCCGAGAACAGTCACACTCGTCGTGCCATCTCCAATTTCATCATCCTGCACTTTTGAAATGTTGACCAAGATCTTAGCGGCAGCATTGTCCAACTGAATTGCCTTCAGGATCGTCGCGCCATCATTCGTCACATTGATTTCCCCTGTCGATGCAGATTGAAGAATTTTGTTCATTCCTTTAGGTCCTAAGGTGGATTTGACGAGATCTCCTAGAGCAAGAGCACCGACAAAGGAGGAGAGACGCGCGTTTTCCGCCTTTTCCTCTGTTGCCTGCAAGTTTCACAAGAAATTCATTTGGGTGAGATCGAATCGGTCTTCAAGAGAGGTATATCGGTACTCACCATTTCGTTGAAAATTTGTGCCGACATCGTGAAAATATTAAGATTTCTGCTTTATCGTCGAGGTTTTTGTGACGAAAAAGTTCAAGCCTTGCAAGTACGCGTCTCTTGGGTATTATTGAATTGTTCCCACGGTATGGAATGTTCAATGGCAAACCAGATCTCGTACTACTACTTGAACGTTCTCGTTTGAACCCCCAAGCTCCAAGCTCCAACACTCAAGTTGGACATGGCTAAACTTGCACCATGTTTGAAACCCTGCTTGCAAGAAGACTATACGGGACTGAGTTACTACGTCATGGCGGACATTACACAACGACGCGATGTACTCATCTCATGTACAGGTCTACTATGTTCTCCACCTCAGCATATGTGCGCAGCAAGCAGACTCCTCCTCCGTCAAGGCAGGAAGTTATCAATGAACCTTATTGCCTCCCTCGTACCTCAAGCCACTTTCGTAAATCTGGGTTTATATACCTCTTTGGAGTCTCAACGTTTTGGCTGCACTCCATACCCATGACACGCAAGTTATTACGACCTTATCCCAAAATCCGCCGCGTCAGCACGAATCGTTATAAATGATTATGGGTAAAAAGCCCGGACATCGATGCTTCGGTGGGGTGCTATCCGAAAAGTTTCCCTAATAACACACGCTTTCTCGCGTATACACCGTCAAGTCGACTTTCACCGGTTATGAGACTACTATAGGCCGGCTTTGGGTCTAATTTAAGACGTTTCGAGGTGGCAACAATATGACACCTCGGTGTCGGTGATAGAAAGCCAGGCGGAAATCAGACCGAGCTTTGAATTCCACGAATTCTACTCCATACGATCCGAATTCATGCATGGACTATATAAACAAGTCGTTCAAATTCTCCAAAACACCAACATTGAAAATGGTTTTCCCTCCAGGTCTTCGATACTTTATCCGCGTCTTACCTCGAACTATTCTACCTTTCGCCTTCACATATCTCTTGCTCACATTCGCCCAATCCAATGATTTATTGCCTTTGAAACTGTCTTCTTGGTTGATACTCTTGATCTCGGTTCTCGTCCAACCTGCTGTTTTCTTTGCTTCTATATTTTATTCAAGGTGGTCGGTTGCAAGAACAGCTGCGAAGAATGGAGCAGTCATCGCTCCTTATGTGAAGCAGTCGCCCTTGGCGATACAAAGGGAACTTAGACAGATGGCCCGTGACGGGCATCCTTGTGAGTAGATTGCCATTTGTAGAAGTTGTCTGCGCATATTGACTCTTATTTTACTTCAATAGCTGAAGTTTTCCTTCGCTGGACACAAAAATACGGAAACGTGGTACAGGCCGATTTACTTACAAGCAAACTGGTGTGTTCTATCTGCAAGCTCTTTTTCAGCTTGCCTGATTGTTATTTTAGCTAGTTACCAACGAACCAGAACATGTCAAGGTATATCCTGATCCTTTTACTTTGAAATGACTGTAAGATCTGACAATTATTGTAGGCAATCCTGGCAACTCAGTTCAAGTCCTTTGGCAAAGGCCCGTTGTCTATGGAAAGAAATCAGTCGTTGCTTGGAACTGGTATCTTCAACGTTAACGGTATGTTATATTGAAACTATTCCATGTGATTCGAACTGATTTACTATTATTAGGCGACATGTGGAAGTAAGAATTTGTGTTTCATATTTTGGGTAGGTCTTTAACTTTTGATTTCTAGGTTTCACAGGGGCATTACAAGGCCATTCTTTTCGCGGGAACGTATTAGCGACTTCGAGATTTATGATCGAAACTGTGACATCTCGCTCAAATCTGCAGAGAAACGACTCGCAGAAGGATATTCTATCGACGTTCAGGTACAATTGCATTGCATAAAACGTCCTTGACAACCATATTCTTACCTCGTTATGATTCAGGATCTCTTTGGTCGGTTCACCCTAGACTCAGCGACAGAATTTCTCTTCGGCCATGCTGTCGAGTCTTTGTTGGCCGAATTGCCTTACCCGCCTATGTACGCCTCGAAGAACACGGCCGCATTTCACAATCACTCTTCAAATGTCTTTGTAAACGCCTTCTCGGGGGGCTTGGACCAAGTAGAAACCCGCTCAAAAAGTGGCGCCGAGTGGGCGCTACGGGAGTTCTCGAAGGACAAAGTTGCCCCTCTGCGGGAAATCATGGATGAATTTACCCGACCTCTGATGGAAAAGGCGTTGGCCGATAGAGAACGTCAAGTCTCAGGAAAAGGAGACTCGGAAGTGAAACAACCGGAATCTGTCCTTTCTCATTTGGTTACTCAGACACAAGGTATGTGTCGTCTGTTGTTTACTACATTCTGAAGAGGAATTAACGATATTCGTAGATCCCCAAGTAATCAAAGACGAGGTAAAGTCAGGTTTGGGTGAGATAAAGATATGTGTTGGCTGATTCATCCCATGTAGCTTATTAATCTTTTGGTCGCTGGTCGTGATACGGTATGTTGTTCGCTGTCCTGTTATGGATTCTCATTGATGTTTTGTCAAGACCATGTGCCTTCTGACATTCTCGGTATACATGTTGTCACAGCACCCTGATGTCGAGAAACGCCTTCGTCAAGAAATATTCCAAGTCGTGGGTCCCAGTGGCGCCCCGGATTACAGCCAATTGCGCGAGATGAAGTATATGAGGGCCTTCTTAAATGGTCCGCAGCGTTTATTGTTGTAACGATGTATGCCATACTGATGATAACTTAGAGGTGCTTCGACTCTACCCTCCTGTGTATGTTATGAAAATATTTATATGCCTTTTTCGGACTGACACCGCTAATAATTCACAGACCCACCGATGCTCGGGAATCTTTCGAAGACGTTGTTCTGTCCACTAATGATTTCAACAAAATGCCCGTTTTCGTGTCAAAAGGAACTAAGTAAGTCCAGCACACACGATCGGTATCCGATTTTTCCTGAGATTAACTTGATCAACGCTCAGTTGCATCTACTCCATCATGGATATTCATCGCAGGACTGATCTATGGGGACCAGATGGTGAGTATTTTGCGACTACTTTTTGATTGTTTGTATGATCTCTTAACCTTGTTACCACCACAGCTCTTGAGTTTGACCCCGACCGCTTTATTGATCAGAGGCTTCACAAATACTTGACACCGAATCCTTACATCTTTATACCATTTAACGCAGGACCCCGCATCTGTCTCGGCCAACAGGTAAAATTTGGTTTTGATTTTCTCTTGGTGATTGTTTTGATCACTTTGATCTTGCAGTTTGCATATCATGAAGCATCGTATTATCTCGTGCGGCTCTTGCAGAAGTTCACTGAATTTCGTCTTGACGAGTCAGCGAACACACCTCCCCCGGCGGAGTGGGCATTTGCGGAAGGTCGGAAACCTATTGAGAAGATCCATTTGTTGACACATCTCACCATGTACATCAAGGCAAGTTTGACATTTTCAGCTCTTACACCATCTTAATTCTGAACGAAACACTAGGACGGTCTTTGGTTATCAATGAAGGAGCTAAATAGTGCTAAAACGACAGCTTGAGCTTTGCACTATTAAACATATCTTCGTCGAAATTTCATGTATAGATTATTTATGTACTTCTTCACACTTGTCAAACAACTTTCCCCCCCCCCCCAAACACGACTTGAGCTTGGTGTACATATACTGCACATGGTATAATTTTGGAACTTCCATTTTGGGACGACACGTCGCTGGCGTCTCCGATTGGTCTCCGACTCGCGTAATTGCGCTCATTTCATACTTTCACGACCTTTCCTTTACATACTTTTTGTAAGCTCGATGTCTGGCAACTTCAGAGCCAGGCGCCCCGCTTCGCCACCACCAGGTACATCGTACCCGGCCCCTACTTCACAGCGATTTCCACACCCAAGAGATGAACATCTGGACGCCGACGCACGACGAGCTGCGGCTTCAAAGGGATTCGCACCTGGGCGCACAAAGCACTTTCCTCCAGGAGGACTGGATATTACGAGTGGGGAGATTAAGTTGCTCTTCGTCATTGTAGTGGTCGCGTGTGCTGTGAGGTTGTTTAGGTTGTCGAAACCAAATAGTGTTGTGTGCGTCATTATCGAGTCTTGGTACCATTCCGTTCCTGACATCGTTCTAGCTTCGATGAGGTACATTTTGGTAAATTTGCGTCAAGATATATCAAAACACGATACTTTGTCGACGTACATCCTCCACTGGCGAAGCTGTTAATCACCCTGGCAGCGTTCATCTTTGGATATGACGGAGACTTTGACTTTAAAGATATCGGAAAGTGAGTTATTGGTTATATGACGGGTGGCCTTCATTTGCTGAAGTGAATCAGAATCTATGAACATGTACCATATGTCGCCATGCGCATGCTACCTGCAACACTGGGTGTTGCTACCATTCCCCTTGCCTATCTGACCCTGCGCGCCCTGGACTGCCGTGCGACTACCGCTCTTTTGGCTTCAGTATTTATCACTTTTGAAAACGGAATGGTTACCCAATCACGACACATTCTTCTGGATTCTCCTCTCATTTTCTTTACGGCCCTGACCACCTTCTTTTGGTGTGGATTCTGCAATGAAGACAAACACCAACCCTTTACTTCTTCTTGGTGGACATGGCTCACACTTACTGGACTATCACTTGGCGCCGTGGTTAGCTGTAAATGGGTGGGACTCTTTACTATTGCCACTGTTGGTGTTTGCGTCTTATACCAGCTATGGAATCTCCTCGGTGACTTGCGAGTTCCTCCGCGATTATTTATCCGGCACTTTATGGCTCGCGCGTTATGTTTGATTGTTGTTCCACTCGTCTTCTACATGATGATGTTCCAAATTCACTTCGCAATTCTTGAGAACTCTGGAGAAGGCGATGGATTCATGAGCTCCGAATTCCAACATACCCTTGGAGGACGTGGAATGGCCGATACCTATGCAGGTCAGTATTCTCGGTGTGACTTCTTTGGGAACTAGCTGAAGGAATGGAACAGATGTCGCTGTTGGATCAACGGTCTCGATTCGCCATGTCAACACCCAAGGTGGCTACTTGCACTCGCATGCCCACACTTATCCAGGTGGCAGCAAACGTGAGTTGAGACATATAGATTGCTTTTCATGTATTCATGAACAGAGTCCAGAACAACAAATCACCCTATACCCCCACCGAGACCAAAACAACGACTGGCGGCTTTTCAATGCCACCGCGGAAGGCGATACCCACTTCGATTGGGAGAACTCACCTCTGGAGTACATCACTTCGGGAATGCGCATCAAACTTCGCCATATCTCTACTGAGAAACACCTCCATTCGCACGATATACGGCCTCCCATCTCCGACGTGGACTTCCAGAATGAAGTGTCCGCATATGGCGCTGTTGGGTTTGTCGGTGATGCCAATGACGACTGGTTTGTGGAAATCGACCATGGCGACAAACGTGACAAGGAATCTACCAAACGCCTGAGGACTCTCAGAACGCAATTCAGGTTGAGACATGTCCTAACTGGCTGTTACTTGTTTTCGCACAAAGTCAAGCTGCCTGAATGGGGCTTCGAGCAACAGGAAGTTACTTGCAATAAGAATGCTGTTCTTGCGAACTCGTTATGGTATATCGAGACGGCCTCTCACCCCAATCGTATGTTTCGCGTCAAATTTTTTATGTTTATCATGTGTCTTACTATGCCTGGCAGTGCCTGTTGACGCCCCAAAGGTCAATTACAAATTACCTGGTTTCTTTTCCAAATTCTGGGAACTTCAGCAAGTTATGTGGACCACTAATGCAGGCCTCACGGACCGTCATACTTACGACTCTCGCCCTGACTCCTGGCCCCTTCTCCGTCGCGGGATTGTAAGTAGAATCAGTTTCATACTTGCACTATGTGCTAATAAAACTGTTCTTAGAACTTCTGGGTTAAAGACCATCGTCAAATTTATTTGATCGGTAATCCTATGGTCTGGTATCTAAGTACACTCTCGATTGCTGCCTATTTCGCCGTTCGTGGGTTCTTGATTTTGCGCGCTAAAAGAGGCTTCAGAGATTTCGATAACAGTATGTTCTTTCCCTATTTGTTTCCTATGTCTGTTCACATTTGTTCACATTCCTCTCCTAAACAGCCAAAGTAGTCAAATATGACGCTCTTTGCGGATTCCTTGCCGTCGGCTGGGGATTACACTACCTCCCCTTCTTCCTCATGGGCCGTCAGCTTTTCCTGCACCATTACTTCCCTGCGTTGTATTTTGCCATTCTGCTCTGCTGCTCCGTCTTTGATCTCCTCACGTCGACATTGCGCCCGAGGGTGAGGCTGCAAATTGCCGCAGTTTTGATGGTTCTTGCTATCTGGAACTTCCAGCACCTAAGCTCTTTAGCTTATGGAAGCCCATGGACGAGAACTCAGTGCGAGAAGGCCAAGTGGCTGAAGACTTGGGATTTCTCTTGGTATGTAGTTATGGTCTTCTCAAAGAAATGCTCTAATTATGATTATTCCTTGTAGCCACGACTTCTACGACAATGTGAGTAGCTTTCTTTGATATCGATGCTTTAGAAAGTTTACTCATCAACTCATTCTTCTCTATGATCAGTATTCGCAATACAACGTCGCGGGTGCTGCCACTCCTCAACAAGCGGTCATCCATACCACAGTCGCTAGACAGGGACAACCACCTATTGTCGTTCAAGATAAAGCTGCAGAAGAGGTTGCGAAGCAAAACGAGCACACCAGTGCGATCCTTGGAAAGGCAGAGCCTGGACTGGATATCTTTGCAGGAGAGCCTGTGAAGGAGGTCAAGAGCCACACTGCAAACGCCAATCCAGAGGAACCTGTTGATGTAGAAGAAAAGGAGATCAGCTCCGTCGTTCCTGGAGGATTGACGCACACTACCGCTGCTGACGCTTCGAGCCAGGAAAAGAAGGTGGATGACGCAAAGGCAAAGGCAGATTCGAGCAAAGAGAATGATTTGACGGAGGCACCGCGTGTTACCGTCCCTGCTCCCATAGGTGAAGCAGAGGCTATAGCAGAAAAAGTTGCAGCCGAATTGTATCCTGCTGCTGCTGCTCCATGATGGAATTCGGACAAAAGTAGTCATATGGGTTGTGTATTAACTTGGCTACTTAGCCATGATTTGTAGTAGCAAAAAATTGGACTATAGCTAGTAGGTATTGGGCGACTGTTCTAACGATAATATTTTATTTATTAATGGATCCTTCTAGCAATTGTTCTGGGATGATCCTTCGTAGTTTTGAGTTATATAAGATTGTAGTAGGATTTATAAGGAAGAAGCCAGGCTTTTATCTAAACAGCAGGTAACCGATATTCGACCAAACCAGTCTCTCCAAAGTCCCAAAGCTTCACAAACCTCAGGCCAGCAGCTTCTCCGAGTCTGATGAAATCAGGTATGCGACGTTCTTCGCTGTTCAACATGGTCATCATGTCGAGATCAAGATTGTATTGGCGGATGCGTCCTGCGCCGTAGTTGGGTAACATGGGGGCGGGCGCTTGCTTGATAACTGACTCTGCTTCTGGAACTCGGTTGACGTGTTGTAGGATGTATTCCTCTGTAAGAAGTGGGTTTTTAAAAGGTGATTTGGGAGGGAGTGGATTGGTTACTAGTACTTACGAACTAAGATCCGACTTTGTGGGCCCATGGCTTCTCTTATGTTGGATAAGATCTTGATGCAGTCGGCATCTGGCCAGTCATGGCTGTAAAGGAGCAGTCAGAAGTCAGCGTTACTGATAATCGATGAGGGGCATTCGAGATATGAGCGTCTTACATGATATTTTTCAACTAATATCCGAGAAGAAAATATCGAAGGACGTCCTCATCAGCATTATTTAATACTACAAAAGCAGTGACTCACATAGTAAACGTTACATCCCGACACAGGTGGCCCAGCAAAGAAATCAATAGGTTCGAAGTGGACACGATTATCCGCAATTGCTTCGGGGCACTGCGCAGGCCACACTTCGTTCTTCGCCTGCAGAATCGTCGCTGGGAGATCCTGCAATATGAGCTGGAGGTTCGGATGGGCTTTGGCGAGTTGAAGAGTGATGTTGCCAACTCCTCCGCCGACGTCGCATACGGATGCGCCTTCTCCGAGTTCTCTCCAGGGGAATTCTGTTGAATATTAATTAGTTGACTGGGATGGTTTTTTCTTTCTCTGAAAGGTCAACGTACCGTGGATAACAGCTTGCGCCTCGCAAGCAGCTCCCCATCCAATCATGCCCAAACCGAAGCGTGCACCGAGTTCTGCACCACGAGCTTGATCCTATATGTAGTACTATAATCAGTCTACTGAGTCACGGTACATTATCTGGAGACCTGCTAGCCTTTTCGTAGTAAACGAACATTGGATCGGGATAATTGGTGAGTCTGTTGAAAGTGGTTTGGTTGGCGGCATAAGAGTGTCCCCACTCTTTGTCTGCTAGGACTTCCGAGAGCAGAACGGTGGATTTTATGCATTCGTCGGTGCTGTAAATAAAGCGGTCACAATTTACACCGTGATTTCGCTCAGAGCGTGCAAAAAACTGACTGACAAGTGTAAACCCAAACTGGATAGAGGATTTGTGGAGAGCAGTTGGATGCTCAGACGATTGTTGGCGAATACATTTTCGGAGACTGCAGTTTAAGAAGTTAGTGAGTCCATACGATGAGGACAAAATAACTGACCCTCTCTGAAGACATGTTTTGTGGCGAGCAACCTCAAGATTCGGCCGACTTTCCGTTCTTCGATCCCCGTTTTCTTCCCAATTTCGGAGATGTGCATTCCACTTGGCTTTTCCTGAAGAACATCGGGTATCTTGAATGTGATTGCAACATTAAGGCATCCGGGCTCGTAGAACTAGATAACGGGCAGTCAATTTATTGCGTTGTGTTGGAGATGTAGTGCACTCGACATGATAACTTACGCTCATAAGTTTCTAGAAAACAACGTCGTTTATTTGAGTATAGCGTTCTATGAGAGTAAAATAGGGATTTTACATTCACGATGGTATGGCTTGGTCGTGCTACCGTGGCTGAAAGTTGTGCACATGCCCCTTCAATTGTCTGGATTGCTGTTCGCAGCTCTGTGTTTGAAGATTCATCATATGGATGATGTTCTGTATCGTCAAGGGAGGGAACGTAAGGCTTTGACGATTTGGTATAGTGCGCTTCGACGATTTTGGTAGCGTCCGCAATGATAGATGCTAGTTTAGCGATTTCTCCATGGTGAGTGGGGGTGGACATGGTGGGCAATAAAGTTGGCGCTATGGTCTGCCGTAGGAGCTTTATTATCTCCCAAACTTAAGCGTTGACAAATATGCCGATAAAGGAACGCAGTGACGTGATGATCTTTTGTAGAATTGTTTCATTTTCTGATCTGTTGTCCATGGGCAGCATTTACTTCATCGAGTAGGCGGAGCAAGGCGGAGCACTCCAAATCATTGCCTCAGGTTAAGTATAGCCTCTTAATATAGCATATGTATCCAAAATAACCCCAGATATGGATATTTTCTTATCATTCCTTGATCCGAATTTGAGATCATTAGATCCCCATTACTTTTCGCATACAAAACGTGGTCTTCGCCAATTCAACCGTGAAGCTTTGAAGGAGCAAAGATGCATAGGGGTCTTATGGAAATTAAAAGCATGGCTTGCTAGACTGATTGGTGTCCGTAAGAAATCAAATTATACAACTGCTCCATACTGGTCATGCGCGAGTAAAAAAAAAACAGAATCATTAGAATCATGACACCGCAAGTGACTTCATCATGTTTCATGTTTATTCTGTTCTTTGCCATAAATTTAGTCAAAGGTGTCAGAAAGAAGGGGGCACCGTAAATACCTACTTGAAGGTAGATTTAGCGAACTACCTGTTCGCCGCTGAGTCAGAATTTGCATAGTAGAAAGTCTCAGAGGCTAGAGTAACAATAAGCCCCTTTTTTTGTACTTCGATATATGTCCAAATAAATAAATGCTTTGGAGCAAACAGAGAAAACAAAAGCGCCAGTGCCAACCTTGGTTGGAGTCGGGAATTTCCACACCAGACGGTGGGAACTATTTTTAGACGGACTACATGATTACTTATCAGTTGACCGGCAAACGCACAACCAGGCACAGCCGCTTTGCGCGTGTTGGATGTGATCTGTCAGGCCATGTCAGGTCTAATGTGATCTGCACACCGTACTTAGACGCACATATACACCATTTCTGTATGTTGGGGATGAAACATTAGGTTTTGGCTCTCGTGACCAGCCATTTCTATTTCAAGAGTCCGCCTGATGTTTGACCGCTTTTTTTGAACATAACAAAAACAAATGATGTATAAAAGAACACCACCCAAGGGCCAACGAACCGGCAGCGAGTCTAGGTTTTGGCTGTGCGCTTATATATTTAATGTTTTTTTATTATTGAAATTTTTTCTTCTCTCAATGACTCTGGAGAAGATAGTTCTCTCGTGTTCGTTTGCAATAAATATGCCATCGTAAAAGAGTCGTGAATTATCAACCCTTCGGCCGGCCTTCAGAGGTCAGGGACGGAGGGGCTCATGGCCCCAATGCAAAAATGTCGGAAGACTCGCTTTACCACATCTTGAGAAAACAGCGGTATCAAAGTTGAACAATTCCTTTCGTTCGGAAAGCATCACAGCTCTCACAGTTCTAAAACATCCAACCTACGCGTCCCAATGTTCCTATTTCTCTCCACAACTTTTTTCCGACACAGCCAACTTCTCACAAAGCTTCGGACGCGTTAATTCTTTGTGATGGGATAAGCAGACTTGATTGATATAATCACCGGATAAGCACAGCTTAGGAATGCAGAAATAAGAATCGTGGTGTAGTCGCTATCTTTAGATATCTATAGCTGCCGATCCGCCAAAAAAATAAACATATATATAGAAAACCCTGTAATCCGTCTGAGCACATCTCCTCTCCGACTCCTATGTCTTCCTTAAGCTTGCCACCACCACCGTCGCCTGTAGAGCTGGTCGATGCAGTTAAACACTTGTTTGTGGCTTGGGATTTTCATTGAATTGAAATATTAGCTGACCGTTTCGCTTTGCAGGCAGGCCGCAAAGTATTTTCTGATAGCCGCGTATGTCATGTTAATTTATGATCATAGTATGTCTTAAGGTTCAAGATAATATATGTGTCACTGGCCTGAACAAAATGCCTGATTCGTAGTGATAACGTTCTCGGATGAAGTGAGGTCCCGACTACCTGGCAGAGCAAGGATATATGCTCATCTTCACATGCAGGTCGAGAGTATATGGAAGCCAAAGTTCTCTGGGGTAACACTTCTGTTTCTTATTAATCGGTACATTACGCCTTTGCAGTTTATTGTTATCATCGATGGTGAGTTTTTATACTTTACCTATTTAAATTAAATTAGACTCACTGTGGCTCTGCAACGTGCATACAGCTTTCGAGGATCCTATCTGGATAAAATCTGTAAGTGGAAACATGCACCTTAACGAATTAAAGCGTAGTCTGACATGCTTTCTACTTCTGGTGCCAGGCGTAAATATTTTTGTGAAATATCATGGCGTTCATCGGAAGTTCAAACTTTTTGAACACTTACAGTTGCAATCGATTTGTGGCATTCGAAGGAGCATCAACCATAGCGCTCGTTGCTGGTAAGTGCTAGCCTTTGTAATGTCGGTCTTATATATACTTGACCATTCTAACCTAATCTCTACACTCGACACATTATCAGTCTGCGAGGGTATGACTACTACTTATCCTATTTCAAAGAATCCTGCCAACTAAAAATAATCCTAGTCATTATGATTATTCGAGTATATGCACTGTATGAACGGAGCAACCGCATACTTGCATTCTTGGGTATTCTATGGCTGGGACAGATCATTTTATCTTCAGTCGGGATTAATACTGGATCCGGTAGAGTGTCCGCAATTTTATCCTTGATATCCATGTCTGACTCAAAAGTACTTGACAGCTGAATCACTTCCTGCAGGGCTTGTTGGTATGATATTCTCTCGGTCTTTTTGTTTTCGACCGAGTTAATCCTTTTTCTTACTGATTAGGGTGTATATTAACGGGACAAAGTTTCATCCTAGCTTCTCTTTGGGTCACACCCCTCACTACCGACACGTGCATCTTTGCTCTTACTATGTGGCGGACCAGATCATATATGAGATCCAGGCGGTCAGTGAGTATGCCGTGAGTATAAAGTAATATTTACTGCAGGAAAAAGGCATAATAATTTGTGCGCAGAACCGTACAACTATTTATGCGGGATGGGCTCATGTACTTTCTCGCAATAGTTTCAGCAAATTTGCTGAACACGATGTTCTGTTTTGTGCGTAGTTGATCTCTACTCCTCATATCTAGGTGGAAATCTTGATAAATCTGCGTAGTTTGCTCCGCAGGATTTACGATCAATCGCGGCATCCTTCAGCCAGCTGTTAACATCGACAATGGTTTCGCGCCTTGTGCTCAACTTGAGATCTCTGTCGCGCGATGATAGCACCGACGATTCACGATGTTTAAGTTCTTTTGTGACCAGAACTGTGATGCGTCTAGGAGAAGATATGAATAGCTATACCCATGGATCGGATATATCCATTGAAAGTGTGAAGCCAGCCTGTGTAGTGTAAGATTTAATAATGTAGTGGATTTAGAAAATAACTTAGTTCGATATGTACACACTTGAAACATCCAAACACGATTTCTTTTAGCATTAATCATCCACATTGGTCCTTGAATGAATGACGAAGATAATCTCTAATATCGATCCCAAGGGGCCAGGGTAGCTCTACGTGCGCCGTGCGACGCGTCGACGGTCGCGCGACAGAGCCCTAAGCGAATTGTGATCCACGTGTTTCTACCACGTGATAAAAAACTCGGCTCCGAAGCGTATTTAATCTCCGATGCCATCTCGATTCTCAGCCTCGCGTCCCTTCTGACGCGAGGTCAATGACTTACTTCTTCAACGTCTCTTACATCGAATTTTGAATTTTGAACGTGCATCATATTTCAACATCGTTCGCTAAAAGTTTGGCGAATTTTCTTGCACTGCTAGAAGATCTGTCATTGAACACTTTTTTTCTCAATTTCTTCCTGGTTCAAGTTCCACCACAAATTGCCAATACTATCATCAATCAGAAACGAGCGATCTGGACCTTGGGTAGCTTTGGGTATATGGGAAGGTTGCACCTTATTTGTTTTGTGCGAGGCTGAATTTACCGAGTGCTGTTTTCACGCTGGCCTGGTACGTATGCATTTATGCTGACAGAGTTGATTACGGCTGTCATTTTTGACACAACGATACAGACTCGAGGGAGCCTCATCTCAGATCTACATGACTTCATGTCTATGGTACACAGCACGCGCTTAGACAGGTGTAGACAAGCTTGCAAGTTGCGGCCTCAGTTTCCAGTCACAAAATGAAATCGGGCGACGATCATGTTCATATGTATCAGGACATATCGTGAGCCAACTTCCAAGTCATCACTCCACCACTTGCTAGCTGCGATACCGAGGAGGAACTTCGATAAAGCAATTTTATCGCAGTCAATGGCTCTACTGTGATCCTCAAGAAAAGAATGCACGCTGGAACAGCAGAAATGGCGCTGTATGACGATGTTGTATGACTGTATTTTCACAAGCTCTCGGATGTGCTCTCCGAACTGACTTGACATCCAAGGACAAATATCGACGATGGTATTAAGACCACGCCCATATAACTACCGTTTGGATTCTTGCCGAGTCGACCCTAACATGTCCGACAGTATACCCTCTAATGTGCTGGCTATGGCAGTAGCCAATCTGTACGTCTTCGTAGTTTATATTTCTATCAGCCTAAGCCTGACCTCGTTCTAGACGGGCTTCCAAGTGCTTCCAGCTGGCAGCGTTCGTCATGCTGGTATACGATCATAGTAAGGTGACTCAATTTTATCTTCAGTGCTTTGTTTTCTTGACCCAGCCGTACATAGTTGACCTTCTCGGGCGAGGTATTTGAATCTCTTATCTAATTATCACGACTCATTCAAAATCTACGTGCAGCGGCATATCACTTGGACGACGACACAACTTTAGAATCTCCGGAAGACCGCGGTCAAGTTGCTTTCATATTGAGGGCATCGAGACGCACCGGAGGGTATTTCAATCGCCCTAAATCGGGAATTATTGATATTCTATTGTACGCTACCCACATTCAAGTTCTTTTATAATTGATTTCACTCGCTCGCTCTACAGTTCTCCGAAGTTGCAAAAGATTCTTCAAACACATATCAAACAAATACCCCGAACAACGGTTATTACATATTGCCTGCAGGTTGCTCACAATCAACTCTACTTTCATCTACATACTTTTTAGGGAGCTTGCAGGTGGTCAGAACGGCGAGTTATGCACCCTCAAATCTTTACATCGGCTCACTTGTAACCGCGCCGAAAACCGAAATTTTGGATTATCTGTGCCTGTCCTCTTCACTCTCTGCGGCGCAAACTGGGGAAAGTAAATAGATAATGAATGCACTCTCAGAATGGATTAATGCCGTTCCCCACGGATATGGATGGCGTACGACGACGGTCAGATAGGTTCAGAAGGTGTTCAACATGGTTAAAATTCAACATTTTGATTTTTGATTGCAATTTGATTGCAACTTTTCGCTTGTTGGCCATCACATGATGTTGGCTGCCGAGCTACTCTAGTGATTAATTGACTCTCTGCTAGCCTTAACTGTCCTGCTGCAGCGTAAGAATCAATAACTAGTTTTCTCGGACTTATATGGTCTTCCTCAAACCAGTTGCGCTCAATTTCACCGACGTTTTGCGTCTAGGGAATGTTTTCGGTAATGTCCGATAAACGCATCAGCACGCGCATCAAAACCATCTCTTTCTATTATCTTACCAAAAACATGCTTCCCACAATTTCATGGCCAAACTGAGACCCGGAAGAAGTCGAATGTCATAATATGCTGACAACAAGCGAAAAGTTGCGATCAAAAATTTTAACCAGTCACTAGCACTCCCGAGTCCCGGCCACCGTAGCAGTGAAGATGTATGTAAGAGAATTGCCTTGGATCTTTTCTTCTCAGTTGGTGACCTATATTCAAGGTCTCCTGGGCACCTATAAATCAAGAAACTCTCTGGCTATTGGGCCACTTCTGATCGAATTGGAGCTTATATCCATACACAAGAAAGTGGGGCCCGGCTCAAAGACCGAGCTGTGCCAAAAACCTTTATAAGTAGGCTATCAGTTTCGGGCCCCGACCACTAGCAAAAAGGAGGTTAAAGAACCAACGTGTTTGGCCAGCTCCGGTTGCAAAATAGGTCCGCACCAATACAGACCTTTGTAATGAAGACTACTCTTTAACATCCAACAGAACGATTCTATTTCCTCTGCATGTTCCCCCCATGTCATCCTCACCGTCCCCAGATGCGGCGCTGGCGCAGGCAGTCATGCATTTGTATGTGTTTTTCCCATCCTTGTCAGCTGTCTTTTAATGACTGATTCTGTTTCATTAATATCACAGGCAAGCCGGAAAATATCTTCAAATAGCGGCCTATGTCATGCTAATTTACGATCACAGTATGCTCTCTAAATTGTTGGGTTTGAATTTATTCTGGAATTTATTTTGCTTCCACAGCGTTGACTTTCTCCTCTGAGGTGGGCATACTGACTATGTATATACTGGTCCGGATTGTTCAATACATATGAGAACAGGTCGACCGGATATGGAAGCGGAGGTTCTCTGGGGCATCGTTGCTTTTCCTCGCCAATCGTTACCTCACGGCACTCCAGTTTATCGTGATCATAGATGGTACGTACATATGACCTGATCTGGTGTTACCTGATCCAATGCTGTTCTCAGCTTTCCAGGATCCAATATGGACAGAGAAAGTGAGTCAAAGGGTATCTGTACTTTTTGCATATGCATATGACTGACATATAATCGTTGATAACAGGCGTAAGTAAGGCTGACAAAGTGTTCTGTTTCGACATTCTAATTAGCATCCCAGTTGCGATCGTTTTGTGGCCTTTGAAGGGGCGTCGACTATTGGCCTTGTTGCTGGTAAGCAAACTCTTTCTTAGCATCCCTTCTAAAGGCGTGACTGAAAACGACGACTCTTAGTTTGTGAAGGTATGCCTTTCTTGTAGCAACACTCCGAGCCAGGCTCGAGATAAAGACGATATTTTCTAGCCATCATGATCCTACGGGTTTACGCCTTGTGCGGCCGGAGTAACTGGGTGCTCGGGTTGCTTGGAAGTCTATGGACATTGCAGATCATTCTCTCGTCTATTGGAATTAAAAGAGGATTTGGTATGTCCAATTTCTGTGTCATTTTGTGGGCCAAAGCATCTAAGTCAGTTTTTCAATTAGCTGTGCCTTTACCCCCTGGTCTTGTTGGTACGAACTCAATTCCGGTTATCTGTACCAACTGACGCCATGTTCGAATAGGTTGCATATTCACTGGCGATAGTCCT
Organism: Agrocybe praecox; assembly: GCA_964017145.1. Classification (NCBI taxonomy): domain Eukaryota; kingdom Fungi; phylum Basidiomycota; class Agaricomycetes; order Agaricales; family Agrocybaceae; genus Agrocybe; species Agrocybe praecox. The sequence continues at coordinate 3,730,448 of OZ024843.1, read as the reverse complement.
CTATTCTGTATGCCTTTTTCTATCACCAGCTATTTTGAATCGTTCCTAAATCTTGGTTTTCACAATAGCCTCGATATGGGTAACTCCACTGGTAACAGACACTTGTATTTTTGCTCTCACGATGTGGCGGACAAGTGCATACGCGCGCAATTCAACAAGTACTCCGTGGGTCTTCGGTTTGCTTTTTTTCCTGCGTCAGCTCCAATACAAATGATATTCTTTCTTTAGAACTTTGCAATTATTCATGCGAGATGGGCTCCTGTACTTTTTTGCCATATTCGCCGCCAACTTGTTGAACATGTTATTGTTTTTTGTATGTAAACCACGAACTTTTCACTTGTGATTTTTAGCTGACTTGCACATTTTGATTTCGTAGCTCGCACCGGCTGACCTACGGGCTGTTGCAGCATCTTTCAGCCAGTTATTGACTTCAACTATGGTGTCAAGACTGGTTCTTAATCTGCGTTCACTATCATACGACAATGACAACGAGACATACGATACTCCCTTCATGCCAACCTTCGTTGCGAGGACGGTCATGCAACTTGGCGAGGATATGGATAACTACGCAACGGATATTTCCCTTCGAAATCTCAGTCGCGACTCGCAAACATTAACCGACGATTACGAAGATATTAACAGTACACAACATGTGAGATATAGAGTAAACCACCCATGATACAAATCTTACAAACAAATGGACCCACTAAACTTGGAAATCGGCAGAAGGTGATTATAATTTACCATTAGACCATGCAGTATGACCGCTTCCAGCGGCATCGCAGATTGGTAGAAGATGTGTACTTATGTATGTGGGGCCTGAAGCTAGAAGTCGAATGTACGTATATGGAAGGGGAAAACATAAGTGCGGAGTTGGTGCGGAGTGATTGAATTCGGATTTCCTCTCCCTCTTTAGCACGAGCGTAAGCAGATCCTAGAAAATATCGAGCGCTCATGTCTTCACAACCCAAGTTCGAACGAACAATCTTCTTTCTGGGAGCGACAGGTTATCTTGGGTCGCAATTTCTCGTTCTCTTGCAGCGAAGCATCTTTGCAAGCCAGACCCACGTCGTCGCCCTCGTTCGGAATGATAAGGAGAAAAGGTTAAAAGAGATATATCGCAACTTGACGATTATTGACGGGGATCTGGACTCCGACGACATTATCCAGGAGCAGGCGGGGAAGGCGCAGTTCGTGATAAATTGCGCGAGCTCGGATAACGATAGATGTGTAAAAAGTGAGTGTCTAGTTGTATGTAGTGTTCGTAATCCAAATCCTGACAACTCGCTAGGTATTCTGATTGGCCTTGATCGCAGACAAGGGGATGGTATCCAGCCTTTATATATTCACGTATCGGGGCTTGGGGTTTTAAACGACAATTCGCGAGGTGAAAAGGTAGAGGAGCACAAGATTCCTATATACAATGATATAGGTTTTAGCCATGAACATTTACCCCATGGGGCTCCGCATTTGAACTGCGATGCATTGATTGTTGCTGCAGGGACTCGCAATGTGAGGCCATTGCGAACTATAATAGCATATCCTGGGTGGATATACGGTGTAGATGAAGGTGAGTTGCAGACACTTGTGCAAAATCAGCGTTTGATATGATCGCTCGAGGATATCGCAAGGGTACTACTGCTCTTCGGTTATTCATCGACATTTGCAAGCCTTTGAAGCGGATGGGAACGTGGGGTCCAGGTCATAATTCTTTAAGCAATATACACGTTAAAGATGCTGCAAATGCGTTGTTAACCATCTTCGACGCGGCGTTACAGGGAAAAGCTGATGTAGGGGCTGAAGGACATTATGAGTTCGTTTTTATCATGTCTAGAAGGTGAATAGATTTACAATGTATTACGTCAAGATTTTATAGCGAGCGAGGAGCGGTATGTGCCTTTCCAAGAGATAATGAGCACAGTTGGCAATGTGAGCACAGATAAGCATACGTGCGTATATACTCTCTGAGACGTTGATATATTATGCAGGTCCTTTACCGCAAGAAACTATTCACACATGGCCGTTCCGAACCTCTGCCCAGGGAGATAACAGACATGTATGGCGAACGTAAGGATATCGTTTGTTATTATCGAGCGTTGGCAATTTAAAGACTGTCTCAGTCGGCTGGATCATTTTTGGCGGCAGCCATAGAGTTAGTGCAGAGCGCATGAAAAAACTTGGCTGGGAACCTACGGAAACTAAGAGAATTTCTCTAATGGGGTCTCTTTCTGCGGAGCTTGAGGTAGTGCTGCAACAAGATTGTGTTTGAGGTTAGGACAATTGTACATAGCCAAAATAAATAGAGATAAAAATACTGTTTCTCTAGAGCGTGCCAACGCCGTAGGGCTTTAGAAATATTTCTATAATTTATTTCAACGATGGAGAGGGGTATCGTCAGCTTGAAGGTAAGCGCGTCTTGGCTTTCAGGGATCCTAGATTCCTGATCAAGCTGATGGTGAGAAATGAATTAGAATTTGTATGAGAACAAACCTCACTAATTCGTTCAGTGGTCGTCAAATGCACGGGCATAGAACCCGGCAGTTTAACTCATGGAGTGTCGCTAGATACAGTGTTCAATATGTATTAGTTGTGCGTATGATGTATGCTGGACTGTCGAGATCCGAAGGCCTGTACGGAATTAGATTCAGTTTCCCCTAATGAATGTCCAATCTTTTTTCCTCCTATAGATTAAAAAGTTTCAGCCTGCGCGATATTTATCCACGCGTAATGTATTCACCTTAAAAGACCACAAAGATGCTCGTTGAGTTCGTTATTGGGATTTAACATCGACACCGATTTCTCAATGCCACCCAAGTACACACAAAATTGATCCTCGGCAGAGTTGTACTTGAGCTTGAGCTTCTTGAATGCGTAAAATGATCCCGCAGAGAGCGATTCCGCCACATGTTTTTGTTCCTCGCAAAGCCATATTTTGAGGATACGGCCATACAGCCCATGAGACCATGAACTTGAATAGGAGCTTTTTAATAAGCAGGGGTTTTCAGTGTAGTCGGTGACATATATATAAGGTATCTCATCCGGTTCATTCGAAACGTATAGGACCTAGTGGGGTGAAAGATCAGTCATTTGTATCTGTGTTGAGTGTACTATCGGACATACCTCGGCAGCGCAGTGGAAGTGAATTCCTTCTTCAATGTCTTGAAGAAGTTGATAGTGGATATCAGAGTCTGAGGGTTGTTGATTTGTTTCCCAATCGCACTTTCGCCTGGAGAGGGCAGAAGTGCACTGTGAACTCATTGTAGACAAACAAATAAGGACAGCACTTACTGGAGCAAAGCCTTCAAGTAGATGTCTGTAGTGGAATCACTTACGCTCAGTTGGGTGATCTTGTCCTCTTTTACCTTTACTTCCAAGATATTCAACCCGCTGACTTTCACCATACGGGCATTTTTGATAGAAAAGAAAAGACCGGATTGCATGTTCTTTTTGGTCAAATCTGCAGCCTTATCCCACATTGAAAATTGGATAACATATCCATCTAGTGCCCGGTCCCAGCCCCCAGAATTTCGATTTATGATTCCGATTGTCGAATAGTCGGTCGCATAGAAAGTAAGAAATTCTGTACAACCGTCAGACGTGGCTCGCACGGCTGGCGTTGTAAGAACCTGTAATGTAATGAGATAACCACACCACACTATTTGCCAGCCATTACCGCTGGACTTACTTCGATTGTACAATCAAAATATCCATTTGGTTCTACATTAGGTCCGGCGTCACAAAGCTGTCTGTGTTTCCTTAATATCGCGGTATTATTGTTGCTCGAATACTTTTTTGAGGCACCTGGCTGGACTTCTGAGCCTTTCGAATAGGATTGTAGAGAATCACCGCCACGTTTGATTCGTTTCTTTGATTCAAATCCTGGTGAGGTAGATCTTTTCATCGGGAAAAACTATCGTCAAGTATACGAATGAATCGTTGGAAGTTGTAAGACAGGGGCGACAGATAGCCGTATGGGGTGACTGGTGCCGGTGAAGGTTGATCGATGATCATCAAGCGACGCGCTTGTCGCACTGTGCACGCGACCGTGACCATTCTTGCTAGATAAAGCGCCAAAATAACAAATAATACATCTTCATTTCATCTTCCTTGTTTGATAACGATGACCTCGACGACTAATGCTGCAAGCTCCATTCCTCCCCCTGCTCCTGTTATGCCAGCCCGTGCACCAAACCACAACCTGGCTCACATGAATCCATTGCCGCCATCTGTTTTCACTCTGCCACAAACAGCCCAGCTCGAAGCTTTGTACACGATTATCAGAGATAAGGAGACTTCAAGAGGGGATTTTCTGTTCTATTCAGATAGGATTATCCGATTGTTGGTTGAAGAAGGTCTGAATCACCTGCCTGTCGTTGCACGAACTGTGGAAACCCCCACTGTAAGTGACCGAAAACACCATATGTATAGATGAACTAATGAGGATAATACCCAGGGTGCCACATATGAAGGTGTCGGATTTGAAGGAAAGATATGCGGTGTTTCTATTCTCAGAGCAGGCGAGGTGAGTATCCCTCATGTTATTTGTTGTTGTCAAGTTTTTCCGACGATATCTTGTTAGGCCATGGAAGCAGGTCTCCGCGAAGTTTGCAGAAGCGTGAGGATCGGAAAAATCCTTATTCAAAGGGTATGAAAGTGTGCCAGTCCCACTTGAATTTTCACCTACTTTGCTGTAAAGGACGAGGAAACAACGCTTCCAAAACTGTTCTACTCAAAGTTCCCCCCTGATATTGCAAAACGTTATGTTCTCCTCCTTGACCCTATGCTCGGTTCGTTAATACTCGCAAACCAATGCCTTGTCTAATTACCAGCCTTCTCATAGCCACTGGTGGGTCTGCAATCAAAGCGGTTGAAGTATTAATGGACCACGGTGTACCGGAAGAACGTATCATTTTCATCAACCTGGTGAATCATCTTTTTACCTCTCTAATAGCTTGATAATCAAGCCTTTTCGTTGTAGATTGCAGCCCCAGAAGGTCTGGCCACATTCACAAGGCGATTCCCGTCACTCAAAGTCGTACGTGAAGTCACCTTTTCTAAAGTCAATTCCATTCTTGATAATCTTTTCTCAATGCCCAGATTACCGGCTGGATTGACCAAGGCTTGAACGACAAAGCATATATTATTCCAGGTCTAGGAGACTTCGGAGAGCGCAGGTAAGCTCTGTTGATTACCTTTTTTATAATTACCTGTGGTCTGACAAAGTTGGCTTTAGATATTGCTTATAATTAAATGGATAGTAGTATGGTGTTTAAACAAAGCCAAATCATCATGGTTCACTATCCCATTGTCATATTTTTTGTCAAGACTCTGGTCGGCGAATAGCTTTGAATGAAAAACGAAGAAATGCTTCTTAGAACACAGCTGTCTCCGCATTGAATAATTATGCTATACCGTCTGACTATTGAACCAAAGTCAGATGATGATGCACTCATTCCTAAATGGTGCATCTAATGCTTTACTTAAAAGGTAAGTCTTGTTTATGCTTACTTATAGCTAATGGCTAACTCTACCATGGAACCATAAGTCAGGTTCAAGTCTATGTATAAACGGACTCAGTATGAGGCGTTATCACATGGGAGTCTTCCTCTGATTACCGCATCAGGAAATTACTTCCAAATTCGGATGTTTGAAACAGTACTCTGAACTGATGATACAACATAAATAGGTGTTAATTGGTAGGGTACAAGCTCGCGTTCACGAAAGACAGAAGAAATTCTACACAACGCTAGCCTTGTTCAACTCTTTCATGCGTACCCAAAGACCGCCCTTGTAAATGGAAGTAGCACAATGAGCTTCTATGAAAGTTCGAATAAAACTTTATATCTCACCTTGATGTACATAGTCAAATGAAGCATAGGATGTATCTTCTCCAAGGGCTTGCGTCCCTCTCCATGCGCCCAGTCGGCCGGTGGAGAGATGTTCGCGGAGTCGTCGAGCTTGAAATCAGTGAACTTCTGGAGGAGACGGACCATGTAGAACGAGGCTTCGTGGTATGCGAACTACATCGAAACTCGGTGAGTCAAACGTAGTGTAAAAAAGCTATATATCTATGCCTACCTGCTGCCCGAGACAGATACGTGGCCCTGCGTTGAATGGACAGAAGATGTACGGATTCGGCGTCAAGTATTTGTGCAGGCGTTCATCGATGAAACGGTCTGGATCAAACACTAGAGCTGCGTGGTTTATTCGAGACAATCAGCCACAAGACATTGATGAATAGAAAAGAAGAGCATACGTACCATCTGGCCCCCAAAGATCTGTTCTGCGGTGAATGTTCATGACAGAATATATGCAGCTAACAAAAGGGGTCAGTCTAGGTACATACAACTAATGAAAAATGAAAAGCTAACTCGGTATCCTTAGGAATAAAAAAAGGTTTCTTAGAGGGATCGGTGCTGGGGAATACTACATCTTTGAAAGCCATGCTAAGAGAGAGAGTTAACTGACTGACATCACAAGCAACTAAGCTGTACTTACCGACCGTCAATTGGACTGTCCGATATGCGAAATAAAGTCAGTGACTTCCTACGAAGAGGGATGTATCTTACTCACACAGGAGGGTATAGCCGGAGAACCTCTGCGTAGGATCGTAAGCAAGGAAGAACCTCATGTCACAACCCGAGAGGGACATACCATTAAGGAATGCTCGTAGATACTTCATGTCACGCATCTGGGCATAGTCAGGAGCAGCGGTCGTACCGACGACCTCAAAGATTTCCTGGCGAAGCCGATTCTCAATGGCCGGGTTCTGTGAAAGCATGTAAACGGAGAACGCCAAGAGGGACATTGTCTTGAGATATCAAAGTTAGTACTGGCAATTTCAGGTTCAAGGGAAAGGGTGTTAAGGATACTTACCGTATCACGTCCGGCAACCAAAAGATTGATCAACTAAGAATGAGAAATGAGCAGATTTGCCTCCAAGTCCTACAGCAACATCACTGGAACCGTTTAAACTCACCTCGTCTTTCAATACTTGTGGATCTGGCACCACCTTCGTTAGTATGTTCTTGCTAGAGAAATATTGCAAATCCTACCTTGAGTATGGTCCACCAGATTAGAGAGAATAGTTTCCGATTCCTTGGACTTGGAACCGTCCTTGCTAGAAGCCGCACTTTCACGGTCCGCAAGTGCCTTTTCAATCATCGGTCGAGTGAATTCATCCATGATCGTTCTCAGGGGCCTAATTTTGTCCCCTCCAAATTCAAACAAACGCCAAGTAGCACCCATACCCATGCGTGCTTCCGTATAGTCCAAGCCTTTAGAGAATGCTTCCACGAATATGTTGGATGGATGGTTGTAGTACGACGCCGTGTTTTTATGCGAATACAAGGGAGGGTACGGAAGTTCTGCGGAGAGCGAGTCGACAGTTTGCCCGAATAAAAATTCAGTTGCTGAGTCGAGCGTGAAGCGACCGAAAAGATCCTTGCGAGAGAATTTCGTTTTTGAGCCAAATTGAACATGCGTAGGCATGATGTCCTGGACTTACCTGGACGTCGACGGAATGTCCTTCTGCGAGCCGTTTTTCAGCAGATTTTAGGGAAATGGTGCAGTTGCGATCGTAGATTTCGAAGTCACTGATTCGCTCGCGTGCAAAGAATGGACGAGTGATTCCTCTGTGGAATCTATTTTTGACACAATTACTTGGTGCTCGATAATACAAGGTGGTGGAAAAGGGACCTACTTCCACATATCACCTGCATAGATAAAATCAAAATTTATTTATGTTGCCTGAAGACCTCATGTGCTTACCATTGACATTGAATATGCCGGTACCGAGAAGTGATCTCGAAGCATCCTGGGAACCATGGCCTGATAGACCGATGATCAGGTTATGAACTGCTTATGCAAAGAAATAAGTCGAAGGACTTACTTTTTCCAAACGAGTCAAATTGAGTGGCAAGGATGGCCTGGTGCATGTCAATTGTTTCAGAAGGGATATAACTTCCCTCGATGACAAAAACGACTTCACCTTGACATGGCTCGGTTCATTTGTAACGAGCTATAATTCGTTGAAATTAATGTTTTCAAATACGCAAAATTTGCTTACGATCACGTTGGCGAGTGTATTTGCACGAACAACATCTCCATACTTCTGGGTCCAGCGTAAGAGGGCATCAGCTGCCGCCTATATCAGCATGGTTCGGATTTAGTTATGCGTTGATTCGTACCAGGATATCCTTCTTCAATCATGTGCTTCAACTCTTTGATAGTAGCAAAAGTCGACTGCTCCACGAAGGGAGGAAGGTCAGCCCCAAATGCTGTAGCCGATCTGGAATTCTTCCAGCTAATGTAGGCACTTCTACCGAAATAAAGAGCAGGCGAAACTAGCACGGAAGTTACAACGATAGTCCAGAAGGGGATGTCGACGGGAAGAGCATAGTAAGACTTTGTCCAGCTCAAAGCAAGATATGTGAAAATAGATGGTGCAAGTTGGCGAGGCAATTTGCTGAAGATATATACGAGACCTGGGGGGATTTCCATCGTGGAATTTAGCGTTCTGAACAGTGTGTGGATTTGAGTATATATATATCTGGCCATGATAATGAGATATTTAGGCTCGGCCCACAAACGTACATCTGCTGACATTGAAATTTGAATGTATTCCCTAGCAATGCGAATGCGAAAGCCGAGGTTACAGGATTGACAATGTTGACAGGTCGCTTCCCGTGTTTCCCACACCAGGCGATGGCTATCATACTGTACTCTCCAGTTGATTGACCCCAAAAAGTACCTTTATCAGAATAAGATTGCACTTCAGAATTTGTCATTTGCACAGATAATGCTCTGAAAAGCTTCAACCAAGTAAATTGCGTACAAAAAAGCCCGATAAGCCAAGAGAAACACAAACGGCGATGACATACGCGTCTTTGGGGCATTCTGTCTGAACGGCTTCTAAATTATGAAATTAACAAGCATAGATTAATGAAGGATCATCATGCATCATCAATCATGCAGTTGTGGGGTAAGAGACATGTTGCGCAGTCCAGTTTAGTCATCCTGGTGTTTTGAGATGCAAAAAAGTGTGTGTAGGCGTTCAGTCGGCTTGCACCAGGTCAATATTATAAGTAGCCGTCAGACGGATTCACGATACGGGAAAATTAGTTGAGAAATGAAAAGCATTCCAAGTTCGCTAAATTCGGGTGCAGACGGACGATGCCGTCCTGCCCGCATAAAGCTGAAGCTGCCGAAATTCTCAGACAGGGGCGGAGAAATAAATAATGAATCTCCGCTGTGAAAGTAAAATAACTTCTGCTCCCGTTGTCTGCCATTCAAAAGAAACGCTGTTTGACCTTGAAAAGTATGATAGAAATATTTGCTTTAACAACGAGTGCGCAGACTGTAATTGGACTTTCAGACCTCAGGCCTCAAGCTCAACCCGGAGATCAGACTGACGTCGTCCGAGGTTACCCGAAGCCTGGGGAAACTCGTGATCGAACGGAAATATTATTATACGTTCTCAACACTCGCGTTGAAGGATTTCTCTTGAACTTCGACCATCACCATCTACAAAATGTTCTCTCGCTCAGTTGCCCGTGCTCTTACTTCATCGTCCGCGAGATATTTCTCGGCCTCAGCTCAGCGCCAAACCAAGGTCGCTGTCCTCGGTGCCGGAGGAGGAATTGGCCAACCTCTCTCCCTGCTCCTCAAAAGTGACCCTCTCGTCACATCCTTAAACTTGTACGATATCCGTGGCGCTCCAGGTGTTGCTGCCGATGTTAGCCACATTGATTCTGCCAGCGAAGTGCGTGTTCTTTGTATTTGTTTTAATTATTAAACCAAGAACTAATTGTTCTACCTTTTATGACGTGTAGGTCAAGGGTTTCGCTGCTGACCAGCTTGACCAAGCTCTCGAGGGAGTCAAGGTTGTTGTTATCCCAGCCGGTGTCCCCAGAAAGGTTTGTTCTTTTGTCATTCATAACTATGCAATTAGCTAACTTTCCGTTCCGTTCCTTAGCCTGGCGTAAGTCCGAACTCTAAAGACCTACATCATTTTGCATTTACTGACATGTAAACAGATGACCCGTGACGATCTCTTCAACGTGCGTATAGAAGTCCTTTCTACACTTATGTTACAGGGGCTAATTCTTTGTTTGATTTCCAGACTAATGCCTCCATTGTCCGCGACCTTGCTGCTGCTGTAGCTCGCGTTTCTCCTGACGCTCACATTCTTGTCATCTCCAACCCCGTCAACTCTACCGTTCCTATCGTTGCTGCCACCCTCGAAAAGGCCGGTGTCTTCAACCCGCGCCATTTGTTCGGTATCACCACTCTCGATGTTGTCCGTGCCGCACGTTTCCTGTCCTCTGTGACCGGTGCCACCCCTAGCCAGACTGCTGTCACAGTTGTTGGTGGACACAGTGGACCCACTATCGTTCCTCTCCTTTCCCAAACCTCTTTCGGAAAGGGTGTTACTGGTGAAGCCTACAAGGCGCTCGTGCACCGCATCCAATTCGGTGGTGACGAAGTCGTCAAGGCCAAGGACGGTGCCGGAAGCGCTACCCTTTCCATGGCCTACGCTGGAGCCAAGTTCACCAACTCCCTCCTCCGGGGTTTGAACGGTGAGAAGGGTGTCGTTACACCTACTTTCGTCAAGAGCCCTTTGTTTGCCGACCAGGGTATTGATTTCTTCTCTACAAACGTCGAGCTTGGCGTAAGTGATTCCAGCTTTTCCTATCGCCGCAAGGTTCCTGAATGTCTGTCTTGCAGCTTGATGGTGTTGAGAAGATCCATGAGCTTGGCCCTCTGTCAGCTGAGGAGCAAGAGCTCCTCGCTGCTTGCTTGCCTGAGCTCAAGAAGAACATCGAGAAGGGCAAGTCTTTTGTCGCATAGATGCATAGTGTAGAGGTGTGGTCAATGGAATCATTTTTCGATATTTTTCTCGTGCTTGATGTTTACCTGTCTAAAATTGCTGCCTTTTTTTTTTCTGATATGGCTTGATGTTGTCGGCGGCGAACCCGTCGCACTACTCAGGGCGAATGTTCTTACAAGTGAATTGTCCATCCAGAAGAATGACTCCAAAAGCGAGAGGTGGTAAGTTCACTCATGAACATAAACCTTGTTGATACTAAAATGTAGAAAAGAAAAGAATTTATTCAGATGCCAATAACTATTATTCGTTAGAATTACACTGTGCTCTCTGCGCCGACGGAGCCATCTTCGCCTTTTTTAACATAACCATAACCTTGTGTCTCGAGACTCCCTTCGCGGAGCTCTTTCGTCTCGAAGGTTTCGAACTGTGCCCGTCTACGGACGACGCCATTTTCGGACATAAATGTGGATGTTGGTTTAGATCTTCCACCTCTCCTGCGCCAGGACCAGAAAGAGCGCGTGGTATCACCCATCAGGCTTATCGTGTGTACGGTCGGGAAATCCTCGTCGTCTGTGCTGATCCTGAAGAAGAAGGCGATTATGACGCTCAGATTCGCAACTATCAAGCATACACAGCACTGTTGGAGGTTATTGATGAGAAACCAAGAAAATCACAATCACGAAGCGGAATGATTGATAGGAATCTAGAGACGGTGGACGTGCTATTCTTACATACCTGCATCACAGCTGCGAGCGCCTCTTGCAGACCTCCCCATTTTAAGACGAAGTATGCGTGGTTCAGGCTGATGGCGGTGGTGATGAGTGTGGTGGAGAAGATGGAGACGACTCGGATTTTCTGGGATCGTGTTAGTTTGATGCGCCAGACTAGACGTATGGGAGCCAGCACGAGGATTGCGTCGCTGAGCACGTCCGCTGGAAATGGGAAACCCGAGGTGTCAGTAAGTGAGTATCACGTTTTTGGGATATCAAATGATATGTGTGTGATTTATTTTAAGGGTCTGACGCAACATTCGGACGCGTTTTGGCAGGACGGGTGATCCCTGACCCCGAAATACCTACGAAAGCTCCCTCACCCTGGGAAGGAAGGAAGGGGAGAGAGAAGGAAGGCACGAATCCGCCCCAAGCTAAAACGACATAGACTCACTGATGACCTGTGCTATGGCCACGTCAAGGCCTAAGGGACACTGAGGAGCCTGGCTTTCTTTCCATTTTGGATGCCCTTCGCACACCCACCAGATTTGAGCGAAGAGAATCGCCCAAGTTATGCCGAATAGGACCCCCGTCAGTACTAGGATCTTGCGCAGCGTACCCAGGGATATCCGTATGACGGTTAGGAGTATAGACATGCGTGCGGACCTAGCGGAGATGGACGATCGATTAGTAGGTGTCTCCTGGGCTCAAGACCCTAAGGAGCGTACCATGTCACTGCGTAGAAGAAGTGTGGACACATGTAAGCGATGATCAACTTGAGTTGGGCTGGGTGTCGTGCTGATGATTTATCAACATCGTCAGTTATCGTCATCTCAATCTAATATCTAGCTCCAGCGATAGCTCACCTGGGTCTTGCAGGTGGACCTCTACGGCGGCCATGAAGATGATCAGTAGCACCATTGTGAACGCCGCCCAGATATCGTCCCACCAAATGCGCGCGGAGCGCATTCGGTCGGTAAGGCGCAAGCATGTTATCAGCACCGCTACTGCTGTTAGCACGATGTTTACGACTATTCCGAACGAGCGCGATGAGTAATAAAGGTATTTCCTTCAGTGTGCAGCCAGCTAGGTAGGGAGGAAGAAGGGAAACTCACTTCGCACATCTTCCACCGTCAAGTTCCTAATTGCCGATGGCATCCTTCAAGGGCGTCCAAATGAAAGAGAGAAGACCAGAAGCCAAGGTGAGTGGGCAGAGTAAGTAGGGTTGGGGGACTTAGTCTGACATCTAGCCTGATTTCACAGGGAAATAAATGTGGGTATGTTACGAAAATAATAATAAACTCACGAGGGGCGAAGCATATTAACCAATGCCACCTGGACCAACAGGGTTTCTCTGTTGATACGGGTCGACGAGTAAATATTCTCACACATACATTGTCTTTCCACCGACGACGCGATGTGCTGTGATTCGATTGGACAAAAAGGATCAATGTCGATAGAATTGAACTGCCTTTTTGGATGCTTTTACTTCCACGCGATGTCGAATGGGTCACCGGAGTACGTATTTGCGGTACGGTATGTACACCGCCACAGTTGTAACTGGTCGATTCATGATGAAAATGTTCACTTTCGCAGATCATCTATCTCTCCTTGATTCGGACACTGCCAATCAAAGAGATACATATCATACGTTTTATTATGCATGCGAGGCACACCATTTTTCTTACGAGGAGAGAAATAATGTCTCGATTTCTAAACCCCATAGATATCATGACTATTGATCCAGACCGTCAAGAAAACACGGACATTTGAGCGATCATCTGGCAGACTGGTACGTACATATATAAACAATCTATCAATAGATACTCTAGATTTCCGAGCGTGATCACTATCACAAGTCGGGGTATAACGCTTCCGGCTTTTACTCGCAGTGTCTTGTGGGATGATAGGACGCCGGCGCTTCATTATAACATATTCTGGCCTGTGGTTGATGAATATTTTCTTTGGCTGACATGAACGCTAATAGCCCTGCTTATTGGGCAGTTCATATACAGTTAAACCTGTCTTATCCCATAACTGTCTAAACCCATAACCTCCAGTAACCCATAGCTTTTTGCGTCCACCGATTTGGTGGGCGGAGAATTTCGACCCATAACCCATAATCCTGTCTAAACCCTTAACCCACAGGTCTTTCCGGAAAAATCCCATAGGTAAAATTTCCTTTTAGGGAAGGTTTTGTGGCTTTGTGGGCACGACAGCCGTTCTACATGATATTGATTCCAACCCTGAAATGATATTTGAAGCGAAAAATAGTCAATTTGGTGCTATTCAGCTTCACGACCGACGTTATTGGCGTAGACCTGATTATTAATTAGCCAAAATCCCCAAACACTATCATCAAATAGATTTTTGCGTGGCATGAAGACTACAGGATTGTACTTAGACATGCTCGAGGGATGTAGGAAAGAAGTTCTCGGTATCCAATCTCTGCAAAATTAGTAGAAAATTGATAAATTTGGTCGATTCTTCTGCAGTTATTTTTAGCCTCTCTGTTCAATCCCATAACCCCCACAAACCCATAGCTTTGGACGTCCACCAAGAGCTATGGGATAAGACAGGTTTGGTTGTATATACTATAGAGCGCTCATAGAATGTTGGCAACCTGAACTTCAGGGAACATGTACGTCAATGTTACGTATATGACATTGCCGACGGCAAATTTTGTACATCAAGTCATTGGAGGATTGTTGGGCGCGAAAATGTTTTCGGGAAGCTACAGACGCGAACAACAGGGAATGCTCTATAGGATAGCTACTACAAGTCAAAGCATTATCGAGATATCGAAAACAATGGTAATATGATCTACGAAAACTGGAGTCTGTGGAGTCTATATCTAGGAGGGTAAGTATATCTAAAATCAAGAAAATATGTAGTCTAAGGTCTACTGGTGCGAGAAAAGTCAGGACTGATGTGAGAAGAAGTTAGACGACGGCCGAGGGCAATTTTTGGGCGCAAAAGATATAGAACTTGATTTCAGCACCTGGTGTTTGGTTCCATTCGAGCTCGACCTGATCCAAGAGTCGGTCAAACTGCTGTTCTGAGGAAACGAAACCAAGACCGCCAGCTTTGAGGATAGGTGTTTTCATCGAGCGAAAAACTCCGATAAAATTAGCAGCTCCGTCGACACCGTGATTGCCTGCCCATTTTCCGAGAGGGATTGATCTTTCCTCGATGCGGATGTTGCCAAACCCTGTTTGAGCTAGCATAGCAGGAATGTAGGAGGCGCAATCGAGGACCAATCCTTTCGCTTGGAATAGTGTCTGGACGAGGGACTGATGCTTTGCGGTGGTGGCACCAGCTTTCCAGGCGCCGACTTCATCCAGCTGCACCCAGCCTCCGGGAGCGAGAACGCGATGCATCTCGGAAATGGCGCGTTCCCAGTCTGGCTTCTGGAGAGCCGCGACCAATAGACGCTGGTGGACGAAGGCGAAGGCGTTGCTCCACTCATGTGGAAGGGAGGTAACAGAGGCTTTTGAGAAACTCATGTTGGAAGGATGGGATAGAGGGAACAAGCGAGACTCGATGTCGATGCCGTGCATGTCGATGTTCGAAGGTAACCTCTTGGCGGCATCTAACATCCAGATACCTAGACACAATGGAAGCGCTTAGTCGGGTGATACAGAATGAATGAAGATATTAAAGACTTACCAGAGCCCGTCCCACATTCTAGAATAACGTTGCCGTCGATTAGCTCTATGGGCGCCATGATCAGTCGATTTTCAAACGTGCGCTTTAAGAGATGATGCTGTAAATGTAATCTGCAATAGCAATCGAAATCAACACCACATCGAACAGTATATCGGACTGAACATACCTCTTCCTTTCCTCCTCGTCAGAGGGGAGTACGTATTGGTCAGAAGTATATACTCGAGCCACATGCTGAATGGGAGGAGGGTGAGCAAATCGCGAGGAAGGGGGAAGCAGTGTGATGGTCATGTTGTTATAGAGGAATATTATGGAGTTTAGTCTATTAGTTGAGAGGCTGTTGACCTGAATTCCAAGATACTTTCCTTTCCCCTTTTTATACATTTTGAGGGGATTATTTATTTTCTCCGGTCGTTGCGCCACTCTGGGTTAGAGAGTAGTGTAGAAAAGTACCAAGGCATGCCTCGTGCGAGCTGATTTGCGGGATCTCCTGTCGACTGTAACAAAGTTCTGCGCATCGTGTACAGAAGATAAAATGGGACCGACAAGAAAGGCAACTCGAAAAGCATAGATGGTAGATTCGTAGGTGGTCTGTTCAGGGAAAGATCGAGATGCAAAAGGTTAAATTGGTAATATCTTAATTGCCCAGTATAAAAATGTATTTGATTTCTCACCGGGGTCCTCGCCTATATCAACCGTGCCCGGGAATGGTATGATTTCTACTTGTTGAGTCTATGTCGAGGAGTGTTACTAAAAATGTTGCGATCCTTTTGAAACTCCCTAAAAGGAAATAAATGGTCATGTCTTCATCACCGCTAAGCCTAGGACGCATAAAGGGAAAAAATATCCCACCAGGATGATGAACTCGTGTCAACCTACGACAGATCGATAAGCGACAAGAATCAAAGATAACAAGGATGTTTTCTTCCAAGGAGCCCTGTTCCCTTGCTGTGGGTCGATTGCCCACTAGCGAGCAACACATACTAAATTTGCAAATGTAAACAATCATCCCTGCATCTTCTAATCCACCAGATGCCCGCTTCATCGATCGAGAAAGTCTTGAAATCCAGCGATGGGACCGAAATCTTCGCAACAGCGACCGGGAACCGCGCCAAACCTAGTTTAGTTTTTATCCACGGCTTGGCTCTTAGCGGATTGGTCTTTGACGACCTATTCAAAGACAGTGCGCTATTAGAAAACTTTTACCTGGTGCGACCGTGTATTTCATTACATTTGTGTCGCCGAACCGTTCATCTCATTTGTACATACACAGGTTTCGTATGACATGAGAGGTCATGGAAGGAGTGGAAAGCCTGATATAGTCGAAGGACATGCCTCGAAGCTCTATGCCGACGATTTTGCACTGGTCGTTGGTGCCTTCGAGTTGAAATCCCCAATTGTAATTGGCTGGTAGGTAAATCATATCTCCAGTCGGTTGCAACGAGGCTGAGTTATTTCTGCATTGACTAGGAGCCTTGGATGTGAGTTCAAAAGGCTAGGCATGTTTATTCCCGGAAACTCACCGCTGTCAAAATAAAATAAAGCAACTGTAGGATGCGACATATGTACCCATCTCCCGCCAGGATTTATTTCGGGGATTGTATACGCGGGTGGTCTACCGTACATCGGACCCATTATGAGAGAAGTAGGCACTCCTTTCATCCGAGGAACTTTACCAGGGCTATTCACGACTACCGACGTCGCCTTGTTCATCAATACCAAGCATGAATTCATTGCTTCTCTCTTCAATGACCCTGACAACGTCCCAGTCGAGATTAAATGGTCGTGGCTAGGGTCTGCCATGATGCAGAATCCTGCGGTGTGCAAGGCGGTTCTCACACGCGTTCAAGATCCAGAAAAACTTTTTCAGGCTGCAGGCGATGGTCTTCCACTTCTTATCATAAACGGAACTCGGGATACCCATTCAAGAGGAGATATACTCGTCCAGACCCTGAAGCCGCATTTCAAGGATCTAGAAGTGTGTTCGATCCAGAACGGAAGCCATGCTATGTTTTACGACAACAGGAACGAATTCATCCAAGCGATCGCTTCTTTCGCGAATCGAGTTTTTCGGGACGTATAACAGGTAGTAATAGTAATCTGTTGGGGTCGCGATGTAGAGAATAGAAGCACCTGGGGTATGCGAGAGTGACGAAAGAAAAGGAAGCCAAGGTGATTGCGGGAATGGATAATTCAACTGAGACTGCGCATTGGTAGCCACTCAGTGAGAACTGCTATGAAAAAGTTATTTCAATAGTCTTCATCCAATTCATTATCGTGGGGCATCCAGACTACGTTTCAAATAACTGAGATAGCTCGACGATTCTAAACAAGGTATCTAGAATGTACAAGAATCGCAGCAAACAGGAATAACGCACCAAATCAGAGTCAAAGACATAGATAGCACAATTCTTCACCCAGAACCTAACAATATCATGAAAGGATAGATGAAAGTCAAGTCAGACATGCATAGGTATGACCGAGCTCTTGCTGAGCTCGGTAACAGCCTCCAATATATCTCGTTCGTCTCTTGTCAAGCCATCACCAATGGCTTCGAACTTCTTTTGGGCCTGTTCTTCAATTATCAGCGGTTCAGAAATAGGTTTGAATGGAGTCCCGATTGGTTCGCAGATGGTGCCAGGTTCGGGGAGGGTCCCAAAGATAAGATAGTCGCGAATGTATTTCTGAGTGCAGATGGAAGGTGCCGAGATCGAACAGTGCTTTTTAATGAACTTCATTAATGATAGATGTCAGATACAACCCATAAAGGACTTACTCCTGCTGAGTTCTGTGTCAGAACAACGGACCCCTCGAAACCTTTGGACATTTTCTTTGCACTGTGTTTTGAGAAGAAGACGCATGTTCACTGAAGCTCCCAAAATATCGAGATAATTGAGACATGACTCACGCCCAGAGAGGTGTAACAGGATCTGGGAATTTACAAGGGTAAGTACGTCAAGCTGTCGTGCAAGCTAGGGAGCAGAATCGCACCTGCTGTGTTTCCAACGAGCAAAATAGGATGGCTTGTATTTGCCACGAAGGGGCCTTGAGGATGGTGTGAAGTTAGTTATCTCATCTTGGACATCATCCGTGGGTACAGATAGAAATTGATACCTTGGAAATGATCCTTGGGGAATTTTGGCCAGCCACTGTCATAGAAAACAATCAGAAAGGAACATATTGCATGACCGGAAAAATATACGTACACGCATCCAAGTCTAATAGTGGCCCAGATTTCACCCCAACCCGAAGCTTTGATCAACGATTCAAAATACTTTTTTGAGGACTCAAGGTCTCCTGGTACATCGGCACCATCATTGCACAACACAGCGCTCTGTGCGTCAGGTACATTGACAAACAACCCTGCCGAAGGATCACAGGAACATTGATACGGGGGGGTGGATGCCTTCTCAAAGACAAAACTTCCATCACCCATTGCAAGGGCCGCGAGACCTGTTGCGAGAGGACGAAAGGTAGCGTAAGGAGAGTAAAGAGACCTGAAAACTAAAGATCGCAGCATTGAATAGTCAAGCAGACCATACCCCGTGTCTGTCTTGATGGGCATTGGTTGAGATCGCAGTGTTTCATATAGAGAGGTGAGATTATTGCGGATATCGTCTGGGGTTGGAGCCCAGAAATCGCATTCTTCCGGACCAGCATCAGAACATCCTGTAAAGAAAATTTCCAGGACCTTGTCGGCATCAAGCAGATTGTTAGACCATAATGCTGCAGGCAAGTTAAATCAGTCATGGTAAATTACACGAAGATATAGTTACGTACTTGCATAATAGTTCTCCGAGTCCACAACACCGTCTATGATTAAGCGTTCAATCTTGTCAGGGAACATGGCTGCGAAGCTCGCGCCTAGGACGGAACCGTACCTGCAGATACAAAGTTAGTTCAAGGTTTCCCAACGTCTTTGATTCTTTACTCACGAAAATCCCCAGTACTGAATTTTAGACATTCCATGAGCCTCGACAATACGCAACATGTCTCTGGCCGTCTGGTCGGTATTGATATGTCGCAAGTACCCGTAGTCAGTCTCCTCAGCCAATTGTCCAACAACACGTCCGCGAGCCCAAGTACGAGCGATTCCTTCGTCGGTATTGTTGGCGACAGATAAACCCTGTCCCCAGAGAGCTCGTTCAACGCCCGTCTTGAAGAACGAAACGCGGGGTGTCGACCTCGAAATTCCTCGTGGATCGAATCCAACAACATCGAAAAAGGGTCCAACAATCTTGCTCAAGAGGTCTCCACGGCCTTGTACGAGGTCCACACCACTTCCACCTGGTCCTCCTGGGTTGAATAGGATTGGTCCTCTGTAGAAAAGAGATGTTGCTGAGACTTGTGCTGGTTTACGAATAAGTGCGATGACTGCCTCTGCCCCTTCTGGTTCGGAATGATTCAAGGGAACCTGTACATATATATGAGAAATTATTTGTGTGAGGGATGTATTCAAATGGCTTTGAACATGCACTCACAATGAGCCGAGCACATTGTCGTTCTGGAAAACAATCCGTCCATTGAAGTTCTTTTGAAGGAGAAAGCTACACGAATAGCAAAAATCCAGCTTCAGTACACATATACTTAGTCGTTGTGATACGAAGGCTTACCTTTTCCCATGAAAACTCCTCGATTACCCGCGCTATCGTCGATGTGAGAGGCAGCTCAGTCTCTGCCGTATAATGATGGACAGTCCAAAATCCAGCCAAGACGCAGAGCAAAAGTGCACCAGTCTTCACCTTCTTCTGCATGACAACTGTTGCTAGTGAATGAATGGAAGAAAATAGAGAAAACCAACTTATTCAGCATTGCAGGAGAAGCATCTCATTGACATATCCATATGGATTTTGAATTTTCCATGATGAAAATAGCATCCGGCAGTGAGTGGACGCCATCATCCATGCATGCCTGACCGTGTGCATTCTTGTGCATTGCGCAGTGCCGAATCGTCATCATGATAGCCATTCAAGCTTGAGTCAAGCTAGTCAAGGCTTTACGACGCATCACTGAAGACTTCAAGCCACGATGCGGAACTTCTCACCAGGGGTCATTTACCTAGTTCAGGCGTCGCCGCGCCTACTTTTGCCCCCGTCTGTCACCTATATAATTCTGCACGTTCTCGGTGTCCAAGTTTCAGGATGGAAGCTATGCCTGTTAATGACCTTGAGCCTCCCGATGGCTTTGACAATCCTTGTAATGTGCGACGAGCTATACATTCGATGGGATGCCTGGAGAATGGGAGCCGTCTTGGTTCCAAGAGTGTCCGACCCGTACCCTGGAGGTGCAAAGACCTTAATCCAAGGAATGCGTTCGCACAAGGTCCATTATCCTGGTGGGTCAAATACTTGCGCGATTTGTCTCCTGTTTGAATGTGACGCGACGTGTAGCCGATGGTTTCCAGGAAGTATGCGAAAAATTGGGGAGTTACACCTTCAATCGACGGATTCTGTTCGGAAACAGGGTACAACTGCCTTACCTTGATTCACCTTTCTGTCAAGCATTGCTGAACATGAATTACAGATAATTACCGCCGAACCAGAGCATATAAAGGCCATTCTAGCCAGTCAATTCGACGAATTCGAGAAGGGAGCTGAAACCCGATTCTTGTTTTACCCACTTTTAGGAACTGGTGTCTTTGCTGTAGACGGTGAGTTAGCGACTCAATGTCATTGATATTGGGCTGGCTTCTGAGTCTTTTTACGTCCTTTGACAGGGGATCTATGGAAGTGAGTGCGAATTGTACCGAGGTGGCTGTTTTACTCAAAGACATTTTAGATTTCATCGTTCCATGGCTCGACCTTTCTTTAGCAAAGATAGGATAAGCCATTTTGACAATTTCGACAAACACGCGGATGAAGCCATTTCTCTGCTTACAGGCAGGTTCCGAGAAGGACATCCCGTTGATTTCCAGGTCTTTTTTCTTCTTTTTTTAGTCCAAAGCAGTTGTAATTGACATTCATGGTACAGGATCTGGTTGCGAGGTTCACGCTCGACTCGGCGACAGAATTTCTTTTTGGGAACGACGTTAATTCATTGTCGGATGGATTGCCCTACCCTCACTACTGCAATTCAGCATCTTCCATAGTCAACGATGACAATACAAACCTCGCTTCCCGCTTCGTCAAGGCATTCTCAGAGGCTCAATCTATAACCGCGTTTCGCATGCGATTTGGAGTACATTGGCCACTTGCAGAATTTTGGAAGGATAAACTCAAAGAGCCCATGCAAGTTGTGACGAGTTTCATTGACCCTATTGTCAAAGAGGCCATCAGGGTCAAGAGAGAAAGACAGCATCTTGGTGTAAAGGACGACAAGGACGCAGACGAAGAGACTCTCTTGGACAATTTGGTAAACTCGACTGAAGATCCGATTACATTGAGAGATGAAATTATGTCATTATTGGTCGCCGGACGGGATACTGTGAGTTGTTCATTGATGAATTAAATAAATTTGCTCGTCTTTAATACCTTGTCTCTCAAGACAGCAAGCACATTAACCTTCATAGTCTACATGCTTTCCGAGCATCCTGATATTCTTCGCAAGTTACGACAGGAAATCTTGGAAAAAGTCGGTCCTCAACGAAGACCTACGTATGACGATTTCAGGGACATGAAATATTTAAGGGCGGTGATCAATGGTGTGTTGTCATCCGCTAGTCAATCAATTCTTATATCAATATATATATTGCCTTCTATTAGAAACTCTGAGGCTATATCCTGTCGTGTACGTTTTTTGACTGCTTGTACTCTGCCGCCTTTCTCGCTGACCTGCTTTCTAAAGCCCGTTCAATATCAGAACGTCTAAAAAAGCGACCACTTGGCCCAGTAAAGTTCCAGGCGGAAAACCATATTATATACCTGCCAACACTAGGTTACTTGTTCTCAAATTGCCACTCTACTGCTTTGCTAACTAACCTTCTCCACAGAACACCTTACTCTGTATTTATGATGCACAGGCGAAAGGATTTGTGGGGTCCAGATGGTCAGCGTATTATGATTTTCACTAACTTTCATACTTAATGAACATATGATCAATAGCACTCGAGTTCGACCCGGATCGATTCCTCGACGAAAGGCTACACAAGTATTTGACCCCTCATCCATTCATCTTTCTCCCTTTCAACGCTGGACCAAGAATATGTCTCGGACAACAATTCGCATACCACGAAACATCATTCTTCCTCGTTCGGCTCCTTCAAAAGTTTTCATCTATATCCCTGGTCCCGGAAGCTCAGCCACCCGACTCGAGGCCTCCTCTTGAGTGGGCCCAGTCAGAAAGTCCTCATGACGCACGGAAGAAATTGGAGAAGATCAAACCGAAAACGCATCTGACGATGTATGTTCAGGTGGGTAAACTGATCAAAGTCATTGATCCAGACAAGTGTTCTGATTAATTATCTTTCAAAAGGATGGTCTGTGGGTCTCTATGAAAGAAGCTAGCCCAATCGATGATAAATGGTAAACCAGGAACAGAAACAATACCCTGAACTCTGTATTTTTTGCTAAGTTATTCGTTTATTGATTTTGTATATTTATGACATCTATTGAATCTAACTGATGGTTTTAATACGCAAACCTGAAGTCTAATCGCTTAGTCCCTTCATCTTTGGTGGTGTCCAAGTATTCCTTTCGTTCTTTAACGGTCCACGACTTCCAAGTCCTCTCCCTTCTTGCATTAAGTGTGCGATAGAAAAAGTAGGCCCCCAGGTATAGGAACATATTCATGCAGCATATAGCGATGAGATCTCGGTTTCCGCGTTTATCTGTAACATTCCATGAGTACGTTGTTTTGTCTTCAATGGTTTACTTACAAAGGGGTTTATCATCAGCGCGATAAATGTTGGACTAGGCGATATGTCATGTCAGCTTTCGCGGTACTATAAATGATCGCTCGGTTTACTCACATGTACAATGCCGCCTATTTGCACGGACATGTTGTAGACGCTGGCAGAAACCGTTCTCGTCTTGACGCTGTAGGAATTTCTCGAAGCCCACGCCACTTGTATAGGATGCACGTATGGGAATCCTGCTATCAGGGTGACGACTGCGAAATAGATCCATTGCGATGTTTGATTGTTAAAGGTGTATAATGCGATGAGTAAAGGCAAAGCCCAGAATTGGAGAACGACGGCGGCTCCGACACGACTATCGATGGCTTCACTGACGAAAGCCATAGTAAGAAGACCCGTCATACCGAGGACCGTAGAGGGTATGGTGATGAGAGTGGTTTGCGTGGTCGTAAACCCGAGATTGCGTAAGGAGAGGGTAAGATAGGTTTGAGGTGGTCCAACGGGCACTGTCGAAGCGAATGTTAATCGGTATTATACCACGTTCTAAGCCGTACACGTACTCAAATGTGTAAATCCTAGGGCATAGATGGGCCAAAGTCTCCAGTCCTTAACAGCACTCCAGATCATCCGGATCGACAGACCCTCACGGTTATGCATGTCTGACTTCGATGGGTCATCCCTGAGGACGCGGTTTACCATGACAACCTCCTCCCTGATTGATACGATTAAATGGTCTAATCTAACAAGCATTGAACATGACATACCGATCGCTAAACCATCCTTTTGGCCTGTACCAAGCCTTCGTTTGCGTCGGGCCAGGAGGCATGAGGAAAAACGACAACAGGCCAACGAGTAACGTGAAGATTCCCTCGAGAAGGAAAAGGTATCTCCACCCAGCCCTGCCCCCTACACCGCGAAGACGAAGAATGCCAGTAGCTAGGAGCGCGCTGACCATGTCGGAGAAGTAGTATGATATCCAGAAAAACGCTAGCCTGATTGGCAGCTCTATCTTGGTGTAAAAGTAAGACAAGTAAAGAATGACGTCAGGTATGAAGCCTCCTTGCACAACTCCAAGTAGGCATCTGCAAAACTCGTATAGTCAATACAAAAAACAAGAAAAGATATAAGCTATGTTTAGACACACCTGCACGCGAAAAAGCTGCCCTTTCCCGAAAGCCAAAATTGCGACGCCGAAACGACACTCCACAGCACCATCTGGCAAGGTATCCACACATCGGGTCCCACACGCTTGGAAACAAGCTGCGAAGGCAATTGTGACACGAGTAGTTAGAATACTTTGAGATATAAGAAATGTTGAAAAAGAACGTATACCGGCAAAGAGGAAGGAGACCTTGAACAAAATGTTTCCAATATTGAAGTCGTTCGTCGTCAAATTGAGGTCATTCAGGAAGTTGTCGGCGTTTGCTTGCGAAATGTTGCTCCTGTCCATTTCGAGGGCGAAAAACATAACACAAACCCATACCATGATTCTATAGTCGATTTTTCGGACGATTGCATTTTCTTCTCGCCATGTCCAACGAGCGCTGGGGTCGAAGCGATGCGCGTTTTCGAACTGGGGAGGGGGTCGGTATACTTCCAGGGTAGCTGGGTCGTCGAACACAGATGGTTGGGTAGCAATAGCATCGGGGTCTACTCTCTTTTTCTTCTTCCATAAGTTGGAGATACCAACGGTCGATGTGTCTCGCGGTGTACCGAGTTTCAGAACATTTTCCGAAGACGAAAACTGGGATAATTTCTCGTCTTCGTCGAGGGTACTATTAGAGGAAGATTCCTTGTCTGATCCCAGTAGCAAAGTAGACATGCTATGTCAAGAAAGTGCAGCTAGGTTGCGGGTAGATTTAGACGCACATGTCTTTTTATAACTCTTCCTACCTCTTCTAATAGCTGATCATAGAAGCAAGAAAATGACATGATATGGGAAAATGAGATTGTCACCGAACAACCTAATATCACGTATTCTGGGACCTTTCTTCGCGCAATTATTCTGATATCTTCTGCATATTGCGCGTTGGATGTTTCCAATGACGCAACTTGAACTGCCTTATTTGGTTTGATTCATCCTATATTCAGTAGGCCATATATTTGCCATATATCTAAAAATAGTTTCTTCCTTGGCATCGTCGTTGGAACATTGAGTTGGAATCAGACACATGAATGTGCCTCTTTTCCTTTAAGAGAAGTCAGCATGTGGCGTAGAGATTCATAGTTGAACATAGCGAGAGAGAAAAAGATTCCTGACTAATCCCATAGTAACAAAGGCCCATCAAGGGCTCAAAATAAGCATGATTCGCATCCAGTGAAAGCACTTGCATTTGCATCAGGGCACATTTATTGTTGACCCGGAGAATGGCCCAGTGGGTCATTGGTCATCTGAAAGGAACCACCGGCGACATCGTTTGATTTACTATTTCCAATTCCACTTCAGGTTTCGGACGTACTTACCGCGTTGGCAAATCAAAGATGCTGGAAATTTCACAAGATTATAAGCCACAGATACTCGTGTCGGGACTCGGCTTATGATATGTAAGATATATACTACGTACATGACTGCAACTTTCAAATGCCAAGTCTTAAGGAACAAGGAGCGATGGAGTTGGCAGATAGAAGTGGAGCACACTTAGGTTCTGGATGGTTTTAAAAAACAATAAGCCAAATGGCCGTATATCTAATACACATTGATAGGTAGAGCACTCCAGCCTTCATACACGAGGAAGATTTAGACGAGCCAATCGAAGGTCTCCTTTGACACCCTCATAGGCAACATCATCCTATTTTTAGGTTTCACGCGCAGTATGGGTATGGATGAAAGAAAATTTATAGAGTGGATATTCTGGCGCCAAAGTTCAAGTATGAACTCGGCTCTTTCGAGAAAGACAGCTTGAAGCTTTGATGCGTCGTGCCGACCGAGCCGCCGAGGTAGCGACGGCAGACACATGTGAGAAATTTTTGGGACGGCCCAAATTTAGTAAAAGGGAATGGGCGGCCAGGCTTTGCCGCTTTCACCCCAATTTCCCCCTACAATCTATGTACAATTGCTGTTTCTACCCGATCCTAATGGTTCTCGATGATCTCTATCTTTTAATCATTGCAGCTCAGGGTACATCTTCAAATTACTAATAAGCAAACCTGAAGTCCATGCGCTGATTTCCATCATCCTTAGTCGTTTCTAGATATTCTTTTTGCTCTTTGAGCGTCCAAGAGTTCCAGATTCTCTCCCGCCTAGCGTTGATTGTACGATAAAAGATGAAGTTCCCGATGTATAAGCAAATATTCATGCAACAAATCGCAATAAGGTCTCTGTTTCCTCGCTTGTCTGTCAATGATTGTGTAAGTTTATGCGGTCTCTGAACTTATAAAACAAAGCCTGTTGACTTACAAAGAGGTTTATCGTCGGCACGATAAATGTTAGCCTACAACCAAGTGAGTCTCCATGGCCATGCTAGTTCATGGTGATTCCGACTCACAGAAATGATGCCTCCAGTTTGAACGAACATGTTGTATACACTAGCGGAGACTGTCCTCGTTCTTACGCTGTATGAATTCCTCGACGCCCATGCCACCTGGATTGGGTGAACGTATGGATACCCTGCTATTAAGGTAACCACCGCAAAATAGACCCATTGTGAGGTATGTTGATCAAACGTGTACAATGCGATAAGTAGAGGTAAGGCCCATATCTGTAGGACGACAGCTGCACCAACACGGCTATCAACGACTTCGCTGACGACTGCCATCGTTAGAAGACCAATCATTCCTAGGACTGTGGAAGGGATACTGAGGAGACTGCTCTGCGTCGTGGTAAACCCGAGGTTGCGTAAGGACAAAGTGAGATAGATCTGGGGTGGTCCGACCGGGACTAAAATTTGAATCATTTAGATTCGTTTTCCAGCATCTTGCAAAGCACTCTACACACCGAGATGCGTGAGACCCAGCGCATAAATGGGCCACAACCTCCAGTCCCTTACAGCTTCCCATATCATCCGGACCGACAATCCTTCACGATTATGCATGTCAGATTTGGACGGGTCATCCCTTAGCACGCGGTTGACCATAATAACTTCTTCCCTATGAAGGCAGAAAATTATCAGTGGGTTTTTCCATGATGACAGGGATTACGACATAGCGCACTAACCTCTCCGTAAACCATCCTTTTGGCCTGTACCAAGCTTTCGTTTGAGTTGGACCAGGGGGCATCAGCACAAACGAGAGGAGTCCAACGAAGAGAGTAAACATCCCTTCTATGAGAAACAGGTATCTCCATCCAGCCTTTCCATGCAATCCTCGCAGACGAAATATTCCCGTGGCTACAAATGCACTAATCATATCGGCAGAGTAGTTAGATATCCAAAACCATGCCAGTCGGAGGGGTAGCTCTGTCTTCGTGTAAAAATAAGATAGGTAAAGAACGACGTCCGGTATGAATCCTCCTTGCATGAACCCTAGTAAGCATCTGAAAAATATTTAGTGGTATTTTGTACTGAGAGATATGAACACATGCCTGCACGCTAGGAAACTGGCCTTTCCAGAGAGCCAAAATTGTGAAGATGAAACAAGACTCCACAGCACCATTTGACAGGGTATCCATACATCTGGTCCCACTCGTTTTGATACAAGCTGCGATGGAAGCTCTGAGTTACACGTTCAGCATATTGATGAGCTGGAGCATCAGATGAGAAAAAAATACCTGCACAAAGGAAAGAAAGCTTGAATAAAATATTTCCAAGATTGAAGTCATCGGTCGTCAACCCGAGGTCGGCCAGAAAATTGTCGGCGTTGGCCTGTGAAATATTGCTTCGATCCATCTCCAGAGAGAAAAACATGATAAACGCCCAGACCATAATTCGATAATCGATCTTCCGAACTATGGCCTTCTCTTCTCGCCATGTCCACCGAGCACTGGGATCAAAACGATGAACATTCTCAAACTGAGGAGGTGGGCGGTATGCCTCCAGAGTAACGGGGTCGTCAAATACAGATGGCTGGGTTGCAATTTCGTCCAGGTTCAACCTCCTACGCTGTTTCCATAGGCTCGAAATACCGTAGCTCGACGTATCTCGCGGTATCCCCAGCTTAGGCACATCGTCCGTTGAAGATGAAAGCTCAGGAAACTTCTCATCCTCACCGACTGTGGTAACCGAGGAACGCTTCTTCTCGCTTTGGAGCAGTAAAGTAGACATATTACGGCGCCAATTGTCTTGTAAGTAGAAGAAGATAGTACGGGAGTATTCGAGGGTAAGTCCAAAAACATACTCGTCGTCTCTCTTTTATAACACAATTGAGCCGGTCAATACAAGCGAAAGAGTGATACTTGTGAGAGAACAGTTTCAATCGCGTAATTTGTTAAATTTGGGCTGCATATTGCGTTTTGCCCGTAGTTAATGGCGCAACACTACCTGCCTTATTCGGCCACTCACATACCATACGTACCAACTTCGTGTAAAAATAGCTCGGACCTGAGCGAGACTGGATTAGATGCGCTTCATACCCGTGGATGCGGATACATGACGATAGCCCTTATCTGCTACAAGGGGCTTCGGTTGCTCAAACAATGCTCACGTGTGTAGGTCTGTGTATATATAGAGGCTTATACTAAGTGCAGAGCAGTCGTAGTACTGGAGTCACAAGGACCTGCACTGCGAACTTACTGTCCGGGGTGCTAGCTGTATTGACCTCAGTGAGTGATCTTTCCAATGTCGGGATCTTTGAACCGCATAGGGAAAGAACTGAATGACCTCATTCCAGGGCCGGTATGTTGAAAAGTAGTGCCCGGAAATGGTTCGAACTTGTGAACTTAACGTGTCCAGGAACCTCTCCGCAGCGAAGCTATTTTAAATACGACATTCTTCTTTTTCTTTTATATCCTGAAAATATTTAAGCTGCACATCCTGCTCAGGCTTCAAAAATAATTACGAGAATTCGATTTTCTAAAAGGGTAAAATTGGGTTGGTAAAGGAATATAATCGAATTTTAACTTCTGGAATCGCATGCAAATCGCGTGACGTCATACACACTGTTTGAACTTTGGTCAAATATTGAGCAGTCATGTGATTTAGACCGATCATTTGCTAACATGTTACAATGTTGGACAACATGCATCAGTAAATCGTGGAATATGTGGCAATGCCATATATGGGCTATAATTCTGGTACCATCGCCTGCCATCGGTATCATCCCGCATCATATGGCAGCACACATTACTTTGCCAATACATCCGCGTGCTGCCTCATATCATTGCCGCCATTCTGCGGCAATATTGGCACCCACTTAGCATCCCACATATTTTTGCCACCTTATTCTCTTCCTTGACCTTTATGTCAATGCTCGATATTCCAGTCTCTCTATTAGGGTTCTTTGCAGAATGATATCTAATATGTATAAGATTTAAATCATGTAAACATATATGTAATAAAGTTATACTTTGGTGATCATCGTAACATGTATCTATGAGCTGGTCCAATAAATATTCCAAAGAGGTAACTGGGTGTCATCACTATTCCAACTTTATGATCGCACACAGTCTATAAAGCTCATGATAATTTTCGAATCAGAAATATAGGTCACGATAATTTCAAACCAAAATTATAGCCCACGACGACGATGAAATGACAAGGATAGAAAACTGCAATTTTATATAAGAATCACACGTAATTACATAGGATCATTGGTAACCAGCTACTCGTAGTCATCATCGGCTGCCGCCAACAAGCGGTCCTCTGACTCTGTGGACTCGGTGGCAGCGCTGATGTGATGAGGGAAAATTTTCCTAATTACGAACGAAATCAGAGCCTAGAAGTTATGACGGGCAATTGGAAAATACCGATTCCACCACTTCAAAAGAGACTTCACACGACGAGTGGAGTTGACACCGCGATCACGTTCGAAATAATCGACGACGAAGTTGTAAAAGTGCTGATAGTTGAATCCGTCGTATGTATCGTTCCATTGAGTCGCGTTAGATAGATTGAATACAAACTGTAAATAAAAGACAATGGTGAGTTCTCGTCGAGATATCATGATTGTCGAGCTTACCAAGACAGCGGCGTACGCGATTGACCTCGCTGTGACGTTTCCATCCATGTTCAAGATGGTCGCCACATTGGATTTTGTAGCCTTTTTTTGAGCGCTCGTCTTCTGCTTTTTCCTTGGCTGTTCGTCGTCGTCGTCGTCCGTGTTGAACCCATCTGCCGATGATGGCGATGTAAATATACAGCGATACGTCTACCATGGCGTAGAAGGTTAGTTTCTTTTTTCTCAAAAAAACTTTTCAGCATACCTTGACAAGCAACGGACCACGCAGGAAGTTACGCTCGACAAATTTAGGATCCCTGTCCTTCCCATAGAGGCAACTGAGATAGTAATTGCTGCTAATGTTGATTCGGCGGGCACGAATGTCGGCACGGACTCTGCAAACATAACATTTATCAGTGCCTAACAAAGTCAACTGATATGCGCTACTCACTGGACATCATCCCAGTCATAGTCAATGGGCACGAGGAGCTTGCCACACACATCGTGCGACAGTCCTCAGCCTGTCCTAGTTTTTGGGTTCAAAATTTCGGCGGGTTTGTACAGCTGGTTAATCCAGTTCGCCAATTCCTCTTTCATGCGTTTGATGTCATCGCCACGAGCACCGTTAGCCCCTTCCTGTACCTAAAACAACGACATTATTAGCTTAAGACCACAATTAAGAGGAAAGACCTACATCGCTAAGGAAGCTCTTGAGAGAATCCGGGTGAGGATCCGCGATGGCTTTTCTGAGGTGTGGCACGACACTCAGAAGGAGTGTATAGCCTTTATACGCTCGGTCGCGCCTACATATGTATGATATATGTTAGAACCTTGAGAAGAAACTTGGAGAAGAGAATCGGAACTCACGCGCGCTGGATTAATGGGTCGGTTTCTTCACCATCATCTTCGTCCTCTGCGATGAGCCTGCGGTCAGCCTCGTCAATTAGACTCTGCAAGTTGTCGAATAGTGTCACGAGTTTTCGGACACCACGTCCCATTGTGGCTGTGGTTCTATAGATATTTTGTAGTCAAAAAAGAAATTCGTGAATAGAGACACTAGACTTACTCAGTTCGCTTTCGTTTTCCCTCTGTCAGCTCCTGCACTTGTTCTTGTGTAGCGGCCAACGTTCGTTGAAGTGCGGCGTAGGCAGCGGCAGCGGCATCGGGATTTGCAAAGTCTGGTTGTGATCCAAGTGGTGAGGAGGCGAAGGGGTTCGAGCTGCTGGGAGGTGAGCTCCTAGGAGCTGGGACAGTAGGTGGCATTAAGGGAAAGGAATGTGTGGTTAAGTGGGGTAGGCACCTTCAGAGTCGTCGTATCTGGTAGGCTTAAGGTTATAACTCGGCCGAATACAAGACATAAGCAATATTTACCAAATTTGCCGGAAATTTTTGTGGACAGAAATTTTTGTGCGGGTAGTCGGTTGGTCTGGGTGTTGAGCGCGATCAGTAGAATGAAAGGCGGGAGGGGGGAGACGGAATGTTGACCACATGCAGCTATAGAAATTTTTGGATTGCGGAAGGCGGCTCTTCGATTGCTTGAACCCAGGCAATTCATGAGTCAACGTCGCCGTTAATTATTTTGGGTGTTGACGGAATAGCAATGATAGAAGGTGGTAAGAAAAGAAGCAGAATGACGGTGCGATGAGGAAAGAAAAACAGAATGACAGTGCGATGAGGAAAAAAACAAAAATTGCACAAGTGACAAATTCCACCACCCAAAGTAAACATATACCACGTGATCTGTGACTCACGCAGCATGCGAGAGGTCCATTGTACGTAGTACCATACTACATCGTACACACCCCCGTCTACGCTCCTTCAGCAATCAGTGCTCGCAGTGTTACTCTAAGAACGAGTGAAAGTCGAATTATCTTTTCCGAGGAGACAAACCTGTAAGTAAGAAAAGAAAGTAGTGGTCCGCATCAAACACGACGTTAAACTCATAACACGTGATACGTGACACCCAGCGCGACTGGAATTCAACGCGTACTGTCTTCAATTTGAACTCTTTCGACTCTGACTCTGTGCTAAGCTACCTCCTCTACGCTGGACTAGGGGAGGCCATATTCAATGCGTATTATCCCCACTGTATCGACTCGTGCACTCTGGACTTGGCGTGCCACATTACTACTCTGTTCGGTCTCTCTGTTTCTTTCCACAGGCATTCGCTCAGACCAATCAACATCTCTGCGAGAAATTAGAACCACTACTGGCTTATATATGCCAGCAAATAACTATGGATGCATCCGCGAGTGCGGCAAGACATTCGCAAAACCCTCATCACTCATGAGACATCAGGGTTGTTGCCCTCATGTGGGCACAATAAGAGAACGATCGCGGGCCATCCAGAACGCCAAAGGACAACATGGTCTTCCTCTTCCCGGGTCTTCCCTTTCGAATCGCAAGCATAGGTTAATGGTATGTTGCCTTTAGTTTGTTGGAGCTTGAAATAACATAAATATCAAAATCTGACTTGTTGTGCATAGTCTTCCATGACGGCCTCAACAACTAACGCGACATACAAAGAAACACGTATGAACATTGACGCTCCTGCTGCACCTGAATCTCTACCGTCATCATTTCTTGCTCCACCATCACCACCGCCGATATCACCAGTCTCTCTTCCTCCGCTGCCCATAGTCCCTTCTTTTCAGCCACCACCATTAACCCAAGCTGGTCGCCCTCAACGTGCCTATCAGCTTCCAAAACGATATCGTGACATCCTTCCCGAACCGTTAGCTCCTGTGGACTCCCAACCACCTGATCCAGAACCGGCGCCTATCGTGAGACGCGTCAAGTTATATGTATTTGATCGCCTGGTAACGGCTGCAAATACATTTGGCCTCTGGAGGGACTATAGAAGGCGTCCGTCATATGATCCCGATGGATCACTCAGCATCGAAGATCTGTGCAACTCAGGGCAGTCACCTTCAATTCCTCCAAGTCAGGCCTCTTCTACCGATGGTCGCCCTGCCTATTGGCCTTTCGCAAACATTACAATCTGGCGTACAATGTCATGGCTCAACAATGGACAGGTCTCCAAATCAGAGGCCCAGACCACATCATTTGTGAAAGAAGTCATTTTGCAGCCGGACTTCGACCCAGCTCACTTGTCCAGCTTTGATGCTCACCGTGAAAATCTCAAGTTCAACAAGGCGATCTCTGTATCAGCTCTCAAGGAATTATTCATCGAGGAATCTGTGGACATTTTGGTTCCATCTGGGTGTGAAGATGTTGATCCAAAACTGTTCAAAGTCCCGGGTCTGCTGCGCCGCAACATCACTACAGTTATTTGTGATGCGTTCAGTGACCCGCTCGCTCACTTATTGCATCTCTCTCCATTCAAACTCTTTCGGCATAACCCCCAAACAGGGCAACCAGAACGAGTGTACGGAGAACTGTACAACTCCGATGCATTCATTGCTGAAAACGAGATTGTGCAGCGACATGGCAAATTACCACCCGAAAACCTTCACTGTAAACGTGAGAAGGTTGTTGCTGCGCTCATGGTTTCTTCCGATGCAACACAACTCACGGATTTTGGGAATGCGAAGGGTTGGCCCCTCTATCTGATGTTGGGAAATCTGTCAAAATATATACGGTCACAACCCAATTCGGGAGCACTCAAACATCTGGCGTATATTCCTTGTGTATGTTATTAAAGATTTTGACTGGGCACTTGAAAATTGACCTTGGTTTAGCTGCCCGATTCGTTCCAAGATTTCGCTTCGGAGTTTCATGCTAAATGGAAGACACAGAAAAAAGAAATTCTGTCGCACTGTAGACGCGAACTCATGCACGAGGTCTGGAAGGTCATCCTTGATGATGAATTTATCCATGCGTACACCTACGGGATAGTTGTAAAATGTATTGATGGTGTCGAACGTCGAATTTATCCACGCCTTTTCACATACTCGGCAGATTACCCCGAAAAGTATGTTGTACCTTTTAACCTTCAATGCCGTGGTGCTTAATTAGAGTTGATATCAGGGTCTTGCTGGCAACAATCCGGGACAAAGGCCTTCATCCGTGTCCCAGATGCATGGTCTCAAAGGGAAATCTCGACCGCATGGGTACCAAACGTGATTTAGCTTCACATGTGGCTACATCTGCACCTTTAATTGGTATTCGAGACTGGGTCCGACAACAGGTGTCTGACAAGGTGGCTATCGCACGCCGTGCAATCTACAAACTAGGCCGTGGAATTCACACAAAGGCGGTAGAGGATCAATTAAAGGAAATTTCAGCTGTTCCGACAGTGGTGAGTCATTAATCAAAAATTACCATTTATTCGTTTTGTTTACGAAAGCCTTCAGAATGCATTCCGAGAACGTCTTGGATCGGAATTTGATCCATATTCAATGCTGGCTGTGGATCTTTTGCATGAGTTTGAATTGGGAGTGTGGAAGTCTCTCTTCACTCACCTCATTAGGCTTCTCTATGCAGCCGCCAGTGGATCTGATAGATTGGTAGTAGAATTAGACAAAAGGTAAATAATTTATATTATATTATGGATATTCACTAAGGCAATCCTGTAGGTATCGAGAAGTCTCGACTTTTGGCCATGGAACCATTCGTAGTTTTTCTTCTAATGTATCCGAGATGAAGAAACTCGCCGCTCGGGATTTTGAGGATTTACTTCAGGTCAGCATTGTTATGATTTTTTGTGAACGCCGCAATGTTGCTAATGTTTGTTTGTGCAGTGCGCCATCCCTGCCTTTGAAGGTCTACTCGAGGAACCACATAACAAACACCTCATGAAGCTCTTATATCGCGCGGCAGAATGGCATATGCTGGCCAAACTACGTATGCATACGGACACAACATTAGACCTGCTTGATGAGGTTACTTCCGATTTTGGGAAACTTATACGAGATTTTCGAGACACGACTTGTGTCAATTTTGATACAATGGAACTACCAAAGGAAACAGCAGCTCGCAACCGACGTGAATCTGCACGGCATATGGCAGAGGACTCACAGTCCCGTACCGTCACAGCACAACCATCACGTCCCGAAAACGACCTAAGCATCCCCAATCCGCCACCGCCGCTCAAGTCGTCTGGGCGAAGAAAGAAGGTTTTCAATCTATCAACATCAAAATTCCATTTCCTTGGGGACTATGTTCGATATATCAGGTTCGCAGGTACAACAGATTCATACTCGACACAACTGGTAAATACTTTGAATTTTTCTCAAAATCATTTAGCACTCAAGTATATCGTGACAGGGGGAGCTGGCCCATCGCCTTGTTAAAGCATTGTACGCTCTTACAAACAAAAAAGATGCTATGAAGCAGATAGGGCAAAAGTACTGTAGGAAGAACTTTTTCTGGAAGGCCACACTAGCAGAAAAACAAGAAGTCAAGGAGGCTGAAAGCGCCAGTCGTCTAACGGAACACCACATTATATCACGCTCTCGCAATTCTCCTCTCAACATCACAGAATTTGTCCAAGATGGTAATCCCTCTAAAGAAGACTTCTTCCCAAAACTGCAAGAACATCTGCTTACCCGCATACTTGGGCGGAAATTTGACGGTGACGATCGCGACACATTTAATCACCAAGATCGTAACTCAATCCGATTTCGAAACAATCAGATGTTTCGCCACCTCACAGCTCGTATAAACTACACAACATATGATGTACGTCGGGACTATGATACCATCAACCCACGAACGCATCCATTTATTATGGTTGCTTCCCCTGAAGTCGAAACTACTGATAATGCCCATCCTTTTTGGTATGCACAAGTCCTGGGTATCTTCCATACGGAGGTTCAACACTTGGGTACACAATCCTCTGGCTACGGATGGCGCACAATGGAATTTCTATGGGTCCGATGGCTTGGGGTTCAGGGCCCAGGACATGTTTACAGCCCTAAACGGGCAAAATTACCCAAATTGGCGTTCGTGCCACAAGACGATGAATATGCATTTGGATTTTTGGATCCCGCGATTGTCATTCGTGGGTGTCATATCATTCCTGGCTTCAACGACGGCAAGGAGGGTGAAGATTGGGCTAGCTATTACATGAACATGCAAGTACTTGATTAATGCTTTGAACCTATCTCCTCTGACGATATACTACCTACAGATTTGTTGACCGGGATATGGCAATGCGTTTTTTGGGTTCGGGTGTTGGCCATTCAAGTTACACCGCTGATAGCATTTTCTTGGCAAACAACCAATCACATGAAGACAATTTAGAAGATATGGGTCACGAATATGACTCAGAAGAAGATTTCAAAACAGGCCAATCAGATATGGATAACTCATCTGGTAGTGATACTGAAGAAGAATCTGAGTCTGAGCTAGATATGTCAGATTATGATTCCGACGGAGAATTTAGATATGGTGTTCTTTAATACAAAACATGTGAGCGTTAGGTTATGAAATGCAATTTTTGTAGTTACACATCAATCTCGAACAAGATAAATTATCCAACAGATTTTTATTGGAGTAAATCTAGCGAACACTATTCACTCGCAAATGAAAAGCAAACTACATGAACATGATACGAAGCTCCCCCTCGACCTCGGCAAGCTTGGACCCAAGATACCACGAAATTAAGGCAAAAACATTAAATGAAGCTCCCTCTTGACCTGGGAAAGCTTGGACTCAAGATACTGCTTGAGTCGCGCAATCTTGTATTCAGCACGGCGAAGCTCTTCCTCGAGTTCTTGGATGCGCTTGGCACTCGACTGTGGCATTTGTGAGTCTAGTAGAAAAATGAGCAAGTTGATAAGGCTGATGCATGATATAGACAGTACGAACCAAAGTTCAAAGAGGAGTCGAAGCGAAGCTCGTCACTTTGAGCATCTGTCGCAGGTGTGGAGAATGATGCACAAGTGGTAGTATGGGCCTGAGCTCTGAGATCCTTGGCATGGTCTGTGAACAATGGGGCCAACAGAGATGGGAATTCCAAATCATCGGATTGAGTGACTTCGGACTCGGAGTGTCTGTGAAGAAAACGAGTCAGATAATAGTTGCAGTGAAAGGTTGCTATTATTACTCACGGACTATTAACAAGAGCAGTCGCACCAGTTGGCGAAGAAGGTACTGGGCCCATGGCTGTGCCTGCCCCAGTAGCTGGTGGTTTACGAACAAGTTTCCGGGGAGGTCTAGGTGGGATAGCCAATTTGGTGATGACTGGTGTGCGACTTTGTGAGTGTTGCCGTTTGGAAGTAGAACCGGTAGGACTGGGGCCTGGTGAGCGAGTCATGCTGCCACTTGGGTTCCCAGGATTCGTAACGGGAAGAGGCAATTAGTAGGACAACCTTTTATACACAAGGTGAGTGGGTGGAACATAGTTGAGGCAAGCCCGGGTGTGGACATCGGAATTGGTGACCAAGACTCGCAGTAGTCAACCCCACATTGAGTCAAAACATGTACAAATAATGATAAGCAGGCCGACTGACTCGACAACTGTAAGTAACCATGAACATTGACTGTTGGATTCTGACCCCGGCATATACATTGTTCAACTACGAATGAGTGGCACTCATTACTCAACCAAAATGACGGGTCGGCCGAGGTTCTGCGGATGAACCACACGACCTGAATTTTTATTCAATGACGACCAGTCGGACCAGAATTTGGTTCCTTATAGAAGGAAAGGTAAATATTTTTTTGACTCAATTTTCGATCACAATCTCACTATAAAAGCCAACTCAAACCCTTCATTCAAGGTCTCAAGACTTCTATCGTTCCTATGGGTCGCTCTATCAAAGAGAAAAAGCTTCGCACCTCTGTGGCCGATGCGCCTTACCGTGGCCCGAGAGTCAGTGCTCCTCCTCGCTTGCCAACTCGTGCGATTCCTCGACCACCCCGCATTGGTGGGAAAGATTACTTTCCCCCCAAGGGCTCCCGTAAGAGTGCTGCTAAAGCACGAGCCCGAACTGAACAGTGAGTTCATTGTTATCTTACATTGATTACTGATGGCACTCATATTTATTCAGAATCTTGGGCTCCGAACATGTCTCTAGCCAACAAATGGGACAATTCGCCAACTCTACCGACACTTCCGGCATGCCATCCAGCAGCAACTACGTTGTCGACTCCGAAGTTGACGAGGTCATCAGCTTGACATTGTTGGAGTCTGATGTTGATGTCGCCTTGGTTGTATACGAGGACAAGCACAAGGCTAAACACCTGGACATGGAAGTCGAAGAGGAGTTAGGTGACTCGGACAAAGGTACGCAAAAATACAGCTTATCTTCAAATGTCTTTGGCTAACAGTTATTTGCTAGAAAATCACGATGTTGAGGGGCGCCATATTGTACTAGGTGCCACTCAGGTCCAACGCGCCAGTGCATATGCCTCGTTCCAGTCAGGTGTGGCTCGCCTGGCTGAGGAATATCGTATGGCCATACGTAACAAAGTTCGCGCCAACGAAGAATCACAACTTCTTTCATCGGCCTTGATCACGAGCTCCCAGGATCGAGTGGATATACTTGAGCGTGAGAAGGCGAGGCTCGAGGGAGACAAGGACATTCTTGTCTCTGAGTTGGACAGTTTGAGGAAGGATCTGGCAGATGCAAGGGCTGAGGTGAAAGGTATCCGTGAGGCTGTCGCCCAATTAAAGGTTGCCTGAAGTTTTACTTCGTATATATTGTGTCGAAATTTGCTTTAGCCTAATATTGTAATCACAAGAATGCCTTTGGTTATCAATCATTGCATTGGCTTATAACAATTTGAAAATTTTAATCATAGGGGAAAAAAATTGAAGTAATAATATCGTCTATTTACCATAATCTAATGTGCGTATAACATCTGTAATACCTAACGCGCTCTCAAGAGTCTCTATCCGATCTGTGATGCTGTCTCTCTCGCGTTCGTTGATGGATAGTTGACGAGAAATATAATCAATCTCGTGTTGCAAATCAGTGAGGGGGTTGCTATCATAGCAATCCAAATCTTCGTCCAAAGGGTTATTGCTCTCGGATTCGGAGTCGGAATCTGGCCACCCAGCATAAAAATCGTGTGGAATGCGATTGGCCTTGTCTCGAAGAGACTCACGTAGACAAGTGGCGATACGCAAAAGGGTTGAGCGTTCACGAGAAAGCTTGCGCTCATGCTGCCGAGCTTCGTAAACAGACCGCATCATAGCAATTTCGGAGGTGAAAAGAGGGGATAAGGGATGGCCAAGAGAGCTCATTGTGGTTTGGCAAATGCGAGTGGGTGGAGATGGAGTCTCTGGAGCGTAGAGTTTACGGTTGGGGGTCCAATTGACTAATTGGCAAGGGGGTGTACTGGGCTCAGTCTATGTACATGCACGTTAATGTTCTGCTCGTAGCAGCACAGGTAAATACTCACCTCGGAGTCACTGAGACTTTCGGTTTGGGGAGGTCTGTCGGTAGCGTGTGATTGTACATCTGCAGAGGGTCCACTTGTCAGGCTGTCAGCCTGCAATTGAAAAGAGTCACGGTCGAGCACGACGGTGTGTGCCACTTCGTTCTGTGTGGCTGCATGTTCAAGTTCTTTCGAATCAACTTGTTCGATGGGGTGTCCCTCTGCTTTTAATGCTGCTTGTTCACGTTTGCTGAGCCATCCTGGAGGTGGGCTATACTGAGTCATGTCTTCATTTTCGGTAGCACAACACCAAGATAGATGTCGCAGATAGGAGGGTGTGATTTGTTGGGCTGATGGTATAACCCACTCTGGTGGGGATTCATCCAAGGATGACTGACTGAAGATGTTGGGCATGAGGGTGAAACTGTGAGGGAATCGATAGACAGACGGCACAAAACTTGGCAGCAGAGGAGGATGTCACAGTGAGTGACAATTTCATGGTTAGCTCGGCATGAATCTTAAAGTGAATGGTTGAAGAAAGAATGTGATATTGATAGCAAGTAAGTGGTCTGGCCAGCAGTGAAATTAGGGAATCCTACGAAGGAGGGCATAGTAGTAGTTAGTAGTAGGAAAGGAACTATTGATAGTGCGCGCGTGCGACACATGTCAGGTGGCATGACCATATATGGAAGGACCGGACTGATGTCATTTGTATTCGTGGTTATCTCGACCAAATAATAAGCATAAAAGGCTGATATTGGCTGTATATGTCTGTAGTCAGTATTTCAAAGGGTGATAAAAGGATTCAATGAATTTATTTTCTATATGATGGTAAAAAAATCATGATTGATATCTTTCAACCAGGCCAACACATGTCACTTGCACGATAATCAGAATATCACAGTGACCCACAAAATATATTGTATTAAAATGGTGCTACAATATCTACATAAAGTTATAGGTGTGAGCAAAAATGTCTTGAGCATATCATGCTCTTGCCATCTGGACGGCTTGAATATAATGCCATATTAGGCCAAATATACCTCCACCAATATTTGATGGCATTGTCGGAGCTACAACCACATATCAATATTTCCACGATTTACTGATGTGAGTACTTGTATAGTTACTAATACCAAGATCAGTACAATTGTATGTATCGTTGATGTGTTAATTCTTTAGTGACTATCCGAAGATCCTCAAAGTATGTGTTATCAAATTCTCATTCATTCGGCGCTATCCAATGATGCACCACAGCATACATATACCCAGATCTTCTACAGAAAATTGAAACGCTGGCCTGCATAGGAGCACTTGTGTATCGCACCTGCGGTCATGCTAGAAGCTACGAGGACATCTCGCAAGAGGGCCCTTCTGATAGGAATCTCACAAGCTCAATTGAAAGATCCCAGAAAAGAACCACCCTTTCCCATCAAGAAGGTCGACATCAAGAGGAGGACACACGAAGATGTCCGAGCCATGCGTGATTTACTCTTAAGTGAGCAAAAATTCTTCGGCTGCGGTGGTTGGATCTCCTTGTTTTCCTACCAAGTACTGAACACAACGAAGGTGTATATCGCTACTCTTCTGGAAATATCGCAGTTTTGCTTGACGATGAAGAGCCAAACCATGCACAGCCTACCCGAGTGAATATTGTAAGTGTAATCGATCAATGATAATTTATGACGTCGATCTTGTCAACCATCGGATCCTTGTATCAGCTTAATTGCATGGATATGCTTGTGGAGGGTGCAAGAAGTGGCGATAATTTTTTCTTTCACTGTACGTGCTCGTTAAAGTGTAATCCACATACATATCCTTGATTAATAGACCATATCGGACAAAGTTTCTGGACCAGCAGGTCAAGAGGCAACTAATGATCCAAACGAAGAAGATGGGTTAAAGGAAAGTAAGCAAACATCAATCATGATATGGTCGGGAATTATGGTGGAAGATTTTGAACATACAGTCATGTGGACTTCCAATGAAAAGAAATTTTCGGACATGGCGCGTTTGCTTTACCGTTGCATTATGTATGTGGTAAAATTTAACTAAAGGCCACTTGGGATATCGCGATATAGGACCTTTGCAAACACCTCATTGATCCTCTTCCCTCTACGTGCACACTTATGGTAAGTTCGTAGCGATGTATCAGTAGCGCATATCAGCAATTTTGATCAAATTATATCTCAGGCTATCATGGATGATTGCCACTCTGGGTCACTCCTTGGTGTGATCTCTTAATTGCAATCCAACCTGCTTTTCTCATGATTGTTTTTTAACGTAATATGTAGATCTTCCCCACTTCCGTTGCAACCGAGTATATGTTCCTTGGTTCGATAAGGGACGTAGGTCGGACTCTGAACCCCTCAAAGGAGACTTCCGTATGTAATTGTTCATTTTGTACTGTTATCTTGGGTTGGTTAATGATAAAGGCTGATTCATTCACCTCCGTTAACTCAAAAAGAAGACAACACGCAAGTGAGCCGCCGTGTATACTTGTCATGGACTTCTCGCTGATAAAACCATGTTGTATTAAAGTGGCAGTTGATCCGGAGGCGAGCGCCTATCCTCTATCAAGGACGCCGAATATAGCCAACGACTATCCCGATAGTACTTTAAAGCGAATTTCGGAGTCAATCATAGCACCTCGTGAGAAGATCTTCCTATTCATTTCTACGTTTCTCGCGGACCTGATGGTCAGACACTGATTTTAGCACCTTCGGTCCCTCACAGTTCCCTTCACGATCAACGATCAACCCATACCCGGGTCCTGCCGCAAAATATCCAACGGCAACAAGGGCAATTGAATGAGCTATCCAATAATTGGTATATGCAACAACGCTTTCCAAGAGCCGGATTGGGCGAAGCAAGTACGCAACCATCACTGCTCCTTTCTACCAACCTCAACATCTTTTCGTTCCCAACATTGGCGACACACCCCATGGATGTGGATACTCCAGAAGATGATCCTGTCGATCTCCGCCACCCAGGAAAGGTCTCGTCAGCTGAGGTCTTACCTGACCTGGGAAGGCAATACTTTGACTCTCCAACTGGCTTGTTTTGCAGTGGATATTGCCGAAGTTCTCCCATCTTTTACGATGGCTATGAGACTAAACCGGAAGTGGTACGAACGTCATCGTCGATCGTCAAATGTTACAACTAATATTCTAAATATCAGATATGCATATCATCTGCAAAAGGTAGTGTGTCTATGTGGGAAGACATGGAAGGTCAATCACTGTCATTGGTATGTTAATCACCATTTTGGACCTGCTTATTCTGAATTTTACTGACGTGACTACTAATTAGTATCTAGTCCGGATTCTACGTACGTCCTCATGTTGGTTTTCTACTCGATTTACCTAGAACATGACTTCTATCAAGGAGAGAACCCTATACGGAGTCTCGCGGAGGTCATGACCCTCGTCAGGTAACATTTGATCACATATTTTGTCATGGATTGATTGAACGATACGACTATTACTCTTTATTACTATACTATTAAGCAGATGCGCAAGTTTGTATGTACCTGTTTGTTTTCACACCTCTTTCGGTAAATCTTATTGTTCTTTTCACTCATTTTCTCATTTTGATGACGTATTTTTATTGCTCTCGCCATATTCCATCCTCTGTCCTCCATCTCTCCTATTTACCTCACCAAATTTGGAATTATTTTCCAGATACTAACATGCTTGAAGTGTCCTCTCTACCTTTCTGTATT
This sequence comes from Agrocybe praecox, assembly GCA_964017145.1. Lineage (NCBI taxonomy): Eukaryota > Fungi > Basidiomycota > Agaricomycetes > Agaricales > Agrocybaceae > Agrocybe > Agrocybe praecox. The sequence continues at coordinate 3,687,405 of OZ024843.1, read as the reverse complement.
TTTGGTGCCGGAGCGAAGCGAGGCGCATGCCTTGTAGTCATAAAGCATACGAGAATTACGTTGAATCTTATGACAAAACTTCACATAATAATAAAAATGTGAAAAGGACTTTGAATTTCACACTTAAATCGGGGGAAATTATCCGACAAGAGGTTGAAGAGCACGACTTTTTAAATCCACAAGTGAGTCGCGTTTCTTGAATTCATTAGACGCTCACGAAATTGAAATCCTGCTAAAAGTTGTCTAGTTATTTTCCTTTAGTGAGTGTGTGACCAGTTGCTATCGCTGAGTCCCTCTAACCCTCTCCACGCAATCTGCTTTCGTCACATTGCACAAGATATGAACAGGGTCCTCGGGTTGTAGTTTGTGGGTCTGATGAACATACTATTAACCTTGTCTTTGCGAAGGCTCGAGATTTTCAATCATATCATTACCTTATCTATGCGGGTCTTCTGAAAGGCCGTAAATGAAGTCTCCGTGGAACTCTGCCTCATTGCATCAAATTTCATGAAACTAACGCAAAGCTAACGTCAAATTCAGTCTCAATCAGGTTTAGACGCTCGTGACCTTCCTAAATAGGCACGTTTATATTCACAGAGGCTGTCCTCATTCCTCCAACATCAAATTCCTTGGTCTAATCTTGTATCAATCTATCACAGAAAACATGAGTCTTACTATGCGGGTCCTCGGTAACTAGGATAATGCGGACTGCCCATTAAGATTAAACTCAATGATAACCGTATGTCTCTGCAGTTGTCCACATGCCACCATGTTAGACTCTTAAAGCAGCCACCAATGGTTTCGCTTATGTGTCGTGCTCCTTTTCTTCCCTCCACCCTCCAGAATGCTGACAGTTAGGAATCTCAGTCCCGCTTCCCAGCAGCAGCTGGTTTACAGCTCCGGGATTAACTCCACAATGATGAACAACGTTCTGCTGGGTACGTGACTCTTTGCTCGCGGGAGGCCAACTTAATGCGATGACTCATAATAATTCTGTTTAGGTGCCTACTCAATGGTATACTTCCGTACCATATATCTCTACTGTGAGTGTGCGCTCTATCTCTCCTCAATGACGGCCTTTCAGGAAGATGGTGTTGAAGGAATCGACTTAACAGGGACCAGGAAGTCTTCTCAGCTCAGGGTTGGGATCATCAGCGCGATAACTGCGATATATGCACTATATGCTATGCAGTCGGCTATTGCATGGTATCGGCTGGATATGACCTTTGAACTTAACAGCAAGTCCAATGGACCTCTCGCACCTTTCTATGGGCCCGGATGGTATCATCTCCTGGCGAACGCTTGCTTTTCCATACAAAGTGAGATTGCTGATGCATTAATGGTAAGCAGCACATATTCGAATTTGGCATCAGGTCAATGCACAATGTTGAGAATCTAATCCGAGTAGATATGGAGATGTTATCATGTCTGGAATAAGTCATTTCGGGCTATAGCACCCGCTGCATTTCTCGTTGTAGTACAAGTAGGTGAGTTGACACCAGTCTTACTCGGGTATTTTCAATACTATAGAAAGCTTCAAGCGAGCTGATTGACCATTGAACTTTGGTCACCACAAAGGCATCTTCATAGCGACGCTCATAATCCTACTGGAACACGACTTACGACCACCGGTACCAGTAGCGAGCGTAGTCAACAAACTTATAGCTGCGAGCGCATTCATCACGCTATTTTCTACCCTTCTGACAACGCTTCTGATTTCGTATCGAATCCATTCAATGATGCGGCAGGATGGGACTATCCAATCCTACACCAGAATCAAGAACGTCGCCGATATCCTCGTACAGTCTGCAGCAGTGTATTCTTTTGTATTGCTGATATACGCCGCTGCTTCGGTATCAGGTGTACGCGATGCTGCACTTTTCTCTTTCCAATATTATTTAACGTGCTTGTGTTCATTCGCCGCGGTTTGTGTTCCTTTTCTCTCTTGAAAATGCCATTGCTGGGGACTGATTACCTCTGTACGCTCTAGGGCATCGCACCAACAATAATGATAGCTCGCCTTGCGAATCCTAACCCTCGGGTGTCCTTCGTGTCCATGCCAGTTCATTTAACGGGTCTTCGTTTTGGCGATACATCCATTGCCAATACGGACAGTACAGAGTTGACATCTGGGGTTGCCAGATCACCGCAAGAAGGATGCAATAAGAAGGAAGAAAACAAAGGTGAACTTGTTGTGGTCGGTGGGCCATGTTAGTTTTTTGTGGAAAGAGACAGATGGGTCAGATTTTGGTTTACGTATTGATTCTTGAGGCAGGTTCGTGACAGATATGAACGACTGAATTGCAATGATTGGGTATTGAGACGTAATGGAAATTTGCTGTTCGACGATAAACATTGAAAATAGAATCAAAACATAAGCTGGCCTTCTTTCCTGTAATTGTAACGTGATTGGGAGATGGTTCGGATACAATACAACACTCTATCCTCCCAGTGTATGGTCAGAGACCTCACGAGGAATAGATGTACGTTAATCCATCTTTCCTCGAACTGTACGTAGAACCGTCCTCGGAAAGGGGTGCGGCAAGGATATTTCGCTAATATTTGGAGGTGCGCTGTGTGTCAACTCATTCTCTTGACTTGTTAATAGATCGATTCTTGACAGTAGGTAGGTATGTGTTCTTGCCTGACGTTGTTGCCGTTTCTGTCGTAAGCGCTTGAAGATTATCAACGCAAGGCCAACCAGGCCAAGCGCTCCTATTACACCGCCCACTACTTGGATTATTCTTTCGCTCTTGTTTCCATTTAAATCTGCACTGTTAGTGGACGACGGGACTGCACTGTTGATTGGTAAGGTCGGCGTCGTCATTATACTGCTCCAGCTGCTGCTGGAAAAAGGGCTCATTGCAAGAGAATTCGGTTTGGTCCCATTCTGGATGATAAGGTAGTCGAGAGTAAGGGGTGTCGTCGAGAGATTTCCCAGGTATGTCACCACAATGGAATGCGAGCCATAATCGTCCAACGGGGTTTGAAAGAATCTTTGATTAAACTGATCGATAGCGTTTGACTGAATGCCCGCCAGAAAAAATAACACAGGCTTGCCATCGTCCACAGAGTAGGTTCCAGTAGTTGAATTGGAAGGTGCATCAACAGGTATAACTCCATACCAAGCAAGAGACACTCCTACATAAACACGGAATTTCAGCAAAAGTTGGTTGTCGACAATGGTTTTTGACATACCCGTGAAGTTATAGGTAAACACAACGTTGGTGCTAGTTGTCATATTGTAAATTCCGGATCCTCCAAATCCGCTTGTCCAACCTTGTCCAAATCCCAGCTGGACTTCTGAATCCATATTATCGACCAGAACTGCCTTTCGATCTAGAGGATCATCCGGTGAAGGGACATATTGAATTCGGTCGAACCAAACTGTTTGATTCGCCGCAGTCATATTCATCGTCAAGGTATGCGAACGGTCGACTAGTTGATCTTGTTCGCAAAACAACCAGTTGTTTTCTATGTTGGCGGTGTCACCGAATGCACCGATGCTGATGTTGTCCACGAAGCATTCCCATGCCACCGGATTATCAGGCAAATAGTTACTTCCGTAGACCTTTACTTGTGTGCCTAGATTATATGTCAGGAAACAACACGCTAGGAGACATTGGCGACACACTTACCATTAAAATTATATAACAAACTTGCAGACGAGTTTGTCCCATGCAATGTGCTGTGATATGCGGGTCCAAAATTTCCTATCGAATCCAAGTTATTGAAGGCTTCAAACCAAGGGCCGACAAACTCGATCTTTGGATCCGAATCATCTACGACGACCCAACGTGGACTTTCGGACGACATTGGGGCATAAAAGTAGAGAAAACGGCGCTTCAAGATATATACGTGGTCCGAGAATACCAGTCCATCTCGATGGTTATACCAAACTGAAGGAGTCATAAACAAGGATTTAAAACCATGGTTACGGGTTCAAGACGCTATGGGCCCTAGAAAGCTGAGATCCCGGCTCGAGATGGCAAGAACGAGAGATTAGGCCTTAGGTGACTGTTTAGTAAGCGCGGTGTAGACAGCGGCCACGAGTCTGTAAAACAGATAAAAGTGCGGTGAAAAGGCAGTCATGCACGAGAATGGAACAGGAGCGGTCGCGGTGAGCCGCGATAAAGTTATTTGTAGATGTTCTCATTCTACCTTGTAAGCTTTTGCGTTTTTTGTCAGGTCTATTATTTCCACTGTAAACCTCTCGTGCCAGTGGTTGATGCGGAATCCGAATTAACGACGAACGTGCCGCCCAAGTGCCGCCCACTCGAGAATTAATCGATCACGTGTAGCGCGTTTTCTGAATATTATTCCAATTTCCGACTTGACCCTCAGTACTGTACTCGTTCCAACTTCCCAACTATCAAGTTGACAGGTACTCTACTACATACTGAACAAGAATCTTCACGATCTACAAAATAATTTCTCGAGGCAATTTTATCACTGCTCTCAGGAATCCTCGGTCCCACAAACTACTCACACCTTGATTTTGATTTGAAAACCGCAATGCGTATACGAATTCAAACACAAACTCCTTTACCAGAACTCAAAGCTTGGTTTATACCGGACGTACCAGACTCTCCAGAGACAATATATGAACTTAAAGAAGCCCTATGTAGACGAGTACAGGCCTTACATGATGGCGAATATCGAGGAAAGGACTTGATTCTGGTTTTGGATGGTTTCGAGCTTTTGGACGACAGTCCTTTTCATGCTGTTCGAGACGGAGACCTTGTAAGGATAAAGCCAGCTACTCGTCTGGATAAAAGGGACAAACCAGGTACGTATCTTTGCACTTCGATGTTAACAACAAAACTGATGTTTTGGTTATCGCAGAAACTTCACGGCCATTACAAAGGAAAAGAAAACGTTCTCTGAGCGCCCAGAATACGCTAGTAACCGAGAGGGGGCGGTCTTTGTCCAAGACAAAACCTGCAATATCGTCTTCTTCGAAGAAAAAAGCAGTAACACCACCAGAAGAAAGTGAATCGGACACGGAATCGGATTCTTCTTCCTCTTCTTCCTCTACATCATCCTCATCGTCATCCTCATCGTCCTCATCCTCGTCCTCTTCAACGTCAACTTCGTCTCCAAAAGTCTTATCATCCAAGAAACTCACATTAAAATCCACAGGCACAAGGTACATCTCATAAACCCGACCTTTTTATACCGTGTACCAATAATTATGATTAGTTTTATAAGCCAAACCGATAACCATATTTCTTCAAATACAACTAACGTCCCACCGGGATATGGAAAACCCTCGACTCACGCTCGTAATCAACGCCGGAAGAAGAGGAGAGAGATACTGAAGCTTGTAGGCGAGACACCTAACCCAATGACCCAGCCGCCCAGTGGAACCTCGGACGTAAACAGTCTACCTTTGGGACCAAAGAAGGCCAATAAACCCAAGAGGACGAAGGGTTTCTTGTCGACATATGATGGCGATGATGATGGCGCGATGAGTGTAGTCAAATCATCAGCAGACCAGGAGACAGTAATGTCCCCTGAAAACCTTGTATATATGAACCCAGACCAGCTCATGATGGGCAACCTGCGGAACAAAAATAAAAAGAAAGGATTCAAACTCTCCATGGCCAATCCGATCCCACAAAAGATCGTATTTTCTGAACCACTCGTTGGTGTGCTAGGACCAGCTGCTGAACTGTCTCGAGAAACACAAATGGACGTCGACGTTGACGCCAATATAGACAAACCAGGACCTTCCACAATTATTGCTAAGTACCAACCTCGCCTTATCCCCCCGTCCGAAATCCAAGAGCAAGGCGGCTTACCTCCCAATATGTTCGTCACGAGCGTAGATGTTGAAGCTGGGATGTGGGATCACGGCGCTACCACGTCGGCGTCAAAGTCCAAGATTAAGCGGAAGAACAAGAAGAAGGAAACAGAAATGCAGGAACAGGAACAGGACGACTGGTACGATCATGGTCACGAAGAAACGCAATATTTCGAAGCCGACGGTGATGTCACGCTCTCATACGGTGATGACGACGACGACGAAGCGGGCATCCCATTCGACTGGGAGAAAGCAGAAAAGGCTTGGGAGAAAGCCAAACGGGTAACGGAAACGACTTCATTAAACGCGGGCACCATCGCAGGCTGGAAGGTCAGCTTTACCCTTTTCTCATTATCCTCAATTCTCATGTTGTCTAAATTCTATTACAGACTCTCGCTATAGACCCAAAGACATTTACACCGGCTTACATTCTGCAAGCCGCTCGCGTAGTGTTACCGTCCAATCCATCTACAGACTCAACGGATGTCCGAACATTGGTCATCCGCATGAAATCCCGCACAAGTGATAACGATGCTGCTGTCGCTTTTGGGCTGAGTGGTGTTAGTGATGGGCAAAATGGTGAAGCGGAAGAAGACGACATTGTGCCTTGGGCAGACATTCTAAGCGAGGAATGGAGGGTGTTAGATATTTAGAAACCAAGATTATCCTTATGTTCGTGAAGAAAAATGAGGGCATCTCGTTTACTGAGAGAAGGGTTCGACGGACCTCGAACCTCGAGCACAAACTTCAGTGGCAGCGACTCCCTATCATGGTTGCTTCAATCAACTTCACTCCTCAAAATGAGACTTTCTGAAAAAATGGGTATCCTTTTACAAAGCCACCTAACGTGCTGTCGCGAGTCTAACAAAAACTATGTACACACTGTCTACTACTTGATAAAAATAAAACGTGTAGTGACGCCAGTGATGTAGGACGATTTAGCGGGGGTTGATTGGGGATCCAGGATCCACGTAGCAAATAATAAGCTACTCTACTTTTCAAAAGTCGTAATGTTACGAATAAGCAAAAAGAATAAGATAAGATGGTAGTGATAAGTACTAGAAAGCTGTCAGACGATGCGAACAAGACTTGTATGAATGGAATCTAATTGGGTACATTTGAGTTGGTTATACACGTAGAGGATGCAGATAGATATACATGATGATGAAAAAATGTAGCGTTGAGTTAGACAGCGGGCAACAATTTCCAATGATTAGAGAATGATAGTTGAAGAAACGGATGTGCAGTCGAGCAAAGGAGACAGGGTTTCAGCAAGATTATAATGGCATTGAATGGTCCGTGAGCACTCCGCCGATACGGTTGTAAACAGCTTCAGGGTATTGTCTTTTGAAGGAATCAGTAAGGGCAATACATCATAGAGGAAGCGAAAACGTACCGTTCTCTTAATCGTTCTAGCAGCTCTATAGCAGCTCCGCGGTTTCCAGCCCCAAGCTCAGCTCTAACCATCACCTCCCACGTTGAGGGCTACGACAAATAAAGTCAGCTCAATTATTAGGAAAAGAATAGAAATGGATTACTGACCTCACGATACACAGGTTCCATGACAGGGACTTCCGGAGAAGGACTATGCGGCGCATGATTATTAGGTGCAGCAACTCCCGTAGGAGGATCCGAAAGCGACTCGAACACCGCTCTCGCCTGGTCCAAATCATTGACGTTGGCATAGCCCTTGATCAAGAAGTTGGCAATGTACGCCGTCATGTGCACGCCTGCCTCGTTCATTTTGTTGACATAAACTGGGATGAGTTCTGTTCGTTTGTGCGCGACGATCACATTGATAATGGCCTCGAAGACAACGGCGTCTGGTGCGGGTGCACGAGGTACTGTGTGCATAGACTCGAACACAGAGAGGGCCTTGTCAAGGTCCTTAGAAACACATCCGTAAGCGTTGATGAGCGAGGCAAAGTGTGCACCAGTAATGGGAATCGAGATGTCCTTCTGTAGATCAGCGAAGACCTTCTCCATTGATGGAAGATCGACAGGTTCGATCGACCCATACGCATCCATAAGGAGCTGAAGAAAAGCACAGATCAGCGTCCAATTCCTATCAAAGATTATAGAAATATACACACCTTGTATGTATGCGCAGAAGGCTTGACGCCAGCCTTCGACATTTCATGCCTGAAATGCAATACACTGCTACGGTTAGGCTTCGTCGTAGTATATAGCTGCATCATCGTGTTGTATGGAGGTACCCGTGCCTTGAAATCGGGAGCAGCCACCATCTCGTTGAAGAGGCTGTCCGCAGCCAACACATCACCTACACGAGCGCAAGCACCAATTACAGCACCATAAGTGATGGAAGATGGCTTGATCCCGCTATCCTTCATTTGCTGGAACAACTCAAGTGCGTAATCGGCCTTACGTGCCTTGGACAACTTGGAGATGATGTTGTTGAAGAGATACAAGTTCGGTTTGACACCGCGTTCAATTGCCTCCTGGAACATTGACATTGCAGCAGAAGCATCATCAGTCGTATCTTTGACATTTTGGATCAAAACGCCATAAGCGTCAGCTGACGGGCATCCTCCTTGTTCCAAAATCCTGAATCGATGTACATGGGCAGTATCCAAGTGTCCAGCGTGCGCTAGAGCGATGATCATGCTATCTTCAATCTTCACCCAAGCAGCCATCTGCTGGCTAGGGTTCAACTGAGGTAGCGCGCTCTGCGCAATCCTGTACAGCTCAGCAACCTTATCCAACTCGTTTTGGCGGCCAAGGAGCTCGATGAGACGGGACACAGTGAGTAATTGGGGAATCAATCCTTTCTGCAAGCCGTCCTCGAAAAGTCTAAACCCTTCCATGGCGTTCTTTTCTGGGGATGACTTGTTATTCGACCGCATAGCATCGTCGATCACCCGAGAAAGGTATCTGTCGATCTTGAAGCTGGGATAGATGCTTTCTACTGATGTCTGCGACATATCAGACTGGAAACCGGATACAGCAGAACCAGAATCGGAAGTATGAGACAAAGCATCTTCCAAGGCGGCGTACTTCAGTTGATCAAAGCGCTTCGCCGCCTCCAGATAGGATGGTCCCAACCTCTCGAGGTACCGATCCCTCTCTTGTTCGCCGTAAATCGTCCCAAGGACTTCCAAAGTCGTTTGCTGGGTATCATTATCAAATACACCAAATGAGACGCCATTCTTAGCCATATCTTCGAGGAGAGAGGCCAGACCATTGAAAGCGAAGTTGGGGATTGTAGGGAGCCCTTCGGGGTTGCTTTTAAGGGCATTGGCCTCGAAATGAGCAGCGTACGAAAGAATGATGCTCCAGTCCTGTGTGCCAAGCTCCTCGAAGGCGAGAAGGCTTACAAACTTGGTATGACCGTATGCCTGAAGGAAGAAAGGTGCGAACTTCAACTCTTGCTTCAATCCCACAGACGCGCCTAGTTGAGCAAGTCCCAATGCAGAAGGGAACGACAGCACGGCCTTGCCTGTGGCGGCTGTCGCGTAAACGTGCTCGATAAATTGGAGAGAAACTTTCTGGAGCCAAAGGAGGTGGTGCGCAGGGATGCTGTTGCCCAGAGTCTGGACTTCCTGCAGGACACTGTCGATCATGACACGGCAAGGTACCTCAAAGTTGCCCCGCAAGATGAAGTTGTTGCAGATGTCAATCTTCATTTCCCAAGTCTGCTGAGTCGATTCGAGTTCTGCCAGATCATCCAACAGGAATTGGAGGGTTTGCAGAGCGGTGGTGTCATCGAGATTCTGAAGATTTTCCATGTTAACGCGGTGTACAATGATATGATCGGCATGTCGCATGTGCAAATTGTCCTGCTCCGCAACGTCCTTGTAGATAGTGTAAAGTCTGTTAAGTTCGCTCAAATTTTTGCTGCCCGCCAAAGCATCTATCATCAAATGCCAAGCAACGCTATCCGGGCGCATAGCTCTACCACCGAGACCTTCGAAGGGGTTCGAAGGCGTACGGTCCTGTTCCAGTAAATTGTTGAACCAAGAAAGAGCGCTTTGCAGATCCCCACTAAGGATAAATCCGGCAATGACCGTCGTAAATGTGGAGGAGGTTGGAATAGGAACATCTGCAGGGGTAAATTGATCTCCTGCGGGCGACTGAAGCATTTGTTCGACCATTCCGATAGCCTTTTCAGGCTGTCCAGCGCGGAAGTATGCTTCAATCATAGAGTTCCATATCATAATTTGGGCTCGACGTTCGAAATCAGCCTTGGCAACAGGGTAACGACGTAGTCTTCCGTCTTTCGCGGATGTGACGAAAGCTTCAAAAATTTGTTCGGCATCCTCGATCTTTTTCAGATTGGAAAACGCGAGTATCATCGCCCTGTAAGCGGTAAAGCTGATCTGCATATCCTTGATGCTTTCGAATTGGGCAAAAACATGAATGGCCGAATTAATATCGTTATGGTTGGCACAGGCGAGCAGGAGGTTGGAATAAGTGACGTGAGAAAGCTGGTCCTTAGCACCAATGGCCAGAACACCCTCAAAGAGCGACATCGCAGAAGAGAAGTTATCTTCTTCCTTGAGTTTCGCAATCCTGGCTTCATCTGCCTCAATCGTTGCTGCTTCCAAGCGACCGACGAGAGGAACGCGCTTTGTACGCATTTCCAGAGAAAGAACGGCCTTGTGCACTTCGAGATCCCGAGCAAGAAGTGCTTCGATAAGACACTCGTACGTCTGGACGTTGGACACAACCGATCGCTCGAGCATCGTGTTATAAAGCTCGATAATCTTTGTAAGAGGTTGTCCTGCAGGTCGGGTTTGCGTCAATGCATGTAAACCAGCGTTGAATTGTTGAACCGTGGGCTTTTCATGAGTAATGAGCATCCGACGTACAACGTCGACGACGGCCATTTCATTTGTCGTTTTCGAAAGATTTTGCAGCTTGGTAACGAAGGAATCTTCAACAGGGGTGCGCTCCTTGGGTTGTGACTTGACTGGCTCGTCCACCGCCGTCAGAAGCGGGCTTAGAGGCGCAGACGTTGAATTTCGGCGAACAATAAGGGGAGGCGAAGGAGTGGTTTCTGTGAGCAATCTTTCTTTTGCAGAAGCCAAACTTTCCGTAGGAGCAAAAGCGTGTCGTCCTCTTGCGTGAAGTTGAACAGTTTTGAGAACGCCCATATTTTCACCCCGCTCAGTCCGTCCTGCTACACCCATCGAAACGCTTGAACTGCGCATACGGTGCCTCTTGGTGCCCGTAGGGAGGACATGCGCAGGTCGTCGGGTAATTAAATCCTCATTTTCGTCGTTTTGCGAGAAATTACCGTCATTTGAAGTGACTGCGTTTGCTTGAGTCACTGCTCGACCTGCGCTCTGCAAAAAACATTAATACTTTCTAAATCCTTGTTAAAGGAAGACCTACATTATATCCAGTATAGAACCGACTGCCAGTGTTGTACTTGGAGCCTCCTGGGCCTGGACCATTCCCCCAGCTCGAGCCAGAGCCCGACGAAGGGCCTGACGATTGCAACTGAAGAACATTCCTGATAGTATGTGTCTGATTTTGGACAACCGCGACAGCACGGGTTGTGCTGTGAAGGATGTGAGGCAACATATGCCTCTGAGTCGTCTAGTGAGCCCTAGATCGTCGAAAACGACGAGCTCGCACAGGTTAAAATCCAGAAGGGGTGGGGAGTTCAAAAAAGCGTGGTTGCCATACTTAGACCTCAAAAGGCGTTCGGGTCAATCCGGAAGGTAATGCCGTATCCCACACGTATTGCAGCGCCGTACACTGCTTGGCCGTACCACGTACGCTTTCTGGCTCAGACGCAAATTGAAGAACTATCAGGATTTTACTGTTGTTTAATATCAGATATCATTATATATTCATAGGATTGATACCACGTTTCTCGTTTGAGGATTCAGAGTGAATACAAGTATTTCAAAGAAAAAAATATCTTTCGGCATAGGTATTCTCGTCCGCGGACACGAAATTTTGAAAGTCCGGTTCACTCAGAATTCGGAAGGTATTGCGGCTTCCCAAAACTTCTTTCTTTGCCACTCTCGACTTCAAAATTGCTGGATGATCCTCAACATGCCGAATCATTTTTTAACTGGTATTATCTTCCTCTCTTGTACTTATATTTACTCGGTGAAAGTCATTATATAGGTTCACCTGAGACTGTGCCCAATTTGTGGACAAAAGTTATGAACTTCACCCTTGATGAGACGTTGGAACAGCTCAACGTACCAAAACTGCCAGAGACAACCGAGTTTCCAGAAAAATATAGGATGCGTGTATTTGAAGCGTTGCTTCTTATACGTCGCTATTCTTTCCGGCAATCTCCTCATGACATCTCCCGCGCATCACTAATTCTTCTGCAGTTTGTTCCTCTTAAAGATGCTGTATCATGCTGTTTTCTATTCTTTGTTCTGGCTTGTAGGTCCCTCGACATCTTCGAACGCACGACGGAAATTGGACATCTAGATCGTGCAGTCGCACTATTGGAAGATATATGGGATAACAAAACGCCAATTGTTAACTTCCGCTTTGCTGTCGGCCTGACTTTATGCCGTGCTTGCATGCTTCACTATTTGGTATCTGACGAACCACGAGCTCGCGAATCAGCGGTCAATATCTTCGGGGAAATAAGGAGGTCCTTGCCTAGCTGGGTCCCCCCTTCCAATACGAAGACCTTGATGATTTTGGGCGATATCATGCAACACCTGTATATCTCTGAACAAAACATCGACGAGGTCCTTCTCTCTACGATAACGTCTATAGTGGGTAGCATCAATCTCACTCCAGGCGAATTTACCGCTTTTCAGGCTCTCGTAATATCACTCATTTTCACGATTCTACGTACAGAACACGGAACTTGGCAACAGAAGATAAATACCTTGTATGTCGCCGTGTCTCCCCCAGAATCAATCATTGAGAATTCTGTACAACTAAACCATATTCTTGATTCTATGGAAGAATTTCCGATGTCTTCTGTCAAACCTTTATGTCTATTATATATTGCGGATGTTCTTGACACGGAAGGTTTTACTCCCCTCAACGACAGCGAGATCTGTGAAAGCGATGAATCATGGACTAATGAATGCAAAAAAGCAATGGGGCATCTTCGAAAAATCTCGGTCTCGGAGGCGTGCAGCTTCACTTTCATACCATTCACATTGAAAGGGTGCGCGGAGCACAGACCCAATTCCGGCATGGAAAGATATATTCAAGTCGCGAATCCCTCTCCCTCTCACGTCTGCGTTTTCAAAATCTCTATCTTGACGGCAGGCCAAAGTGGTATGTCTTCTAGCAACGCAATTGCAATTTGGTTCTTATTACGAGGACGCAGAACCACTGGCAGAAATTTCACACGAACATTTTTGCTGGCATCTACAAAAATTATGCGATACGGCACCTCCAAGCCAGCTTGAAGCAGCTGTGGAGCAAGCCGAAAACCTCGATATGTTCCTCGATATGTCTTCCTATCTTAGACGTACCGAAGAGCGTATCATCCAATGGAGACAATCTGCTACGACGAAAGCATATATCATGTTCAGATTGAACATGAAGGACTCGAAAGTCTCCAAGAAGATAGCAACCGACTTTATTCTGGCTCTGGAACAAGAGCCTGGTCACGCCAAATGTGCTTATCAGCTTGCTTCAAATCTGTGTAACCTCGAAAATGACAATCAAGCACTGAATATTGCATCTCGCCTCCTCTCGGAATTTCTTCGTATTCAACAACGGGGTTCCATAAAATGGTTAATAGCGATGCTTGCATTGGCGGAAATTCATATGTTGATTTTCTTGCAAGAGCGCCGCAAAAAGGGGATTCCATCATTGGTTTTTGCGTTGGAGTTATTCAGGGAAGCCATCGAATCCTCTAATATGTTCACGTCATCCCATGATTCCTGGAGTGTGGAAGCGAGAAAGGTCATCGTTATTGGGCGTATTCTTCATTATCGGTTCAGCCGCTTTTCAGATTCGGAGACTTCTTTGGAAGTGACATTCACAGACTGTAAAAATCTACTGGATCACCTTCCCATTGGGCTGCCTTTTTGTGCCTCCACCTTGGAGGTTCTCGTCATCACTACCTTGCTTTATCTGTCGCGTCACACAAAAACAGCTCAAGAGTGGAACAACTCCGTTAAATACTTTTCTCGAGTGGTCGACAAATTAGCAAATGGAACTGATGTTGATGGAGTAGTGGCAGAGGGGGATGGGTATGCCCATACGATTGTCAATGAAGTCATAGCGGGTGGGCTGGACCCAGCACATAGTATCGAATTTGCCTCCGAAGCGATGTGCGTACTGCATATGTCGGATATGTTTCGAGCAATTGGACAAGACTGCTGCGAAAATCCTGGCTTCCTTCGAGTCTCTGTCGACTCGTACCACCGCAATCTCGAGCTTGGATCCAAAGACGATTCCGCGCGCTATCAAGAAAACGAACACATCTTACAGAGTCATAACCGATACGAGAAGGAGGCCCTGAGAAATGGTATGCTTGCCCTGGTTGTAAAGCCGGCCATTAGTATGTCGGATGCCAATCCTCAGGTATCATCACTTGCACCAGGGTTATTCCTTATCTTCAAATACAGAGCTGGGTATTTAACCCCCGACAATATGTCATCAACAGCTGCGTATACACACGATTGCGTTCTTCGTTTCATTCCTGTTCAAGTGTCGCAATTCACCATTGACATCGAAAGCGGACTACAAGATGACGAAGAAACTGAGTCAACCCCTTCATCCTGGCCCGAGGACCTTATGATGCTTCCTCACTCAATGACATATCCGTCTCCAGGATATGGCATGCCGAGCACATTGATTCCTGGTTTCGACAAGATTTCGATCAACGAACGGCATGAACTCTTCAAAATGCCTCTGGAAGCAAGGACGATTAGAGCGCTAATGCGCTCCGTAGATTCGGAGGTCCGTGATCTGGAAAAGTCCTCCTCATACGTTGTAGAAAATTTTATCAGAGAACTGCGTCAGCCTCCTACCTGGAACCGTGCCAATGTTGGACTCCAGGCGCGCATAGATCAAATAAGAAACCTGGGCCAGGACATTACTCAATATGGCCCCCTTCAAGCTTTGCTTACTCGTGGACCAGAAAGATGCTTGGAATTAATCGAAAGCACACGTTCAATTTTCTGGACCCGGTTATTAAGGTTGAAGACATCCTTTGCAGGGCTACCCGACGATCTTGCGCGCGCATTTAAAGAGGTGGCGGAGGAGATCGAAGACCTACAGTCTAACACGGCCCTCACCGGTACTGCATCTGAAGAAGAACGTCAGAGACAATTTGAGTTGGAAGTTATTTTCGACAGTATGGTAAAAAAAGCTAGGCTTTTACCAGGGTTCGATAATTTCCTGAGGCCCAAGACACACGATATCCTCATGAACGCAAGTTCAGGCGGTCCAATTGCGGTATTGCTGGGCACGAAGTCCATTTATGTAGCGTTAATCGTGCGACCGACTGGAATCGACCCTGTATTTTTACCAGATCTCACCGACGAGTTACTGGATAAGCTCGCCATCAACTTTAACAATGCATACCAAAATGCTAGAAGCATGTCATACGAGGAGGTGCACTCACCCGATAGATTCGGGAGACCAAAGAGGAAGACGCTGCAGGATTATGATGTCCTGTTAGAGAAATTGTGGAAAATGATTGTGCGACCTATTTTTAACTTTCTAGGGCTCCTCTCGGTAAGTGTTAAATTCATGTCCTATATAAAAATGATTTATCGTGCACAGTGTCGTGAATCTCTAAGTGAAAGGCCTCGTTTCTGGTGGTGTCCGACAGGAAAATTCTCACTTTTGCCTATTCATGCTGCAGCGACAGACTTCGGTGCATCGGATTTTGACTGCGCGTGGAATTATGTCGTGTCGTCATACACACCAACTTTACATTCTCTTATTTCCGCTCGCTCAAGCTGGGAAAAACTCCAGAAAAAGTCGATCTCAGAACTGGAAGTGTTGGTGATTGCGCAATCCAAAACCAGCGGCCACTCAGACCTCCCAAAGACTCTGGAAGAACTCGAGATTGTCGAGAACGTCGTGCCATCCCATCAACTAATATATATCGAGAATAGTACCTCACCACACCAAAGGCTCTCACAGACTAATTCTAACAGGACGGTGGCCGAGGTTACAAACTCACTAACGCGGGCTTCTATCCTTCACCTCGCTTGTCATGGACGTCAAAATAGAAAAGATCCTCTTAATAGTGGATTTGCTCTTGAAGATGGACGCTTGTCCCTAGCAAAATTGATTTCGAGCCACACACCCAACGCATTTTTTGCCTTTCTGAGTGCTTGTGAGAGCGCTGCTGTGGATATTGAGATCCTGGACGAGTCGCTGAGCCTAAGTGCTGCTATGCTTTACACCGGTAAGAAGACTTTGTTTTTATGACCAAGGTTATGATGGAATATACTGAATATTGAACCAATATTTATGGGACAGGTTTCCGAAGTGTCATTGGTACAATGTGGTGAGTTTAAGCCATAAAAATATTGTTATTTGTATTCAAAAGCATACTATGAAGGACGATGGACGACAATGATGGTCCCGAAATCGCTTGCACCATTTATGAAGAATTATTTAAAGACAAACAAGACGCACTCGAGCCTAATGTAATACCTTTTGCCCTGGATGCCGCCGTCAGAAAACTGTATCACAACGGAGCACATCCTACTCGATGGGCTACATATGTACATATCGGTATGTAGCTTAGAATTTTGGACGCTGCGCATTAGCAAATCTATTTGAGACATATTCCAACTGGGCGTCTAATTGGTAAGATGAAATAAGCGTGCTCTGAGGGACGTTTTTCACAACTCTCGCAGCCAATTACAAGACAAAAAATGCCATATCTTCTGGGAAACTATGAGAAGGCGCTTTCGAAATTTGAGAGCATTCGGCCATATAAATTATGGTTTGATTACATTCTTAAGAATCTAATAACCTGAAATGAATAACGTAAAAGTCTGCCACTCAGGTCTAAATCATATCCGAAATCTCTTGCTCATATCCTGCAACGAGTCACTCGAATCAGAAAGATACATAAGAGTTCACAACTAATACTCACCAGAGGGCGATGACTGGATATCTACAGTGGGACATTTTAAATTCAATTCTTTCACCAGCTTTTGGCCCTACGTACCTGTGGATTTTGGAAATTATGGGCTTCCACCTCACCCGGTTGTATTATTCTTTCTTTCTTGCGCCGTAGTGACCGTTTTTGATTGTACTCTCTCATCTGCTTCTTGTGATCCATGGAAGCTCTGTGCAGAGGTATATAGTGCTCATGGATCTTGTGGCTAAAACCCAAAAGCACATTAGAAATTTGACCATGCGGATTATGATAATCATTATTACCTGACAAGGAGTAGAACTTCTTTGAGGCTGCGCTGTGGGGTTTCTCCTACGAATGAACAAAAAGCTGAAGTTTAGACTACTATTATCACAACGGAAATCGGACGTTAAACATACGGAGTATATCCACCAGGTAGGCTGTTAATGATCTTCCTTTTGCATCTTCCCATGCCAGTTCGCTATCCTTAGCCGCTGAAAGGCATACCTGAATATTATTATTATTAGCTCTTGTGCAATAAAAAGACGTCGGTATTTTACATACGACGTCTGCCTTTAACTCCAAAGTATCATGTAGAATAGGCTGATTACGACAATAACCGGTGCAATACTTTGCGATGGGCGACTCAGATAGTTGTCTTTCCATGCGGGGTGGTCGAAGCATTCCGGGCATCATCGATGTGGAGGGTGTCGGCTGGCTTGGAGTGAGAATATTTGTGCTGTTCGCTGGCAAATCTTCTATGAGTTCAATTTTAATCCCAAGAGCCTTCTTCCTTTGGGGAATCCTCATGGGCTTGGCTGGGATTGGATTGGATGATGGACCACCGTTAATTTTCATTGAAGATACTTGAGAACTTAAATCCCCCGAATTGTCCTTTAGTTTGCTATCGGTTCGTATCAGCCAACCGTCGGTTACTTCGAGTGTTCGCTCTGGAGATTGCTGATGCTGCTGTTCAGGCGGTAAGATCAAAGAGTCACCTAATTGAAGTGTTCCTCGAGGAGATTGCTGCTGCCGCCCATGAGGGAAGACCCAATTCGCATCCTGGAAAGTACTGCCACTCGATTCCATTTCAGGCATTTCTGTTGGCTCGGACTGATGCCGGTCTTCTGGAGAGGCCGAATAGGAGCTTTTTGGCATCGAATTTTCATGAATAGCCTGAGGGGCCCCGAGGTGTGTGGACACGTTTTCCTTGAGCGAAGCGCTGGCGGCTTGAAGACTTGGGAAGCCAGGCGCTTTGGGAGAACGGGCAACCTCTGGTAATTGCACTTATAAAATAACAATCAGTATATGACAATGATAGTTATGGCCAGTGAAATTGACCTACTCGCTAGCTGTCTCCCTTCGAGAGTGTATTAAGTAAAAGCCACTGCACACGGATTGCGGGAGAAAGTACGGAGACTTACGAACATTCTCCCTTTGTGTTTTATCTGCCCTGTATCCTTTATCCAGCCAAGGCACGTAAACTCGATTACACCGGAAATGGGGTAAATCTGGAAGGTAAATTAAGCATAAATCGCAGATACAGATGTATAGACACAAGCACCTAATAGCGAACACGAATGACATGAATCTATCACGGCCTAAGCAAGAATAAGAGACAAGCGAGGAACATCGGGTATAATAGGCCTACTGTCAAAGAGCATGTATGTGGGAGTGGGTCGACGAGATATTTTCGAAGGTCCTGTGAGCTCTCTTCAGCAATGTTTCAAGTAGAGTGGCAAGCCCAGATTTACACGTACATTATCCATTATTTCTTTCCCGTCTGAAGACATCATAACTGGGAGACTACATTATCAGGACTAATGATACACGCGTGTATTGAAATCACAAACGTTCGTTCATCCCGTCTTCCTCTTCGTCGTCGTCTGTCTTGCTTTGACCGGTATGGCCGGCGACTTCAAAAGGTAATGCGGATGAGAGCACCGTACCGCAGTTCAGCCACATATAGACTCACAGTGAAAAAAGAAATGATCATCGCCTTTTGCTTCACATACCAACTCCTCCATATGCTTTATCTGGCCATTGAAAAACTTGGAGCGACTGATACATTTAAGCACACGATTATAGGAACTTACGATGTTGGCTTCGGTGGGCTGAAGATGCGAATTCTCCGGCACATCATCGTCTAAGAGAACGATTATGTTTTCGGGCTTGTAATCGTACACCTCTTTCAACACCGTCGCTTCAGTGTCAAGAAATACCTGGTAGGACAAAGGACACACCTTCCAGTAACTTGCGCATTTCCCTCACGTCCCTATGCGCCCCTATCAAACGGCGCTTCTTCCATTTCGCCCTTACAAGTTGCTCTTGATCCCGGCCATATCGAAGACGCGCAACTCCGATTAAAAGTGCCTTTTTGCGCGGTGTCATTTGCGCTGGGCTAGTATTGTTATTCACTTGTCGAGGAGCCGGAGATCCGAAGATATAGTCAAACAACCAGTCAGATACAAGAAGACGAGTCACTCTTGAAAGATAAGTGGAAGAACTAAAAGGCGGGTGATTATGCATGGATGCGACAACGTATAAGTATGGTCCAACTTGTTGATGATAAGCTCTGGAGAAGACCGTGGATGACGATGAATCAGCATCACGTAAAGTCCTGAATGGGGCCTATTAGGGGACACTTTACTACCCACTGGTTGGCAGCTGAGATCTTGACGTAAGATAAGTACAAGTACGAGCGCCTGTGCCTGTGCCTGCATATACTTCTCATACCCTGGTCCGTCACGGTTGCTAGGTACCATCGCCGGTTTGTGGTTCAGATCAGTAAATTGATGATAGTATAACATGTGGATTGAATCTCACTACTATACACCTTGTCATTTTTGTGAGCAATGATTTGAAAAGGATATGGATTATGACACTCACTACCACACGACCTGATGATCTTTCCCTCTTCATTTCTAAAACAACAAAAAAAGAACCTAGAAGCACTATTGAGCGCTTCCAGGACGCTCAGGCTCCATATCAGATCTTTGTTACGTGGACAACTAGAGCTTCCTTGATCAGTTGGCGCTGGGCTATAATTATGTGGACGATCCAGACATGCAAACGTGATGAACCGCTTTTTGAAGGGATCACTGACGTCTTGGTAACTTGCAAGCCAGCTACCCACGGTGAAAAACAATAACAGATAAGATCATATTTCCTAATGGCCTGCTATTTGCACGAGTCTATTTGCACATACTATTTAAACTTCTCTAGTCTTTTGATGATCATTTCTCCATATGCTTTACCATCCATTCCATCTTTATCCGTCGACCTCGAAAGCTCCGAGTAAGTCTCCGTATCTCTGATAACCCCCTTAGCCTTTGTCTGCACGATTGCCAGACTGTCGCTACCAAGTGGGATTCTCAGAGGAAGCTTATCTTGTTTCGAGAGTTGTAGAATTGCATTCGCTCCTTTCACTGGATCCCCGAGCATGGTAATGGATGAGCGAAAGGAGCGAAAGCCGGCAGAACTATTCGCGTAAGCTGGATGAACGGGAGTTTGAACGCCAGCTCTCAGCCAGCCAGTTTCAAAGCCTCCTGGCTCGAGAATGCAGCACTTGATGCCCCACTCTGGTAACATTTCCTTGCTGAAAGACTCCGTGAAACCTTCCAAAGCTAAGTAGAGGGCGATCAGAAAAGAAAATCAAATTATGATAGATCAAGGCGTACCAAATTTGCTCGCACTGTAAAACGCTGCTCCTGGGTTGCCATTGTACCCCCCCGCAGAGCTAACATTGAAGATCGTTGCACCGTTCCCTTCCGCGTTGATCTCACGAACGGTTTCCGCTGTCTAGTATTCTGCGAGATCAATCTTTTTATACTAAAAAATTTAGACAAAATTAGAACAAACCTTCTTGCAAATATGGACGGGGCCCCAAAATTGAACATCGAACTCCTTTCGGGCATCTTCCTCGAGGATCCCTTCTGTTTCACCAAAAACGGCCTAAAATACATCAGTCTTTTAGTAAGATAATCAAGAACTAAGGCTCACATATCCAGCATTGTTGACGACGATATCAACACGGCCGAACTGCTTTATCATAGCTTCGAAGGCATGGTCAATCTCTTTGTTCACGGAAACGTCAAGCTTTAGTATCAGGAGCTGCGTGGATGGATATTTTTCAGTAAGGTACTGAAGAACTTCGGTCCTCCTCGCGGTTGCGACGACACATTCGCCGGCTTCCAAAACAGCTTCAACTATGGCTTTTCCAAAGCCTCCGGATGCTCCAGTAACTTTGGGGAAAACATTGGTGAGTGCTTCACCGATTAAAAGTTATAGAAAGAATCCTACCAAACCAGACACGTTGAGCGACAGGCATTGGGGCTTTTCAGAATGAGGATTTCCTGTATTGCATAGTTCATGAATGCCTTCTTATATCGCAGAGATACGCCTTACTCACAAGTGCTTATGCGTTCATGAGCAGCATGCCGCTCAATTACACGTCCTATCGGTGGCCTAGATAGACCGCAATGGGACTTTTTTGCTCGCATCGCAGGCCGCTCTATTACACGTCCTGTCGGCGGCCTAGATAGAAGGCAATAGGTTTTTCTTTCCATTACTAATACTTGACTCCTTGTCAACTGAAACTTCTCAGAGACATTCTCGTTCAACTGTCCACTTGTTAGTGTGGTCAATGATGAAAGTGACTCCTCGGCGAGTTTGATTTTCTCGATAGTAAAGGAACAATAGCTCAGCGACCGCTGAAGTTCAAGTACAAAATTGAAGGCATAGGCTGCTGGCAGTGAGGTCGGGCAGGCCGCAGGGTACTTTTGACGTGGCGTGAGGTGCTGTAGGGAAAATGATTGCCGCGTCATTGCCGCGCTATGGCGAAACAATCTCCGCGATAAGATTAGATGCGTCGGGTCCGAGGTGCAGGACATATTCAGCTCTTCCTATCTCCCCTCGTTTTTCAACAGCTGTCACTTTTGGACGGCTTCCTGATGTACGAATTTCTCTCAATAAATATCAAGGACTTTCTTTCTTTCCTCCTCTCTCTCTACCCCACTTGTCCTCTAAGAACCTCACTGCTGCTCTGAGTTCTCGGCAGAAAACAAACATGTCCGCTTACCCTCTCCACGTAGCTTCAGCAGGATATAAGACTTACTCCAGCTTTATATCCATGAAAAATAGGCTGGTCACATTATCAGTTTTCTTACATTTCTTGAACATTGTATGTAATAATCCGGGTCAAATAAGATACTAGTCGAACCTGTAATAGGTACATAATAATAATGATGTACATTGCGTGAGTTGTTTTCGGACCTGTCGTCAGTGCCATCTCTATTTTCTTCATCTTCGATGTTGGCTTGATCCTAATCTTTGTCATTTGGTTTTACTAGCTTGTTGTACTCTTTCTCGCTGTCGCTGGTCTCACGGTAATCTGGTCCTTTCTGTAAAGCAACAAGTTAGCCTCCGACGTCGGTCGGGACTATAAAGAATGCTGGCAGTGCCTACCTTGTGTTCCGAGTCCCATTCCTTGTAATCTTTCTTGTCCCATGAAGAATCAGCATAGTACATAACTCTTCTGTAATTACGAGTCCTCCTTTAGGAGGATGAGTTTTTATATCCGCTGACCAGACTCGACTCCCGCCATTGAAGTGTCCCGTTTTAAAGGCCGGGCCGCCAGCCCCCGGATTAGATAATCTTACCCGTTTTGGAATTTAGTCACAGCCACAATGAACTTCGCCGTTTTCGATGGTTTTGATCAATGTTTGACAGGATTTGATTCTGCCTTGGCATTATTTTGATATTTAAAAGGTTTATACATATAATTGGGGCTGTATTTGTTGCTATTCTCTGAATGATATTTTATTATTTCAGAAAAATACAATTTAATGTACAAAAAATATGGAGAAGAGAGAAGAATAAATGGACTTGTATATGCCATGCGCAGCACTGGCCCACATTAAGCAAGTCTTTGATTGTAAAAGCCCAAGATAGAACCAAGTTGATAGTTCATAAAAGGAGTGTAGATGCCTTACTGTGTTGAAGAAGGGCCATGAAACTTGAACGAGATACCAGAGGTCATAGACGCGCATGCCGCATACTGCCGCGCCTGACATTGTGTTTATTTGTATACATTTTAGGCAAATTGATGGGACAAAAAAGGACGAAAAATAAACCAAACCAGTCTCCAACAGTTCACAATCTTCCATGATGATACACTGGGCAGTGGGGATTTTCTACTTTTTCCTTCTCATACACTGAAGTCCTGAAGCTGCCTGAAGGCTTGGGCGAACTGAACTCCGATCCGACGGAGCCAGCATTACTTAGTACCACTTGTAAAATTCAATTGGTTCTAAACAGGGTTAGTATATGAGTCTAATCTCAGTGAGTTCGTATTCTTTTCTCTTATACTGCCATGCGCTAACCGCTCAGAGCGAGATCTCCGTTGGACTCCGGTCATTAACGGTTACCCCAGAATGGCGTCTGTCCACGTTCGACGGCCCTTGGCGTTTCGTTGTGCCCTCGCACCTCTATGCCAAACTTGCTGGACCCGGTTCACCTGAGTCAACATTAGTATGTGTGCTACCAAGATGCGTCAAGGATTGATAAAATTACATCCACTATATCCCTGGTATACTGCATACGTTCTTTCGAGGGCCCCATTATACTTAAGTGGCGAAATACGTACTTTGACAGCAACCTCCGCTTTGATCTCGCTGTTTTGACAATGTATGCAAAAGACCCTGCAATAAATGATGAAGGAAGAACATCTTCAGCTCATACTATATTAAACTTTCGTAACGAACGGGCACCCCTCAAGGTCCGCAGTGACAGTATACAAATGCTATTTTAATGGGCTGCATATATAAGGTACTCTATAACACTTTCAGTCGATTCCTTCCTTTCGGCGTCTAGTACCGTACAGACCATGGAAGTTTACAACGCTGCTGTGAGGCCAATGCTCTTGGCTGTAATGAGTGCGTCAATCTCGAATCCCTCAATGCACGTCGCTGATGCTATGAAACTACGATAGTCAATATGTACCTCAGTGGCCTAGTAGGATGTCAATACGTATCATATATCAAGCACAGTGAGTGTCTTATTCAAAACCAGGTCTTCTTACTTACCTCCTTCTCAGAATATAATGATACGTGGTTCATTAAGTAGGCATCGTCGGAATTTACCTACCCCTCAAAAAATATTGACAACGTACAACAGATCCATGGTCATTTATCTGGCTACCATCGATACTTTCGTAGCTGTCCTGTACGTCCCTTGCAATTCGTGTTTCTCTAGTCTTACGAACAAAAAAATCAGCACCTTATACACAATGTGGACATCCTGGTATGTTCAAATTCTGCCGGTCCATCACAGATAATTATATTCTGTGACCTATTTAGCGTACCCACCTATGTTGGACCCACAGCTTTCCACAACGGTAAGACAGACTAATTTCTATGCAGACAATAACTAATAAATACACAGTTGTAGCCTGGGCCTTTACCATTGTTCCTATCTGCACTTCGCTCTCTGGGATTATCGTCCACACTTTCTTGATCAGAAAGTCGGTATTTTTCGCGGGCTGCATTGCAAAGAAATACAACCTAACGGTCACATAGATTCGAAAAGCTCACAAATCACAAGGCCTGGATGGTCGCGCCCGTGATGCACATGTTTTCAGTGTTAGCCTTCGTACTTGGGATGTTGACAGGTATATATGGGACGGCTCGTAAGGTCTCTTTGTTTGAGCAACTCCCGTCGTACGTACTATCTTCCACCCGGCCCATCCATTCTTTACTAATTTTTTTTTATCAGTGACAAGCCTAGCCCAAATATGAACGATCTGCTTTCACCTTACCAGAACTACGTGTTCATTTGGATGTGTCTCCAAGTCGTGACAGACGCTGGAATCTCTTGTGAGTTCATACACGAATATCTATATTTTTCCTAACCAGACGCACCACTAACTTTTACAAAAAAAAAAAAGTAATATTGAAGTTTGCCTTCACCTCTCGCATTCTCAACGGCTCTGATACTCCTTCACAATCTCGATTCAACCAAATCACAAGATGCATCATTCAGACTGGATTCTTGAGCTTACTATACTCACTTGCCGCAGTACTTGTGAACATGGGAGCCCCCCGCGCGAGCAAGAATGTATATGTCATCGTGTTTTTGCCTCTCGGACGGTTGTATACGAGCGTACGTTTTAGGATATCAAAATCAGGTTTATGGTTATTGTTAACATTTGCGCTCTCTAGTCCGTGTTATCGACTCTCCTCGCCCGCAACGCGGAAAGCGGCACCACGACGTGCGACAATATTGAGGTGCATTTTCTTGTCTTCTCATCTGGAAGCGTGCTGAAAATTCAATCATATCTAGTTGACACGAGACGTTTGGGTAGTGAAAGACTCAGATCTGGAATCCCAGACAGCCCCTGCGAGTACCGGTCCTACAGCGAAGGGAACAGAAGACTTGATTAACTCGAAACCCAACCCGCAGGACGCTGTCAAAATCGAACTCCCGGCGCTCTACTACGCAACTTTTTAAGTACCAAATCTAACCATGTATCATAGTGTATAATTGTCCATTTAAAAAAATTATTGTCGCCAAGCAATAGACGTCTTGACTGTCATACCTTTGTTCTTCATCCGTTTCTGCTCCGCTTTTTTGTGTTATGCCATGTAGGATATGTCCTATACATAGTATATCTACCCTGTGGTATATATTTTAAATATATACGCCTAATATACATGTATCTTGTGAGTTTACCTGTTCATGCCACCACTGTAGTCTGGACAGCCTTAAGCGCTAGAGTATGCATTATGGTATCCAGCATGATTTTACAAGCATCTATGGCATGCCCAGTGTAACATATATCCCATCACCTGTTGTCCAATTCATCATTCACTCCACTACTCATTTTTATCTCCTTGAGGCGCCTATTGCTGTCAGTCATGTTTGTGTTTTATAGGGAGCTAATATAGCTGGGTAACTATTTGTGTCAGTGAGGCAATTACTAGCTCCTTCGAGTCTCGAACCAACCTAAATCAGCAGATTATTGGTTACATTTACTAGTGTATCCTAAAAGTCTACATAAGTTTTAAATTTAAAATCAGCTCGCTTGCTTGTATGGGTACCGCCGCGCGGCAAGAAAAGTAAGCTCGAGGACCCTTAGATGCATACCGTGTTATGATATTCAGAACTATCGCATGTAATTCACGCGCATACTTATCTGCTTCATAACTATCGGTTGTTGAGTGTTGTAATTACAAGAGAGCAAAAATAAGTATACGATAGAAAAAGAAAGGGAAACAGAAGCGAGAAACGACTGTGCGAGATAGAGGTTGGTGGAATGCAGGAGAGGACGTAAGGGGTATAGATGTCTAGTCGCTATCACTGTCGCTATCCGAGTCTTTCTTATCATCATCAGTACCACTTTCACTCTCACTCTCATCCTCATCATCGTCCACTCTCTTGGTCTTGACCTTCTCGCCGCGCATAGCAGCCATTTGGCCTGCGATGGTGTCCTCATCCGGCTCTGAGATCTCATCCTCAGAAGGTTCATCTGCAGTGGCTGGGGGATCTTCGATTTTCAACTGATAAATACGTATTAAACGATTGACCTTTAAGTTGAAGAGACCGAGGTGATAAAAAATACGCACTGTAATATCACTCGTCGCTTCCTCGCCAGCATATGTATCGCTCATGACGTATACTTTCCAGGTGAACACCCCGTTGTTCGGAGGTCCCTGGAACTGAATCTTGTACGAACGATAATCGCGCTCCAAGCCAGGCTGGGAGTATGGGATGTCGGTAATTTTCACAGGGGGTACGACAATGCGATTGGACTTGTCATCAGCAAGGACGATCCACCAATTTGGTTTACGTGTCTAGAAAGAAGCAGGACGCGTCAGCATAACCTTTTCTATGAGCAGTCATCGACGAAGACGACATACGCCGGGCCAGTAAGGGGCATGTGCAGCGCTTCCATTCGATGACTTCCCAACTTGCGCAGGTTGCAGCTCCTCGGCGTCAAGTTTTGAACCAAGGAATGCTTCATCAGCAGCTTCTTCTGCAACGACAGCCTTCTTAGTCTCATCGACTGACTTTTCGGCCTTGACAGACGGAGACGTTGAGGGTGGTGATATCCGTAATTTTACAAGAAGGTAGATGATAGATGAAGGCGTGACGATGCGCTCGCCAATAACTTTGAATTAAGACCGTGGTCAGTATGTAAACCACTCATGAACAACAACGGAAAGTTCACCTTTGAATGAGGTGTTGACAATCTCAACTTTCCCCCATTTCTCCATTGTCTTCTTGACGTCGGCGGCTCGTGAATCTTGCTTTTCTTCCAAAGCGTGCAAAACGTCTGCCATGTCTTTCGGCTTTGGTGAAATAGACTTGATGTCTTCATCCGTCAAGCCAAGAATGTGTGATAGACGTGTTCGCTCCGAGACATTGACCGGCAGAGCTTGTGCAAAGTATGCATATAATCTCATAATGGCGAGCGTGGGGGAAAGCCATGTCCGTGCGACCGAGACATTGAGAAGAGAATTGAGGAGAAGTGGTGTTTGTAAAAGGAGGTCCTTTTGCTCTATAAAGTACGAGTCAGCATAAATTCGACGAACAAGGAACTGTCAGAAATATCACCCACGGTTTCTGAGAGCAGCATCCTTGATGTCCAGCCTTAATAAATGAGCGTACAACAGTACCAAAGCAGCCCGTCTCGATTCGGGGGTCTGACCGTCATAATCCTTCAGCAGCTTCCTAACGTCGATCCATTTTACGCCCAGGCTTTCCACGATTTGGGCTTCGAGTCTATCGATCTCTGCACTGACTTTGGTTTTCGAAGCAAGTTCCCACTTATATGCCTTGCCGAGGGTACCGGCCACTTCGTCAATAGAGGATTCCTCTTTGAGAGTTTTGAAGAACGCAGCCGCGGACTGGGCGTGAACACCGTCTTTTGTCTTCTGTCGGCTGCCGAACCACCACCTGCCCTGTCGAATTATGAGATGAGGTGAGACATGGCACACGAGCTAAGATACATACAACGAGAGCAGGGAGAGCGCCACCGAAGACAAGGCCATACGCAGCCATGACCCAGATACGATTCTTACCCTCAATGATCCACTTCGGTAGAGCGATACCCATGGTGGTACTTTGAGGACCGTCCGGGTGGTTGTATTTAATCCAATTCTCTTTAATACGTTCGTCTGTGAGTCTGCATATACATAACATAAATAACGCTCAATATTACACAAGTAAACGCAGACTGACGATTTATAGGCTTTGGTAATGTCCACGAAACGTTCTTGGATAAATTCGATTGTCATATTGGCTGTTGCCTTAACTTTATCAGGATGGCTGGTAGTGTCACAGACGCGTTGATGAGCGACATGGAGTAGATGTGGGCAGCGAAAGTATACATACTACATCTTCGAGAGCTTCTTGTAGTGGGATTTGATATCCTTGTCAGATGTGCTCTAAATAGACGTGTCGAAGGGTCACAAATAGTCAGACAATTCAGGATGTAGACAACGTACACTCTTGATGCCCAGAATTTCGAAAGGATTGTACACTTTGTTTTCCACCTTCAATAACGACACGCGGTAGCACACAAATGCGAACAAGGACCAGCCTCCCAACAAAAGATATGTCCTAAACACCTATTAGCCCAACAAGTATCGTTCGTATGCATATAGCTACCTTGTGGTCAACTTAATCCCTCCTTCCTGTCTGCCAACTAATTCTCTCTGCTTAATACATGCTGAACACTGGCATCCGTCGGTGACTGGCTTCCCTGTTAAGCAGTAATGATGTTATAACATTTGCACAAGATTGAACCTTTGGAAAACGTACCCGACTTCTTTGTGAAAGATGAAATCGTCAAAGGCACAAGGACCAATGCCAAAAAAGTGATTAGAAAGTATGCGGCCATGACTCCGGCTTCGTCATACTCGTATGTAGCCATTTTGGCTAGATTTTAGTTTCGAGCTTCTGATAACCTGTTTTCTCCGTCTAGCAGTATACCGGCAGTTTCTGAGGACCCTGGAGGAGTGAAAAGAGGGGAAAATAGGCTAAGAGAATTGAAGGACAATGGTAAAAGAATAAGCAGCGACGTGTCCAATTCGCTGGCGAAATCTAAAGCAGATGTGACACTAAGCATGACATGACTATGCACGTGCAATGTGACCCTGACGTCAGGTAAATAAAAGGCGGCACGCCGGTCCCGGTCAAGTAGGATTCTACTCATTCCCTTGAGTAGCACTTGAGAGCTTTTAATTATTTTTTCCCATTGGCTTTTTATTGAATTGGTATGTCAAAATAATACATATAATTGATATTGCTTCCTACTATTACAGACGCTCAACATTGCCAAGATCCTTGCATGCTTCCTTGACACGCTCAGACAAAGTCTTCTCGCCCTCACGCACCCACACACGAGGATCGTAGTACTTCTTGTTGGGCTTGTCACTACCTTCTGGGTTGCCAACTTGTGTCTGGAGGTAGCCAGACTTTTTGGTGACGAAGTCCTACAAGGAGGATGTTAGTGTATGGAAGGAAGCCATGGAAAGACGCAAGTGACGAACCCGGATGCCAACAAGGTAAGCGAACTGAGTATCAGTATCAACGTTCATCTTGACAACACCGTTAGACACAGCAGTAGAAATTTCTTCCTTGGTCGATCCTGATCCACCGTGGAAAACGAGGTACAAAGGTTTTGTGTCCTTCTTTCCAAGCTTGTCGGCAGTATAAGCCTGGTGCTTGCCGAGCAGGTCAGGGAGAAGCTTGACGTTTCCGGGCTTGTAGACACCGTGGACGTTTCCGAACGCAGCAGCAATGCTGAAGTTAGGTCCGATGGCGCTCAAGGCCTGGTACACATCGTAGATGTCTTCGGGTTGGGTATAGAGACTGGCATTATCGGCACCAGTGTTGTCGACACCGTCTTCTTCTCCACCGGTGATACCAATTTCCATCTCAAGCCAAATGCCGATAGCAGACATACGTTTGAAGTACTTGACACATGTGGCAATATTCTGATCTTTGGGCTCTTCAGAGAGATCGAGCATGTGAGAAGAGAAGAGGGGCTCGTTGTGTTCCTTGTAGTATGCCTCGTCGGCAGCGAGCATACCGTCGAACCATGGGAGGAGCTTCTCGGCGCAGTGATCAGAGTGCATAACGACAGGACTAAAGAACTTGTGGGTCGGCGAACAAATGTACCAAATGCATAGTACTTACATGCCGTATGCAGGAGCCATCAAGCGCACATGGTGGGCAGCAGCGATAGCACCAAGGATAGAAGCTTGCTGCTTGTCGTTGGCAAGACCCTTTCCAGCAAAGTAGGCACTTCCACCTTGCGAAACTTGGATGATGATAGGCGATTTGATGTCACTGGAAAAAGGGGTAATCGCGATAAGATAAATATAAATCGATGACATCGATATGTCGTCGGGTAAAATCGAAAACACTTACCGAGCAGCTTCGAGAACAGCGTTTGCGACAGAAGTAGAAGTAACGTTCTGAAAGAAAAGAGAACGATGAATGGCGGGCGTACATGGGAACGAAAACTTACTCACGATGGCCTAAGGAAACTTAGGGGTTTGCATCAGATCGCAAACAGTATCCAGGACTTACTGGAATGGCGAACTTGAAGAAAAACTTAGTACATCATAATATTTTCTGAAGAAATGACATACTTTGTGTTCTTTGGCGTAATCGAACAATTTGCGAACGTTATCGCCAGTCAAAACGCCGGCCTAGAGGAACGTCAGCGACTGTGAATCACAAAGGATCGGATCATCTTGAGCGCGTCTTACAGGGACAACATCGAGAATGCCCATGATTTATGTGTGAATTGAAAGTGTGGTAGTGATGATGGTTTCGGGAAAAGCGGGATAAGACGCGTTTCCCGATTTTATACTGAATACGAAGGTCGATGTCATAATTATCAGATCAGGTGATTGCACCAACCGGTGTGCCGCTCGCCCCTATTTAGGCAAGTAATCGTCCATCTTTCCTGCAGACACTCACGATGTAAGTGCCGGCTAGAATCTTATGATTCCGGTACTAGAAAAAAGATTCTGGTTTACATGCAGCCAATTAGCCAGACCGATTTCTGTCCGTAGAGTGAATGTGATTTCGCAGAAGTAACATAAAAAAACAATAAAAAAACACTATAGTCGGTAATCATGTATAGAAGAAATACTGAAACACTGCATTGAACAAAGACCTGAATCATGGCATTTGGTCACCCTACAGATAACATTATGTTATCATCATTATCACCGCATAAATGAAATTTAAACACCGAACACCCCTACGTTATTGCGGGTGGACGTATGAGTGCTTTCGCATATACGCGCAAAAGTTGGGCTGATCAGCTCATCGATACATTAGCAATAGATGGTCAGGAACCAGGATCTTATTCCTGTTTTGCGTGTCGCGTCCTTCTTGGGCGATAACCTGACGCGACCGTGACGCGCACATAGAGTATTATAGTCAAGTTCAAAAAATTAAAGTCCGAAGTCACAGAGCACTCGATAGAGCGCACTTCAAGCCATTTTATTAGTACGGCCCATTAATTGACATCACTCTGGCTGCTGACATTGGTGTTGGAAAAGAAGGAGGCATCTTTTCCAGGTAATGCGGAGTAGCGAACAGGGTAGTAGCCTTATAATCCGACGCGATCGTCCGTAAAATAAGGCCCACAAAGCCGTCGGAGAAGGAGAGAGAAACAGCCAACAGCAATGAGGTGGCTTTGAGGTAAAGTCAATTAATACCTTTGGGTAGCATTCACAAAGTTTGTTGTTGTCACAGTCAGTCAGACACTAATCAGCATGGAATATTGTACCGAAAATGATAGATCTTGACTATCCTGTCAGGCGGCATTCGACAGCTTTTACGCCTTTTTTTCATAAGTTAACAAACGCCTACGTCACAGAACCAGGCCCCTAGCTGTTCAGAATCATAGCGCCTTCACTCACAGGATGTACCCGCTATATACACGGATTTAATACTTCGCCAAGAAAAGTACATTGATCACCTTTTTTCCATTTGCGTGACACTACCTTGGATGTCAATTGATCAATAGACATAGACAAAGGTAGTACGATGACGCGACACACTAGATTCGTTCCAAGCCGCCGTTCTTCGCCGGTGAATGTTTGCTCCGCAAGCAAAGGCGTTGTGTGGCCCGGAGCGCACAGGGCTTGTTCCGAGCCTAACGCGTAACGATGCGCCCGGATCACACGGCATTGGCATGGTAAATTTGAAGCTCCAAGTCCAAATCTTGCTGGCGCCGTCGAGTTTGTGGGAGGTATTGTAATCGTTTAAAGACCCCTCTTTGGAAACAAGTGTCATATATCAATATATGTGCATTTCCCTCTACGCCTAACCAAAGCGAGGCTTCAGAGCTTACATCGTAGTATGTATCTACTTATTTAGGAAGTGGACGGGCGTCTAAACCTGTTTGAGCTGCGTAAGACTGAAAATGATACCGGTCTTCATTTATTATTGATCACTTTAGCACCCGCTAAACTTTTTCGCCAAGGTTGATATGTAGAATTGAGTGGTATATAGTAGGACAAATCATAGTCTAAAAATCTTACTCATATCCTACCTTATGGATCAGAAAATACAACCACCGCTTTGCGAACTCGAAGTACTCACCAGTGGGTAATGACTGGATATCTGTGTGACAATTTTCAATTCAACTTTGATTGTCATAGTAAATACCAATGTTCAGTGCCACGTACCTGTGGATTTTGGAAATTATGGGCTTCCGGCTCACCTAATGAGGGTGTTACCTCCTTTTCGCCACGCAATATGGGCCGTTTCTGATTGTACAGTTGGAAGAACTCGTGGAACTTGTGGATATACCCGCAAAAGCGCATTAGAATACTGGGTAAATAACCCGTGACGGACTAATGATATATATATTTGGCACTACCTGATGAGAGTGACAACTTCTTTACGGCTGCAGTCGGGATTTTCTCCTACAAATTGAAAGTAGGATTTTAAACCGGTGCCACGATGAAGTCTGCACCTCAAATGTATACTTGAAACGTACGGAGTAAGTTGATTAGATGGGTTGTCAATGATCGTCCATCCATATCTTCCCATGCTAAATCGCTGTTTTTCGACGCTGAAAGACAGGTCTAAATTAGTGTTAGCCGATGTACAGCAAAAAAAATGAAAATAAATACAACTTCTGCCTTCTTCTCATTTGTATCCTGCATAAATATTAGTGTCAAAATTTGGGGTTTACGCTCTTGCAGCGTTCGGCCGTTGCCGCAGATCATGGGATCGTGCGACGGTCCATTAGATTAGAATCGTCGCGTACCGCATGTTTCTTTCCTTTTCCCGCAAAGACCTGCTTAATATCTGTCTGCTCGTGTTGAGTCTCATAGCCAACTGAGGATGTTCGGAAGCGACCTTAACCGGTTTTCTGACAATTAGTCGATCACGGCAATAACCAGTACAGTATTTGGCAGTAGGCGATTCAAATAATGGTCCCTCTACATGGGGCGGCCGAAATATCCCTGGCATTATCGACGTGGAAGGTTTTTCTTGTAGAGGAGTGGGGACCTCAGTCCCGCATATCACCTGAAAATCATCCAAGGAAAGTTCATGCTGAGCGTTAAGGTCTGTTTCTTTGAAACCAGATTTAGACTCACCTCCTCCAGGTAGTAGGCATAAAGCGTTTCGCTTCCAACGTCCTGGATAATCTCTTCGATGACTTCCTATTTTGCTGCCATGAATTCGTTGAGAAAAACGGGGGGAATGGTGTTGAGAGTTAGCCACTCGCTTTGAGAGACTGGGAAGATTTTTAAAAAAAGCAGGAAATCACTTGATGGTGTGTGGCAGAGAACCCGATGGCCGCTGGCTGCCACTGGGGGGTCTCGGAGAATTATAGAGGCTGCTTCGGGGCCACCTGGCGGTCCCAGTCAAGCCAAATTCAAGCTTTAGACTGGGTGACCCACCTCGACCCACTGGCAGCGCCCATTGCAATTTGCAAGCCATTGCACTATTCAAGGAACTCGCCAGTGGACGATTTTATTTCATGTATCTCCTCCAACATATCCAACTACCATCCCCTGAATATTGGAACCTGGGGAACTGGTTATGCCTTTCTTTCTCGACACTTTCTGGTCAGGCCTTTCCGTCGTCTATTCATATCATGTCCGTCATTGCAGATCGTATTTCGATTCCTGACATAGCCATCCTATCTGAGCGACCGCTGAGCGCTGAATTAACTTATGTTAATCCCGTTTCCTAGCACCATGTACGTCATATTCGTGCCGCCGTCAAGACGCGTTGACACTCGCCCGTGCTGCGTTCCAGGAATAGATCTATTGAAAACAGCCTTTCCGTGACTTCGCGGGTTCTGGCCTTCATCTATTATTATCTCTCTGTGTCGGTTGTCTGTGCATACGTATGTGAGAATTACTCATTGAGCCGCCGTTAAATGTATTTTGTGCCGAGAGTACTCATCTAGGGCCGAACGAATATGTTACAATGTGTAGCAACTAATGAATATGACTGACTCTAGGCATAACGCTTGAAGAACCGAACGGTTTTCTTTCCTTTCCGACTGGGCCCCTCGTGGGGTATATAAAGCACGATGGTTCTTAGGTAGGGCTTCAAAGCTTTGAATCTGACCTCCCACATCTACAGGTTTACACCCATAATTTTTTTGAATATAAAGAACGAGTGGAACCGCTACAAGAAAATGACGGCTGAAATACTCATCGTAAGTACCACCACCATGTTGTCGTTTTCCTCAGGCCATTGCACGATCACTTACCATACATCTGTTCTCTTCGTGATCGTGATAGGTCGGCTCGGGACCATCGGGACTCATTCTGGCACTGTCGCTGCTGCGAAATGGCGTCCCAGTACGGGTGATTGAAAAGACGACTACAAACAGGATCGGACAGCGGGGTGCAGGGCTCATGGTTAGTTACTCCCAGTCATACTTACTCCATACTCTGTGGCCTTGCAGTCTAACAATTAACGTGTGTATTTCCAGCCGCGTTCCTTCGAAACATTCGAGTCTCTGGGTATCCTTGATGAAGTATTAAAACGCGCTATCAATATTTCAGAGTTTCGCGTGTACAAGATGCCCGAAGGCGTTGAAGTTATGAAGGAATTTCATTCCGCACCGTATATTAAGCCTACGCCGTCCAAGCCATACGTGAGTTGCGGCATGTCATATCATCAAACAACAGCGATCCAGCTCATCACGAGAGGTTTTTTTCTTTCCATAGATGAATCCCAAAACACTCGGCCAAGACAACCTCGACAAGATCATCCGCGCAGAGCTCGAGAAACTGGGATGCACGGTCGAGTTGGGCGTCGAGCTCCTCTCTTTCGAGCAGGATGATTCAGAGGGGAATGTGCACGTCAAGTTGGCTAAGCATGACCTTGGATCATCACACGTCCGACGAACCTCCTCTGATTCCACCGAGCCATCGCCTACGACGGTGATAGAGGAAGCTTCGTATAAGTGGGTTATTGGAGCGGACGGTGCGCGTGGCGTGGTCAGGAAACAGCTGGGCCTGACTTTTATGGGAGAGACGACTGAACAGAGGATGCTTGTGGGCGACATTAAGCTCGAAGGACTCACCCATGAGGTATGTGGATAAGTTATTCTTTGAACTTGATACCCAGTAATGGTTTTGACGGTTTTGAAATATATTTATAGAGATGGCATTTGTGGGGTGATCTGGCCAATACGTTGTATGTCTTTCAATGATTTTTCTCTATGCGGAACCTTGAACGTGACGATTTTTTTTTTTACATAGGAACGTTGTACGCGGCACCGAGAACCCAGGGGTGTTCAGTTTTATCCTTGGAAGCCCTACGCTTCTTGCTGACCAGAAGACAATGAGCGACATTGCTGCAGATCCGGTTAAATTGAAGGCACTGCTAAAGCAAACGACAGGCAATAGGGAAGATATCAAGTGGGGAGAAGTGGTTTGTGCATCCCCTTACACGTAAGTTTCAGTTTATCGTAGTCAGCGAAATGCGAGGATTGATGGTTCTTAAAAAAAACCTAGTGTGAACGTCCGCATGGTAGATAAGTTCAAGAAAGGAAGGGTGTTCGTAGTTGGTGGTGAGTGAGGCCGAGGGTTTTTTTGTTTGACAGAGAGTATCTATTAACGACTGCTTAGACGCTGCACATATACACAGCCCTGCTGGAGGTCAGGTAAGCTGCTCCGAGTTCTAAACGTAGACTCACGTTGAGATCCCTCGTCCAATTTTCTCAGGGAATGAACACAGGGGTACAAGATTCATTCAACTTGGGATGGAAACTCGCACTGGTCACCAAGGGGCTAGCTCCAGAAAGCCTTCTCGAGACGTACGAAGAAGAGCGTCTTCCAGTAGTTGCGGAAATGCTGAACGTCACAACCGCAATATTCAAAAATACTTTATCCAATTCGAAAGACGAGAACGCATGGAATCGGACTGGGAAGGTCAACCAGCTAGGTGTCAACTATCGATGGAGCTCTATCGTCGTTGATGAGGAGTCGGAGAAGCTTGGGTTGGATAGAGGAGCTGGCTCTGCATATAGTGTTGAGGAGGGTAGCCCACTTCGCGCTGGAGATAGAGCAGACGACGCTCCTGGGTTGGTGGTGATCAAGGGCACAACGGAGACGACCAGGCTCTTCGAACTCTTAAGACCCACGCGGCACACCGTGCTCATATTCTCCAAAAAGCTCAACCCTCGTGAGGCCCTGGCTACTATATCGTCATACCCTCCGGAGCTTGTCCATCCTGTTGTCATCGTCAAAGGCGGTGAGGATGGAGCTGCGCTTGCTGCATCACTCTCTTCCGATTACCCAGGTGAACTTACGGTGGTTGAAGACCGTGGGTCGCATGCATACGCTGCATATGGCGGTCCAGAAAACTCAAGCGGAATATTTGTGATTCGTCCTGATGGCGTTGTTGGAGCTCGAGTAGGCGATGTGCGAGGTGTACAGAGATATTTCAAAGGTGTTTTTGGTGAAATCTCTGGCTGAGTGCATAGCTATATTGTAAATAATGATGTTTAATAGTTTTCTCTCCCAGAGACTATCAAAAGAATTATCATGTTAATGGGTTTCCCCTCGTCACGTCGATCAGACGCGTCAAGACGCGTAGTATATAAAATCACGTGGGTCGTGAATTGCTGTTCTAAATTAGGTTCGGGAGGAATCTATTTTAATTTTTATACGGCATTGCTGTAAGACTACCGCGTACATACGTACAGGTGTTGATTCCGAACTTACTCACTTCCTCCTCCTCAGTCACACCTCATTAATCCTTACAGTACTGAAGCTGCTAATATAGCTACTACTCGTATGCACCTACCATACCCTCACTTAGAATAATAAATATTCGACATTCGGTCCGGTCCGGGTTTCGTTGGCACCGGATGAACTGCGCGAGCTTCAACTTGTTGGTCTCACGCGAGCCCACGTACGCATATACTCGAGGGCCCGATAGGATAGAATCTAGATAAGTAAGTAACTTGTACTCTATGAATAAGCACTGCCATACAGACCTATAGCTTACAAAATCCAACCTCGTCAGGACACGGTTGATCGATTACCACTTCAATGGATTCAACTTCAACCCACTCCAACACTGGCAACTCAACCACGAGAGCTCAAATCGTGACCGTCGCCGGTGTAGTCGAATCCGACGCCGACACCGATACGGATACTGAGACGCTGCTAATCAGGAATGCCCGCCTGGCATACTTTGAGCACGACAAGGCGCGGCAGACGTGGAATGTTCTATGTCAAGCAGGACGTATTGTTCGTATCTCACCATCTGACTCTGACTCCTCCAATTCCGAATCCCACTTCGACGGAGACGTTACCGCTACTGGTGCGCGCATTACGAAGATAGACTCGCAAGGTGGTTTGGTATTGCCCTCGTGAGTACTAGTAGTAGAATTATTGTGGTTGTGATTATCGGATCGGGAACTAACGAACCCCTGCTTTCTCCTCTAGGTTCTGTCATGCCCACATCCACCTGGACAAATGCTTCATCCTCGACCAATGCGGAGAGCTCGTTACTGGGTATGTATGCAATACTTTTCCTCACCCCTCATTCACACATGGCCCAGAGACTTCTCCGAAGCGATGCACCTGACCGACACCGCCAAATCGACGTTTGGATCCAACGTTCCAGACTTGTACGCCCGCGGTGCCCGGCTCATTCTCGAGAGTGTACAGTCCGGGGTGACGTGCATGCGTGCATTCGTGGAGGTGGACGAGCAAGTTGGGTTCGCGTGTTTGGATGTGGGCCTCAGGCTGAAAGAGGAGTTTGAAGGTATATGTGAGGTGCAGATTGCTGGTACGTGCGTCTTGGTTTATCTCAAGTTATATTTGATGGAAAGTACTAGTATTCGCGCAAGAACGACTCTTCTCCTTGGCGGAGGATGATGCACTCCCTGGACGTAACTTGGAGCTCCTAAGAGAGGCGGCTGCTCGTCCCGGTGTCGCCGTCGTTGGTTCTGCACCGTATGTCGAGTCCACCGTCGATCGTGCAAAGAGAAACATTGAGTTTATCTTCGATATTGCCGAAACGCACAGTCTGGCTATCGATTTCCACCTGGACTATAACCTGGACCCCAACTCCGAGCCTCTTGTCTATGAGGTCATCAAGCAGGCCAATTCGAAGAACCAATGTCCACGGATCACAATCGGGCATGCAACCCGCCTGCAGCTCTTTTCCCCAACAGAATGGGAGGCCCTCCTATCCTCGATCGCCTCCCTCCCCATCACTTTCGTCTCACTCCCCCAATCCGACATGTATATGCAAGGTCGTGCACACTCTCATGAACCCCTTGGTGCTCCCCGTAGTACCCTTCGTGTTCCTTACCTCAAGGAAAAGTACGGCGTGGACATCGCCATGTCAGTGAACAACGTCGACAACGCGTTCACCCCTCAGGGGCCTCTCGATCCGCTCAGCCTGTGTTCTTTTGGAGTGGGAATTTTCCAGAACGCGAGAGAGGACGATTTGAGGACCCTCCTGGTGAGTGACTGTATATAGTATGTCGATTGCCTATTCGGATGTTATCATTTATTTCGGGCATTGAGATTCTTGTTTCTCGCGGAAGTCGTTGCTTACATTCTTCGCTACAGCGGTCCGTAACACTCACCTCCAAATTCGCCATTGGGCTTGCCTCTCCTCGCGATCTAGCGCCCACCATCGGTGATCGAGCGGACTTGGTCATTCTCCATGGAAGCGACAGTGTACGGAGCGCGGTGCTCAATCCTCCTTTTGACAGGACGACGATCAAGAACGGGAAAATCGTGGCTTCCAGAAGGAGCACCACCTGGACAGCCCATGCGTCGGTAGGTCCTATTT
The DNA here is from genome assembly GCA_964017145.1 of Agrocybe praecox. NCBI lineage: Eukaryota > Fungi > Basidiomycota > Agaricomycetes > Agaricales > Agrocybaceae > Agrocybe > Agrocybe praecox. Next base: position 3,648,253 of record OZ024843.1, on the reverse strand, counting down.
AAATTTATCGCGCATAAAACTACGAATATGATAATGGTGATTTTTTATTAATTATCATGTTGCGTGAACGGTGAGATATCTGCTCGGCGCTCGCGCGATATCCTGCCCGGCTAATTGAAAAAAACCACGATCAGCTTTTCATTTCCTATTGGGCCCCCCGACTGCGTAGAGTCAGAAAAGGTCAACGCATTACACATGCGTGGTGTCTTTTGTGCCAGTAGACTAGTGCGTAAGTATACGGCCACTAGTATTACTGCACCTGCATCATGCATACCGTCGCAAATAGCCACGACTGATTCTGACTCTCTGCGCATTTCACCAGCCTAACTTGGCCAGCAGCCGCGCAATGCATCGGTCGAGATATACTATATATATATCGAGCGGCTATTTCAATGTAACTGACTATCGGCAGATAGGACTTGAATGATAAGCCTCACAGGCATATGCACGCCAGGCCTATTACTGCCTCAAAAACGACGAACAAGGCAAAAAAAAACATCATCAACTTTTCATTCGTTCCCTATTGGGCTCCGATTGCGTACTCTAGAGTCAGAAAAGGCAGCGTATTATGCATGCATGGTATCTTTCGTGCTAGAATAATGCGTAAGCATACTACCACTAGTATTGCTGCACCTGCATTATGCATGCTGGAGGTACAAACTTCCGATTCTGACTCTCGGCGCATTCCACGGTACCAGCCCAACCTGGCCAGCAGCCGCGCATTAGTCGAGATATATATCATAGCCTTCGGCTTGAAGCTTTCATATATACACTCACTTAAAGATTGTTGTTGTCTTTGTATATAGTGTGGGTTCCAAGTGGCAGAAAACAAGACAATTTATGATCAATAAGGAATAAGAATCCGGCTGCTAGTATGACTTGTAAGAAATGCCTGGACTCTTAGTCCAGGTTTTGTCATACACATGGTTTACCCTTTATGGTAACATTTTTCAGACTCCGCTTCGGTCTTATGTCACTGCACTGCCTCCTTACCGTACATATGTGCATGCCACTGCATGCTACCTTTTATCACGGCGGGCATAGATATGTCAAATGCGATGACACAGTACGATGTCAAATGTTTGTCAAATGCAGTGATAGTAATTAAAGACAAATATTGACCCCGCCGCCCGGCATCGCTGCTCTCTGCACCTTCGACGATGTGTGGTCACTGCCGTTCTTCCCTAAATATCTTTGAAAACGTCGAGTTAACTTCCTCTTGTCCTATGAAAATGTTCAAAAAATGGAAAATGTTCCCTTTACTTATGTTTTCCACCCACATACCAAAGGTCAAACCAGGCGAAGACCACCCCATTGGATCCAGAATGTATAACAGGGTTCTGGCCTGCCAGAGTTGAAATATTAATATTTTTTGAGCATTTATACTGTTTCTCTATGGCGATTGTGGAATAGAATTACTGATGATCATGCAAAAAAGTTGTTTCTGCTGAGGAGCGAAGAAAAACGTTGAGGAACTTCGTCAACGGCTGACCTCGGCAGCTAGCACAGCATTTGACATGTGATTTGATATCATACTGTGTCATCGCATTTGACATATCGATGCTCGCCGTGTATGGTAACCTGTACAAATCGTTTTTGTCAAAATTTTCTTACAAGAGTGGGGCTGGGCTCCCCGGGTGAGGCCCATTTACAAATTTCGTTTCGGCCTACGGTAGAAGAGGGGAAAAACATATAAAAATCATAACATAATAAATATTTCTGGATTAGAAATCATATTTTTATTATCCGAACCGGTATGCAGTGCGTACTAGTGCGAAATCGACAGTTAACTGGTCATGTAAAAATATGATTTCTAATCCAGAAATATTTATTATGCCATGCTTTTTATATGTTTTTTCCCCTCTTCTACTGTAGGCCGAAACCAAATTTGTAAATGAGCCTCAGCCGGGGAGCCCAGCCCCACTCTTGTAAGAAAATTTTGACCAAGACGATTTGTACAGGTTACCATAAAAGGTAGCACGCACATATGTACGGTAAGGAGGCAGTGTAGTGACGTAAGACCAAAGCGGAGTCTGAAAAATGTTACTATAAATGGTAAACCATGTGTATGACAAAACCTGGACTAAGAGTCCAGGCATATTTTAAGTCAGGTCGGCAAATCAGTTTGCTGGACCGATTACTAAATTAGGTCGGAGATTCATTATTTGGAGTGGCCGAATTTTGATTCTAGTGGAATGTCCGGCTTATATTTGATTATAACTAACACTGCTGGCCTGATAGCTATATGTCCGACATATACCTAAAAAATATACGTAATATGTATTTATTTACCTATATATTGGACATACACATGATGTGTATGCTACGGTATATGTCTGGAATACAGCCGACATATATTTAATGTGTATGTCGGCTGTATTCTCGACATACACGTTACATACATTTTAAACCTATATTCCGGACATACATATTACGTATATTTTCAGAAGTATGTTAGAAATTTATATTACGTATATTCCCAAAATATAGCGTGGAAATATAGGACTCGTGTCGCTGAGCGGCACGCTGATACGCTGACTGCATTCGCTCAATTAGGACACGCTGTGAAGTGGATAACCAGTGACTCGCTGTGAACCAGATTAGCGAGTCGAGGCTCGGATCTTTGCGAGTCGCTGGTTATCCACTTCGTGCCGCCCAACGTGCCGCTCGATATTTCCACGCCATATTGTGGGAATATATGTAATATGTATGTCCGGAATATAGGTCTAAAATATATGTCACGTGTATGTCGAGAATACAGCCGACATACACATTAAATATATGTCGGCTGTATTCCAGACATATACCGTAGCATACACATCATGTGTATGTCGGAGATACGGCCGGCATACATATCATCTGTATGCCGAACGTATGTTTAAAATACACATCATGTGTATGTCCAACATATAGATAAATACGCATTACGTATATTTTTTAGGTATATGTCGGATATATAGCTATCAGAGCCAGCAGTGTAAGCCGAATTTAATTCTGATGAAGGCCCGAGAAGTCGGTTTGCCCCGATTTCAATTCAAAAGTCAGCCCAGTTTGTAGAAATTGGTGCGCCAAATTAATGAAATGGAAACAAAAGAAAATCATCCCAATTTTTTCAGAAAATTTGGCTCCGACGTCAACAAAAATATTAAAAATTATGTATTCATTGAATAAATTCTGCCAGCCGAATGATATTTGCATAATATCTGTGCGACTTTCTTGCATAATAAGGCGTCACATTTTTGACACTCTGACAAAATAAAACATGCATGCTTTGAGTCAAATTATAAGACCCTGTCTATGAGGTTTTTGCTTTATTTTCACATATTTTGAGCAAAAAGACGTAACTGCATCTAGTGACACAGTCACCTCACCAGGCACTATTGTCACCGTGTGAACGTGACAGTTTGTACAGCTTGATCAGGACAAGTCAGTACCAAGTCAGTACTTCAGTTAATAACTACGTCCAGTTCTAGTAAGTTCTGGTGTCCTTATAAGGCTTGAAGTTGAAGGTACTTAGGTTCTAGAGATGATGAATGTCCCGATGCTAATTTGAGGAATCTAATCCCTAGTAAATGTGTGACCGTGGGCGGAATGTAATGGTGAACGGAGGAACCTTCATCCAAAATCAAGAACAAGGGGCCAAGGATTCAAAAGGTGTGCAATCCCAAATTATACATATTTTAAATACTAATAGTATCTCAAATATATAGGCATTGAAGTCCTTAAAAGGAATATTACCACCAGTGCTTTATTGGACTCTGACGCGAGATACGATGCACCCAAATGTTTTGAAGGAACGCGTGAGGCCCTGATAAACGACTTACTAAGATGGGCCGAGTCCCAAGGTGACGGAAAGTCAGTTTTATGGCTGTTCGGTGCAGCTGGTGCGGGAAAGTCATCTATTGCGAATACTTTCGGCAAGATTTGTCAGGAGCGAGGATTACTTGCCGCAACTTTCTTCTTCTCCAGGCTTGGTCGTGGTGCTAGCAATGCAAACGGGTTTATTCCTACGCTGGCGTACCAACTGAGCCTTCATATGCCTGAGCTCTCGTGGTATATATCCAAAGCAATAGAGAAAACACCGACGATTTTTTCTCAGAACATTACATCTCAGATGGACGCCCTAATCACACAGCCTCTTGTTGCGCTGCACAATTCCAGCTCTACCTTCGTTGCAGAGCCTTGTCTCATAATAATTGATCGACTCGACGAATATGAAGGAAAGGATATGCAAGCCTATATCCTTTCTACCCTAGCGACAACCATGGCGTATCATGATTTTAACCCACTCCTCATGTTGATCGCGAGTCGTCCAGAACTTGAAATCCGGGAGTCTTTCAACACTGAACCTCTATACTCACGAACCCGGCGGTTATCGTTAGACGTCGATTATCGAGCTGACAATGACATCCAGGCTTATCTCTCCCGCAAAATGAAGCAAATCGAAGAAACACATCCCATGGCACCATTTATACCCTTCTCGTGGCCCTCTAGTGACGCCCTCCGTTGGATCGCGAAGAAATCCAGTGGCCAATTTATCTACGCGGCCACTGTCGTCAGATTCGTAGAGGATCGCCGAGGCAGTCCCCATGATCGCTTACAGATGATTATTGACCTGAAGCCCACGGAAAGTCAAAATCCATTCGCAGAGCTGGATTCTTTGTACACTCGGATCTTCGAATCAGTTTCCAGTTCCAGTCTTTCACGGGTATTTGATATTCTTGCTTATGCCTTTTTCATGGACTTGAATGGTAAATTTCAACATTTCGCTCCCAGGCATACTTGGCACTATCTAGAGCCTTCAGTAATTGAGGAGTTTTTGGGGTATTCCCAAGGATATCTGCAAATTCTCTTAGGTGACTTGCGGTCAGTCCTATATGTTCCCACACCAGCAGAAACAGGATCCATACGGGTATTGCACGCTTCGCTAGAGGACTATTTTCTTGATGAAACGAGGTCAAATAAATTCCATCTTAACAATGTCAAGGCTTCCGCGAAGATCTGTAAACGCGCCTTCGAGAATGCATCCATTTACATCGAACGATGGAAAACAGTAAGTGGAGTTGGTGTATAATAGCCAACTGCGCCTGTCACTCATCCCCCCTTTTCTAGATGGAGAAGAAGAAGTCGGACAACCCTGCTTTCGTATGTCTTTTGCGACGTGTCTAGAGACATGCCGTGCATTATATAGCGATAGGATGAAATTGGCAGTACCACAATATCTCAGATCTCCACATTTCCAACAATGGATTCAGAACCTACAATTTCAGCAATACCTTGAATGCTTGGATTATATCGATATCGAAGGAATGACTGATGATATAATCAGTGTCCCAGAACATATCTTCGATTTTATCGGATGGATTAAAGCGGAGGTAAGTCATTTTCCCATTCATAAGGTCACCTATTAAATGCATATACAGTGCCCTGAAGGTAAAACAACGGACAACTACACCTGTGCACGTTACAGCGCCGGTTTCGACGGCTATTTGCACTCCAGAATATCAGCAACATTCAAAAAGATGCCCAACGACACGTCCAGGTTGCAATTGCAGAGGATATATACAGCAATGGCGTTGGACATGAGAAAAACGCAAAGCATCGTTCTGCCAACTCTGGTTGACCTCCTCCAGTCGACTTACAAGCTGCCGTTGTTGATTTCTCGTCATCATCAATTTTATTACCGTTTCTTTGGGGAATTCTTCCAGGATCCTTCACGATCTGGTCCACAATTCCGAGATACGTCGACTTGGCCTATGGCGTACTGTTAGTCTTAGATCAGTGAGTAGACCCCTTTCACTACTCGAGAAACCATAATATTAGTTGCCCATTTTCATACAGGGACGTCACAATAAACAAGACCGACCATGATCACTGGACCGCTTTGAATGCACTGATTCTAATCCTCAGGAAATTCCCCCACCACCCGAAATTGACTGAGTACTTGCGCCCCAATGCTGGCTGGCAGAGGGATCCATACAAGTGGGCAAGGCAAATAAAGATGGTCGATATGTATGTCAGAGGAATATTGAACCTTGCGCCGGAGTATCAAGAGATCATCCGCAGGCAGCTACAATGGATAGGTTGGATTAGAAATTTATATTTAAATATTTGTTATTGCCTGTTCTTTAGCACACTTTTATTTTGTGGGGGATGAAAACCGACAGAGAGCCAGCATGGTGCACGTTTTCCCACAAATTCTTCCATGGATCCAGTCATAGATCGACGGGGAACGGAAAGGAGAAAGAAAAGACAGGCATTAATTCGAACTCCAATTTCTAAAGCGCAACAAATAAGAAAACGAAGAAAGATGAAACAAGGGTAGTAAACTAATCAACTCTTCAAACCAAGCCGACCATAAATCTAAGCCTGCTTGTTCCAAGGGCCCGCATCACTCATTGAGCACCCTCCAGCGCATTCGCACAGGCCCCCGAAATCTTTGGGCAGGTTCTCCAAAGGAATCTGCTTCTTCAACTCGTCCTTGTATCCGCCTCCCAAGATCTTGATCTTGTTGACTGTCACTACGTCCAACCAGGGCTTGATCACCATCCATACGGCGGTGAATGCCCAAGGGGCGTTGATGATGTAAAATTTACCCATCGTCTCTGGGTACCGATCTTGCCCGATGCTTGACGCAGCGCTCAAGTAGTCCTTGACCATGTAGAAATTGCTCATGCTGACGCCTTGCAAGTCGAGGATGGTGCAGATGTTTTCGACGGGGTGTCCTGCTGCTGCTGAGCACGCGGGGAGACGGTCGGTCAGGAATTTCTCATATTCAAGGACGAGGCGCTGTAGGAGACGTTCCTGGGTGGTGACTTTGTAGAGAGCGCCGATATCGAGCTTGCCTAGACGTTCGACATATAATGGCCTGCCATCCTGCATTGTGACGGTTAGCATCTCGTATTTCAAGAAATATCAGGCAACTATTTATTTACCTTGTCGGTTTTATGGTAGTATTGTGGGTAGTATTTGTCAACCTCTACTTTCTCTTTGAAGTCGAAAGTTCTGTGCCAAATGTCGGATGCTAGCTCGATCGTCCTGGTATTGAAAAGACTCACTTTACGATATTGTCCACGCCGAAGTCTACCCTCCACTTTTCGGCCGCTAGAAGCATCTCTTTCGTCTTGAGCAAGTCAAATTTACGAGCTCGAAGGAACCTAGATTATTGGGAAATTTATCAGAACCTGGCCCACAAAAAAGGGTGGAAAATTGGATAGGCTCAATGAAACCAACAAAGGGGGTAAGGTCCAAAGAAAGATGTTATGAAGAATATCCAACGTTCATCTCCAATGTAACGTGTCAATCACAGAATAGCCCTTCACAAGGATAGGCATAACTGTCCCACAAATCGTCCCCAAGTCGAATGACATTACCGACGTCGGGATGCAGAGCGCGAACTCGTACACATCCACCAGTGAATCCACGTCCGCCCTGTAAGATCCAGTTAGGCGCAGATTGCGGCACCCCATAGGGGCAGCATCATTGTAGATGGCAGTCCAGCAGATCTGCCAATGGCACCGCCGTCGAGCACCAACGCCAGAGAATTCCAGATCGCCTAGCAGACGTTGGTACGTTTTCCAAAATGCATCTCGCCTAGACCCGAATCAAACAGAGCGTGCCAACAAAAGTGAAGGAAAAGCACAATGAAAAACCCACCTCAGAAGCATCGCATCATCCATCCTCTCCGGCACAAACTTTCCTTCGTCGATCAGCTCCTTCTTAAGCTTCTCCAAGGTATGCAATTGCACTTGCGTAAGGTTTCCCAAGCGACCAGGCTCGGGGCGGTAGTTGGGATCTGTCACGCCTTCAGGCATGGGCGAGGCTGAAGCTTGTTGGGACATCGTCGTTATTGTTGGTATTGTTGTCGTTATTATGTTTGTCTTTAGGCGATTTAGAAGTTTTTCAAAACGTTAAGGTATCTGTGTGGTGGTCTGATTGGAATTCGAGGATGAACGCTCAGAATGGTCACGATTTTAAATAGGTCAGGTATTACTTTATAAGTCTGTACCGGAGTAAATGCTGTACAGTATCGAATTGAGTTTGAGCATGGAGACTAGCCAGATATTTCACTTACAGGATATAAAATGGCCTGATAGAAAAGAAGGAAGACAAGAAAGAATCTGCAGCAATTCAAATTACAAGGCTGTGGCTTAGCTGGCACCGCCGATGATGGTAATCTCATCAAATGCCATCCCAGCACGATGACGTCGCTCTGTGAAAGATTAGACATGGCAATATGGCCGAGTGGTCTAAGGCGCCAGAATCAGGTACTTGTAAGCGCTTCATCTGGTCCGAAAGGGCGAGGGTTCGAATCCCTCTGTTGTCATCTTTTACGTTGGGGCTGTAATAACCGCCCCTGTTTTTTTTGTGTTTTGATATCGGTGTGTACTACGCATAGCCTGAGGTACGCAGCCTCTAACATGACGGAATTCCCATGAATCATCTAACCGCATACGTCTGACGTGCAGTCGACATCTACGCGCATGCAGTTTCTTCTGGGGCTAATAATCCTTGTTAAATTCTTCTTGCCTATGCCCCAAACCCAACTACTTTGTAAGTAAGCTTTGGGCACTAACTCGTCTTCCGTGTATTTTATTTGTGAATAGCTCTTCTGGAATGCCATACCCGGCATCCCCAAATCCGTTATTAGTGTTTTATGCCAATGCTCTTACAAATGTCATGACCGATGACGATTTCTCGGACATGCCGATTTTCCGTTGACGACTGCGGTCTCAGGGCAATGTTTGACATTTCAGTCTCGACCATTGCGTTCACAACCGTTAAACCCATCTTGAAGGTAGTAAATTCGGATTTACCAGTGCAATGATGTTTGTCTGATGTATAACCGTGGTGTACGTTTTATATAAAGACGCGTTGATACGTGATTAGTGTGTCTTAGGACGCGACTGCAACCCCCTTCATTACGGACTACGCAGTGGCGAACACACACACATTAGTCAAACAACGAAGATGTTTGTGAAAAATGTCGACTATCGGTCGACGTATTTCCTCTCCTTAATCCCCTATTTTGTCGTTCCTTCAGCGGTTACATACCTTGCACTTCGGTTCTTACATCAAGCCAAACCGACCGTCGTTCCTGCTGCGGACTCGTGGATTGGAATCCTCATTTGCCTCTTTGCGCGACCTACATTCTTCTTCGTTACATGGTATTACACGAAATGGATTGCCGACCCATTGGAAGCCAGGAACCGAGGAGCAGTTTCGCCACCTCACATTAAGGAGACCGCTATTGGTATCATACCTGATTTGATTGAGAGTACTAGAGTCGGGTACCCAGGTATGTTTTGCTGACTGGATCATGCTTTTACGAGCAATTAACACGATGCGGTTGCACACAGGCAACATGATATATCAGTGGTCAAAAACATACGGGAATACGTACCAATTCAGTCTTTTGACCAACAGAATAGTGAGTTTTAGTTCCAGGATGTTGCCAGCCTCTCGAAGCAGGCCATAACGGTGTCATTGAATAGGTCGTTACGTTCGAACCAGAACACGTCAAGGTAATGTAATGATCAGTTAAACTTAACTTTATCGCCTCTCTAAACATGTCCTCCTGTTAATCTCTTTAGGCCATTCTAGCTACCCAGTTCGATGAGTTTGAAAAAGGACCAACCTTTATTGCGCAGATGGCTTCAATGCTTGGTTCAGGTGTTTTCAATGCAGACGGTTCGTACACGTTATATTCTGGCGACTTCGCGTAGTTGGTTGATCATGAGATGTTTTGTTGTTATCTAAAATGTGTAGGCGAAATATGGAGGTGTGTATCGTTTTCCAATTCTTTCCATGTCGCGGGTTAACTAACCACAACACAAGGTTCCACCGCACAATGACGCGACCATTTTTTACCCGTGAGCGAATTAGCGACTTTGAGATTTACGACCGAAACTGCACTCTTTCTTTGAACGAGGCTAGCTCAAGAGCCAAGGAAGGCCATTCTATCGATTTCCAGGTAAAGCATCGTCCTTGTACTTTTGTGTCGATTTCAAAGTCTTTTGCCATCTCACGCTACTTATAAACTTATAAATCCAGGATCTATTTGGGCGCTTCACGCTCGACTCTGCCACACAATTCCTTTTTGGATACAATGTGGATTCTCTTTCTGCAGGCCTTCCTTACCCTCCGAATCTTCAGGTCCCAATCGCACCTTCGTTCTATAACCACCCATCCAATACATTCATAACGGCGTTCACCGAAGGTCTTATTCTCTCCGTTTCACGTGTCGGTCTTGGTGGAGACTGGCCTCTAGGTGAAATCAAAGGAGACCGGATCGCGCCTTTGAGAAATACAATCGAAAGCTACATTGAACCTCTCTTGCAAGAGGCCCTGATAAAGGAAGAGGAACGAAAGATCAAAAACGAAGAGAAGGCGAACGACGAAGAGGACCTGACTTTGTTGGATCATCTGGTTAAACATACCCAGGGTAAGTTTTGAGCAGGGACCTTGGCCCCCTTACTTGATTTAATCATCGAATCCTGCAGATCCTAAGTTTCTCAAGGACGAATTAATCAACTTGCTCGTAGCAGGACGGGATACGGTAGGCATTTTCTATTTCAAATGACGAGACTGCGTTTTAAACAACGTCCCCTAGACTATGGCTCTCCTCACGTTCTCCTTACTCATGATCATTGAGCACCCTGAGGTTGAGAAGCGACTTCGTGCTGAGATATTTGAGAAGGTCGGTCCTTCAGGCAAACCAACATACGGACAAATGAGGGAGATGAAGTATATGAGGGCATTTCTTAATGGTACGTCTCCTTTTTCTCTTGCGATTTCCTATGACTTCTCGTCTTAATGTGTGGACTTGAAGAGGTTTTGCGGTTGTATCCCCCCGTGTACGTTTAAGTTAGTCAGTCTCGTCCCCTGATCTGCGCTCACCTTCCCCTTCTTCTCGAACAGACCTGTTGATATTAGGTCAGGATATTCTGCACACCAAAATTGCTCACAAACGTTGTGATTAACCTATTTCAAACAGGTTCTCCAATAGCCCCGTTGTTCTCCCCGCTGCTGGAGGCCAAAAGCCCATCTATATCCCTGCAAATACCCAGTACGCTCATTATATTGCTTGGTTTATTTCCTCTCGTGAGGGTTCCTGATATTTATTGCTCTTAGATGCAACTATAGTATTATGTACATGCAAATGAGGACAGATTTGTGGGGTCCTGACGGTATGCGAATTAACTTCGTGCCATCATACTGGACCAGCGTCTGACAAACCTTTTCATAAATAGCCCTCCAGTTCGATCCCGACCGGTTCCTAGACGAAAGGCTTCACAAGTATTTGACTCCTAACCCCTTCATCTTTTGTCCCTTCAATGCAGGACCCAGAATTTGCCTTGGGCAACAGGTACACATCCTGGCATCTTTACTGATATACCGTGACATAACAAGACGTTTACGATACGCTTTTTTCAGTTTGCATACCACGAAGCGACATATTATATTGTTCGTCTTCTTCAGAGGTTCACTGGCTTCGCGCTCGATGACGCAGCCAATCTTCCTCCACCGCCCGAGTGGAAGGACGCCCCCGAAGAAAGAAGGGCGATGGAAAAAGTATATCTCGTGTCTCATATGACCATGTTTATAAAGGTTAGACTTTTTTCGTTCCTCTGGTGGATAAAGTTTGCCGAATTGAAATTTTCATCGATAGGGAGGCATGTGGGTCAAGATGAGGGAACTTGAGAGCGCAGATCTCTGAGGCTAGCTTGTTCGAAAACCTTGCAGTGGTTTTATATTATTTAAAGATGGAGACATTAAAATAAAATTCAACCACTCAAGTCTGGCTATATTGAGGAGGTATTTCTATTACGTCTTCGTTATCATCCGGAGGTGGTAGTCGCACACCGCTATCCTCATGCAAGATAACTCGTGAAGTGTTGGATGGCTCGCTCATCGTCGGAGAGGTTATTCGAGCGCTAGCAGAGGAAGCTGAAGCTGCTGTGGCTGCTGCTGCTGCTTCGGCTTCTCTTCTTGCTTTGGAACTCATCCCGAGAGATGTCGGAACAAACGCACGCGATGGTGCGTTGGATGTGGAGCCCGCGCTTGCGCTTGACTGCGCCATTTCACTGATAGTAGGGGGATACACGCTGTATGCGCTGCTTCCGATTTGATTTCCAACTTCTTGTCGGGTGTTGGAGGGATACGAGCCTGGGGACAAAGACGGTGAAACTGGGGAATATTGAAATGGTTCAATAACTTGATGAATGCCTTGATCACTGGTCCCTTCTTCGCTCCTTCTTTTGCATCTTCGACGCAGAAACAAACCGAGGGCAGCTACGATCAGGAATATAGCCACCACACCTCCTACCACGCCTCCTGCAATAGCACCAGCACTATGTTTATCAGATCCTGACGCGATATCATTTCCTGTCGTGGTGGAATTGCTTGGTGGCGTAACGGAAGGTGCAGTGCCGTTTTGTACGATAAGATAATCTAGTGTCAGAGGTGTCGTCGTTGTGTCTCCGAGGTATGTCACCACAATCTCATGCTTTCCAGTGGAGAATTGTGGAGTTTGGAAAAAAATCTGATTATATTGTGTGATTTCGCCCTGCGTCAGACCCTTCAGGCGGAAAGTCTGTGGTTCGCCTCCGTCGATGGCAAAACTTCCAGTCGTCGGCGTTATTGGTAGTTCGGGGCGTATGACCCCATACCACGTAAGTGATACGCCTGAATCATGTTGGATTAAGATTTCCTTCATAGTTTTAAAATTAAATCAAACGCACCAGTAAAATCCAGCGTAAATATCGAGTTTGTCTGATTCGTCATGTTTGCCACATTTCCTGAGATTTCCCAACCTGCTCCGAATGCATCGCGAAGAGCTGGGTCGGTATTGTCGATGTAAATTGCTTTCTGGTCGAGAGAGACCGATGAGGAGGGTACATATTGGATTTGATCGAACCAGAAAGTCTGCGAAGATACCGTAGCGTTTAATGTTATGGTATGGGGACCGTCTTCTAGCTGATTCTGCTCGCAGAGTATCCAGTGATTTTCTGGTTGTACCACAGGCGCGGTAGCTCCTGTTTTGATCTTGTCCACGAAGCATTCCCAACCAGGATCTAGAAGTCCGGATTTATTGGCGACATTGTTTGTGCCAAAGATTTGAATCTGGGAGCCTTAAGCAAGGCAGACTGTATAGCTGAATAATTATCATAAACGTATTTATCTGGAACTTACCATTGAAGGAAAAAGATAAGCTCGCTGACTGGTTCGTACCGTGCAAACTACTGAGATAGGCCGGACCAAAATTTCCAACAGTATCTTGACTACCAGTATCTTGAAACCAGGGACCGATATAGTCGATAGTTGGGTCGGTGTCGTCGACGACAACCCATCGAGGGACTTGAGAAGACATTCAGCAGCTGCTGGCTGGAGTGGATCTCGGGTCCTTAAGTATTTGATGTAGTATGAGAGCGACGTAGGGCAAGAAAGGGGGAGCATGTGATGAATACCCCCTGAAGTACTTATATCTGCCGATGACACCACTGTTTTATGTTGCCCAGGTACATGCCTACCCGCTGGCCCGGGGTTCATAAGGTAGTGGAGCTTCTATGCATGGAGCGCATAATTTCCAGGTTTACTCTTGAACATTTATTCAAAGTGTGCCTAAGTCTACCGTTAAATCATTCCACGGCAGAAAAATGAAAATATGGTAGCCAATTCCGTAAACTGTTTTCCTGCAGTTACACTCTAACGCTATTACTTCGAGGCCCATTCGAACATTTACCAATAGCGGAAGTCTGGTGGTGCTCGCCCGAGTCCCCTTGGGGAATAGTAGCATATGGCCGGCGGCATATCATCTGTGCGCCTATTTCAATTTGTCTGGACTAGTCTGGTCTGGTGGTCAACTGGTGGTCCAGCCACTGAGCCAAACAATCGGTGCCTTAGTTACCGGTCCCGAAGGCTGAAGCTAGGCCACTGTATTTCGATTTGAGGGCGTATGAAGCCAATATGAAGCGGTACTCGTAGACTCGCGACCAGTTCGTTGGGCGGTGTTCTATTATTTGTACATCCTTTGTGTTTGTTGTGTTCAAAAAAAGCGGTCAAACATCAAGCGGACTCTGAAAAGGGATCAGAAATGGCTGGTCACGACTACGGTACTCGGGCGTACAAGAATTTACAAAGCTCATATTCTATCGCAAAAAGAGGTGCGAAGGAAGAGCTAGAATGCAGTCTTCGGCGGAGCGGCACTTCGGCACAAGTTTCCAGCCTCAGTCACAAACTGTGACTGGGTCACCGCCACCCGCACTTTTCCTTTCCATGAGTCCGGCATCTTCACCGAACGCTTCATTGCCGTCGTTCGGTTTTCCCGCTACGTCTCGGTCGAGGATCTTCGCGAATAGCATCCAAGGAGAAACGCTAGAGCAACCTCAAATTTTTCACCCACCCACCGCTCCCTTTTCCTTGATAACAATGAATGTCCTTAATGGATATAGTCATATTAAGTTAACTCATACGCCCTCAAATTAAGGGCAGCTTCAGAACTATGGAAACATTGAGAATCTCAGTTATTATCCTAGTATATTCTCTCTATTTTGCCCCTCTATGACCATTCACGATAAGATTAGATGCGTCGGGTTTGACGGCATATCCAGCCTTACCTCGCTCCCCTCGCCCCTTAACAGCTGTCCTTTTTTACGAATGCTTCTTAATGTATGCACTTTCAATTATTTTTCTCTTGCTAATACTTATTTCCTCTCTCCCTCCCCACCTCATTCTCTGAGAACCTTTCCGCTGCTCTGAGCCCTCGGCGGCGCATTTTTTGCTCCCACCCACCCTCTCCTTTCTTTCCAGTGTCTGACTACAGCCACTTGACATTCGGACTGCTTGCCTTGTGCCTCCGAAGTGTTTAGGTTTGGCGGGCCTCGCCCAAATGTGTTTCTCCTTAAAGTCATAAGTCGCGTCGCGTAGGCTTTTGGGCATGTCATGTTTTCCGTTTTCGCGCTTTAAGTGTGTGCATGTCCCGGCCCAAACCTCCACAGCCGCCGAATTATTAGCCCATACTAATAGTTGTTTTTTTTTTCTTCACATTCCTCATATCTCCCTTTTTCTCTTCTCGCTCTCTGAAAACCGAGACCCGAAAAATTCGGAATATCATATTCCGAATATGTGGGTAATCTCTGACACAGCTCATATTCGCAAAGTCATAATGAACTTTGATTTATTTTGATTTTCTTGGGATTTGGTGCGGTGGCGCCAAATTCGGTGTTATTTTCAATCATGCCACCAGAGGGCTATACCTTCCCGGCACTATCCACATGTTTGCAACTTTGCATATGATGGGGCTTTATTCTAGGGTACACGTCTGTACACGGCCAGCGGTTACCGACACACACTAAATCATATACACCATCAATTGAGATAATTCTGTTAGCCTTATAACGGCTCGAGACAAAATGAACACATTTACGCGTCCTTTTAGCGTGGTTATAGTCAATGACCACCATTATGTTGGCATTTCCATCTGCCAATCACATTAGATACTAAATAGTTTTGTCGAGTTCGCCGCGTCCGTGAACACACAGTTTAAATTTGTTTTCCCTACCCGCCACTCCCTGATATGATTTTCTCCATGTCAGCGCCTCAGTATGCTCAGAGTGTCAGCAGTCATATGCGTACCACATCTGCATTCGGCTGCCTTGTACTTGCTAGGTACAGCTACCACCCTTGTCATTGAACTTACGGTCTGCCAACTTTTCCCTTGTCAGCCGTCCCATATAATTAAATTAAATTAAATTTAAATTTAAATCGTCGGGTCAAGGCGCTGCCATGGAAGAAATCAGTTGCCCTCCCACCCAATCACAGCGTGCTCGGACACCTGTGTCAGACGGTCGGCTAGCTCAGGATGAGGGCGAAAAGTGCTTCGCACTCTTACCCAATCAGCTATCCTAGCTTCACACATTCTACTAACAAAATAAGAACAAATCCTTCGGAATCAATCTGCCATACATCTTATCTAATTTACAGAGAAACTACAGAAAGAGCGACAGACAAAGATTAAATACTGTCGACGCTCGAATTAGAGCAACACGTCACGTCACGTTTTGCTGTTGCTTCGCTCCGGGGCCAAAATGTCACGTCACAAATAAGACTTGTTGCTCGGGATCGACTAAGTCTGTCACGCACGTAAATCTTTGGTTTTTGGGGCATTCATGGGGTAAATCATGTATATACACACACAAGAAGCATATAATACTCTGATCCAACTTCAAGACACAGCCACATACGGGACCTCCGTATAATATCCGTTCAAAATAGAATTTCTGCTTCTAAATTTGGGGTTTTTGGTCGTTAAAAGACGTTTTTCAGGTGTTCTCAAATAAATTTCTCAACTATCCACATGTTTAGCCATACATAACTGGTTTATTAAGTAAATATGAACAACAACCTGAGGGTATGTTGCTCCGTGTCACGGTCCGGGGCCCCTGCTGTTGCTCGTCAAGAACCCTGTTGCTCCGGTCACGTTGTCACAGACTGTTGCTCGAATTCGAGCGTCGACAGTATATGTGTTTGTGACTACGCAAACACAAGGTATTTAACTCAAGTTTTTTTGAAATAAAAAAAAGAAATTCTTTTGCGAGATCACCTCGGTGTACATTTCAGCCCAAATGGTTACTTTCCGATGTTAGAACCTGCGATTACGCCCCAACGTAAAACGCACGACGAAGCATAGTAGTAAGAACACGGAAAAAATCCC